>JBAFTB010000023.1:28170070-28177570 GCA_037177355.1 Melanotaenia trifasciata
TATACTACCATTCAAAAGTTTGGGGTCACTTCCCTATTGAATCCCATGGCAAAGTGACCCCAAGTGAACGGTAGTGTGTGTATATATATATATATATATATATGTATATATGAGAAATGCATCCTGTGGAGCTGGGGAAATTCTTCATAAAACCATTGGTGACCCCAGTTGGGTCATTTGTACGCATGTTTTTATATTTCATTTTAAACTTGTACATGTTTTGTACTTTGTATTTCCATATAAATGTAACAAGTGCAGATTAAGAGAGCATTCACACCAGGATAGTCTGGGGGACTCCGTTTCATTTGACACCTTCGTTCTGTTTGTTTTCACTCTGCACTTTCTGTGTCTCAAAGAGACCAAACCACCAAAACAAAATTGATTGATTTTCTTTTTAAAATGTCTGGACATAGCTTCAGTCGGACAGTAAACCTCCACTTGAAAAACTCAAATTTAGTCAGCAACGTCTCCACAAACCAACCTATCTGAGGCTCTGCTGATAAACACTGTGCAAAAGTGTCCTCCTTACTGCACGCTGTCATACCAGTCTGGTGATTATTTGCTCTCAGACGTTGTATCAGCTGTTCAGCTGCTGAAGTTCATCAATACCAAAGTCATTCTGGTTAGAAATGAGTGAATAAAATGGCAGAATTATCCTTTAAGGCACTGCTTCTCAGATGGGGGTTCACAGAGATACTCCAGGGGGTACGCGAGTAAATTAAAAAAGGATAAAAAAGGTCTATCTTTTGCATCTTTCTGACTTAATAGATGCGACTTCTATTTGTATGATGAGGTGAGTCAGTTCAGGTGGTGAGGATTACTACACATGTGGAAATGTACACGTATGACATTTAACATAACTTCCAGATCTGGAAAAGTTACTCTGAGCCTCATGTGAAATACTGGATTTTTTTTCACTTCCAGATACCTGGAATGAAATGCTTTGTAAATTTGTAGAGTCATTGTGATCTGGAAGTTGTAAGACATGTAAATGAGTAAATATGTAAATGAAATAAAATATGTAAATTAAACTGAATTAAAATAAAATGCAAATACTGAAAATATGACATTTTAGAGAAGAAGTTGATCAAAATTATTTAAAAATAAATAGAATGCAAAGACAGAAATCCTTCCAGAAACAGCTTGTTCCCCCCAAAATCAGTGTAAACACAAATAATCATTATTTTTTTTAATAACATAGTAATGTCCAATATAGCACCCCCCATTCCTCATAGTTGTTTGGCCTACCTGCCATTTTTTAATTTTATTATTATTATTATTATTATTATTATTATTATTATTATTAGATGTTTTTACACTTGCCGTTTTTCCAGTGGGCGGGGCTACCGGCAGCTCTGGTTTCAGCTCCTGTTTCAGTCTTGCTAGATGAGGAAACTACAGCAATGAGTAAAAGCCAGCAAGTCATTTATCACACCACGAACACAAGGTGGTAACATGAAACATGATATATATCTGCTTTGTCCAAAATCAGCTTTTGTTTTATAATCAAGACTCCGGTTAACCAGTGGCACATTACGGTAATCGATAGTGTAAACGGGCAAGAGTTAGGGTATTTCAAAGATTGTAAGTCATGTTCTGCAGCCTGCGACAGCATCTGGTCTTAAAGTAAAGCAAATAGCTTCGCTTATGATCGTCAACAAGCTCAAACCAGTATGTAGCATAGCAGCACTGACGGGGGACGGAGAGGCAACTAGTTCTTCACAGACAGAGGGACAAGTTAGGATACAGTATATACAATAAATTTATATTTGTGAAGAGTAGTTTGATGTTAGTGGATTAATCTAGAAGGTATTTCCTTCATAGTTCACAGCTTCTTGTAAAGCTACTTTGATGGCTAAAGTGGAAATTAGAGCAGGGTGCAAAGAAATTCTGTTAGATGTGGTCATAAAGGTGTATCATTATTATCATCATCATTATTATTTAATATTAACTTTTATTGATACAGGTAGTCCCACTGAGACACACAGTCTCATTTACGAGAGAGACCCGTTTACCTCATCTAACATGCATGTCTTTGGATGCCTCCTTCCACCATTTTTTATATTGCTGGTTAAACATAGAAAAACCTGTAAACAGAACATAGACTACTACAGAACAATGCTAGAACTACTATCATTAGTTTTAATAACATCATGTAACATGCTGAGGGCTCAACCCTGCAGTACAAGTTGCAAAAGAGCAGGAGAGCGAGAGCAGTTTTTCCATGTGCCCTCCCCCAGGAATTAATCTGTGAAATTTTACTGTTTATTGTGTTCCTTCTCTGCATTTACCCATCCTAGTTACTAGAAGCAGTGGGCTGCCAGGCCAGATTCTGGCGCATGGAGAGCAGTCGGGGATTAAGGGCCTTGCTCAGGGACCCACAGGCAGTTGCCAGCCTGGGGATTTGAACCCAGATCATCCAGACCCAAACCCAAGATTGTGCAGCTGGAACACCACTTACCTAGTAATGACATCACCTACTCTCAGGTACTCAACAGGACACCTGCCCACTTAGTGAAACTGCACTGAATTTGGACCGAGTAAAAAGAGTTAGACATCCCTGTTTAGGGGCACTGGGCTGAAAAATATTCTACAGGTGTTTGAGAAACACTGCTTTAAAGTAGATGTCATTTCCCCTGATCAAAGATCTGTTTCCTCTCATCTCATTGATGCGTCTTCTGACATTTAAAAACAACCATCGTGTGTTTCTACATTACTTTCAGTTCTAATTCCTACTTGCTCCAGCATTCATGTTAGTCTTTAAAGCTCAGATTCTGAAATGAGCTCTGGCTCGTCGTTATTCTGCATGTTAAGCAACTCCATCCATCATCTATACTGCTGTGTCCAATGAAGGGTCGCAGGGAAGCATTTAGCAGGTGAGAGGCAGGGTACACGGTGGACAGGTCAACAGTCCATCACACATGCTAAGCAACTCCTCACAATGAATCACTTGAGCTCATCACACATCGGTTTCTCTCTTTAAACTGCCGAGAAACAAACACTCCTCCTCTGACCACATCCTTCCTCACGTCTCGCCGATGCTGCCGAGCAGCTTCGAAGTTCTTCTCTAAAGTCTTTACAGTAAAAACAAGCACGGCAGCAGGTCGTAATTCATTTTATTAAACATATAAATACAAACTTAAACAGAGGAAATGAATGTAGAGAAATCTCTAGAAGATCCATTGGTGGATTAAAGTGAATTTCAAAGGATCTGTGAGACACAAGTCCAACAAAAATATAAAAAGACTGGAGTAGGAGGTACATTTGCCCAGTTTGTAAACTTCTCACTGTGGTTGGGAAATACCGGCTGGAGCTTACAGGTTAAAAATATGGAGACCAACAGATTCACCCTCTTTGCAGATAAAAGCTAAAAAATAAAGCAATCCAGCAGCCAGTTAGCGCTAACAACACACCTCGTTACTAACAACAAACTGGGCAGGAGTTCATTTGCCTCAACTTGCCCACAATTCAAACGTAAATCTTAACAAATCACCATCAAGTCCGATTTAAAGGCCCAGACTGCTGGGTTCTCCATCATTATACACCCATCTGATTCCATTTCAGATGTTTTAAAGGACCAGACCTGTTTTCTTCCCCTTGTGCCTGCTCATCTCAGCAAACCGGACAGATGATGGTTCATTACTTGAGGCTGCAAAGTTGATTCAGCCCACTGAAAATTCATTAAGACAAAAAAAACCTGAAAAATGATCATCAGAGGGTGAAAAGCAGCTGTTCGTGCTCCAGTGATGGTCAGTGTAGTGTGGTGGCTCAGAATACGGAGCATTACCCGTTAAAGCTTGTAAAACACAGGCATGCTCCTTCAAAGAAAACATTTTACTTTGTTTACTCTCAGATTTGAATCCAAAACCTGACATTTAGAGACTGGGATTCACAGATGTCAGATGTTTAACCCCCTGGTTGCTATGGCAACCCGAACAAACTGCTGGACAACATAATGACACTGAAACAGCTGATTGTCTTTGTGGAAAGCAGAACGTCTCACTCCCTGACGTCCGATCGTCTGCAAAAGTGGCAAAAATAAAAATCCTGCCATCCGTGTCTGCAGCAAAGTTACATTCAGAGCATCCGAGGCCTCTCCCGTCCAGACACGTGGAGGTAGAGTGGTTTAACATCTGAACGCTTGTGTGGAGAATCACTGAGCCGGCCTCTGAAGCTCCAGCAGACATAGAAAGATGTGAGAGGTGCGGGCAGGCGGCCGCTCGCCTCCACCACCTCGCTCTCAGATCAGATCTGATTAAATGTTTGTCAACAGAAACAGTTTTATTTACACCTTCTCTCAGAAACATGGCTGATGTCTGTCCTCACACATTATTGCAAACTTTGCCTTCTCCGTTCACCGACAGCTTTAAATTAAATCCAGTTATCACAAAAAATGGGTAATGATTCCTCTAAACATCTGGATGGAGAACGACCACATGTGCTGCTCAATTAAAAAAGTGGTTATTTCCTGATACAACCAGATGAGGCAGCTTGCAAACTGATCCCAGTGTCAAAATTTCCACAAAATGATTCCATAAAATCCCTGAAATTATCCGAAAGATCAAAAATAATTTCTTGTAAAAGTTCTGTTGATCAACATGTATTCAGTGGATTTAAACTCTGTCGGGCTTTTCGGCTCTTTTTCTTTTCGGGTGTGATGAGTCGGACAGTTGCATAGTTGATTCGTTCATTCTTGTTTAACTGTTAAACCCACGTGGATCGATTCAGTTTACCAGCATTTTAGACCATGACAGACTGGAAAAGTCCTCTCCCAAAAACTAATTAAAAATAAAAAACACAGATTAACAGTTCAATCTTAATCAAAAATACTACGTTTTAATACTTAATAGTTTTTCCATGGTTTTTCATTTCTGATCTAAAATACTAAATATATAATTATTCTAATTATTTGAACCCTATAAACGCCAGTTTGGTCACATGATGTCACGTTTTAATAAAGAAAAATTAACAGATTAATTATTTTTAATATAAAACATGTTAGGGGGATGGGAATTTAATTTAAATATCAAAATCAATGTTTTTACTAATGTTTTAGGGTTGATTAAAAAAAAATCCCCCAGCAGCCCAATACATGTATATTACAGAAAATAATAATTTTTTTTTGCATAAAAACAGTGGAATCATGTGACCAAACTGACATTTAAAGGGTTAAAACATTGAGAATTATTACATATTTGGTATTTTTATTAGGACTGAAGTTGATTGAAATGCTTGAGAACAAAAAGTGAAATTTATTGTGGTTTTTGAGAGAGGAATTTTTTGTCCTCTCCCAAAAGTTGAAAGAGTTGTAAAAGTATCCTGTTGACCTGTAAGAAAAACTGAAATTGGAATTTTGGAGTTCTTCAAGAGAAACATAATTTATGGGGAAACATCCATCATGAAGGTGTAAAAACTGTTAACTGCAGAAATAAATGCTGGAATTAAGACATTTTTTACATTTTTAAATTTTTTACTTGAAGAGTCCAAAAAAAAAAACGTTGGGATGACAGGGCACAAACCGGCCGCAGTCTTTGTTTGCAGGATGAAAGGCAGAAGGAAAGGGAACATTTTCCATCCAGATGTTTACAGAACTCACATGTGTTTATGGCTGTAAAGCTCCACAGTTTTCTGAGACTGGAGCTCCTCTTCCTCCGTTCCCCTGCTGGTTATTGCTGCCTCTGATTATTTATCAATTCTATCAAAGGAGAAGTTTCTAGAAAAAAACAAATTAAACAGAAATAACAGAGACTGATGACGAAGCACATCAACAGGTCACATGGCTCCTATCCTCAGTAAGTGCTCTGTTGGGTCCTGGTTGCATCAACGTGGCCCTCAAACAGTTTTTGGGCTCAGAGGTCAGAGTTGTCTGAGACCAGGCGGGTTCTTCCTCGGCGGGTTCTTCCTCGGTGTCCATGACTCCGGATGAAGACATTAGAATCTGTCGAGCCGAGTTGCTCATCCTCTGTTTGGAAAACAGCAGTCTTTATTCCCCCCTCCCCCTGAAACAGATCGATTGGCTACAGCTGATCCAGCTGAGCCTCCCTCCCTCCCTCCCTGCTCCCCCCACCCTCCCTCAACTTAGCCGCCCGGTCTCATCTTTGACCGTGGAGCGCCGACACAACGGGGGGCTGCTGGGAGCCGCTGGGCTGAGACACAGGGGGCCACATGGGAGTGTGTTGCATGTGGTGGTGGTAGTGGTGGTGGTGCATGTGGTGACCTGTGGGCGACGACGGGGGCAGCCAAGCCGGCTGGTGGCTGGGGGGCGAGGACGCCCAGAATGAGCTGAACCCTGACGTGGAGGAAGAGGGCGGTGGGGAGCAGGCCATGGACACCTGGGAGGGGCCACTGCTGGCACCAGGGCCGCACTCAGACGCCCGAAGCTTGGAGAACATGGTGATGGCGTCGGGAAAGTTGGGTGGCGTGGCGGGGGTGTTTCTGGGGGTGCACATCTGTGGGATGAAGACAAGCTGTCAAAAATCAGCCAGAATCAACACAGAGTTTACATGATGCTCCAAAGTTACTAAAACATAGAAACAAGAGAAGAAACCAAGATTTCAGCTCCAGTTCCGTTTGGTAAAGTTTCTGTTTGGTGTTTAGCATCCGGGTGGTGATGAGCCTGTTTTTATCTCCAGGGACTCGAGATCATAAAAGTGATTTAAAAACACACATGAGAGTTCACGTGTGGTCCAGGGGTGAGTGTTGATGAGGTCGGACACCCAACCAGGATTTATAAAACCAGGACGACTCCCTCAGACACTCTGATGGCCCCCCAGCTCGCTCACATCTCCATGTGAGCTGTCAGCTGATCGCTGCTAAAGGCCAAAAAGTCTTCAGAGAAAACATCAGTTACAGTCGTCTGGAAAGACGCGGCTGGTGACACACACAGGGGTCAGGTAGCAGACAGGAATAGAGGAGGACTCACATGTTGGTGTTATGAAACAACTTAAAGGACGCCATGTTTTTATGTTCCCATGACGCTGCAGGTGCTAGTGATGGGAAGTCCAGTTCTTTTAAAAGATTCAACTCTTTTAGCTCCCAGATGGTTCTTCATCCAGTTTTAGCCTAATTTAGCAGCTATGACTGGTTTATATGTTAGTAAGCAATTTTTTATTTAGTTTTTATTGTATGCATTTTCTTATTATCATCATCATCATCATTATCATTATCATTATCATTATTATTATTATTATTATTATTATTATTATAATTATTATAATTATTATTATTTTAATCAAAGCTTTAAATAAACTGAACATAGAACTACAATTAACAGTTGTAGTCGTTTTTTTTAGTTATATAAATTTTTTAATTATATCACTTTAGCACCCCTGTCTTCTGAGAGTCTGCCCCCCTTCCTTTCTTTCACTTAATGGTATGATCTGAGTCCGAGAATCGGTTCATCGTTCAGGACCAGCACATCACTGGCAGCTGCTTAGATTAGCCATTTTAGCTTAGCTTAACAGACCACAGACTGAAACGGCCATTAACTTTTAGCTTATA
>JBAFTB010000023.1:28182570-28191094 GCA_037177355.1 Melanotaenia trifasciata
ACTCAATAAAGTTTATTTAAAGAAAAAACAACAGCAAAAAAGAAAAGAAAAAAAAACTTTTTTTTTTGAAGGAGACAAACATTTTTAAAATGTGAAATTATTAGGAAGGAGAAACTAAAATCAGTAAGATGCAGTAAAAACACACACAGCTGTGTTTGTTGATCAGAAATCACTGTTTCCTCTTATCTTGAAAAGTCAAGACATTTCTACATGTCAGAATGATTTATTCTGTTTAAACACGTGATGCATGTAAGCACGCCATGATCAGAAGATCTTTTTCAGGATCCGTGTAGACAGTTCAGGTCTGATGGGAAATGTAACCCGACAGAAATGTTGCTGATGTAAACACGTGAACATGGCGACATGTTCTGTGTCTCCACTTATTTGTGGAGTACCTCAAGGTTCCATCTTGGGCCCAGTTCTCTTTTCATTGTATAGTTTTATATTATTAAAAACATCTCTTTCACTGTTTTGCAGACAATTTATAAATATCTTCATTAAAACCAACAACTATGCTTCCACGAGCTTACAGGTGTAGTCGTGGGTGGAGCTTCATTTCTGTATTTTGAATGAGAACAAACAGAAATTATTTTATTTTTATTCCGTTCAAACATGTGATGCATGTAAACTAATGATCAGAAGAACTTTTTCAGGGTCCATGTTCAGGTCTGATGGGAAATGGAAGCTATTTATTTAAACGTGGTTACTGATGATGATTAGTTAATCAGGGTATTGATTAGCAGCAGGTGGCTGCTACTGACTCTGTGGAAGCAGGAAGGTGGACTTCATTTTTGACAGATTTCTGACTTTAGTTCCTGATAAATAAATAAATAATAGAGCATAAAAGTTTTGTTTATGTAAGGTTTGACTGGCCTTGTTTTAAGATCTGATAAAGACCAGATGATTGCGCTTAGTTCACTGTCTGTAAGGAACGCTGGACGGTGGAGTGTCTGTGATGAGTTGACTGTCAGTGGAGTGTTTGTTGATTCAAACATGGAGGATGAACCAGTCTTCAGTGTTGTTTCTGTTTCTCTTCCTTCCTCCCAACACTTGAATGAAAAAATGAATGAATGCAGCCTTCCTCCCCCTCCTTACACTGCCAGCCTCCCCCTCCCCCACCCTCGGGTTGTTTGACAACAGCAGCAGCGGCGCAGGAATGTCGGCCGTCCAACGTGACACACACAGGCGTGAAAGGCAGCGCTGCTGTTGTGCAATGAGGCCACACAGCTCTTTGTTTCCTCTCAGTTTATTTGTCAGGTTGGGCTTGGTGTCACTCACTGATGTGTTCGGCCCTTGTTTCCCACTGCTGAGTGGACGGAGCCACAACACAGCAGACCCACCCAGCAAAGCAACAGACCTTCATCTACCTTAAAAACACAATGTACCCTTAAAAAACAAAGTTCCACATGCAGCCAAGAAACATGATGAAAAGAAAAAACACTAATCATCAACTATCTGAAGTAGAAACGTCAAACTTTTCCAGCTTAAGGTGTTAAAACCGCCTGTGTCTGGACTTCAGAGCTGGAGGGAACGTCTCCTCTGCTTCAGGAGGAATTCAAGCATTTCATTCATGATGAAATGATGGTGAGAAACATGGATGAAAGGAGCTACTGTAGAGGTGGAACAATATTAATCCTTTCATTTGACTGTATTTTAGTTTTCCAAGGAGAACAGAATGTCTGGCTTTGTGTTGAAGGTCTCGTGTCTCTGTATGTACAAAAAATATGTCCTTGTCTTCTCACTCTCTCTATACATATATAATATTAAACATAATAATTACAGTCTTATAATTAAACTATAATATAGTTTCATGCGTAATTGTTTTAATCAAATTAACATATATTACTCTAGGAATAAATTCTAAATTCTTATGTCATACATTTTTAATTTGTGTATTCATATATATATTTACTTCAGAAGAATGGGAAGTCTAAACTTTAGATGGTAGAACTGTTTATTTTTATTGATGTTAAGCAAAGTGGTTAAATTTAATTTTGTGAAGTTGTATGAAAATACGTTTTAAACGTGATTTTCCAGAGACATGAAAAGTTCAGAACAGAGTTAACGCTGCTCGTCGGTGTGGCTGTATCAGCTGGTTGTCTTTATTGAGCTAACACACCTTCATCGCCACTCTTCTTCACATTGACGGTCCAGAGTTACTCTGTGTGTACGTCCTTAACATGCTGCTGTGTTGTTGTCATTCTGGTTGGCTTCTGGGCTTCAGGAGGACGACAATCAGCCGCTGCCACCATCCTGACTGAACAATCAGCTGTTCACTACGTCCTCACACTGGCAGAGAACTTCCTGTTCTCTCTGATTGTACAAGTCACAAACTGTTTCCTGTTTGAGGCCTTTAGATTTTAATCCCAAAAAATGTCATGATTAATCTGTCTCTGAACACCTGTGATGTTATTCAGGTGTCTTTATGGTTAGAGACTCTCTTCAGAGATAGAACAAACCTCTCAGATTCCAAACACAAACAATCCTTCCTAATCTCTCCTTGGAAAACACACTGACCCGCCTCAGTATCAATAACACATCCAAATCAGAGGAACTCCCTGACCCACGCGTTAAGACAAGGAGCCAATCAGGTTCTCCAAACATAAACGATCAGCTGAGAGGATCCAGGGAGTTGTGGTCTGACGGAACCATCTGGAAGCTCAGGCTTAATGTCAAAGATCCTTCAGGTGTGTCACCTGTTGAACGAGGAGAGTTGGTCCTGGAACAGCTGTGTTTATGTCAACTACCCAACAATAGAGGGTTGATTAAAACTCTGAATCTACCAACCATTTGGATGAAAAAGGAATTTGTTTACTAGAGAAAAAGGTTCAGTATTTGGTTATTTCCTCATGCAGATAGTGAGAAGAGTCTTTGAAGGTTGTGGAAGATCCCTCAGAACATCAAGTGAGTTATTTTTTTCTGTAATTTATTTATATAAACAACAACATATTGGGATAAATGTTTTTATAAGCTGGTGTGTATCTATTAGATGGGGTGGGGAAAGTTGATCTGATGACTGCTGCCCCAGGCACATGCCCTGAGTAAAGTTTGTTTACACTCTTAAAAAGCTGTCTGAAACTTGATTCCGCCCACTGGTTCGGGCTCTCATGACTTTAAAGCGCAGTAAGGCTTGAATCGGAGAACAGCTGGAAGGATAATGCATCTTAATCAGTCTATATTTAACCGAACAAGACAGGGATGAATGTCAGAGCGCTTAGCTGAGAGCTCGGAGACTGTGACCTCTTTATGCGCTGTCGTAAAAAGCTCAGAAACAAGCTCCAACTCTCATTCTTAGACATTTTTATGGTTGTTTCTCGATCATCTCAGCAGGTATGGTTAGTTGTATCGCTCTGACAGCAAAAACAAGCCCAACCAGTAGACCAGTAAGTCGTGCACGATGCGGGTGTGATAAGAAAAAACATGTTATCAGATGTAGATTGACGTTTAAATAAATCTACCTGGTGTCAACAAAAGCAGCCAAACGGTCACATTCCGTCCTTTCTTTAGCAAAGCCTGAGTTATCCTGCTAACGAATTAGCTCGACAATGACACGATGCATCCCTGATGAGAATGTAAACAAAAGCTGCCATTGAGCGGAGCACCACGTCCTCAGTGTGACTAGCTGCGCTAACGTTAGCCACAGGAGCGCGTGGTCGCAGGGCAGGGCCGAAAACACTCCAATTAATCATCCCCATTAACTCGTTTAAATCAGTCAACAATTCATATTCAGCTGAAATTTCGCTCAGAAAAGAGAACGTGAAGAATGAATAAACCCATCAGCCTTCTCACTCACCTCAAACTGCCAGTGGGCCGCTTGTAGGAGCTGCTTCGCCTGATCGGCGGCGCAGCCAGCCGTCAAAACAAACTGGTTAATCATCACTTGATGCCTGAGTTCGTCCATATTCACCGACATGGCTGCCCCCCACGCGACGCGAAGTTGCGTTAAAGCAGGAAAGAAAAATTAAATAAAACTAACGCGATGACTCGACCGCAGCGAACCTTCGGTGATTGCTGCCTCCCTGTCCGTCTCCTGCCGCAGCCTTCAGCAGCAACAACAATATTTTCATGTCATCACCAACAACAAAGAGGAGCGCGCATCTGATTGGACAGAGACAGAGCCTGGCCGTAGTAAAGAAGCGCTGATTGGCTGGAGTTTAAAATCACAGTGCGTTTGTTATATAAATTTGGAGCAATGTTGATGGGTGGAGTCAAAGAGAACTATGGGAAAAATGACCACCCACCCTCTCGGGTTGTCCCGATGTATAAACACAAGCTTGTTTGTTCATGCCCGTAAAGCTGACGCAATGTGTTTGATTTGAGTATTAGTATGAATTCATACAGCTGATTGGCTGTTTCCTGTAGCAGGTAAACATTGCACATAATTACTACTTTTTAAACTATTTATCTTGTCAGTAAGTTTATAATTAGATATAAATACCTAAATTTAATTCGTGCATTTTTGGGAATTTCAGTTTAGGAAAATGATGATAAAGTTATATAAAAATATTCATACATTTAGCATTCACGTTTTTTTCTGTATTTACAGTGTAATGATATAGGCTTTATGTGTGATGCCCATATCGCCTTTATATGCATCTCTGGTTAGATTTTTTTTAAACTGTTCTATTTGGGAGAAACTAACTAACTAAATAATGAAAATTTTGTTTTAGAGGGAAAATTCTTGAATAAATAAGAAATAAATTAATAGGTTGGGGAAATAGATACATTTATGAAATTTCTTATAATTAAAATTGAATTAAGAAGTAACAAAAGAAAAAATAAAGAAAACTAAGGTAAAAATTAAAATAACAAAATTTAATAAAAAAGAGAAAAATCTTCCTTTTCATTGAGTCCAGGGTATGTTGATACTTTCAGGTGTACAGTCCTAAAGGTTTCTAGTTGCAGGGTCCTTTTTAGATGATCACCTCCTCTCAATGACCTCCAGCACACTACTTTGAAAGTACTTGGATCATTGTGTCCCATTTCCATATTATGCAGTGCTGCTGCATAATCTTTGTTTTGTGTCTGGTTGGCTCTGGTAAGTCCAACATAGAAACATCCAGGTGGAAAATCCAATCTACAAACAACATATGACTTGTTGCAGTTTGTTAAATGTGTCATCCAATTTTTTCTTGCTCTATTTACATCCTGAAAAAGACCGGCTTTCACAATGATTCATCACCTGAAGAATCTTCCAACCCGATGTGATGATCCTCCTGCTTGTGAAGTTCTTTCACTGGACTGCCTTGGCTGATGTTTTGTTTTTATTTTATTTATTCATTTTTATCTGAATTTGTTTCCTAGATAAAGACATAGTTGTAGTGGTTTAGCCTACTTTTCTTTTTTTATGTCCTCATTCTGTGAAACACTTAATGTCTGTTGCTTATTGCTCAAATCCTCTTCAATGTCAGACACGATCTTAGTTGGCCACTTAAAAAATACAGACGTTTATTTAGTTATCATCAAGCTGAATAATAAAACTGATCAGCTGAAGTGATTAAATTAGGGTGTATTTGCAGAGTTAAACACAAATTTAATGGGTAAAAGAGGACTGTTGTCCTGGTTAAATGACATTTTAGTGTAATTAATAATAATTAATGATAAATATGAGATTTATAGATGTGTGAAATGCTGAAAGAAATTTGAACTTCTCTCTTGGTTCTTCTTTACTCTCAGTGATGGTTTTAAGATGGTAGAATAAGCAAATGTTTCTGTATTAAGGTGCATCTCATTTCAGCGCTGGCAGTTTTCAAGCTGGTGAAACTTAAGCATTTTATCTCCTCAGTGGACGTAAGACTGACAGCCACTATTCTCCTGATGGAACAAGACTAATCTTCTTATCATGAGAGAGCAGCCGTTGGCTGCAGGAAGTCCAGCTCACGTTCTGCCAGCTGGTTGAATTATTTAGTTGATCTGCAGGTGAAGGCACACGAGACGCTACTCTGTCCAGGTACCTGGAGGATCTGTGCAGAAACATTCATACTACTATTTGTTATAACAGCACTAATGATGATCTGGAAGATTCTCCAACCAGCAGATTAACTTATGATGGGTGGGGGTGCCAGCATTGGGAATAAAAGCAGCATTCTCCAAAAGTTTTGTTTTTTCCACAAGGTTGGGCGATAGTTACAACTTTGAGCCAAACTCCATCAGAGAATCATCATTACATTCAATAAAAATTTATCCAGTCACAAAATGTAAATATAGCAACATGCATAAATGTCTATGATTTTGTTTAAAATTTCACCAAATCTTGATTATAACCAGAAAGTCTTTGGTTTGTTTGTGGCCGGTATATGTTTAGTAGTTTAACCGTTAAAACTACAAAACATTTTTATCTAGTTTTTGCCCACCTGTGTTATTTATTTGTTTGTTTATTTATTTGTTTGTTTTTCCTAAAAGCTGAACCCTTTCAATCCCAATCCACATCCAAACATGATATTTCCAGGACAGCCTAAGGTGTCAGATTAGTTTTGGCCCACCTGCTTCATTTATTGTTAAACAGTCCATAAAAGCTGAAGCTTTAAATCCAGTCAGCCTGCAGACATGATGTTCTCAGCCTCAGTTGTCAGATTATGAGGCTAAAATGATGTAAAATGAATGTATGAATACATGTAGCAGCATAAAGACCGACCAGAACAAGAAAACTGAATTTATTACTAACAGAACTTTGTAGAAATAACACACAGAAACAGTGACCATTTCTCATCTACACATCATTCTCTCAAGTCTTTATTTTCAGGAGAAAAAATAGAACAAACTATTTACATGTTTACACTTTTTCCTCGTTTCCAGTTATCCCTGCTACTATTTACCTGCTATCCTCACTAAACCAACTCCAGCTCAGCTGCTTTTTGGCGCCACTTTGCATCAGAAACATCTCCTTGGCTTTATTCCAGCCATAGAGGAGCATTATTTTTCTTCTTTTCAGACACACACAGAACTTTCTGCTCACTTGTTGATCTTTGGCTGCTCCTGATTGGACATTACCGTCAATCTAAGCTCTCTGATTGGTGGAAAGTTTAACAGGAAGTGGCTTCATCATCATGTCCAGGTCTAAATAAAGGTATCTTAGCAACATAGTAGTGATGATGATCTTTTTATGATGAAATGTGATAAATAATGCTGTTATCATGGAGTCTCTGATAAACACTACATTTAGTGGCTTCATTATAAACTTTCTGGATGGCATATAAATGCCTGGAAAACATCTGTAGATCACCTAAAGGGTAAGTTATCCATCACAAGTTACCCTACAGTGTTCTTGAGAAACTGCTGGTGATGTAAGTGATAGCGCTTGGGAGTGCTGGAGATGTAGTGGAGATTTAAGGGTTAAACAGAAAGATTTTGACTGTTTGAAGATTAAAATGATTAAAGAACATCAGCCTGTGGTTTGAAGTCTTTTCACCATTCTCAGAGAAGGTGTGGTACATTTTTCTGCTCATGGATTAATATTTTGTTACCTTGACCTGCAACTATGACCATAGGGGATTGTGAACATTATTTTATAGAAATAGACATGCAGTTTTCTGTTTGAGTATAAATTTTGCAAGTACAGTTATGTACCAGTTTGTAGCAGATGCATGTCTCCAACAGGAGGCTGATGACCCACCTGTTTGAAGAAAACTGCATGGTACAGAACATCGCTATTTTAAATGTACGAAGGCTGCCGACTACTAGACTGCCAAGAACAACCAGGAGCTGTTGTGGTCCAAGTGTCTTCTGCAGCATTGCAGACATGAGCACAATGCATTATGGAGACTTGATACTTGCGCCAGCAGATGCTTTGATATTTCAGCATCCGCAGATACTGGGAAAAGATTCAGGGATGCTATCATCAAGATGACGTCCACATCTGCCTCCTACTGAAGATGTTTGGGTATACTGAAGAGGAGAGTCAGTTAACAACAGGTATGGCCTCTTTGGTTTGTAAGTTCATCTGCTCCACATGGATGGACCTTAAAAACACATTTAGTGAGGTGCAGACAGTCTGTTGACTGACCCATCATCATCACCATCATCATCATCATTTTCTATGTAGATGTGACAGCTGAAGGTGCTGTGTGAACAACGTTAGGTGTTTTTGGTTGTATTCTGCAAAGCTCCACATTGAGGTTGTCTCACTACCAAAACACCAGATACAGTAAAGTGTGAATGATTAACAACAGTCTGACTTCACTGGCTGGACTTTGTCATCAGGAGCTTCCTGCAGGGTCAAAACACAAAAACACAGCTTGGAGGAGTCTACGTGTACAGGAGGGTGAATGACCTCCGTTTAGGTGTAAAATGCTCAGTGTGTTGTAAATTTGTCACCTTCACTAAAGTTTCTTTCTGCAACAATCATCCGAATTACAACTTTTGAATCAGAAAAAAAATATTTGATGACTTTTTATAAATGTAATAATTTTTTCAAGCTTAAATAATTACATATATTGAGATATTCTGAGATTATTATTATTATTAGGGTCCGAGCCATACAAAGTATGGCAAGGCCCTATTGTTCCTGAAATGTTTATTAGGGTCC
>JBAFTB010000023.1:28361379-28372014 GCA_037177355.1 Melanotaenia trifasciata
AATGCAGGATCATGTTCATATTTTAAAGATTCTCTATTTTATTTTCACCTTTTTTTACCATGAAGTGTTTTATTGGAACATCCAGGTGTTTCACTGAGGATGCTAGAAAAATCTTTCATTAATTAAAATGGAGCATAAAACTGCCAAACCTAAACATCTAAATATTTGATCCTGGAAGCTTCTTATTCTCAGACTACAGCTTATATAGGTCCTATCTAATGGCATTTTAGGTAAAAGATCTAATAAAAACTTTATTAACAGTGCTGAAAATTCACCATCCACATTCCATTCAAAAGACTGGCTCATTCTTTTTCTTTTTTCTTTTTTTTTTTTTACTTTTGTTTAAGAATTAAATCAGGTGAAACTCATTTCTTTCAAGAAAATAATCACTAGTAACAATAAGGGGCTAAGACTGGGATCAGAATAATTCAAACTTTCACACCCTATACATACTTTGTTGGTGAGAATTATTCTCACGTGTTTGTCATAATTTCATTTGGTTTGTGTTTCTAATAGTAATTATTACATAAGGAGGCTCCATATCCCCATTCTTTGACAGTGAAATCACTATTTTGGAATTTCCCCTCATCAAAAAAATTGTGGCACAACGAAAACTAAGCAGGCTACAAATAACTTCCATGCAAAATAACTTTACTACAAATGTATATATATATCATATATAAATATATAAGAATAATAAATAAAAAAGATAAAATGTGATTACCTAAAATAACATAAATAAACCCAATTAGGCGAAAACATTTCAAAAACAAAAACCAACAAAATCAAAAACAGAAAACAGGACATATGAAAAAAAATTTAATATAAACAATATACACATAGGGAGTATATTTTTTTTCTAAATAAATCTAATCAATTTTGAAAATTAAATCTAGCCTACGTGGCATAACATAATTAATCCATTTTGTCCAGTAAGAAGAAAATAACACTTGAAGTTGACGAGGGCTATTGTGATGTTCATTCATTCATTCAGAGTCATGCTTTCTTGGAGAGCTATTTCCTGGCAACTGCTTTTTTAGCTGCAACCAGTAGAATGTTTAGTAAGTTTTTATCCTTTTTAGGCCATTTCAGGGGTAAAATTCCAAAATGCGTGTGTATATATGTATAATATGTGGTGAAAACTCAGTGTATCTGTTTCCTAGGGGTTTGATTGTCAGAGTTTCTTTTCTTTTCTTTTTTTCAGCTGATTGGTTTACCATTTTGTTAATATATTAATAAAACATTGTTTTATTTGTTAAACCATCTATCCAGATACATGATTAAAATCTGTGTCCTTCACACTACTTAACCCTCCCCCCAAAAAAGGTGCTGTTGTCAACCAACTAATAGATTATAATAAAACTTAAAGCCTCTTGCTCTCGCCACATAATGAAGCAACATTAGTTGTTTTTTTCTTTTTTAAATCTATTCACATGGAGCTAAAACCTGAGTCCCGTGGTAAATCAAAGAGAGAACCAGAGAGAATAAAAGTAGAAAACACAGCTTTAATAGCAGATCTGCGGTCATGTGAGTTAGAGAAGAAAACAAAGCAACAATCCAGAAACCATCAGGTATGAAGAAATAAGCTCGAGACCAGGAAATACACTTGAGTGGATAATGTGACTGAGATTATGAAATGAACCTGTCAACAAGATGAATAACAGGTTGCGTGACCACAGGTGAGATAGAAACTTAGCAGAAGGTTCAACAAAGAGAGGAAGCAATCATATGTGCAGTTTTTTTATTCAAATGTGATCAAGAGATAGACAGAGACGAATATAAAGTCACTTTAGGAACCAAATTTTACCGAAGTTAAAATGATTGTTTTATTAATTTTGTGTAAATATTGAGTTCTAAACCCTGTTCACACCCTTTTCTCATGAATCAGTTGTGTTTTGTTGTTAAGAATTAGATTATTTTTTAGAGGAAAGAGGAGGAAACTCACCATCCAGCTGTCCATCACTTCCTGTGGGAGAGACAGTAAAAAGTCATGAGTTTAGAACCATTTTCACCCACATTTCAGAGAACCAAACCAACTGGTTCTTCTTTGTTGACTTTTCACATTTTTAACACTACACGTCTCAGGGCGAGGTAGGGATCAGGAATCTGTGGCATCATGACAAACAAGACATAATGCAACAGATAATAATCCATCACTACAGAGTAGGAACATGAAATGACGTCATGTTTGTAGAAAATATACTGACACACAGTACTCTGAGTACATTTACATGAGAGCTGTGGAGAAGCAGTGTTGACTTATTTGTTTCTGAATTATATATATATGTGTGTGTGTGTGTGTGTGTGTGCGGTGTGGGTGTGTGTGCGTGTGTGTGTGTGTAAACTGTTATTGAAATAAGACATACTTGATCATCTCAAAAAGACTAAACACTAAATGTGACATATTTTCTATTTATCAGTGGGCATTGTCACTATTGTTCTGTCAAGTGAGGTTGTGCGTGCATGTGCATAGCAGCATGCCAGTCTGACGGACGCGGCAACCAAGGAAACGGGGCTATTGGCCGTACCTCATGAAAAAAAATAAAGAAGACTGTTCATGTTAACTATTCAGTCTCCATGGATTATTACTTTATTGTGGACATCTGTGAGGGGAAAAAAGGCTTCAGCCAGCAAGCAATGGCAGCGCATATTTTCAAAGCAAAACGGTGGGGAGCAGAACGGAGCATTAACCAGAAGACGACCAGGAAGGAACCGACGTTCCCTTGAAAAAAAAACATCAGTCATTGGAGAAGAACTTGTCAGACAGAGAAAGGGACATAACCCGGATCAACGCTGGCCTTGTATTTTCAAACCACTGCAAGAGCTAAAGAAGCTACACTTTGACTGGAAGCTAGCTCTTCTCCCGGACAGTAACAACATAAATGTTATAAGTTACTGCGACATGTTTAACTAAATGATCATATTGTTTTGCTCAGTGTGTCTGCACTTTTTTTTGTGAACAAGGCGAACACGCCTTGTTTTGGTCTACAGACAGCGCACAACACCAAACCTGCAGTGAAATGATATCGCTTACTGCCCCTTGATACTTTCTGTCTGCGCTGTAGCGCTACAAATTTACCAAAAGCCTCACAGACTGATTGGCTGAGTGCATCACGTGGGATGGCTTAACTCGCACGCCATTGGTCTGTGTGTTTGCTGACTGCTACTTTTTTAAATTCTGTTTTTATTCTATTTATTTCTTATTTAACTTTAGATTTTTTTATTTCATTATTTATTTTTTCTTTATATGTTTTATTTTATTTTTATTCTGTTTTCATTCATTACTTTATTTTAAAATAATTTCATGATTTTTTTTTTATCTTTATTTATTTATTTATTTTTATTTTTATTTTTATTTACTTTTTAACAAACACTGAGATGTAAATTAATTAAGCCTGGTCCCACAGTCCAGTTGAGTCTGCACCACCCAGGAACATAAACCATGGTACAGCGTCCAGATAGCTGCAGATCTAAAACCAGAACAGGTTAACCCTTAACCAGTCTGCTCTGCCATCTGGTAGAGCAAAATTTTTCTGTGACTAATGAATCTTAGAAATATGTCTAAATAAACTTGCCTGAGACATCTCTATCACTTGGTAACCAAAAGTAAGAGTTTGTTGTCCTATTGATGTTTTTACTATTTAATTGTTGTTACTGAATTATTAACTGTTATCTCAACTATTTGTTAAAAACCATTGATTTGTTTTAATACTGTTCAAAGAAATAAAAATTACCACTTATTTTTCTTAACGCGAACAATAAAAAAAAAGGTCATGAGGTGTTTGGACTTCTATTTTCTTTGTTGTTGTTTCCATTTTTTCATGTTTTACTTTGTTTCTACATGTTAAAATACTGGAGCGTTGCAGTTTCAGTCAAGATGCTGAGTAAATATTTTCAGCTTCTGTCAGATTCTTAAATAATGTCCTCCCTGTGGACTGGGTTGGATCAAGACACTCTTTATTTCTTTTTGAACATATTTCCAGAAATATGTGATCTTCGGACAATCCAGAATAAATTATTCCAGCCCACATTTCCTCCATCATGAATTAAATGTTTTATTGTATTTCTAGGAACTAGTTGGAGTATTTAAATCATTTATATCCAGACCAGTTTTTCATCCCAGTCATAATCTGTCATAAATGCATGTCCTTCCAATTCCTATTTTTCTGTTACACTCAAATTCATCTTCACGTCCTAATTTTTTTAACAGATCTTTTTATTTAAGTCATTGTTTAGTAAGTTAAATTTCTGTTTACGTTGTTCAAATTATTTAAAAGTTGGTGCCTTCAAAACGTGGGCTACAAATATTAAACCATTGTGTTTTTATGTCTCAAAACTTGCGTCCATATTATTTGATACTAAATCCAGATTTTTAGCAGTTTTTGTAGCTTTGTGCACTGAGATGACAGATTTGATTTCGTGTGTAGTCTCCACCATATTTTGATTGTTTCTTTAATTCAATACTTTGGGATCTTAAGTTTTCTTTGTATTGCTTTTGTTGAAGAGCTCCCAAGGAAGCCTTTGTGACAAGTCCTGAGCTGAGCCGTCCAGTCAGTGCTGGTCTTTCAGAGGCGACATAGGCCAAAACTACGTTTACACTGCAGGTTATGTTCATGCATCCCCCAATTAAGGTAGCTAATAGGTATCAAAATGAAGCAGCATAAACCATCTGTAGTTATATGTAGTAACCGTCTTATCAACACATGAGATATTTTAACGCCATCACAAGGGGCTGGTTGCTCAAAATACTTAATCCAGATAAAAGCTATCCAGATTTGGGAATTCCATTTTTCGGGACGGTGGATCATGTAATCCGGCTCACTTTTACCCCAGTTGTTCAAAGCAAAATAGGACTGGATCACCCTGATCCAAAATCCTTTTTTTAAGGATACCCAAATCCGGATTTCCATGTAAATCAATGGAGGTTTCTGATTATGTGGCAAAACAACAGGTAGAAGAGATGGTATGGAGTCACGTCAAGTGATTTTTACTGTGGGACATCACACAAACACCATAAACATTCACTTCTACTTATGATTGTATGACACCTCTTTGAGCCACAACACATATAAAACAAGTACACTTCCACCTACATTGTGGATAGTGTGAGAACGTCTTTAAGAAAAAAGGGCTCCATGTCCACATGTTACCAGACTAAAGACTGTTCAGGGCTCCTCATCTGAGTAGTGGAGGGACAGCATCAACATCCAACTTGCTGACCTCACCATCACAAACTGCGTTGTGAAATGGCCTGGGTCTGTTTATGATGCTCATATCATGAGCTACAAACTAACCGACCGTATGGCATCATGTTATGAGACAGCACCTGTCTACTCCTACCATGGTTGATGATGCCCTTTCTTGCTGCAGCCACCCAGGCCGGGCGTGCTTCAGCGCTGCTAGTTATATAACGAGATGTGCAATCGAGCGTTTAAATGGAGTTCTGAAGAGAGGATTTGCATGCCTTAAGTACTTGTGGGTGGAACCACCAAGAGCATGTAACATAATATGTGCATGTATTGTCCTGCATAACATTGCTACCAGGTGGAACGTCCCTCTCTGTGACGATGTTAGTGATGCACCTGAGCACCTCTGGCTTTCTGTCAGAATGAGGGAGGGGCGGGGCATGTAGTGAGGGTTCAGATCGTTAGAAATTTCTTATTTTGACAGGTTCTTTTCTGATTATGCAGTGATGAAAACCATGTTTTATTACCATATAATTCTTTAAATACCAGGTTGGCAGGGCGTCAAGACAGCAAGTGGTGGTTTTCAGATGGCCAATGATCTCATCTAGGTTTTTAGAACTGACTGGAGAAAAATGTGTTATTGTGTTCGTGTCTCTGAGTGGACACAGGGACATATGTCCTGCAGCTGGCATGGAAGCACTGACCGACTGCATGATTTTCTGAATTTTGTCAGTAAAGAAAGAAGCAAACTCATTACAGGCCCAGTTGGACAGACGTTCTGGGGTTACTGACACAAGAGGATTAGTTAGCCTGTCAACAGTAACGAACAAGGGACAAGCATTAGTGCTGTTCTTAGCAATGATGTCAGAAAAGAAAGATGGTCTTGCATTTCTAAGCTCCAGATTATAAATCTTCAGTCTCTCTTTATAGATCTCATAGTGAACCTATTTTGTTTTCCGTCACATTACCTCGGATCGGCACTGTGGCCAGTAATAGTTCCTCAGATCTGGTAAGTTTAAACATTCCTTGTTGTTGGTTGCTATTGAAAGTGTTTTATATGTAATTCTTGCCTTTTTGTTTTGCCAAAGGAACTTAGACACACTTTTATCTAATATTTAAGCGTGGAACTAGGGATATTGATAAAAAGATATTTAACATTTTACTTTGTTTAAATTGCTGTTTGTTTTCATTCACTGTTATTTTAGGTTTAGGGACTGAAAACACCTTGGTTATGTTGAGGAAAGTGTCCCGGCTTGTCTTTGAGTTTTCCCACAAATTTCGGAAAATCCTGAAAATGCATCCATTAGCACAGATGCCAAATAGTGTTTTAGTTTATTTTTCTAGCTTTGTTATGTTTATCATTCCCATTAAAGTGGGAACATCCTTTACATTGAGAACAGGTTGAAAGAAGATTAACAGCTGGTGGTATCACCAGAGAAGAAGAAGAACACAGGAAGATGTTTAAAGTTTAAACAGTGAAAACGTGATGGGAAACAACTTCCCTGTTACGCATTTCAAGCATTAATGTGGGAACACATCAGTTCCTAATGATGCTTGTGCCACTTTAAAAACCTTTTTTCCATCACCATTAATCATCACAATAGCCCTCAGAGGTACAGTATCTTGTGACCATGGATCACTGAGTTAAACTTTACCTGTTCGGTATGTGCTAATGGGTAACTTATAATTAGCTGAATCAGTGAAACGAGTCCAAGTCGGCGCCAAAGTTTTTCATGTTGAGACAGAAACATTTTCATGCATGAAGCAGAAGACTGAAGAGATTAGTTTCAGATCAGCATCGGACTTTTAACCCTTCTGTTGTTGTTCATGATGATAAACAGATGTATTTTATTTAAAAAAAAACTATTTTGTCTTCTACTGTAGGTCTTTCAGTGCAAGTAGAAAAAGTCCTAAATGAGATGATTTTTACTAGTGTGGTTATAAATATTCTATAGTATTACAATTACATTATGTAATTGTTGCTTGGTTAGGAGTTGATACAGTTATTTATGGGTAATGCAGTTTAAACTACAAGCATTTTCTCAGAAAAATCTTCAGAATTTAGTTTATATTAGAAAAAATGTAACTTTTAATATGTTGATTGATTGTTTTAGCATTTTTCTCCAAGTCACTGTATTTAGAAAACAGTAAATATATATATATATATATATATATATACAGAGAGAGAGAGAGAGAGACTGATCCTTATATCAGTCATAAGTTTCACGTCGAAGCCGATTCTGCTATTTATTCTCCGTTTTCAACATGATGGCTAAATCTTGTGAAACAACATATTTAAAACCAAACCAGGGTCTTTTTAAAGCTCAAACCAAATTGTTGTTTTTTTTTCTTAATATTAACCACACATCAAATTAAATAAAAACCGAAAACAAGAAAGAGTGTCGATTCATAATTCAGTCCTTTGATTTTCTTTACCAAAGTACGTTACAACAGATAAAAATTGGTACGATTAACTTCCTCACCTACACCGCAGGTTAAAAGAGAAGAAGCTTTGAAGATAAAACTCTCCAACAATGATTTACATTTTAGAAAGCTCAATGTTTTGATGACATTTTTAGAATATAATTACATTAATTCCAGCATAATGTTGTCATCATTCTGTCCTAAAGAAAGAGAACAGTTAACTCCTAAAGTTTCAGCAGAACAAAGTTTCAACACAAACTGGTTGTTTGTTCTGGATTGTCATGTTGGGTATTGCGATGAAGAAACTCAACAATTAAGAGATAAAAACAAATGTCCCGCTCAAACAAACATGTGAATGAAGTCTTTTTTTATTATTATTATTTTATTTATTTATTTATTTTAGTTTATTTTAGTTTGTTTTTTTTTTTGTTTTTTATCTATGTCTCTTTCAGCAAAGAGACTTTTAGGACAGTTTGAACCACTGATGTTTTGCATATAGAAAATAAAGCATTAAGCTAATTTGCAACTCTTGTCCCTGGTTTTACTTTTTAAGTAAAAAAGAAAGGAAGAAAGCAGGAAGAGGGGTAAAAAACAATATAATATATACATATACATGTACATATACATACATATAATATAATGTAGAACAGTATAAACAGCACCAATATAATGCAAAGTATACAACATATATACTCACCTGTAGCCGTCAAAGCCACCAGCAACACTCCGTAAGCCAGTAATTTAAAGCCCATGACGTGATTTTTATGTGTCTGAAGTTTGTGAAGAAGTCCAGTTTCTGTCTGTTCATATGAGTGAAAGCCTGAACTAACCTGCCTTTCAGCCACCTGCTGTCACGCTCTGCCTGTGAAGCCACACCTCTGAAACCATACCTGTTTATCTCCAGAAAGGCAGATGGGCTGACAGAAAATTCAAGTTTTGGCTTAAACATTGACTTAAAGAGCAGCTTTAATTAAACTTTTTTTTATCAAGAATGGAGGAAGGTTCAGGAGTTACAGCTTTCTCTTAAAACAAAATAAGACAAGACCAGATAAGATAAGATCATCCTTTATTTGTCCCACAGTGAGGAAATTTCGGTGCTACAGCAGCAAAGGTGATAGTGTCAAACCAATGCAAAAAATCAGCATTACAGAGATAAGGAAAACTGTACTGGAAAAGAATATAAATAAACTACTATACTACTATAGTATAGTAACTACTATATAAAAAAGTCTATATAAAAAATCTATATAGAGGTCTGTATAAAAGCATATATTCAAAATGAATTTACATTTTTGCACAGTATTGATATTACACATCTGTGTGTGTTATTAGTTTTCATTGTGGCTGTGTGGCTACGGGGAGCAGTGCAAACTGTAGAGTCTGACAGCAACAGGAAAGGACCTGCGGTATTTCTCCTTCACACACCGCGGGTGAAGCAGCTTGTCACTGAAGTCCAACACGGGGTGGGACGTTTTCTCCATCAGAGGCAAAAGTTTAGCCATCATTCTCCTCTCCGTCACCACCTCCACCGGATCGAAGGGGCATCCCAGGACAGAGCTGGCCTTCTTAACCAGTTGTTCGTTTTCTTCCTGTCAGCAGTTGAGATGCTGCTGCCCCAGAAGACCACACCATAATAGATGGCTGATGCCACCACAGAGTAAAAAAATGGATTTCAGGAGTGTCCCCTGCACTCCAAATGACCTGAGTCTCCTTAGGAGGTACAGCGTACTCTGTCCATTCTTGTATAGGGCGTTAGTCTGTCCTGTCCAGTTTGTTGTTCAGGTGAACATCCAGGTACTTGTAAGATGTCACCCTCTCAATGTCCATAACCTGGATGTGCCGGAGGAGAGTGTTCACACCTGTGGAAGTCCACCGCCAGTTCTTTGGTTTTCCCTGCATGGATCTGGAGGTGGTCCTGCTGGCACCAGCACACAAAACCCTGGATCAGTTCTCTGTACTCTCTGTCGTCTCCATCTGCAATGAGGCCGACGACTGCAGAGTCATCTGAGAACTTTATAGGTGGCAGTTTGTTGAATTGTGTGTGAAGTCTGCAGTGTAGATGGTGAAGAGGAAGGGAGCAAGACCTGGTCCCTGCAGGGCCCCCATACTGCAGACAGCCTTGTTGGACTCACAGTCTCGTGTCCTCACATACTGTGGTCGGTTGGTGAGGTACTCCAGGATCCATGTTGTGAGATGGAGGTCTACTCCTGTGACTTTCAACTTGTCTCTCAGAAGTGTGAGCTGGTGTTGAAGGCACTGGAGAAATCCAAAAACATGATTCTCACAGTGCTCCCAGCCTTTTCCATGTGAGAGAGGGATCCCTGTAGGAGACCGCATCATCCACCCCAATACCAGGCTGATATGCGAACTGTAGCGGATCCACTGATGGGCTCACTAAAGGCCGGAGATGGGCAAGAACCAGCCTTGTCTTTAATAGTGATGTGTTCAGAGTTACACCATTTATCATTATCAAATACTGTCAGACTAACCTACAGTAGTTAAGCTGACACCAGACAGGTGTGTCCAGGTGTGTTCAACTTTAAACAATTGTGTAATGAAAGGAAATAAAACATTTTAATTTCAGATTGATGGATGTATGGATGGAAAAATAAATAATGAAGTACATGAAAGAGTAAATAATGGAAGGTACAAAAATAAATTGTATTATAATAATAAATAAGGGAAAATTACCAAATGTATTTATAAATAAGATTTAATAAGCATTAAATGCTTTCAGTCACGTTTTTTTCTAAATTAATATAAGATCTTTGGACAAGTTTATTCTTATGGTTTTAGACTAAACATTACAAGAAATGACTGAATATACATTGCCTGCAAATTGAATTTTGGAGATGTATTTTAACATTTTTCTCATTTATATTTAACTATATTTGTATTTACTGAAGTTTAAAACCTGGGGGAAAAAATCAATCTAATGACGTGAAGAAGGTAGGGTTGTCACGATACCAGAAATTCAGTAGTCGATACCAATACCAGTGAAGTTACACGATACTCGATACCTAAT
>JBAFTB010000023.1:28383005-28394173 GCA_037177355.1 Melanotaenia trifasciata
AGAGCAGGCAGGAGCCCACACCCAGGGGCCCACCGTCGAGGAGGTGGACTAAAGTGGACCTGAACGTGGACTCTGATCTCTGGACCGGTTCAGGATTGACCTCAATCTTCAGGCCAAGTTTCACATGTTTGTATAAATGATGTTTGGGTTGTACAGACATTTAAAGGCAATCTTTTTTATTGCTGCTGGAATTTAAATGAAAACTGTAAATTTGTATTTAATATGTTTATGTGAAATAAGATAGTAAAGTTTAGGAGAAGTGCCATCTTCATGTTTCCATCTCTGCCTTGCAGGACATTGTAAAGATGAAAATAAACTGAAACAACTGACTTTGTTTTTATCTTTGCCTCTTTTGTGCTTTATTTCCAGAAAATATTCTTGAAATATAAAATGTTTAGCCCGACTTTAATTGAAATAACATCCATTTTTTGGTTTATTAAGTTAAACTTAAAAATTCTTCAGATCTTTTGTTTAAATTTCAAGTATTGTGCTGATTTGGTGTCTGTTTTAAGCATAAAGAGAGTTGTTAAATGAAAATGAACAAGGCTTTGGAATCATATGAGTTTGACTTAAAAGGAAAACGTCTGAGAATAAAGTGATTTATGTAAATAATTTGAGATGTTAAATGACATGTAAACCATGTTAAATAATAACATGCTGATGTGTGAACTCCTTAACCCAGCTCTGCAGTATGCACTGGTACCACTAGATGGCAGAATTAAACCAATTCTACATGAATGAAGCATTTAATGAGGAATAAAAAGGGTTACAGATACTTTGTGCCAGAAATATACTTGGTAGTTAAGCTCTGTGGATTGATCCAGCTCCTCTGAAGGAAAACCAAGCATTTTAAAACCACTTAACTCTGACCTGTGAAATATTCATAATAAAATAGGCTCCTCACTCATGAGATGAGCCAGAGTTGTATTGACACATACCAGACAACTTAGCAAAGGACTAGTTTAAACTAGCTCTTTCCATCTGGTTACTGTAACTTTAGTTTTGTGCATGAAAATCTACAGTTGGCCGAATCATCATCAGAAATGGTCTCCATGGAAACATATCTGTCAAGATCCCTTTGTTAAGGAAGGAAAACATGGAAAAAAGGCTGAGGTATGTCACATGACACAAGAACTGGACTGACGATTATTGGCAACAGGTCTGATAAAGAAGTGGATCCTCTAAGGACCCGGACCTCACTGTGTTTTGAAGACTAAAATTGCTTGGACCAAATATTCACTTTTAAATTCATTACAATTGGAGAAATTGTCTTTCTGCCTCAAATTCTGAATCCATTTTTGCATATGGTTCAATGGGGCCGTAATTCATTTAATGATTTTTATTTATGCTTGAATATAAATAAATCAGGGTGGTTCAAGTCCTTAGCACTGTATTTTATATGTTATAGGTTTAGGCATATTTGGAACCTTGGAAACCTTCAGCATAGGAGTTGGAGCTGATGAGTAATGATAAATGTGAAATGGGACTCAGTTATATAATCAGAGTGTGATTTCAGGCATCATCTTACATTCCTGGATTTCGGTTGCAAAACAAACATGATCAGAAATATGTGGTTTGGATGGAAGGTTATGTTTTGATGGCTCACTGTGCTTCAATATTAAAAATGTGACCGATAAGTATTCAGTCTAGTTTAAATGAATCGCTAAATCAAGCCTTAGAGCGATTGTGCCAAATTATGAACATTATGTAGGTCGGTTTATTTATATACTTTTATTTGTGAAGCACAAACGTCACCGGAAATAGAAGCAGAGAGTTTCCTGTTGCCGCTTGAGTCCCGCCCCGGCCGACTGTGCCATCTTGTGTTTAGCAGGAACAAAAACGGGAGCAGAAACGGGTCCAGTTGGAGGATGGGGAGCAAGTTTTAGGCCAAGTTTAAGATAATGTTTTAGACGGGACAGTCGGACACTATGTTTGGAAGTGAAGCATCATTGAGAAACACAAGCCACACTCCGCCGACCAGCTAATGTTAGGGTTAGCTCCCTAGCTAACAAAGCTAAGCTAGCCAATTAGCTCATGCTAGTAACCCAGTTACAGCAGAGAGGCAACTGTAGAGCTTCGTTTTTGTTTCTTTTTTTCTTTTTTTAGAGCCCACTAAACAAGTCATTGTAATTTAGAAATCGTGGTCCTCTCCACCATCGCTCTGAACTTGGTAGGGTCTTCGGTGGACATGAACCGTGCGTCATATTAAGAGGAACACCCAGGCTATGAGGATCGAAGCTTGCTGCTAGCTCGGCTGCTAACAGTTGTTTTTCGTTCCAGAGGGGAACCACAATAAGCCGCGGTGAGTAATGCTACATCCTGCTAGCTGCCTAGCTAACGGTGATGCTAACTAACCTAGTTAGCTTTTCCGGAGGTTTTCAAACTTGGATCCAAGGACATCTGATGTTTGGGGTTTTTTTGTCTTTGGAAAAATTAGAGGTATTGCAGGTTTATTCTTTTTCATTTATTTCCAGTTCATGTTAATTAATTGTTTATTTTTATTGCTGTTCGCTGTCAGAAAGTAACTATATTTAACAACAAGCAGTAGATATTTCTAAATTTCCATGTTGTGTTCATGTTTAAATCAGCCTGTATCATCATCAACCGTCAATAATAACATGACAATAATAAAAGAATCGCAGCAGACAAAAATAGAAGGAAAAGATTAATGAATTTAAGATTAATGCTAAAGTATCTATACAATTACTATGTACATTCAATGTTTATTTGATTCCCTGTAGACTAGAGCTCACATAAAGTCAACTGCTTGATGTTAAAAACCTCAGGCCAGGAATAATGGTTAATTTAAGTTGTTCGTTATCAGGATGCTGTGGATTTTATTTGTGGGCAAAGCTGGATGGGGCATACATAAACTACAATCAACGCTACACATCTTGAGACTAGTTATTTCTTCTAAAGCAACTTCTGTTTGTACAAAAGCTGAATGTGCTGGTTTGCTTCAGAGGATTCATTATCTAATAATCACAGAATAAATATTCAGCTTTTACTTTAAAAAGTGTTAGTCACATTTGTGTGTCTCTGTTGTGTGGGCTTATCACAGTGCTAAAATTTGGTTCACACTCTTACTGCTTGTGATCCAACCACTTGCACTTTTTTTAAATAAGAAATCCCCCTCGGTTTAGAGTTTGTGTGTCGCACAAGCTCTTAGATATAATACCTACCCCCCCCCCAATTTTGCCTTCCCAAACACTTGTATGAAACTGTAGGAGGATCTGGACTAAACTCCACCATGTGATTTTGGTCATTCGGCACAGTTGACACACCAAATTTCACGTTAGATTCTTCTTTAAGAAGAACAGCTGGGGCTCTGTATCCCATTTTTCCGTTTTGTTAACGGCCTTGACTGAGTTGGTGTGAGTTTGTTTTTTTTTTTTTTCCACATAGGAAGTGGAGGAATCTTGCCCTCCCAGTGTTTAAACTGCACTGTTCCGTGGAAGATGACAGAAATAGATATAAGATGTCGTGTTGTCTCAGAAATGCCGAATGGTTTTCAGCAATAAACTGAGGGGAAAAAAAGTGATGATAATGACAACTTGCTACTGTTGGAGTAGATTTCGTGGTGATCTTTGATGTGACTGTGACTTCTAATGGTCAGTCTACAGATTGTTTTGAAGATTTTGAAGATTTTGAATGCTATATTTGATTTAGTATTGTATCAGAATGGGAAAATGTATTGTAAAAGCTACTAAGTTTTGATATAAAAAGTCTTAAATCTGAATTTCAGAGTGTGTAGTTAACCTGTTTGGTGAGGAGTGACAGAACCTTTATTATGTCACGTGACATTATTCTGTCTATAAAGGTTGTAGAAAAATTGGGAGGCATAATTCCTTTCAGGTTTGTACAAGCTAAACTAGCTACAGGCATCTACCTTCTTTCCATGGATTGAAGAGCATCGGGCCGCTCAGTGCCACATAATGTATAATTGGAAATTGGTTCACCACGTTTTGAAGAAGTGGGGGTGGGGGGGGTGGAAATCCATCTCCTCGTCTAGCATGGATCTGCCTTTGCGTTTACCCTGCAGAGTTATAAAAGGAACAAACCTTGCAGCTCTGCATTAAACAGGGACCCTGGGGCTGTGTGTTCATGCATTCACTGAGTCACAGAGGCCTGGTTATGTTGTCGACCCTCCTTGGGGCTCCAGCTGACACTCAAAGGATGAGCGGCCCCATTAACCCCATTATATAGCGATGTCGCATTTGTCAATACGGCTCAGTGTGCAGGCTGAGATTACATTCAGTGGGCTGATAAAGTCAGATGATTTGATTTGATTTGGGGGCTGAGATTGGCTCATCTCTGGTTTTTCATGGTTTTAAATTAGTTATTTATTTGAGTCGGGCTGTCAGGGTGAAGTGGCGTTGCTAAAATGTTCACATGCGCTCTCAACAGACCAAATGAGTCTTGCAGCCATAATTAAATTTATGTACGGGTTAAATGTGCCCTGAATTATTATTTCATCGATTTTATGTCAACAAGAACTATTATTCATAATCAAGTCAATAAGTAGTAAAAAGAAATAATTTTTTTCTTCACTGATCTGTACAAGCTAGTTGCAACAGCTTCCATAGTCCATTAACCCTTAAATCGTCAAACAATGTGCTGTTTTTGGTCCGCTTGTTTGTTTTTTTTGTGTGTGTGTGTGTGTGTAAAAATTAGGGCTGTCAGTCATTCAAACTATTTAATCCTGACGTAGCTCGCAATTAATCGCATAATTTTTATCTGTTTCTAAATGTACCATAGCAGGATATTTATCATGTTATTAATGCAGTTATGTACCTGCAGTTATAGAATAAGACACTTTAGTAACTTTAGTTGTATTTACTCACCTGAGGTTGAATGACTTTACACACACATAGACACGCACCACCTCTTTACCAAACACAGTCTCTCATACCACTTCTGACAGACTCACTTTCGTTTAGAAACACATATAAACATGAGTAAAAATCTTGCAGGGCTCTAGCACTGTTTCCAACTTCTTTAGTTTATCTAGATCAACTGTTGAAAGGTTGCTGCTTGTAGAATTATTAGAACGTCTCCACTGGAAGCACCATCATGGACTGTCTTTAGAGGAGGAGGGCTATCTGAATCAACTGTGTGGTGGTACCAGCAGGTATTATTTGAGACACGAAGCACTACGACGGTAACTCAGTTCACATCCACAGTCACTAAAAATGACTTTAGTCTTGTCCAAAGAACCATCTTGCAGAGCTTTAAAACTAAACTGTCTGTGTAAAAGACTTATTCTGTCTGTTTCTGCTTCAGAACCACATCCGTATTTCTGCATCACATCCTGAAACTATGCAAATGGTGTGCATGTAAAATGAAATAGATAATGCCATTTATAGAAATTTGTGTTAACACTTTAACTTTGACAGCGTAGTAAAATTGCATGTAGAAGCTGAACCCTTTTAATCCCAGTCAGCATGCAGACATGTTTTCAGGAGTGCCTCAGTTGTCAGATTATGAAGCTAAAATGATGTAAGATGAATGTATCAATAGATATAGCAGCATAAAGGTCGACCAGAACAAGAAAACAGAATTTATTACTATCAGTACTTTGTAGAAATACCACACAGACCAACAGTAAGCAAGCCTTTTCTCATCTGCACATCATTCTCTCAAGTCTTGGCTTGCAGCAGAAAAAAAGGTTGGCATTGAAACAAACCTGCAACGAGCAATGGGAATGAAAAACCAGTTCCATTCAGAAGCCGGTTCTCAATTTTCCAAAGCATCGGAAGTGTGCATCACTGTGTATATCAATACCTCTATCCGTTCCAACAGGTGTTCCCGGCCACTGACTAAAAATAAGCATGTCAGACATGCACGTCTGTTTTTTGCTGGAAGAGGCGATCCAGATCATGGCTACATTTCATGGAGAAACATGACCATGGCACAAACTCTCAATGTATTGGAAAAAACAATATTGGTAACAAACATAGGACAGACCTATATCCTTGTGCGGAGGAGTCAGCAGCCTAATCACTGCTCTGCTTTGTGCTTCTTACGTGAGTAGAGAGCTACTCACAGCCTGATGTGCAGCTGCAATATATTTTTTTCTTTTAATTTAGGCCAGTCATCAAATGAATGAATGAATTTGTGTGGATGCTGAGTTCCATCACTGACCAGCAGAGTTTTCCTCTTGCGGGTGAAAATATTCCTGCTGTATCTGTCTGGAGGCTGTTAGTACCTTGTTAATTTAGCAGTTGTAGCCACAGGTGTGTATGTGTGCTTCATGGAGACTTTAGTAGGCTGTAGTCGGGCACATTGTTAATAAAATCCATCCTGAGAGTGAAGTGTTGAAACAGTTATGGTGGGCTGTCATGGGGGGGTGTATGTTGTTTTGTTCGTTCTGTGTGTGTATCGGGCCATGTGCAATACAGAGAGTAGAAAAGAAATGACCCGCAGTCGTGTAAATTAGATAAATAACATCACACTGTTTAGTTCTTTAATAAAACATTAAAGTATTAATCTGTGCTAAAGGAAAGGTCTAGAGGTAGGCGGGGGCCGTCCTGATATCATTTTGGGGAAACACTATTATGAGAAGCAATAATGTTTTATTGAAAGCACATTAAATAGTCTTGAACATTAAATATGCTATACAAATAAATTTGACCTGCCTAAATCAGTCATTCATTGTTCCTGCATGGAGCACGAGCCAGTAAAACAAGTGTACAGTCATGGTGACGATGTTTGTGATGATGTGGTGTTCATCACATGTTAGCATTATCCTTCCTGCTTCCTGCACGCTGTTAATAAAATATCTTCTAGTTAGAAAGACATATGTTGCCTCTGGCTGTAAGACTGAATATTTACTCTAGATTTAGTCATTATCTTTATCCTTGTTGGGATGAAGCATTGATTTGCTGTTTTAGTACTTTTAGTCCTCACGCATGCAGAACGTCTTCTCTCGTTCTGACTCCGTGAATCAGGAATATAACTGCTGTTATTAAGAAGCTATTAGGCTTTTCAATTCAGACAAGAAGCACAAACCCAGCAGTGAATCACTGAAATACACTCGTGTTTCACTTTCTGAAAACCTGCTGCCATTTTGTGCTCTTGGTGCCACTGCAGCTCTGTTTGTTTGTATAGACTTTTCCTTCAGTTAAACATCCAGTCTTCCCAGGAACTGCTCATGCCTCAGCTTACTGAAAAGGCTGTTAGTTCTCACCACACAGGTGCTGATCATGTTACCGGTCAACGGCTATGCTTAAAACAGCCAGTCCTGGCATTCAGTAGAAATTATCCACTTTTAGAGACATGCACAGTAGATTCAGACTGTCAGAAGAGCTGCTGGAGTGGATAGGCCACTTTACATAAGAAAATAATATAATTAAAACATCTTTAACCCTTAAAACTCTGCTAGAGCTACAGTGCCCTGAGCGCTATCGCTTATATCATCAACAATTACCCAAGATTGCTTCTTTGTTGCTAAGAGACCTCGATTTTGACCCAGGTATTATTACCATACCACTTTCATAATAACTTTCCACCAATCAGAGAGCTTAAATTGATGGTAATGTCCAATCAGAAGCAGCAGAATACCAACAACTGAGCAGAAAGTTCTGTGTGTGTCCTTTATGTGTCCTTTATTGCTGGAATAAAGCCAAGAAGACATCTTTGATGCATTATATATATATATATATATATATATATATATATATATATATATATCCTGTTTATTTTAGTAGCCATTGAAATTTCCTACAATGCTCAAGACCATGATTTTAAGCCTTGAAGTGATGCACTAGAAAAGCTTTAAATCTCTCATTTCAGAAGCTGTTTTCTTTTAGCTCCAATAAAAAATAAAAATCTATCAGACTGAACTTTGAAAGAACCAGGAGAGAATAACAGAAAGTATTGATGTGGCCTTTAAGCTGAGTATTTTAACCCTAACATGTACTCTCCCCCCCACCACCCAGGCCCTGGCCATGCCCTCGAATGCACGGGCGGGCAATCTGAAGGACCCGGACGTGGCAGATCTCTTCTGCAAAGATGATCCGGAGAAGCTGTTCGCTGACCTCCGTGAAATCGGCCATGGCAGCTTTGGAGCGGTGTACTTTGTGAGTAGGATGTGAACTCTTGTTTACTTGTTGTTTGTCCTGGAAGGCTTCTGCGCCCTCAGGCTGTGACAATAAACCTGATCATCAGACGCCTCTGTGGACGGGTTTTTATGGAATGGAGGCGGCTTTTTGTTTGGTTAGTTGATGTAGAAACATTGGCTCTCAGTCTGAATGGAGCCGATTTAGGCTTTAACAGTATTTTTTTGTATTGTTAAGAGAGATAATCTGAATCTAATTCGAATTTATTTTTCAATTGGAGACAGGTCTGGTGCAGGTGCTAATGATGGCTTCAGACTCGGGGTGCCACATTTGCCTCGTTCATGACAATACTGGTAGATTTTTTTTTTTTTTAACACTAGGATGTTGCCATATTTCCACTATTTATCTGCACCTCAACCCATGCAGCAGGAGATGAGCTCAAATAACAGAAATATGTAAAATTGTTTGTGATATTGTTGACATATTTTTAAAAAAAATATTGTGATGTCATTTGTTGGCAATGTCACCCAACCTTATGTCAGACAATATGGAAAAAAAGGGAGCAAAGTTTGTGTGTGGTTAGCGTTAGCATAGCGCTGTCGTATCTCAGAGGAACAGACAGAAGATGTGGAAACTTTCAAGCTAACAGGGACGTTGTTTCAACACGTTCCAACATGTTGATTTATAGTGGTGGGAAATTATTTTTAGTTCATTTTGACGCCTGAATGGGACTTTGAGTCATATTAACGAGGGATTACGCAACAGTTCATTCATGGCCCTAACCAGAGACATGCTGGGCTTGTAAATGACTGTGCAGACAGTAACTCTGCTACTGAAGTTGTTGTGAGGAATAAAAAGGAAGGGCAGCACCATGAGTGAGGAGGACTTCACAGTGGGAGCGACTTATTTATGGCATCAGGTTCTATTTGGTATCATTAGGGATTTTCCACCAACATTTGTGATTCAAACATGACCAACTTGGCAGAATTTAGAGCTCACCTCGAGTTTCAGAGATCATGATAATGTTCATACTCTGACAAAAAATTAAGGAGGCAGCGGTTTGTGTAGTCATTAAATACCTTGCAGGTTCTTCTTTGTTCCTTTCGGTGGTCACACATCTGCTAAACTTCACAACACTGCCCCATGGTTTCTGGTGGTACTCTGTTTGCTACATCATGGTATAGAAGGGCCCCGAAAATGCACCAAATTACACATGTAAATGATGCACAAGACGGACGAAATGCTCTGTGTCTGTCTGTAGCGTAGACCAGATTTAGTGGTCAGTGTCTGATGGTCTGTAGAAGAAAGTGTATTTAATTCCACATAGGTGGTCCAGTTTCTTTATTTCCACTGTTCCAGTTTTATTTATGTGTCAAAACTAGCTAGAGATTTTTTTCTGTTGTATAATGTAGTTTCCAGAAAGAAGCCTCCTAAGTCATGGTCGAAGTCCTTTAGCCTTTTCATCTGTTTTCTCCGAGAGAAATTTAGAGTAAATATGTCAGATTTATTTATTCTTTACACAGAATAGGAGACTGATGGTTACTTTATTATATTATTTTGTTATGTTTGCATCAAAAGATGGAAACAAATGCAGAATAATCCAGATTATTTCTTTGACGTTTGATCATACTGTAACCAGGACATCCCTGGTTTCTTGTTTAGTTTAACCAAGATGATGTTTGGTTTTATCTCCTGTTCAGAGCAGCTAACAGCGTTTGTCTGTGTGGGTTTATAAATCAGCCTCACCTGCATATTACCACTGATGAAGACAGTGTGAATCTGAAAGAGTGGGAAGACGATATCTGGGTCTCTTCACCTGTAAAATATTCCTGGATCTGTGTGAACACCTCCACAGTACATGTCCGAGTCTCTAACTGTCATTAAAAGACCATTAGAGATGCGCTACAGAAATAGACGGTGCGCAGCACTTAAACAGACTTCCTGTATCATCAGACAGCTGGCTGAATTATTCCTTTCATCATCATCATCATCATCATCATCAGTTAGGCTTTAATGCTAAAGATATTTGATGTAAACACTTCATTGTTGCATATTTTAATCCAGACTTCAGGAATTATTTAGTGTAGAAAGACATGTCTGAATAATTCAGCTGTTTTTAGTCTGTGATGAGAAGTAGCTGCAGCATTGTGATGCAACACCGTTTATTTTTGTTAGCAGCGTCTCTCTGGAGGGTAAAGCACTTTGAATTACACAAGACAAAATGAGTTTAAAAGAAGATTTTGTTGACAAATGTTTCATTTTTTTTATCCATTATTGGCAGGTTGATGTTTTGGCTCCACCATGTGGCCTTAAAATGAAACAACACTTCAGCCACCTACTTCATTTTTGTAACTGATGAGTTTTTACACAAAAAAAAAATTATGCAAATGATTTAAAGGTTTTAAATGAGGACACTTTGAAGGTTGTTGTTGTCAGACACAGTGGTAACCGGGTTACAGTCAGCTTTCAGCAGTAAGCTGATTTCTTGAGCACAATGAGGAGGAGAAACACACAGTTACTGTAATCTGGATGAGGGATTAAAGGAACCAGATTTCTAAAGCTAGATGGATCCAGAACATCAATTAAAACCAGAATTATTTAATCTCTGTGTAGAATTATTTCATCCAGGTCAAATATGATGTTTACATATAAAATCTGTCACCACAAATTATCTTCAGTAAAACACAGAGCAGCTCTCAAATATATTTGGTAAATTGTGATGGATAGTTTATCGTTTAGCTGATCTACAGAAGTTTTACAAACATTTCATCCCATCCAGGAGGTTTACAATCCAGCCACTAAATGTAGTTTTATTCAGAGAGACTATCTGGTAAATCCACAGTGATCCATGATAACAGCTTTATTTATCACATTTCATGATAAAAAGATCTCTGTCACTACTATGTTGCTAAGAGACCTCTATTTAGACCGGGACATGATGATGAAGCCACTTCCTGTCAAACCTTCCACCAATCAGAGAGCTTAGATTGACTGGAATAAAGCCAAGAAGATGTTTATGATGCACGGTGGTGCCACAAAGCAGCTGAGCTGGAGTTGGTTTAGTGAGGATAGCAGGTAAATAGTAGCAGAAATAACTGGAAATGAGGA
>JBAFTB010000023.1:28399996-28411724 GCA_037177355.1 Melanotaenia trifasciata
TAACAACTCTCTCCATGAAACCAGTTCATAAAGATCATTTACCTAGCTAAGAGGAAATGGAGACCAGAACCAGGAAGAAGAACCTCCATCAGCACCAGAACCAGAAAGGAAAACCTCCACCAGAACCATCTTCCTAGACCGGTTGGGGGTGTAAAGGACAGGAAAGAGGGGACATGTAGAGTAAAGATAGCAGAAAGGAGCCCAGTGCATCATGGGATATTCCCCAGCAGTCTCGGCCTATAGCAGCAGGACTGAAGGATGAATAAGGGTCATCAATCCAGACCTGCTATAAGATTTACAGGACGATGATGTGAAGGTAGAGAGGGTGTTTTGTTTGGGTGTTTGTATTAATTTAAACTGATGCTGTTTTTGTGTCAGGAGGTGGAGCAGTACCTGCTGCAGACGGGCACCGTAAACAGCATGGAGAGCTCCCAGTCCGTCCCCAGTATGTCCATCTCAGCCAGTTCCCAGAGCAGCTCAGTCAACAGCCTGGCCGACGCCTCCGACGACAGCAGCAGTGAGATGGCCATGATGCAGGAGGGGGAGCACACCGTCACCTCCAACAGCTCCATCATCCACCGCCCTTCAGTGAGCATCAGTCCAGACTCATCGCTCCACTCTGAATGTGTGAAACCTTCTCATCCTTCTTCTCCCTCCTCCTCAGGGTCAGGACAACATCTATGACGACCCGTACCAGCCGGAGATGGATCAACCTCAGGCCCCCTCAGCTGGCCGTCGCCGAGCTTATTATCGTAACCGTGACCACTTTGCCACCATCCGCACCGCCTCTTTGGTAAGAAATACGCTGTGAGGGGTGTTTGGTTATGAGGACTTGATGACTTGGAGAAGAGTTGAACAGTGCTTGGACATTGTTTTAACTCTTAAAACTCCCCCAGGTCAAGTCAAGGCAAATTAATTTGTATAGCACATTTCGTGTACAAGACCATTCAAAGTGCTTTACATAAAACATTAAAAGCATTACAGCAGGGTGCAGGAAGCAATAAAGACTAAATTTAAACATAATACAAGGGAATTAAATAACAGAAAAAAGCTAAAATAAAACAGATAAAATGCAAGAAATAAAGTTTCAGTGTGGGGAATTGTTGTTTTGATAAAAAGCAGCACATAGAAAAGTTTTTAACCCTGATGTAAAACTGCTGAGTCAGCAGACCTGCAGTGAGGAGCATAAAAGCTGAACGCTGCTTCTCCATATTTAGTTCAGACTCTGGGAACAGAAAGCAGATTTAACCCTGATGACCTGAGGGATCTGGTTGGTTCATAACGAACCAGAAGATCCTGAATGTGTTGGTCTTAAACCATTCAGGTCTTTTTAAACTAACAGCAGGATTTTGAAGTCAATTCTTTGACAGACAGGAAGCCAGTGTAAAGATCTGAGGACTGGAGTTCTAGGGTCTACTTTCCTGGTCTTATTTTAATATCTGGATAATCTGGAATATCTGGTTGCTGGTTCCACCTGAGACTCCTCAGTCATTAAAATCTGTGGCCTCCTCCTCCTTCCTGCTCTCCTCCAGGTGACCCGACAGATCCAGGAACACGAGCAGGGCTCGGCGCTGCGGGAGCAGATGTCCGGGTACAAACGCATGAGACGGCAGCACCAGAAGCAGCTGATGGGCCTGGAAAACAAGCTGAAGGCGGAGATGGACGAGCATCAGCTGAAGCTGGACAAGGAGCTGGAGAACCAGAGGAACAGTTTCTCCACGGAGGCCGACAAGCTGGGCAAGAAACACCAGGCCATCCTGGAGAAGGAGGTCAGTGGTCGTTTCCACCACGCTGATATCTGAACAGCAGCTTTTAGTAACCAGACCCTGTGTGTGTCCTGCAGACCAAAGCAGCTCTGGCCGAAGAGAAGAAGTTCCAGCAGCACATACTGGGCCAGCAGAAGAAAGAGCTTACTGGTTTACTGGAGTCCCAGAAACGGCAGTACCGCCAGCGCAAGGAGCAGCTGAAGGAGGTCCGAACACACACTGCACACACACCGCTGCTGAAGCTCATTGTGTTCAACTTCAGCTCAGAGAGCCATCAGGATAGACTTAAACCACATACATGTTCCAAAGAAATGCAGATTCAACAGAAACTTCCACCTAAAATCAGAATTACATACATTTTTTAGGAATATAATTTTACAAGGACTTGAAAAATGAAGGAATATGCCAGGTTTGTCCTCTGGTCAGTAGATTATTCTTTTTTTTTCAGTTTATTTCAAAGATTTTTCATTGTAGTTCAGAAATAATCTTGAGTCAGTCAATAATCAGTCCAGCAGGTGAACCAGATAAAGTGGATGGTGGTTGTTTACTCTGCACGTCTGCTTTCATTGGTGTAATGTTTATGATCTTACCGAAGCTCCGATCAGAGCAACAGTCCTTCATGTTGGTCACGTCTCAACTTGACAGGAGCTCAACGAGAACCAGTCGACTCCGAAGCGGGAGAAGCAGGAGTGGTTGATCCGTCAGAAGGAGTGTCTGCAGCAGATGCAGGCGGAGGAGGAGGCCAGCCTGCTGAGGAGGCAGAGGCAGTACTACGAGCTGCAGTGTCGCCAGTACAAGAGGAAGATGCTGCTGGCTCGCCACAACCTGGAGCAGGACCTGCTCAGAGAGGTAACATCAGTCCTGAAGTTCTGCAACTACAAAGCAAACACCCCCAACGGTGGTTTTAATGTTTGTTATCGTCTGCCAGGACCTGAACAAGAAGCAGACCCAGAAGGACCTGGAGTGCGCCATGCTGCTGCGGCACCACGAGTCCACGCAGGAGCTGGAGTTCAGGCAGCTGAGTTTGGTGCAGAGAACCCGAGCCGATCTGATCCGAACGCAGCACCAGACCGAGCTCACCAACCAGATGGAGTACAACAAGCGGCGCGAGCAAGAACTTCGACAGAAACACGCCACGGAGGTCCGACAGCAGCCCAAGAGCCTCAAGGTTTGACTGCAGCTCAGATCAGTCCTCACATGTCCTGGAAAATTCTGAAACTGTAGCCTTAAATGTCTTGGAAAACTTAAAATGTCTCCAAAATGTTGGAACACAAAGAATAAAAAATGTGTTCTGATCATTGCCAACACCTCTCGTTTCAGTCCAAAGAGCTGCAGATCAAGCGTCAGTTCCAGGAGACCTGCAAGATCCAGACTCGTCAGTACAAAGCTCTGAGGAACCACCTGCTGGAGAGCACTCCCAAGTCCGACCACAAGGCCGTCCTCAAACGCCTCAAAGAGGAGCAAACACGTAAGCTGGCCATCCTGGCCGAGCAGTACGACCACTCCATCAACGACATGCTGTCCACGCAGGCCGTGAGTAAGGCAAGAAACCCCGCGCACCAGCTGCACCTGAACGCACCGTCAGCATGACGGGAAACACACCTCCATCAGATCACGTAACGGAGTTCAGATTCACTGATTATTAAAGCAGCTTGTTTCTATTTTTTGTCTTTGATTTGTTTATTTCACTTTAAAATGTCAAATTTCACCAGTAAAATAAGACAATTCTAAAACCCGAACCATTTTACCCAGCAGCTCTGTTGATCTGATGTGATGGCCACCAGGTTTATCTTTTTTTTCTTTTAGCAATTTTGTCCATTTATTTCACTTTGAAATGTCAAATTTCACCAGTGAAATAATTCATAAACGTTTTTACCCAACATCTGTGCTGATAAACAGTCTTGTTTTTTATTTAATTCATTTATTTTTTGTTTGTGGAAATATTTTTAATCACCCAGCAGCTGTAAATCTGTTTATCCGATTGTCCTCAGTTTTTTGTTTCTTTTTAAATATTTGTTATTTTTTCATGTTTTATATTACTATTTTTATTTATTTATATTTATATTTTTGTTTTATTTTATTATCACAATTTTATCCGTTTATTTCACCTTTTAAATGTCAAAATTTGTACCTGTGAAATTATAGAATTAAAGTAAACAAGGAGCAGACATATTCACCCAGCAGCTGTAAATCTGTTGATCTGATATCAGTCCTCTCAGATTGTACGCTCACGTTGTCTTCGTCCTGTTTGACACTGCAGCTCCGGCTGGACGAGACGCAGGAGGCCGAGTATCAGGTGCTGCGCATGCAGCTGCAGCAGGAGCTGGAGCTGCTCAACGCCTACCAGAGCAAGATCAAGATGCACACCGACACCCAGCACGAGCGGGAGGTAAAGGACCTGGAGCAGAGAGTGTCCATCCGCCGGGCGCTGCTGGAACAGAGGGTACGCCACCGCTGCAGAGCAGCTGATACGAACCTGCTGATTAACACAAGAAAAAGCAGGAAAAATGTTTTAAAAAAATTTCTGACTCCTCACAGGATGGTTCAGTTTCATAGGAAACAAACTTTTTGTTGTGTTTTATACAGTTCGAATGTAACTTGCATATTTAAACTTATATATATATATGGGGAAATGGCTGATTTTTAGTGGTAAACAGTAAAACCTTTTCTGTAAAAAGACACTCTAACATCACAAAACACATGATCTATATTTTGCACTAGTTACAAGATTAAAATGTGGTTTTAATGGGGGTCAATGGGACATTTTTGTCCTCAAATGGCTTAAGAAGGTAGTAAGTTTGAAATCTGCTGCACAAAAACTAGTAAAGCATCAAAGTCAATATTTTGACTAATTGACATATTCAAGACTGATCACAAAATTAATACCTCTGCCCCCCAATATTAGTTTTATGGGAAAAAAAGGGTTAAAAGGTTAAAATCCCACTAATTATTCAATATTTGATTGTTTTGATCAGGAGGGAAGGTAATCAATAGATTTAACCCAAAAAGCAGAAAGAAAGATAATCTGTTAAGATTTTATAGCTTTTTTTTTTAACATTTGTCAATTTTGATGCTGCACAAAAAAATACTAATAAAGTATCGGTCTATATTTTGGCTAGTCTTGATATGTCTTTGGTAAATGTAGAAATAATCCTCAGGTTTTTGTTAAATAAGAAACAGGTCTATGAAGTCATCAAACTGGAATTTAAAGGGTTAAAATCTCTATGAATAGGTTGGTAGTTTTGAGCAGGGTCGAAGTTCTTTAGGAGATTTATGCAGAAAAAATTTTATCTAAATTTCTTTGCCCTTCGTGATTGGTGGGTGAAAATGAAAGTGAGGGTTAATCTGTGGTGGTAACCATGTCAACATGTTGTCTCCGTCAGATCGAGGAGGAGATGCTCTCCCTGCAGAACGAACGCTCGGAGCGAATCCGGACTCTTCTGGAACGCCAGGCCCACGAGATCGAGGCCTTCGATTCTGAGAGCATGCGTCTGGGCTTCAGCAACATGGCGCTGAGCGGCATCCCGGCCGAGGCCTTCAACCAGGGCTACCCAACCCCCAGCCCGTCCTCGGGCTCCAGCGGGTGGCCGTCGCGGCCCGTCCCGCGGTCCGGCAGCCACTGGAGCCACAGCGTGCAGAACTCAGTGGCCACGCCGTCCTGGCGCAGTCAGAACCACGGCGGAGGAGGCTTCAGCCGGGCCGAGTCCGTCACCACCTCCCACGGCCTCGGCAGGGACGGGGAGCTGAAGAGCAGCAGGGGCCACTCCTCTTCCTCCTCCCATCACCAGCAGCACTACCTCCCCCAGCACTACCAACACCACCAGAGCACGCCACAGCTCTACCGCGACGACCGCGACCACAGGGACCGCGAGCGGGCCAGGGAGTGGGTGGGAGGGGCGGCCCACTACTCCCATCACTCCCAGGGCCACCACCTCTCCTCCCACGCCTCTTCTCAGTCCCTGGCCCTCCTGCCTCCTCCACCACCACCTCCCCCCATCTCCCTCTCCTCCTCTTCTCCTCCTTCCTCCGCCTCCTCCTCCTCCTCCTCACAGGGAGGTTACGGAGGAGGGGGCCTGAGCGTCAGGGGCCCCAACCTGATGGCCCTCAGGAACAGCCCCCAGCCGCTGAGGAGGACGGCCTCCGGAGGGCCGGGTGGCGGGAGCGACGGCGGTCTGAGCCGGAGCACGTCCGTCACCTCCCACATCTCCAACGGATCCCACCTCTCCTACTCCTGAACCGGGCCGGCTCTCCTCCCTGCTGGTCCGCCATCTTGGTCCCGAGGAAGACTCGGATCACATGACACGATCCTTTGACCTGTTTTTAATGAAGCGTGCGGGGAGGTTTAGTAGAAGAAGACAGGAGGAGTTGCACAGAGAAGAAAGTTACACTATGTTTAGAAAAACGAGTCATGTTACAGAACCAACAGGTGGGGCCAGCGTCTCTTCCATGAAAAACCCAATCTGGGCCCATTTGTTGGTCCTGGAACAGAGTTGCACAGTATTGATGGTTCAGCCTTTTCTTTTTGATTTCAGTCTGAACTGAGCGACAGTTGTGGAGCTTCCAGTCGGCTAGCGGTGCTTTAAAAACCACTGTAACCATGTACATACCTGGAAACCCGCTCTTCTTTTCTAAATGTTTCGTACGTTCTGCCAAGTCGGGTTTTAGGGTGGGACGGGGAGGGGGTGCACAGGAGGCGATGAAAGGGAAGATTTGTTTAAAACGCAGTTTTTCTTTTATTTGTAGTGATAAGATCGTGTATAAAACTGTAAAAAAAAAACAAAAAAAAAAACACTGCCATGATTCGTTTGCCTGACTTGGGCAAATCTACCACTGCCCTCCGATCCTCCGAAAGGAAGTCCGACGTTCCCATGAGCTCGTTTGCCGTCTTTGCTTCGGTCAGATTATTAATCTGTTCCATCTGCTGAGGTTCAGTCCACAAGTACAACTTTAAAACTATTTCAAAAAGATCCATATATTTCCTGAAAGGTTGCAGCTAATTTAATCAGAAGCTAATTATGCTTAAGAGATAAATAAAAAGAAGGATCGGCGCCTCCTGCTGTTTATCTCACAGGTGCACATATTAAAATAATCAACGGGTCCTACTTTCTGAGCTACATTTCTTTAAAGTCTTTGGTGAGGTTCACTTTGAGCAACTTTTACCTTCAACCAGCTGCAGAGCTGCAACATTCAGATCTGACTGATGTTTGTTCTGGACACAGACTCTGCCCTGCTCTCTGATTGGTCAGAGATCAGCGTAGTCTGCTTGGTTCTTTAGTAGATGTGTAAAATGTTGGAAACTGACTTGTATTTTCAGACTCCTAGGTTTCTTAGTTTCAGATCTGGGTTTACAAAGTAGAACTCGTGACCTTATTTTAGCTCCACGTTTCATCTGTCCTGATGTTTAGTGCCGACAGGAAAAAAAGACCAAATCTAAACTGATCATTCTTAAAACTTTGTTCTTTTTGAACAGACCCAAAATGCTATTAAAGCAAAAAAAAATAGTGCAGCTATGAAGCAGTTGAATTTTATCTGTCTCCATATGAGGTTTATCCAGCATCTGTGGCTTTAACTTGTAAAGTTGCTCATTTTTATCCTCTCCAGGCTTCTGCTGAACACAAACATCTGACTGACAAAAACGACAAACCAGAAAGCGGCTCGTCGGGTCCGACGCTGCCGTCGTATGTTTGCGTTAGCCGAACGTGTGCGTGCAGCTTCCCCTCACCTGTTCCCCAGTCTGTCGGCATCTGTAGATAAGATGTACATGTGCATTACAACTGAGTACAATTCAGTGCATGGGACTTGTGTACAGACGACATTTGTATGAATAAACATGCACATTACCTATTTATATAAATACATGTAAATGTAAGATACCTGTAGATGTAGCAGGTATACTGAAGATTGTTCACTGTCCAAACACTTTTGACTTGTATTGTACTTGCAGTGTACATAGAAGCACTAACTTTGAGACTGTGTTAGAGTAATAATAATGATTATTTTGTCATGTGAGTTAAACTGATTTGTACTTAGATGCAGACAAATAGATGCCATCATTATTATTACTACTGCTGCAGTTGGAATATTTATGTTATGCTAATTTTTAAGTTTTTAAAATGTTATTGCCAATTTTGACCACTAGGTGGGGAATAAGCGCAACGTTACTGTGATAGAGCTATAAAAATATTAATGTTTTTAAAGGAGGACTATCTTTCCCAGAATTCCTGTCGAGGTTTTAGGGTTTGGAGTCTCCGGTTACGGGCAGGGCTGCGTTCTACTTTTTACTTCTGAATTCTTTGTTTTGAGCCAGTATTAAACCGTGGAGCGTCCACAGTCGAGCTGAGTAAACAGACGTTCGTTTTTCCACATTCTTTCACTACATTTGTGCCATTTTTGTTTGTTTTTGTTTTTACTTTTCATTTATGTTTTGGGGTCACACTTCTCGTGGGCAAGCAACTTTCCCAAAAACACTGTAACCGCAGATTAAGGAGCCCAAAAAGTCTTCCATTTTATATCGATAATAAGAAAAAGTTAAATAATCACATGAAAATTTGAATTAAATATGCATAAACTTTAACAGTTAAATGCATTTTTTTAAGTATTGCAAAGTTATGAAAGTTCGGTCAACAAGGCGCATTTAGAGAATTAAGTAAGAAAATCAAAATTTGTCTAAAGTAGCCAAAGAAAATTATGTAAACTTAAAATTGTAAAGAAATACTTTAACATGTTGAGCAGCTAATTTACAGTTAAAATAAGAAATTGTACATATTTACATTTGTAAGCAAGTCACAAATTAACAAGATTTCTGCTAAATTAAAGCCGTAAATCGGGACAAGAAGCATTAAACTAATAATTTAGTCGTGAAATTGTAGAAATGTAAAGTAAAAATAGATATGTGAATGATTGATTATAAATTAAATTTAAAAATCGCACTAACTATAAAAATGAGACCAAAGTGATCAAATCAAAGAGAAAATTGTTAAATAAAATCTGAATTTCTATGAAGTGAAAAAGAAAATGTAAAACTTAAAATTAAGATATGAAAATGAGGGAAATATAAGCATAAAGGAAATAACCTAAGAAAAAAATTATATATATATTTTTAATCTGAAGTCTTAATTTGGGCCTTTAACAAAATGCTGAAGAAAAAATTTGCATTTATTTACCGTGCGATGTCAGAATTATTGTTGTGTAAAAAGTCTCCACCAGGGGGCAGAAGATGGATTCAAACTGGGCTTTCAGCAGTTAAAGCTGCGTCTCAGAAAAACCTGACACGAAAAACACCTTAAACATTCATCATATTAATGATTGGGCATTTGCATAGGTGGCTCATTTGCATATTTAAATCAATTTTTATGTGATTATTTTTTCTCCTGTAATTGGATTTTCTTTTATTTTGTGGACTTTGGGACTCCGCAGCAGAACTCCACTCTGTGTTCCAACAAACACCTCATGGTTAGATTTTGCACAGTCCGAATGGGTAGAAAACCGCCGTGTGATGGATGCTGTCTCTAGGTATCATGTCTACCTCATTTGCACTGATAGTAAAAGAATGTTTGGGTGGATTTCAGAGGAGAAAAACATTTCTTCTTCATGGGTTTTTTGTTCTCATTTTGTGCAAATGTTGATGAGACAATGAATGAGAGGGGGAGGGGCTCAGAGCGAGGCCTCCCCTCCGCCGACGCATCACTGCAGGACATGTTGGACGTTTGAGACGCTTGGAGACGAGTCTGATACGCTGTGCTGGGTTCTGTTTATGGAAATGTTTACTGGGAATCTGCTGGCCTTCCATGGAAGAACTGGTTTTCTTTAGCAGAAAAGATTAATGTGATGAGATTTCATTTTGCCAAATTCATTTTTAAATGCATTATTTTGAGATGTTTACCATTCCTGAAGTGTTATTTCTCTCAAAGCTGCACCAGGAAACTAATCTCTGCTGATGGGCCCCAGAGTCAAACTTCTGTTTCTACGGGAAGGTTTCCGTTTGGTCTCGTTAGAAAATCTTGTTAGTGTTTTTTACTATTATTATTATAACACTTTTTAAAATATTTTAACTGACGTTTGGGAGTGATTATAACTGACAGGACGCTGATAAGTTATTTTAAGGACCTTTTTTTCTTTATCTCAGGAGGAAACCTGGAGTGGCTTGTATTCACTGGGGGAAAAAAACTGTTTTTACAAGATAATTTCACAATGATCAGGTTTAGATTTTATATAAAACAGCAAAAATGTGGGGAGAATATGTTTTTCTGTATTATTTTACAAAAATAATCTGTTTTTATGAGGTAGTTCTTTTGTATATTCTCTCAAAAGCTTTTTTTTTTAACCAAACATTTCAGCAGGAATCTAGCAGAAGTTATTTTCAATTTGGAGAAAAGACATTTCTGGTTTTACTAAATGATTCTATGGAGACAAAAAGTCTCAAACAAGTTTTTACAAAATAATTAACAAAACCTACGTTTTATTATGTAGTTTTAAAATAAATGTTCAAGAAATATTGAAATTTATTGAAAATATCCCCAAAACACAAAGTTAATGATTTAAATTGAAAATGAAATGAAACAGTCTTATTTGTTTTTGCATTTTGAAGCTAGAAAGTTTCAGATTGTCTAAAAGCTGCTTATCTTAATTTAGGTGCTTTACTTACTGAATGCAAACCTTTTCCACTATGTTTCACTAAATCCACATTTCTGTTCAATTCCACGTTTCCTGGTGCAGTTTTAGAAAATTAAAAAACAAAACTTTTCTGTCTGTTGTGTTTGTGGCCAGCAGGTGTAGAACTGACAGGAGTAGATGAGGATGGTGAGGATGGATGTGTGTGAGCGCCGTGCTGTTGCAGCAGGAGTTTGAAATGTTCAGGTTCAATGCAAAGTGTTTGGAAGAGCGTTGAAAAAGGAGTTGTACAGAAACGTAACTAAATAATTTTGGAGAAATAAAAGAACAAAAACTGAACTGGGCTCTTTTTTTCTCAGCATTACATTTATGACTTACTGCTGTATTTAGAATATTTATATAATACAAATTAATATATTTATACATACTGTAAATGACGTTCTCTCCAAATTCAAGATAACAAATGTTTTATTTAAATTAGAATTTGGGTTATACCGTTAATTTATTAACATGCTCTCATTAATTAAAAGTAAAGTAACGTATAAATATTTATTCATGAACTATATTTATACTGTACAAAAAAAAGAAAAACTTTAAAAACGAACGACTACTGGACGTATGCTTTCGTCATTTCCGGTTGTAATTAGCGGAAGTCATCCCTTCAGCGGAAACCTGACTGTCATTTGCTGTTTTTGGCTCCGTGTTGCTCCCGGGAACTGATCCATAAAGAAGCTCTGTTTGAACCAGAACCCGACTCAGACTTCCAGGATGTCGGAGGAAAACATTTTCCTCTTCGTCCCGAATTTAATCGGTGAGACTGAACATTTTCCACCGCCATTTAGCTAGCTTAGCTTTAGCAACTGCCCAGATTCTGTTCAGAGGCACTTAAACCAAGAGAAATCTGTTGTTTTAACTCATGTTTTAGACTTATGGGTTTGATAGGGATCAGACTTGTTTAAATATTTCAGAGTTAGTTAATTAGCGATGGATAAATCAATCTAAAATAATTAATTAATGATTGCGAATCAGGAATACAATGTGCCTCAGAAATGTTAGAAATGGACTTTAGAGGTCGTTTGATTGACGACTCACAAGCTTTGACCCATTTTTTACGGTGGCCGAGATGTTAAAAACTTAACAATTAAAAATTATATGTAAGAAGAAAAAATAGATTTGTTTTTCAGATAGTTTTTGCAGTTTCTTATAATAGGTAAATATTTCTACATCCCCAAATGTAAAGCTTGACAGTATAGAACATGCAATTTATATCATATATAACACTCTATCTATCTATCTATCTATCTATCTATCTATCTATCTATCTATCTATCTATCTATCTATCTATCTATCT
>JBAFTB010000023.1:28511623-28522708 GCA_037177355.1 Melanotaenia trifasciata
AAAATAATGCTCCTCTATGGCTGGAATAAAGCCAAGAAGACGTTTCTGATGCACGGTGGCGCCAAAAAGCAGCTGAGATGGAGTTGGTTTAGTGAGGAAAGCAGGTAAATAGTAGCAGGAATAACTGGAAATGAGGAAAAAGTGGAAATAGTTTCTATAGAGAGGGTTTCTGCCTCTTGAAGCCAGTCTGAGAGCTTCAGCATATTGGATTGAATGGAGACTTTTCAAAACATTTCTGGGACAGATCAATAATCAGGAATTACAGTCGTCCAATCTGGAAGAAACAACTCCACGGACTAGTTTTTCTGCATCACTCTGAACCAGGATGCTCCTCGGTTTGGGAATATTACGTAGGTGAAAGAAGGTGGTTCTAGAAGGCTGTTTTATGTGAGTTAACGGACAGATCCTGGTCTAGAATAACTCCAAAGTAATTCCACATCTATTTAATCCAATAAACATCAGTTTGTTATCTGTGAACTTCTGCATTCTGGCCATGTTTTCCACATGGTCTCATACGAGAAACCCCCTCTTCTCTTCCTCCTCTCTCCTCTGTTGATTTTCCTTTCTTCTCTACATGTACACAAACAACTGACCTCAAAATGTAAAAAAAAAATCATTTATCTGCTTTTTCTGGCTTAGTTTAAATCCATTTCTCAAACAAACACAGCAGTTTAAATGTTTTCAGTTCATTCCCAGATGATTCCCACACCACTGACTTCCCAGCAGAAGTGAATAGATTGTGTAACTGCACCTATCAGAGTTCTGACCTCTTTGTTGTTGTTGTTGTCTTGTTGCATCCGTTGGATCATCCCTTGCAGGCCGGGACAGGGCAGGCAGTCGGCCTACAGTCTGTGATGTCATCACCACGCGCCATCCTGACTCTCCATCAACCCCCATCTCTGACTGTGTGTAAGTGCGACCGGACTCGGCCGAGAGAGGAGGAGTGAATGAGTGAATGAGTGAGGACTATTTCCTCGTATCCATCACGACTCTCAGGTTGGGATTAACTAACACGTGATTCTGGTCATGTGATGCCTCAGAACCAATCAGATTAGAGAATTTCAGAAACTGATTGAGCTGTTCACCATCTTTTTTTATTACAGTGAAAGTGATTTTATACCTTAGACGCTTCCTTTTTAAATGGAAGAGGAGTCCTGTTTTTCAAGTTAACATACAAGATAAAAAGCTTTGACTCTGAATCCACCCACTGAGTAACCCAGTTCCTTTCAGAGCAGTTAAGGCAGCTGCTCTGATTGATTTTAATTGATTGAGGTTTAATCAGCTGCACTTTTATTATTAATACATTTCTTGTGTAGAAAAAATGGCTAATATTCAGACTGTTTTTCAGTAAAACCGGTTGAATATCTTGGGATTCCTAATTTGATTTAACATGGAGCCGTGTGCAGAAACCCAGATTTTTCCAACTTCTACCACAAAAAACAACAAAACAAAAACTGGTATTTGAGAAAGTTTCAGGAGATGTTCTGAAGTTAGAAAAACTGCGTTTTCACACATGAACTGCAGCAGTTTCTTTTAGAGCCTGGCAAGAATGAAACATTTTAACTGCGATTAATCGCATGATTTCTTATGATGAATCGCGATTAATCACATTTTTGCGCACAAAATTCAAAGATAATTCAAAGGTAGTGTAATGCAGGCTTTTAAAAGTACATCTATATATAACAGTATTCTCTTTACACAGTAGCTACCCCTTTTTCAGACCACAATCATTTAAAAGAAATGAGTTTTTGTTTTAATTCTTATTTGTTGTTCTTTTCTCCGCTTTTTGCTTTTTCTTTTATGTTAAAAATGAACTCAAACTAGCTAACTAAAAATAGCTCAACTAAAGTAGTTAAATCAAATATTTATGACAAAGAAGAATAAAAATCTTAGGAATTATTAGTTAAAAGGTAAGAAGCAGCATGAACGTCGAAGTCGTGTTAAGCCGCTTCCTTCTACGAACAGAGGGAACAATGTGATGGTGCCTTTCAGCCACCAGGTCTGGAACAGACAACAAGCAGGATTATAATCTCAGATTTTATACTTGGGGAGGGAGGAAGGGATGTTTTAAGAGAAAAATAAAGATGATGACATCACACATGTGCAAATCATCAGTTAACTTATAACCTACATAACATTTTCTCTTAAAATTCCTGTTATAAAAACAACATAAAAATTGTAGTGGAGGGTTTTGTTTGGTGCGCCTAGACTAGAAGAACGTACAAAATAATAACGTAGGCAAGGCAAGTTTATTTGTCACTTATCTTGTACAAGACAATTCAACATGCTTTACATAAAAAAACAAAAGCATTACAGCGAGGTGAGGAGGAGGCATAAGGCCTGATTTCTCACAAAACCAGCTGAAGCAATGCAAACAGTCAAACGGCCACATCTTCTAATATTTTCATGTGTTTCCATCATTGGAAAGCTCAGAAATTATACTTTCAGAATCTGTAAATGACTTGAAATTCCCCTCAGGAGACCTGCTCCTGGTATTTCCATGCCTGGAATGAAATATCAAAAGCCTTGTTTCCACCGGTGGGTCCATCTCGGTGTGGTACGGCTTATTAAGCATTTTTTTTATGTTTCCACAGGCAAAAACTGGCATGGTACCAGACAGTCCTAATCCAACCGTCCTGCTATTTGGGACCTTTCTGTTGGGGTCTTAGTCTTATTAATCCGACCCAGAATTATTGTAAATTTAATTTTGAAACCTTCTGCAGAGGTCGTGTGTGAAAACGGATGTTTTTTTAGGTGCAGATGTAGTTTGGATGGAAGTGGAGACGTGAGTTTCCAGTGTGCTGAGTGTGTGTCCCATGGGCTGGACTTTCCTCCATGACTTCCATGGACTCCATCACCTCAGACCTGCTCCACCAAACCCTCAACTCACTGTCATTTCTCTTTTTCTCCCCAACCTCTCGCTCCCTCTTTCCTCCGACTGCCCTTCACCTCCTCTGCCTCTCCTCCTTCTTTTATTTACACTTCTCTCTCATCCCCCTCTTCTCTGTCTCCTCTGTTTTCTCTCGTCTGTTGCTTCTCCTCGCAGACTTGACCAGCAGACCCCGTAGTCCACCTCAGCCTCCTCCCCTGCCGCCGGGCCGGCCGCCGCCGCCAACTCCGCCCCAGGAGAGAGGAACTGAAACAGAGCTGGGAGCAGGAGCAGGAGGAGGAGTGCCTGTGGCAACCATAGGAGGAAGTGGAGAAGGAGGAAGTGGAGGCAGTGGAGGTGGTAGTGGAGGAGGAGTGGAGGACTGGGAGGAGAGGGACAGGGACACTCCTCTCCGCCAACTAGAAGCTGTGGAGGGAGAAGAGAGGGACGGGACGAGAGCCCCCCGAGCCATCGACAACCAGTACTCCTTCTTCTGATGAGGAGGAGGAAGGTGTATGTGTGTTTTTGTGTGTGTGTGTGTGTGTGTGTGTGTATGAAAGTGAGATTGGATGAGGTGCCGTACACCATAGCCATTCATAACCAGTATTTTATTTTGTTAGCAAGGTGGAAGAGAAGAGGAGAAGGAATAAATGTACTAACACTATGAGACAGAGAGCAGAGACGGGTGAGAGCAGCTTTACGCGCTAGCCGGCGCTACATTTCTGTACGTTGTTTTTACGCCTCACAGCCGTGAAGCCAGCAGAGCCCCCCTCATACCTCACAGTGGTCCTGCCAAGCTAGCACATGCTAGCCAGAGGCCAAAATACCCCACAGACATTTCTACTGTGGCAGACAGACCCAAAACATCCCACCCTCTCTGGTTGTCCGACCACCAAGGCACCGAGTTCTGGAGTCAAAGAAAAACATTTAAAACATCTTCTTCCTTCCGCTGGTTGGAAAGTGACAGCTGATTCCTGGTCATCCCACTTTTAAACTAAAATACACTAAATATTTTTGTTCTGTCAAAATTAAACGATCATATCTGTCGTTTTACATGGTCCACCTGTGTCAAACACGACCTGGAAAAGCCTTTAAACTCTGACTCGACAAAACAGCCTCGCATGTTTACAGTCTGAACACACCAACACTAAAGGCTGTTACATACGCCGCAAGAAGGAAGTTTTTTTCTTTTCTAGAGGACATGAGAACAAAATGATGTAATCTTGCTCTCTTGGACGTGTTTTGGGACGTTTTGTGGTTTGTTCTCGACACATCAGCCACAGAGAACTTTTTTCTTGTGGGGCTCTGCGAAGTATTGTGTGATTGGTCTGACACTTGAGGTGGGCGTGGTTAACGTGGAAACGAATGAAGCTGAAGGTGGTGGCTTCCGCATTTCCCTGACGCGATGCTGAACGGATAGTTTTGAGGAACAGCTGATCGAGCTAGTGAAAAAGTACGTAAATGTGTACAACACATGGGATTTAAAGACGCGGACACCGCCGCGTGCACAACCCCGTCCTACCACAGATGAAGTTTCTTGTTCAGTATAAAATCACCTGGTCAATTGTTCATTGCACATAAACACACAGACATCTATCCTCCACCCCCCGCAGTTCTCCCCATCACGGACAAAGCTTGTGGTGGAGTATGAATATACTGGACCAGTACAAACTTGTTTCCTTGTTCTTGAAACAAGAACAAAGTTCTCGCTTCTTACAGAGTATGTTACAAGCTTAAACTGCAGCATACAACTGTTTAGGATAGATTACTCAAAAAGTACTGTATCTCATCACATCGTTCCTCAGCGACTCCAATCGATTATATACGAAGATAGAAAATACCATCAGTCAGTAACTAAAAAGTTAACCAAAAAGACACAAAAGTAAAGGATGTCTCAGGCTGCTGATATAAAAGGGAGAATTAAAACAATGCAAATCAAAATAAAATTCCACGAATGCTCCAAAACCTTTATTTACTCAGCTGAGACCATCTTCTGATCTGAGTCATGTGACTAACCAACATCTTCCCACACCACTTTCCTCTTGTTGATGTCCACCACAGTTGTTTTGTTTCCTGTTAGGACAACTACTTCTTCTACTGAATTATAACCACTAGCAACACAGTCTATAGTGCCCCCCTCTGGTGATTTCCCATTACAGGAAAAAACGCATAAAGAGCACATAAGACTGTGCCAGACCACATTTCCACACGTGTTTCACATGTGATTTATATGTAAATCACCTGTGGAAATTTTTTCTTGGCATATTTTCACGTGCCTCACATGTGAAACAAATGTGGATCACATGTACTTCACATGTAAAAACATGGACTCCCCATGTGATTCATGTGGAAATTTGGTTTTGGAATAATTTCATGTGCTTTGTATGTGGTCCATGTGTGAAGCACATGTGAAACACGTGTTTTACATGTGCATGTGAAATACGTGGACACATGCAGATCTAAGTTTCTTAGTTTGGATGTGATTTAGCTGCTCAAACCAAACATGGATGAAGCTGATTCCTGTGAACTTACTGTGGTTTTTATTTTAGAAAGTAACGATTCCACAACAAAAACATTAATTTTAACCGTAAAACTTTTTTACATTTATGTTTGATTAGAGAACCCACAAACATAAACTTTAAATCAATAATAAACCCAACAAATGGCTGAATGTGAACTTTCCATTTCTAATAAAACCAACACTAAGACATAGTTTAAAGTGCTGCGTGTCCAGAGTTGTCCGTCAGTCTCTGGAGCGCCATGACTTAAACGGTACTGAAATAAATATTCCCTTGGAATACTTTTATTTTCCAACTAGAAAAATTTCTCTTAAATAAGTTTTTTTTTTTTTTTTGGCCGGTTTGTTTTATTTCAGGTGACTTTAAATTAAATAGTTTTATTAAATATAAGTTGCCGGAAATAAGAGTTTCCTATTAAAAATTTACTTTTTTTTACATTTTTTAAAAAAATATTTAATTGGAAATTATGTTTATTTCAAGTGCATTTTATGAGTTTCAATAATTATTTAATTTTGAATTGAACAGATCTCCATACATTACAGACCTGTTGTATATTATATATTCCTTTATAAGATTATATTGTTATTTTGTTATATTCAGTGTTAACATTATTAAAGTTAAATAAATGCAAATCAGGCACCATGTCCTGCTGCACTTTAGCTCCACCCTCCATGCCGGAGGACAGTTTACAGAAACCACCTCCATCAACACTAGGATGTCTTAGATTGATGCCATGGAAACCAAAGTGTGTGACATCATCCAGATGCAGTGCGCACCCTCCACTTTTTTCACTTCCGATACTGATACAGAAAACCAGCACTGAATTACCCAACAAATGATGTCTAATTTTGTGGAGATCTTTCTTTTGTGCAAGGCAACATCAGACTTGACGTAAAAAAAATGTTCCCAGTTTTTAAAAAAATACGGCTATAAATGTACTGATTTACTTATTTAACAACTGTACACCAGTACAGCAATCTTCAGTAATCTTTCACAACCTTAAATAAGCTTCACAAGCTTTGTCAAACATGTACAAGTATAACAAAACTTCAACTGGCTCCGAGCAAGTAGGAAAAACACTCACTATAAAATAAAGTGCTGAAACTGTGCCGGAATACTTTAAGCCCTGAAAATAAACATCCATTACAAAAGCTGCTGAATAAAACAATAGCTTCACTAAAAAACCAGATAGTCCCAACTCGTCAAGCTTTTTTACACACATGCCACTCGGTGTCGATGACCGGCTCCTGCAGCTTCTCTGAACGTCCACCTTGCAGGTTTTACACATAGTCGTTGAATTATGGAGGCATTTCTCCGTCTTTAATCAAGAGTGTAACTGTTTGATGTACTTGGTTTTTAGGCTCAAATATAATTTTGCTCTCTCTCAAAACTCAGAAAGTCCCTTCTTGCTCTCAAATATATTGTCCTCTTTCAAAACTCTGCTCCTCTTCTCAAGTTCAGGGTTGCAGGTTCAAATCTCCTGCATTCAGACTTGGTCTCTTTCGCTCACACTCAGACACATCCTCAGCTCTCGAAACTTCAGCTCTTGGATATTTTTCCTCTCGCTTGGATTGCTGAATGAGCTGTCTGTTAAATGTCCTCCAGCCAATAGAATACTAGATAATGTGGTCCAAATAGTTCCCGCCTTCTTTAGGGTGCGCTTGTTTTACTTGACACAGCGCACTCAGAAAATTGGTACTTAACTGGGATCATCAGTAAACACATATGGATAACCTAACCCAGCAATCTCTAGTAAGCACTATGTTTTTATTTGTCTTTTAATATATGCATGTGAATGTTTTTTTAATGAAAAAAAACAGTGACATGCTAACCTGCAGCAAAAGTACTCATTTAAAAACTAATTGTACCCATACAAACGTACTGTATGCCAAGTATAAAGCTGAGGGAATCATAAATTGAGACATAGATGTTCTGCTTCTATGGTACTGTAGAATTAACCTAGGATAAATCAGCATGCATATGGAGCTGATCATCATTCCTATAAGTCTGTTAAAGCCATCGTGATGTAGATTTTTATCATCTTCACTCAGTCATCTTAGCTGAGGCAGTAGCTGATCATGTGGATTCACCAGTGGCCCAATGGGTTATAATATTACTGTCAAATAAGGGTCTACTTTTTAAATGAAAGAGGAAAATTATAAAATGGTTACAATTAGCACACTTCGGTGGAAATAAAAATAAACATTTGTTTCTGATTCTGAACTAGTCTGGAGTCACTGTGTCAATTAAAACAAGTGCACCCTGAAGAAGGCGGGGACGATTTGGTCCGTCATCATTTATCTAGTTTTCTATTGGCTGGAGGGACATTTGACAGACAGCTCAATTAGCAACTTAAGAGAGAGAAAAAAATATCCGAGAGCAGAAGTTGAGAGAGCCGAGGATGCCTGAGTGTGAGGGAACGAGACCAAGCTTGAACGTAGGAGATTTAAACCTGCAACCCTAAACTCAAGAAGGGGCGCAGAGTTTTTAAGGAGAAGACGAATACAAGGGACTTTTTGAGTGTGAGAGCAAAGTTTTGAGAGAGAGCAATGTGATGTTTAAGTGTGAAAACAAGAAATTTTGCCCTCAAATTAAACAGTTCCGCTTTTGATTACAGATGGAAAAATACCGACATATTGAATGTGTTGGCTGAAGTAGTGAAAAAGTTCCCGATGGCTGATCCTTTCTCTCGCTACACTTGGAAAACAAATCTGAGCCTCCACCACGATAGCGCATAACGTCACTCAAAGTGCACAGCATAGAATTACACTAAATAGATCTGCACCTATGGCTCGAGCCCACTGTCACTGATACCTTATCTAGAATTTTCTCCAGTATCGGTACTGATAGCAATATTGTATCAGCGCTGATAAAAAGAATCCACAGGAAAGGATAAACGTTGATGGTGTGGTGTGGCTGGTTCTCTGGGGGCTGATTTGTGGTACTCCTACTGAACTGAAGGTACTCTGAATTTAACTGCTGGTACTTGCTGTTAAAAAGGAGTTTCAAGTTAAAACAGACTGAGATGGTACCACTGACTGACTACAGCCCCCTCAACATGATACTTTATACATCAGCTATAAGCTATTAAACAGCTTTTAGGCTGTGAGGTCTGACTGTGATGCAGTTCAGAGACAAACAGATGCACTACTGACTTTAACTTCATTTACTACCCTTTAGGAAAAACTTTTTTTTCCTCCCTTTTTTAAACTTAGACCTTTTATTTCATTTCTATCCTAATAAAAACTACCAAATATGTAGTGATTTAAATTGTTTTAACTCTTTAAATGTACGTTTGTTAGGACAATGATCACTGTTTTTATTGGATTAAAACACAAAACGTGAAGTTACTTTACATATAAAAGATTTCTGTGGCTGGGATTTTATTTAAAGATCAGTCTCTGATAAGTGGTTCTTTAAAGCTCCTCTTATGAGGGTTTTTTCTTCTTTATGAAAGGAAAAAAAACATTTTCAGATACTTTGGATGTGAATTTCATCCTCCCTGATTTACTCCATGAAGATGATTTCTAGCAGACGTCCTGGCTGTGATCTGGGTTCTTGGGTTTGATGGACTCTGTCCTGTCTGGACACCGGACAGGGTGGGACACTTTGGGTCTGTTTCAGGCAGGAAACATTTACCTCAGTTGCTCTCAGCAGCATCACTCTGGACATTTGTTTGTCTCTTTCTCTCTGAGTTGCTCTCCGACACTCAGAAGGCAGAAGATGGAGAGTTTTTGTTTCCTTTCAGAGTGAAATGATGGATGGTACCAATAAGAATAACCTGGATGGAAATAATGTTAATGATGACTGTCAGAATAGTATTATTTGTTCTTGTTTTTCATTTTGTATTCTACTCCATGTAACGCTTGTTCAGACTCCATCTTGTAATTCAGTTCAAACGTCTTTGTGCCTTTTTATGTTTGAGATAAAAGAAGGAAAAAAAGTGTAAGGTTTTCTCTAAAAGCCTCTTTCTCACGGCTTCAGCATCCCTCACTCTTTTCATGCTGTCCTCTCCTCATCCTCACCGTTCCTTCATCAAGGGGAAAAATTAGCAGAAAATGTGGATGAAAATACTTTTTCTACTCGTGCCTTTCTGTGTCTGTCGTCCAGCCATCAGCCTCCGTTCGCCTGCATTGGTCTCGCTCTTCTCTACGTTCAGTTTAGAGTTGGCCACGTTTTCTTTGCTCATGTTTTATTTGTTTTGATGCACCTTTTGGACCCCCGTCATCATGTTCTGTCCTTTTCTCAGTTTCAGGACTCTTTGTGCCTTTCTCTGTCTGTTTTCTCTCTTTGCTGGGACCGTGTGTTGAGGACGGGCAGAGCCCTCTGTCCGGCCTGTGTGCTTAGTTTCAGGTACTACATTGAATTTAATGATATAATATAAATATAGTGAAACATACAGACTGCTGTGTGTGGTGTTTTTCTTTCTCTTCAGCTTGGTTTTTATTGTGTCTCACTGGAACACCTGTTGGGGTCTGAATTCTGTTTATTTTAGGGCTGTTAAATGATTAAAAATTTTAATAGGCTTAATTACAGCTTTCAAATGAATGAATCATGATAAATTGCAACTATATCTGAAATTTGTCCATTTTTTACTGTATTGTATCAACAGAACGAGTCAATGCCACAAATATTTTGGTAACTGGCCCCAATGGATAAACATCAGATGTCCAGTAGTCAGTAAATGCAGCATGTAATGTACTTCTATATGTTGCATCTCTGTCATGTTCTAGATCATAATTCAGAGTTCATATATCATCTTCACCAATCGTCTCCATGGTGATAATTTCTGTCATAAAACCAGCAGATGTGAAAACTGAAGTTAAACATCCAACATTGATGAAGAAACTCTGATAAAACTGGTGATCTGGATAAAACACATTTTCCTTTTATCACTGAAGTGTGAGTGTTTGTGCAGCAGCGGTAAAAGTCCTGCAGCAGCGTCACCCAAAGTAAACACCTGCTGATAAATTGCATCATTGGCTGTCTGTTTTACAATTTTTTCTTCACTTTTAAAAAATTAGATGATCACTTTAGTTGTAATAATCAGTTCAATATTTCATAAAAATCTCAACCTAAAAAAGCTTTCCTGGTCAGTGCTCCTGCCTGGCCCCCCATCAAAACTCATCTAGACCCGCCCTTGCAGAGCTGAAGTATAAACCCTGTCTACCACCGGCCAGCTACTGTTTTAGAGAAGGTCCTGTCAAAAACAATACTTTTGGGTGAATGTATAACGGTGTGAACCATGAACTGCTAGTTTCCTCCTCAGCTGCCGTCATGATTCACCAAACATGAGCGGAGGAGGAGGAGCACCTTCTGCACAAAAAGAGACGACCAGAGATCCTCTAGAGCAGACATGCTGGTGCAAGACACAGGATAAGTTTAAAAAAACATAAGGAAAAAGTGCAGGTGTGGTTCATCTTTTCCATCTTGCCTCTCCATGTCCAGGGGGTGGATATGTAGGGGTATTGGGTGGGAAGGTGGGGGAGAGCCGGAGTGGGTTGAGGATGGGGTTGTTGGGAGGGAGGTGGAGGGGGAGATAGTGTAGGAGGATAGGGGAAATGATCTACGTTCCCTGGTTCCTGGGGTGTGTGGCTGGAACATTGGGGTGGGTACCTTTTTTTTTCTGTCCCCTCCAGTCAGGTCCAGCAAGATTATGTAAATCCCATAATTCAAATTAAATAAGATATATATATA
>JBAFTB010000023.1:28559933-28579315 GCA_037177355.1 Melanotaenia trifasciata
CACACACACACACACACACACACACACACACACACACACACACACACACACACACACACACACACACACAAAAAAAAGCGTCCCGACCCACCAAGCTCCAACCCACATCCATTGGTGGAAATGGGGCTTAAGAAACCAGTCTGAAACCAGCCATACAGGTCAGACAGAAACCAGCCCAAACAGGTTGGAAAGCCCAAAACCATCTGCAGACAGAACCAGTCTTGAATTGGTTGGTAGACTAGTCTTAGACCAGGTCTGAACCCAGAACTCTGGTGTCAGCCTGGAGGCGTGTTGATGAAAGACCGAAACAGAAACCTCTGCAGTTGACATCTTGTCTGTCTGATCTCTAGAAATTTATACTAATAAATCAAAACTGATCCAAAATCTTTTACCTAAAACAGGTGATCAGATCTTCAGAAAACTTCCTGATCCTGTAGCCACAAGTTTTTAGCTCACCTAAAAAAAAATAAAAAATAAAAAAAAAAAGCAAAATAAATCTAATGGTGTTCAGACATGTGCAGATCCAAACCACAAACATGAAGTTTAGTTTGAAACAGGAAGAAAACCAGTCACTGCGTTGGCTTAAACCTAATAATAATCCAACCTGAAAGTAAAACATTATCAGCTCTGCGGTTTATTGGCATTATTACCATGAACAATGGCAGCGGAAGTCTAGTTTCAGACAGAAAATGATGCAGGAAATTACCTATTAACTGATCAACTTTGGTTTTGATGGCCCAGATCGAAAGGAAGCAGTAAAATCATCCTGCTGAGCTTCATCAAACTGTTTTAACCCAAACTTTTCACATCCAGTCATGTTTGCTGTCTAACCAATTTTGAATCAACCAACTGGAAATTTCCAGCAAAGAAGTTTGCTTCTTTGCTTCTCATTTAAAAAACATAAATGAAGGCTGAAGTTTCTGATGGAAGCGTTTCTGAAGCTGAATCTGAGGTCTGAGAGACAGTTTCACACCCCAACATGGAGTCCTGGAGCCAAAGATAGAATCTCTCCTTTTAGTGATCTCCATCAACGTCAGGAAGCCTCCTGAATTATTATCCAGCTTTAATATCATGTCAGGCTGGATTACATGAAGAGACAGTGTGTTCATATGAGGCTTCTGTAGTGAGCCAGAAGTGTCTTTGCTAGGGGGTTGTGTATGCTAGCAATAAAGGAAGACACATGGAAAAACTTGAATCGTCCCTCATTTACATGACATGGTGTCAGAATTAAAGACTCCACGTTAACGGCAGCGACGACATGGCTGCGTTTAGTCTACCAGAGACATTCGATTTTGCCCACCCAGCACTGTGGCGGTGTGGAGGCAGAGGTTTTCTTGTTTCCGAGTGGCATCGAAGCTAGATAAGGAGAGCGGGGAGGTGCAGGTAAATTCTCTTCTCTATGCTACGGCAAGAGATGCATAGCCTATCTACAGCTCATTTGTGTTTCCTGCTGCCATGAAGGCTGTTTCACACCACAAGCTCGACCATAAAATTGTGGTGGAAAAGCTTGGCAAACAATTTTTACCCAAACAGAATGTCAGCCATAAGAGTGCCTGCTTTCACAAGAGGACCCAAAGGACTGGTAAGACCATGGAGGCGTTTGTCCGGAGCCTGTATGAGTTTGGCAACAGTAAGGACAAAAAGATCTGGGACCATATTGCAATAGGAACATTGGACAAAGAGGTCTCACAGAAGCTACAGCTCGAGGCAGATCTAACGCTGGAGAGAGCGTAAGATCCGCCAACAGAATTGCCAACGATGCAATAGGATGCATGGTAAAAAAGAGAGCTGTTTTGCCCGCAATAAAAGATGCAGAAAGTGTAACAAGATGGGCCATTTTGAAGTTATATGTAAGACCAGCATGCTAAAAGAAGTCAGGACAAAGGCTGTGTCAGATTCAGAGGACGATTAATTTTTAATAGGAGGACTTTTCCTTGGAACTGTAACCAAGTCAAAACAAACCATCATGGAGGAACCAGACTCAGACACAGATTGGGATGTTTAGAGACAGTTTAGAGACATTCAGCAGATTACGACAGAGGCCCAGACTGATCCTGTCCAGGCCATCAGTGTGTAGCCCAGGAGGCAAAATTTCATGTGTGGGAAAATTCCTTGCCACTACCATGTATAAGAGAGAGAAATACAAGTACTGAATTACAGTCATTAAGGGACAATGTACAAGTAACTTGCTGGGCAAGTCTGTGGCAAAGCGAATGGGACTAGTTGCAAGTCAATGAAATCACCAGTAGCCCAATAGGAGATGTATTCGGAGAAATAGGATTACTGAACTGTGAGCCTGTTAAACTCTGAGATGACACAGTGCCGTACAGTGTGAACATGCCACGCAAACTCTCCTTTCCACTTCTCCAAAAAGTAAAAAAAAAAAGTTAAAGTGCATGCTCAACCTGGGGATTATAGAGGAGGTCACTAAACCTACAGACTGGTGAGCACCAAAGATGTCTGTTCCAAAGCACAACAAAGATAAGGTCATTGTGCATGGATTTAAAATATCTGAATAAGGGAGTATAGCAGGAGCGCATACTGCCCACGCTGGACGACATAACACCCAAGTTAGCCAGAGCTAAGGTTTTTTCCACCTTAGATGCCTTAAGTGGGTTCTGGCAGATCCCACTGGACCCCAGCTCCCAGAATATTGACCACATTCATAATTCCCATGGGCAGATTTAGAGTTAGAGCGTATGTGAACATTATGGTGGCTAGCAAGCCAATCAAGTCACCGAAGCTTGACGGAATTCACAGAGCCACAGAGGGAGACGCTGAACTACAAAAAGTGATTACCTTTATCAGAAAAGGGTTGCCACAGTAAATGGGAGTTCTCACCTTTGCGAGGATTTCACACAGCCAGGGCTCAACTTTCTGAATCAGATTGACTTGTACTGTACCAAAATCACATCGCAATCCCCACAGCACTCAGATCCGATGTCCTTAACCAGCTGCACGAAGGTTACCAGGGACTTACCAAGTGTGGAGAGCGAGCCAGGTTAATGGTCTGGTGGGCCAGAATTGATGTCCGGCTTACGAAGAAAGTAAAATCATGTGACTTCTGTGCACAGCACAAACCGACACAAGGGCGAGAACCACTGGTAATGACTTCCTTACCCAGTAGCCCCTGGCAAAGGATTGCAGCCGTCTGTGCAAGCTAGAGCATAAGAGTTTCCTCATTGTAATGGATTATTTTTCAAGATACATTGACACTGCTCCTCATGACCACTACAGTCAGACACTTTATTGACAAACTCAAACCAATATTTGTGAGATGGAGAATTCTATTAGGGATGGTCAGCGACAATGCCCCTGCCTACCCTTGATGTGCTATCGCTCTACATCAGTTGCAGAGACTGGAGCGAGCCCCGCTCAACTGATGACAGGACAACAACTCCACAACACTGTTCCAACACTAGAGACGTCATTACTGCCACAGCCAGCCAACTGGGACCTCATCCACCAGAAAGATGCCACGACCAAGGAAGTTTACAGGTTCTTTTACAACTTGATGGGAACAAATGTTGGTAGACACCTGCTAAAGTAATCAGCAAGTCCAATTAGCCGAGATCCTATGTGGTGGAAATGGACAACGGTACAGTTACTCGTTACAACAGGCAACATCTTCAGGCTGCTCCAGAGACTGCCAATACAGTGGAGCAACAGCAGTATGCCACCCCTGTCCAACCACAGCAGGACTGCAGTTCCACAGCCCAGAAACAAGTCAGAAACCAGTTAAAAACAAGTAAAAAACCAGCCTACAAAACAAGTCAGAAACCAGTTAAAAACAAGTAAAAAACCAGCCTAAAAAGAGTCTTCAACAGATCAAAACCAGTCTGAAACCAGCTTAAAATCAGTCTAAAATCAGCCAAAAACAATCCAGACACCAGTTCAAAACAATTAAAAACCAGCCCAAAAGATAAGTCACAAACCGGATCAAAACCAAGTCTGAAAGCCATCTGAAGACTGAGGCAAAAACAGCTTAAAATAAAATCTATAAAACATCCAAACCAGTACAAACTCAGTTCAATATCATGTCCACGACCAGGTGATATTGAAAACAATAGTTACACTATCTAACATAAGTTGGTGTCCAAGATCGTCCAAAACCAGTCCAAATTCAAGCTTAAAACCATTTGTGAACCCACTCCAAAACCACTTTTAAGCAGAGTCCAAAAATGTCCAAATGTCCAGAACCCATCTAAAGTACCAAATGAGGTCCAAAAGAATCTAAGACAAGTCTAAAACCAGATCATCAGGTGTCCAAAAGCCAAGTCCAAAATCAGTCAAAACTAAATCCACAGAAGAACCAGAGCATGTTCTCCTAAGAGGTCCAGATTCAGTTAAAACCACTCTTATCAGTCCTAAGCAAGTTTGAATCCAACCAAAACCAGTCCAGAACCAAGTCCAAAAAAGGTCTAAATCTAACAAAGAACCGGGTCCAAATCCAGTTCAAAAACAGTTTCAGCACACTTCTAAACCAACTCCTAAACCACTTTTAAACTGAGCCCAAAAATGTTCAAATCTGGTCTAGAACCAGTCTAAACATAGTTCAAAGTAAGGTCCAAAACCAAGTCTAAACCCAGTCAAAGATTAAGTCCAAATCTAGTCCAGAACCAGTCTGAACCAAGATAAAAATGAGGTTTAAAACCAACCAGATGAAAATAAAGTCCAAAACTGAGCTAATTATCATTATTTTTTTTCCCCTATTTGTTGTCCGACCCAATGATGTTCTGATGATTAGATGTTCCGATGTTCTTAATCGGGATCAGCCTGTAAGTGACAGTTTGGGTTGATGTTTACAAATCAGAAAAAAGCTTCAGTCTGATGCTGACCTTAACCTCCGCAATGCAGAGTAGAAGCCGGCCAGTCTGAGAGCAGCTCATCAAAAGCTCCCATGTCTCCAATAAAATGGAGAAGACAGAAATTCAGGGTCCCACATCAGGTTTCCACATCAAAGACCCACTTCAGGGTCCCAAATCAGGGGAATTTGACTTGAATTGGACTCTTCTTGATCAAAAAGCTAAATTTACTCAACAGAGTTGTGATGATTTCATGAACTTTTCTTTGAACGCATCTTTTCTAGTGAAGCTGTGATCAGGATGAAGCTCCGTCTGAGTAATTGGTGGTTTTTTCTTCACAAGACGAATGAGGAGCAGGCTGCCAATCGCAGAGATGCGTCACACAGGAAGGAAACCATCTTTCTCGTGGTGCGACTCATTTTCTTTCCCCTGCAAATCTCAACTCTCCACTAAACAGTCGCCAGCTACAAACACCTGCACCCCCTTACATGGAAACCTGCTGCAAACCCCGCTCATTTTCACCACTTCTTCTTCTACTTATTTAAAAGCTGATTTTAATGTGACCCCTGCAGAATGAGGCAGTCATGTTAAGAGCAAACTCCAGGATCCTTTAACGCAGCTGGCTGACGAGAAAGAGTGGCAGGAAAAAACAAAGAGGAGGATTTTATTGGTTTGATGAGTTGGACTCTGGTGAAATGCACTGAGATTCAATTTGATGAAACTAAAGAGGAAATCAGCATTTTTAACATTTTTATTGTTGTTGCAGGTAAAGGAAGAGTCGTATTAACTACTTTATACAACGATAAACCATAAACCTGAAATAGTGCTATTTGTAATCTTTATTTAGTTCCAAACTAGCCAGAAACCAGTTAGAACTGGTCTGCAAACCATTCCAACAGCATTTTTAAAAGATGGCTTATAATCAGTCCTAAACCAATATGAAATAAAAGCCAAAACCAGGTTCAAAACCAAAAGAAAAATAACCTAAAATCACATCCAATACCAGTCTAAAACAAATCCAAAACCATTTCTGCATTTTCCCTAAATAATATCCAAATACATCTACAACCAGTCTAAAAAAAAGTCTGAAATCTGTTTCAAATGGTCTTAAAAAATGTCTCAAAAAGTCCCAAAACCAATATAAAAGAAAAGCCAAGACCAGGTCCAAAGCCAAGAACACTAGTCTAAAACCACGTCCAAAAAATAATTCTAAAACAGGTGAAAAAATTTAAAATGAGACTAAAACATAGTCTAAAACTACACCAACATAAGCCAAACCAGGATCAGACACCAGTCCAAAATCAGTCCCAACTGGTCTAAAAGATAGTCCAAACATACCTGCCCCAACTTAAGTAAAAAAGGTATTTAATATAGTCCAAAATCAGACTAAAGCTAGCTCCAACTGGACAGACAGGCAGTCCAACGCCAGTCTCCAGACAACAGAACCAGTTCAAGAACACGTCTATACCCAAAGAACCAGTTTTTATAGACTTCCTGGAAGCTCCAGGAAGTCACATCTTCTAGTCCGGTAAGAGCTCTGCTCATAACCTCCATGAAGCATCTTTACGTCACGTCAGTTTATCTGGAGGAGGAGTCTGGTACATTTCCCCTGAGCCATGCTAACGATTTACCTCCATTTACACTCCTTCTGCTAAGCTAAGATAAACTAAGCTAAGCTAAGCTAAGCTAAGATAAGTAGCTGTGGGTTCATAAAGAAAAAGATCTCAGATGTCAGAAAAACTGTTTTTTGATAGATTCCCTTTATTCATTATAGCTAAAAAATTAATTTATTTTTTTAACTCTTAAACACAGTTTTGTTTATTAAATGCTTTTAACCTCCAGATCTGACTGTGTTAATGAGACAGGTGCTGCTTCACCAGCAACATGTCGGACCGGATTTTAGCTCTGGTTCCAGGGTTACTTGATTCTGAAATAGTCATTATTATTATTAATATTAATAATTATTATTAATAATAATAATAATAAGTATTACTTCATTAGTAGAAGCTACCTAAAACAAATAAAATGTTATGTTATTGTGCTACTTTTTAATTCTTCCCCAAGAGCTCACATAACCAAAACTGAATCTAATACCAGTCCTGAACTCATGCCAAACGTTTACAGTCTGATATTGTAGTTAAAAGCTGGATTCAAGTTAAAAAAAAAAAAAATCCAGATCCATTTGGACTCCAAAACTATGTCTAAAAGACTGTTTAAGACCAGCCCAAATTAATCTTTACTATGTTTTAAAGACTTATTGTAACTGATGAAACACTTTTAATTATTAAATAATAATTAAATAATTATTTTGTTGTTTTTCTCATCAAGTTTCTGGTTTTTAAGTGACTGGATTTCACTGTTTTCATTTAGAATTAAGCATCTTGCATTAAAAAGATGATAAATGACTTCATGTTGCAGCTAAAGCTGTGAAATCTACATCTGTGTAACAACCATGATGAAAGAAATGTATCATGTAAAACTCGGGTCTTCTTGGTGGTGAAACACCCAAATTTCTCCGATTTATGACATTCCTGCAACCTCACAAAGTCAAAAAGTAAAAATAAATAAACAAATAAAAAATAATAATAAAGGAGCATGGTGTAAAAAATGTACACACGCAGAATGATAGGAAGCTAAATTAAGAGAAACTAAGTTAAACTTTTTCTCTTTATTTCTGCGTTGTAACCAACCAGAAGGCCCAAACTGCCACTGTGGAGGAAACCCAAATGTGAGTCCAGGCATCACCCCTCAACCTGACGTCCCTCAGAAACCCATACTGGCTGTCCAGCCACACCTGTTAAGGAAAAAAACTTACCTAGACCTGAGGACTCACAGCGAGACTTGAGGATGGGTAAAGTTTCAGAGCCTGCAGCTGGTCTCCACCTCTATCTGCTCCACATGAGGCGTCTACTGCAACTGAACATCCGCCATATCTCAGGATGTGTCTCTGCTGGTTGATGAAGATCTGCAGTCTGACTCTCTCACAGACTCTCCTCCTCTGTCATCGCTTCACCCAATCACCTCCCGAGCTGTCTTCTTTTTCTTCTTCTTCTTTAGAGAAAAGCAACTATCAGAGCTGACAGAGCCTTTCAAAAAGCTGCAGAGAGAAAAGAATCTGAACCCAGTTCCTGGATGTGTGATAAATGTCTGCACAAGGTGACTCACTCGGCAACCAGTATAAGTTCAGCTGCGGTGAAGGCTGTGTGGGCTGATCAAACTGTCCTCTTTCAGCCGCTCATCTGCAAACTGTTGGTGGAAATTGGAAAAGGGGCCCTGCAGCTTCAAGTGTTTGACACAAACACCTCCAACCAATCAGGAGGTGCAACTGCGACACCTCCGAGTGTCACCGGGTATCAAAAAGCTGCAGCACTGTGAGAAAGCTGCTGCAACCGTCTCAACATCCTCCGACCTACAAACAGGAAACCACACCGGGGAAAGGAAGCTGAGTCCTCTTATCTCCCCTCTTGTCTTCTCTCAGCCTACCTTCTTCTTCTGCTCAATTTTCAGAAAGAAGAAGAAGAGGAAAGCAAGGAGAGCAGGATGGAGAAACCCCCTGAGACTGGAGGAAAGATACCTGCTGAGGAAAACCTGGGGACATCTGAGGTGTGTTAATCTGATTCTTTAAGCATTTTTTTCCAAAAGGAGTTCAAGAACCAACACAACCTCCTGAAAACTGATTAATTTAATCTCTGTCCGCTATGTCTCTGAATGGTCCAAACCAGCTAAAATATAGGTCACAACCACTTCAGAACTGGGCCAAAACATTGGTCACAGACAATTCAACACCAGTCCAAACCAGCTTAAAACATAGGTCACAACCAGTTCAGAACCAGATTAAACCAGCTTAAAACATAGGTCGCAACCAGTTCAGAACCAGATTAAACCAGCTTAAAACATAGGTCACAACCAGTTCAGAACCAGGCCAAACCAGCTTAAAACATAGGTCACAACCAGTTCAGAACCAGATTAAACCAGCTTAAAACATAGGTCACAACCAGTTCAGAACCAGTCCAAACCAGCTAAAGCTTTCTCCACAACCAGTTCAGAACCAGATCAAACCAGCTAAAACATAGGCCACAACCATTTCAGAACAGGTCCAAAACAAGCTAAAATATAGACAGCAACTAGTTCAAACCAGCTAACAAACAAACAATGTGAAACAGTCTAAAACAAACAGGTCTGGTTCTAAACCCTAGCTTAAAACCGCGTCACAACCACTTTAAATCATACAAAATAACATTCAAGACCATTTTAAAAGTAATCTGAAATACAGTAATCAATGCCTAAAAACCAGTATAAACCGGCTCAAAGACATTTTAAATCTAGTAAAGCCGTTTTAAATGTAGTTCAAGTCAAAGTCCACAATCAGTTCAGTTAAAACCTGAGTCCTGGTCTCAGCCTTCTGGAGTCAGTCCGGATTAGATCAGATGGAGTTCATTATTTCATCCTACATATCAAGATTATGCCGCTGTGCACACACACAACACAAAAACATCATAGCTGCATGACCTCAACTCGGAGTCTGAACAGCTGTACTTGCTTGTTGTTCTGATACTTTTGGGGTCATTACACTGTTGTGACTTCCTACCTTCATCCATTTATCATTTTATTTTTCTTTTTGTTTAATTTAATTTTATTTCATCTTTTTTTTATTTAACTTGTTATTGTTTTCTGCACCCTACTGTAATGTTTAATGTTTTACGTGAAGCACTTTGAATTGTCTTGTACATGAAATGTGTTATACAAATAAATTTACTTTTGCCTTTATAGGAAGTTTGATTTTTGAATGGCCATGACTTTGTTAAAGATTGTACCTGAAGAGTATTTCAGTTAGTTTAGAGATCATTAATCCACAAATATGTGGATTAATGATCTCTAAACTAACTAGCTACTTTTGGAAACTGAATTGCATGAGAAATATGCATAATATTCTTTTCTGATAGGTTAGCACAGATCGACAGATAAACCTATAAAATCACAGGGGTTCCTCAGGGACCCATCCTGGGACCACACTTCATCCAAACATCTCTTGGTCGGTTTTTAATCATTTGCAGGTTAAACTGGTTTATTACATGAGGCTTTGTTCCATCACTGTGGCCCTCGACTGTGGAACATCCTGCCAGAAAACCTCAGGGTTGATGTTTTTAAAAAGAAGGCTCAAGACCTATATTTGTAGCTTATCCTATAGGTGAGTTATTATATATTCATTTCTGTTATTTTATCAATTTTAGATTTTAACTTATTTAATTATATACTCTATTTATTTTAAATACCACCTATTTATGTGGCTCTCAGTTTATATATACATTTCCCCAGGTATGCTGTATTTATTAACTTTATTTGGTCTTATTGTTTAACATCTATAACTTCAGTGTTTAACTCATGGTTATGCCAGGTTATGCCTGCTCGGTCTACGGGGTCGTCTTGCCCTCGTCTGTTGCAGCTTCATATAGAAAATGAAATTATTTGTCCAATTTCTTATTTTACTGTTTGTTTTAAACAGAAGTTTTGGGTGTAACATGTAGAAATGACATTTTATTTAAGATTTTTCCATTCCATTTAAACAGATGTAAAAAATTAATTAATCCTAATGAATGAGGACGAGGACTGCAGCAGTGTTGCAGGAAAAAAAAACATTGGTTTCTTTAACACACTGTAAGTTTATCTGATTAAAAACAGATTTAAACAATTCAGATCAAAAGAAGAATGACTCCGATTAATAAAATTAAACCAACCGACTAAAAGTATAAAAACAAGAAAACGAAGGTTTAAATATCTAAATGTTATCTGGAGAAACAAACAGAGTTTTCTACGGATATCGAGATGAATGATAAATGATCCCATTATCCAAAGATTATAGTTAAAATAATAATTGCGAACACTGATCCCGACCCAGAGTCCTGGAAAACCCCAATTCTGATCCTGAGTTTTATTTTAAGTGTACTTTTTGCATTTGTACACCGACAGTGACATACCATTGAAGGGTAGGAAGTATGAACCAAATTTCATCTCAGTATTGTTTTATCTGAATCAAGATATAAAAATTATACTGAGATATAAATCTTAACTAAAGAAAACAGCTTGAATCTACTCCTTGTGCACTAAATACACTTTTATAAAGGAATAGTAGCACATGTGCAACAAAACAGATGACTGGAGTTAAAGTAGCCTTTTATTAAATTAAACGCTCCCAAAACAAAATGAAAATACTTCTCAATGACCGTAACAAAAATACAATTGTGCAAAATGCAAAAAGAAACTTTTAACTCAAACAAGCCATCAGGATATAAACTCTTTCTATATTGTGAAAAATTTGATATATTTAAAAATCTCGATATATTTGAACATCTCGATATATTTGAAAATCTCGTTATATTGCCCAACCAGCCCTAACGATGCATTTCCCTCTGATGTCTGTATCATACCGTGTATTCTCTCTCTTGTTTCTATTTTAGCTTGTTCTGTTTTTATCTCTTTTCTTTGTAGTTTAGTTCTTTAGTTTACCCTTCCTTTGGCACTTTTCTTTTTTTTTTTTAGAACCCTTCACTTTCATTCATAAAGACACAAAGTCTGACAAGTTAAATCTCCTTTAATAGTTCACAAAAATAAGCTAAAATAATCAGAGGTTAACATTCATTTTCCATTTAAAAGTTTTTTTTTCTTGCGTTAAATAAGAACCGTTGCTGAAATGAAGCTCCTGCAGGTTGTTTCCAGATGAATAAAAACAGGAATTTTCCTGGAAGTAAAAAGGTCCTTGGAGGAAACGAATGAAAGAATAAAAAGATTTCTGGGTGGGTGTTTTCCTCTCTGCTGCAGGAGGTTGTAGTTAAAGTAAAAGTAATAAATGAAGCTTCTTCCTGTTTGAGGCTGATCCCAGATCAGCGGATCCACGTCGAGGTCGTCTGGCGGCTTAATAAATGACAAGGTTTCCTCCGACGCCATGTTCTCCGACATGGAGCTCTTAGAAATGTAACATGAATAAAAAGTGTTAAAAAAAAAAAGAAGCGTCTCTGCGCAGCAGGTGAGACAAACCAGCCATCCTCCGGATCCCGGAATCAGATCAGGACGCTGGACACCGGCACCCGAGTGGACCGCCCACTCTTCGGTACGACGATCGGCTCGTCATCTGTGAACAAAAGAAGAGGTTTGTTTACTCAGAGATCAGAAAGGTGGACAACAACAACAACCAGGTGCCTCTCACCTGAGGGGACGTAGCTCTCCGCCCGATTACGGTCCCGTTCGATGAAGAGGGCGGTGCCGAGGAAGAAAGCTCCGCCCACCACGGCCACGAAGGAGCAGAGCAGGAGAGAAAGCTGCAGAGACCGAAACTTCCAGAGGAAAGAGTCTGTCTTCCTCAGAGAGTCCGACACCTGAGGAGGAAGATGAGAAAGAGGAGGAAGGGCATGAGGATGAGGAGAGGGAGGAGGAGAAAGAGAAGGAAGAAGAGGAGGGTGAAAAGGGTAGGAGACAGATGATTAGGAGGAAAAGGAGAAGGGGGAAGAAGAGGAAAAGGAGGAAGAAATGGGGGATGAAGAGGAGGAGGAGAAGGAAGAAGAGGAGGAAGAAGAGGAGGAGGGATGAATACGTTTTCTGTTCTTCTCTCATTTGTTAGATCATTATACTCTAATACATAAATGATCCACAGTAGACGTTTGCTTCTTATTATACCATGCTCTCGGTGAATACTCGATTCTGATTGGTTGGAGGGTGTCCATTAAAAAGTGATAACGGATACCTATGAAAAAAGTTCCGGTCAAATAGACTTATTGCTGTAATTTATTGTGCTGACTAAACACTAGCTGGTAACTGTGGCAACAGAAACTCAGACGCCGAGTTGCAGACACGCCAGATCATGTCTGTGACGGCGCATTGCTGTGAAAGCAGGTGCAGGCTTATTGGCTTTTTAATGGTGGAAAACAATATTAACGTAATAATAATTATTTAATATTTATTTCTTTTGTAAGTGACCATTGTATAAGCAGGATAATGCCGGACGGTTCACGCCTCTGCATCGTCCATTAATTTATGATAATGGACACCTCGTCGGGCATTATGCCTTACATAACCATCCACTTCTCCTTCTGGGCGGTCCACCGACGACGTTTCATCACCGCTTCTTGTTCGCCTATTTTCTTTTGTTTTTCGTCCGTTTTTTGCCGGTGTTCTGACTCTCGGGATTCCTGTTTCTGCTTTTGTCAGAGCTCATCTATTGGTTGTGATCGTGTTTCATCACTGCGACTTGCGATAATATCAAACATGTTAGACATTGTTGCAGACCCAAGACTAGAGAAAGACTAACATAAAATAGTGAAGATTACCACCTTAAACCTAATGATCGAGATGACGAGAGCGCGCTGTGACTCCAGTAAAACTCCTAAGATTTCCTAAAGACTTCCGTTTTTAGTCTTTGACTGTTAAAATCGTGTCCACTACAGTAGACGCTGATTTCTATCAATCTTTATTTCTAAAGCATGTTTCATTTACAAAGTGCTTTGGAGTGATAAAATAACGCCAACAATAAAAAAGTAAATAAACAATAAGGACATGGACAACATTGTCCTGCAGGTTTCTGAGGAGCTAAAATATTCCCAGAGATCCGTGTCTCCTTCTATAGATAAAAACATTTTGAAGTGTGAGACCTACCACTCCTATCAGGTATGGACTTCCTGCGTCTCCCAGCAGGTGAGAGACGACGATCTGCAGGGCCTCAGCTGTGGAGCGACGAGTTGGAACAACCACGTACTGAAACAGGAAAAACAGGGGCGTCTCAATCACATCAACTTTACAACAAATCATGGAAACAACAAGTTTCAGTCGCTCACCAGGAGAATGTCGGCCACGATGGCCCAGTTCATGGAGAGGAAGGTCTCCCCGAAGAAAATAAAGACCTGCAGACAGAGAAGACGTCAGCTGGAGAGACGAAATGCAAACAGAAATACACAAACATTTCTGAGGATTTTTATCTGGATAAAAGCTGATTTATGTTGTCATCTCTGATTTTGTTTTAATCATTTAATCTGGTCTTGATCAATAGTTCTCCATCTTTCTGAAGGTTTTTCTCCTCCCCCGCCCTAATTTCCAGTACAGTCCTGGTACAACTTCCAGGTTCAGAGGAGCTTAACTCTGATCAAAGAATCATTAAGGCAGAAATAAAGCTCCTAAGCTAACACAGTAGCTAATGTTATTTTGTTGGGATTGAAGCTAACATGACTTTGTGAAAACTAATATAATTATTAACGTTATTCTGTTTTAGTGACTAATGCTAACATAGCAGTTCATTTTATGTGATTTATGCTAAGGTTGCAGGTAAAATAAAATTGCTAAAGCTACTCCAGAAGCCGATCCTGTTTAGGCTAATGTAGAAGCTAATCCTTCTAGCAGCAAACATCTTGTTAAAAGTAATATTCTTTTCTGAATCATGAATTCTAAAATGATCTAGTCTAGGAAAAGAAAATGGCTAATATCTTAATTATGCTTACATTGTCATATTTTGGCTAATATAGCTGCTTCAATCATCTTTCTTTGTCTAAAGTAGCAGCTATAATCATATAGTTCAGGCTAATAGCATGTTTAGACTAGCATCATTATATCTTTTTATGCTAAAATAGAACAACAGATTGATCTTGTTCAGGCCAACACTGCAACTCATATTGTATTTTTAAGGCTAGTATATTTAGGCTAAAATGGCCTGCTTAATGCTAATAGAGCATATTGTTTCGGCTAATATGATTTAAATTGGTTTTTCCTTGTTAAACCACTTCACTCTGACCTATGAATCATTCAGGATAAAAAAGGTCCCTAACCCAAGGAAGCCTGAACCAGAGCCGACACATAACAGACAACTTAGAAAGAATCAGTTATAAATGGGATCTTTAGGCATCCTGTCATAAGGACATAATTTGTTCTCATTTCTATAGTTTCAAGTGTGAAAACCAGCAAAGATTAGACAGTTTGACAGACAGAAAACAGGATTTTAGCAGCAACAAGGTGATTTCCAAACAGCCGTTAGCTGGAAACTTGGCTTATTTCAGCATGGAGGCAGAAACTGGACACGTGAAAGACAAAAGAAGACGAGTCAGGACTAAAAAGTGATGTCCTGAAGAAATAGTAATAAATCCAGCAAAGACCTGAGATGCATCTAGACCTTCAGCTGATCCATCTACTGTTGGCCGAAGCCTCATCAGAAATGGTCTCCATGGAAACGTGGCTGTTAAGAAGATTGTTAAGGATGGGAAACAGGGAGAAATGGCTGAGGTGTGTCACGTGACACAAGAACTGGACTGATGATCAGTGGAAACAGGTCTTATGGGGGATGGATCCTCCCCAGAACCCAGACCTCAACATTACTGAAACCGTGTGGGATCATCTGCACAGAGAACGGAACAAAAGGCAGAAACATCCAAAGAAGAACTTTGGAAAGTCCTTCAAGGATCCTGGAAAACTATTCCTGGAGACTGTGTTGAGGATTGGAACTAGTTTAGATATTAGCCATTAATCACATGTTCAAGCTTTATTTTGTTTATCTGAGTCCTTTGCACCCATGTGTGCTACTGCTACCCCTAATTTCCCAGCTTTGAGATCAATAAAGTGTCTGTCTGTGAGGACTGGATTAGAAGTTAAAACAAGCCCTTCTCTTCAGCGTGTTACGAAGAGAAAACGGAGATAAAGATGAGGACTGTCAGTCCTGATGCAAACACTTTGTTCAGAAACACACTGATATGGATTCATGTGAATGTTTGCAGAACAAACAGATCCAGGATCTGTCAGGGATGTACAGATGGTGGGAATCCCTTACTGAGCTTATTCTCACATCCAGAACATATTCAGTCTGAAAAAGGCCTCAGAAACCCAGAAGTGAAGACAAAAGGAAACAGGAGTTTTACAGATTTGCGTAAATCAGTGAAAACCTGAGACTAAAACACATTAAAAGGTTTAATCTGTCCTGAACCGATCCTGTGATTCTGACTTTCGGGCGACATGTTGGTTGCTGGTCGATGGCGAAGGACTCACATATGTGGCGATAGTGCTGCCCTCAGCGAAGACTATGGCCAGGTACAGGAACGGAGCCGAGAGCAGCAAGCCGGCGGCACACACCAGCGGGTCGGCTCGAGGCGTCCTCGTCCTCAGCTGCCGACTCACCTGCACGCCGCTGGCCACGCCCAGCACACCTGTGACACAGGTGATGATCCCGAAGATCAGACTGCAAACAGAGAAAGACACAAATCTGTTTCCTGCTTCGGTGACGGATGTTCAGACACACGGAGGAAGTTCAGAGATCATCACGAGACAGTAACCAGAAAAATCTTTTTCTTCCTGATCAGACACTTCAATGAAAAACTAGAATATTTCAGCCCAGATTTAACGAGTCAGGACCTGGTCGTCCACGGCTACGTTCCCATGGCAGCTCAACTACGTCTTTATGCTCATATGTGACTGATATCCGATTTTTTATGACACAGGTCTGATTTATTAAAATCCGACCCAGGCCACTTTCATATGTGGTCCTAGATCGGATACAGATCCGATCTGTGTGGAGGCGACATTTCATCCGACCCTAACGTCACAATTCTGCACCGGTGGAAAGGAAACGGAAATATCGCATAATTTCCTTCATCAATTGAGGAAAACTTTCTTGGTTCCGATTCTTCTAAACTCACACACAAACACGTGAAACCTCCGTGTTTACTTTGGTAAACACGACACACTGCGTGATGTCGTGTCTTCAACGTACCGTCCACACTTAATCTGATGAAGGTTGAACTGAAACGATGTGAACGACCACGAAAAAAAAGAAAAGGAATTTGAATTTGTGCATTAAGACCGGCCGTGTGAACGGAGCCTTAATGCAAAAAAAAAAAAAAAAAAAAAATTAAGATGGCCTCTTTTTTTCTTGTATTTTCATTAATCAAGTTTTCACAAATCAGAAACTGTGCAGTGATTAAAATCTCAGTTTCAACCTTCAGAGCTCTTCACGGTCAGGCTCCTCTTTGCATCGCTGACCCGCTTCAGCTGTTTGCTTCTTGTCATGGTCTGAGGTCGTCCAATCAGAGCCTTTTAACGGCCCCTCGTATTCGCTCAAGGGGACCGACCTTTCCAAGCAGTAGCTCCCGGACCGTGGAAAAACCTGCACTTATCTCTACGTAGTTTGGATTTTTTTTTAAAAAAAGCAGCTGAAACATTTTTTTGTCCAACAAGCTTTTAGTTAGTTTTATTCTTCTATTTTATGGGGTTGTAATTTTTATTGACTTACTTTCTCTGTGAAGCGCTTTGGCGAGTGAAAGGTGCAGCACAAACTAACTTTACTTAAATCCTGTGTAAAATAATTCAGTCCAGATCTGAACAGTTTTAGATCTGTGTGCACTGTTTTTTTTTTTTTTAAATCAGGACCTGGTCTGATGTGGTCTGAATTCCAAAAAATCATAAGTGTGACCCTTTTTCTTCATTTACAGAACTAGAAAAAAAACTCTACAAATCAGAAACTGTGCTAATTCATCAATATTCTCTGGAGATTATTTTTAGACACGATTTGAAGAGTTTGTAGATTTTTTAAATCAGGACCTGGTCTAATGCGGTTCATTAGGACCTGGTTTTAACTGATTTTAACTAGTTTAACTGATGCTGCTTTTGTGTAACACCGTGACTAAATGGAGGAGGAGTTATTGATGAGCACCTGTCTTTGGAGGAGCACTGAGCCTCCTCACAGGGAGGTCTCTCTCCGGTGAAGATGGCGGCTCTGAAGAGGAAGGTTGGAGCCCAGAGGGCCAGAGAACCCGTCACAAACGCCACCGCCGTGAAGCCGAAGGTGGACAGCACGAAGCTGCGGCTGCAGAGAGGATGGAGACACATCAGCAGCAGCACCACGGAGAAGCCGGCTCAAACCGGTCCATGCATTAACGCGGAGGCTTACTTCCTGTACAGAGCCTTCAGGTCCATCAGCCAGCTGGTCTGGTGCAGCTGTTGCTCCGGTCGGGCTTCGATGGCGCCTCTTCTGGGCTCCTGGACCACAAAGAGCAGCAGCAGCACGGCAATCAGTCCCAAAGCCGGAGTGACCTAAAAGAGGAGACACCGAAGCTGGTCAGGACAAAAAGCGTCTCACCGAGCCAGACCGGTTTTCTGACCCATCTAGCCCAAACTCACCCGCAGGGCCCAGTGCCAGTCATTCGCCAGGTAACCGACCTGAGAGCCCACGATGTAACCGAGACCGCTGACGGGAGAAAACACAGATTATAACACTCAGTTACAGCCGATCGGACCCAAGCCTGCAGGACGGAAAACGCTTTCTGTCCTGGTTTCACTGATTGTTGCAAGTCGTTTTCATTAAGAGAGACAAAAAAAAAAAGCTGGACGTTGGCTGAAGATCGGCTCCTTTTTCTATCATTTTATCTCCACTAAAGGAATGGCACAGGCTTTTAGTCAACAAGTAAACAGAAATAAACTCTTTATTCAGGCAAATTAGCTGAAAATAATTCAATATTCTCTGATTCCACCTTTAAAATCCGACTTTACAGATAAATAATGTAAAGCACATTAACGGGACGTTATCAGTTAAAGATGAAATTAATCATATCTGTGATGGAGAAAAAAGAAAAGCTTTCCTGCTAAGCAAATAAATAAATAAATAAATAACATTTTAATTAATTTATTAACCAAATAAAACTTAAAAATAAGCTGAATACACTACCAGTCAGGTTTTATGAAGATTCGGGTCTAAACTGTGAGCAGAAGTTAAAAAATAATCGTCCTGATTTTGTAGTTTTTATATCAGCTGATCAGAATAAAAACAAAAACTAAACAAACAACCAAAACCCAAAAAGTAGGAAAGTCTCATCAGATCAAAACAAGCAAAATAACAAAAATAAAAATGTGGAGTAGAACTGGATTATGATTATTTTTGATTTAATGCACAATTATTCCATTAAATATTTTAACTATTTTTGGGTATTTTGACATGAAATGAAGTCATTTAAAAATGTCATTAATCCTCTGAAGGAAATTAGAAATATGAATTACTCCTCTTCTTAGTGGAATAAAATCTTTCAACAGAAATTGTGGTGAACAAGTGTGTGTGTGTGTGTGTTCACGTCTGAGCATGATTTTTTCACCGTTTCTGTGTGAAAACCTGTTAATGACAGCGTGAATGTGGTTAAAAACGAGGTAACACACCTGCCTACAGGAATGGCGAAATAAAAGATGGAGAGCATGTTGGTCCGCTGCCCTTTGACGTAGAGGTCGGCGATGATGGTGGGAGCGATGGTGGAGTAACTGGCCTCCCCGACTCCGACCAGGCCGCGGGTCAACAGCAGGGCCCAGAAATGCTGCAGAGACCCAGAAAAGAGCTGAAGCTGCTGAGCTAGATCACATTTTCTTTATTAAGCAACTTTCCTGCAGGTTCAATCACTTTCTGAATGAATGAAGAGTCCGAGAAGAAAAACGTCTCGTATCAAAACAAAAACAAGATTTTATGATTTTCAAATCTAAAGATAGATAACTCCCTTCTTTCAAACAGTTTTATTTTAGCATTCTAGCAATTTTATTTCAAAATAGCAAAGAAATAATGAAAAAAAAAAAAAAAAAATA
>JBAFTB010000023.1:28585442-28596517 GCA_037177355.1 Melanotaenia trifasciata
AGATGGTGAGGAGAGAGAAATATTCACAATATGCACAATAACTTCCATCCATGCAGCTTCACTGCTTCATTATCCAGGTTTCTGGCATATAAATTCTCTAAACTTTCATTTTTAGCTTGACTGCACCTGCAGCCTCCGCTACCGGGAGTTAGGGGTTAACATCCGGTTTAACAGGTGTAGCGTCAGGTGTGTAAATGTAACTATAAACATGTGTGGTATCCACAGAAAGTCCCAAATCTCAGCTACCAGCTCAGTAAAACCATTTCTATCACCAACACACACAGTTAAGACAACAAACAATTAAAGGATCAGGTACACAGAATCACAATTTTCCAAACATTTGCACGGATTTTGACAAAGAGAAAATGTCGGTTCGTTTTCTTCTTTCTGCGATCAGAGCCACTGAGAAAGAACTTAAGAGAGAGAAAAAAAAAGCATTAATGTGCGATAAATAAAAAATTACCGGCGTTAATTGAAGCCATAATAACGTTTTAAAGTGCCCAGCCCTAAAATTTGTTTTATTTTTATATATTCATAGCACAATGGATATTTCTGTTTTCAAACTATGTTTTAATATGGAAATATTCATTGCATGCTATGTTTCCATTCATATATGAATAATTTAATATATAGTTAAATATTTATATTTGGTCTTTATTAAATGTAATAATGGACTTCAGAAAAGGGGAAAGATTGCTTTTACCACCAAAATAAACATACTAATTAATACTGTTTCTACATGTTGGCTCTCTTCTCCATCCAGCAGTTATGAAATCACCACCCTTAAACCATGTTCGTTCAGCTTTTTTAATTTAGTACAAATAGAAAAATATCAAACAGAAAAAACGTTGATAGCCAAACATTCTGGCTTTCCAAACAACTCAAACATCTTTAATACAAATTCTGCTTTTTCCAGATAAATTAGAAGGAAAAATTAAATCTGGTTATTCAAATTTTTATAATAAATAGCAGCTGAAATACAAGGACAGCTCTATACTCTCTATACTCGTGTTCTACATGTGCAGCATTGGGGGCCAGAACAAAGAAAACGGGACGATTGGAAAAGGGAAACATAAAGAAAGACGTCAAAGCATCGTAATGGAAAACACCCAGAGACATGATCCCTGTTTGTAAGAAAGGATCTCTACACCCACATAAGACAAACGTAAACCAGAAGACGACGTTAAAACAGACTCATCATGAATTTTATGTTTTAATTGAAATAATTCAACCAGTCGGAAACAAAGAGGAGACTAAACATCAGTCATGTTTCTCCTCACGTCGCTGAATTTCATCTTAATTCTACATCTTTGCAACAAGTCCTCATCAGAAGCTTCGGCTTGGCCATGAAACGATTCACTGATTACAGCAGCTGATGGTAGAAACATGACCGAGAGGCAGAAACACCAGCTCAGATCCAGACTTCGATGATGTCTCCGTCCTCCATGTCCAGCTGGGCCGGCGTCTGGCTGCCCGTCACCTTGGAGCCGTCAAAGTGGAAGCGGATGTTCCTCTTGATGCTGGTGGACATGTTGGACAGGTACTGGGAGAAGATGGAGTCCAGCGGCACCTCCTGGAACGAACAGGAAACGTCAGACGTTCGTGTTTGGATGATGAAGGAAAAATGAAAAAAAGAGAGAAGAAGACACGAACTCTGTGGATGGAGAACTCCTGAGAGGAGTCCCGGTCTTTGCCCTGCAGCCTCACGGTGATGATGCTGCTGCTGTCCCTATTGTCCTCTGCTGCCATGACAACGCACTCTGGACAAAACAGAAGGAGGGTTTAGAAGATTCTGGACGTGACCCGTCGCTGTCGGTTTGATTTTCCTTTGAAATGACTTGTTTTTTTGTTCCTAAACTAACATGAAAAATTTGATTATGAGCCAATTTATTTTCATTTCACTTCTTCCACCAGAGAGAAGTCACATGACCCAGACGCTGTCTCTGCTTCGTGTCCACAGCTGAGCTTAATGAAGTCAGCTTTACACAAAAGTCAGTAAATGAGCTCGTTGCACATGTGCAGATGTAAAAACACTACACAAATCAGAGGATTTATAACACATATAACACACCTGTAAACGTTTTAACCTTTCAACTTTCAATGTTCTGAAACGTTAGTGCAACGTTGAGTCGACACAAAGGACAAAATTATTTATTGCCAGTAATGATGCACATTATATAAGACATGACCGTAACGAATCTACAGCAGGGGGGCAAAAGTCCAGTCCTGGAGGTCTATCCTGCATCTTCTAGATGCTTCCCTTCAGCACACCGGATCAATGACAATAAAAGTGACGACTAATTTCTTAATCCCAGAGGGAAACTGTAATGTTGTAATAGATTTTATTTTTTAAATTAAAAACAATAAAAATCAATTAGAAGAAGAAGATAATGTCTTGTTCTGGAAGGTGAATTCAAATGGCTGCATTCCCTCATGCAGCTCTGCAGAGGCCGGGTAAAAGTCATGGATTCAGGTGCATCTAACAGCTGCTGGTCACCGCTGATCTAGAATAAGATCAGATCTTTGGTCTGCGTGTGAACGAGGTCACCATCTGACTTCTCACTGTGGTTTGGCTGGGATCAACTTCAGCGTTTGTTTTTTAGGGTGTTACCAAGATTACCAAGATTAACTCAACATGTTACCTCGACTACAATTAATTAGCGGCTATTCTACTATTGTTTTATTTTTAGCCTTCGTAGCTAACTTAAAGTTTTCATTGTAAATACAGTGGAGTGAGAAGCGTTTGCACCCTTCATGACTTTTGCTGTAATTTTGGTCGGTCAGTTATGTTTTAACTGGGGAGGGCAAAAACTTTTCCACAGGGTCATGTCGGTTTGGATTTTTTCTCCCTTAATAATAAAAACCTTCATTTAAAAACTGCATTTTGTGTTTACTTGTGTTGTCTTTGACTAATATTTAAATTTGTTTGATGATTTGAAACATTTAAGTCTGAAAAACATGTAAAAAAATCAGGATGGGGGCAAACACTTTTCCACACCACTGTATTTTAATAATAGAAGAGCAGATACCGATTTTATAATAAGTGAAAGGAAGCATGCGCAGTTTAACTAAATATGGTCATTTAATCACCATGTATAAAACATATTTAAGAGATAATTTAAATAATTGACATCAGCAACATTCTGGATGATACAGATAAATAGTTAAACTTGAGGAAAAATATTTTGTCTTCACTTTTCTTCTGGACACTGCTTGTTCTTTTCAATGTTAAATATTAAAACCAAGATAAATATCTCAAATTAGTGCAGCTTGGTTAAACTGTTTACACATGCATGTTGGTTCTCAGCCTCTTGTTGAAAATTTAAAGACGAAGAAGCGATTGAATCCAAACAGTTTACAGGACGTGGATCAGCTGGAAGTCAGGTGACTCACCGATGATGTCAGCGATGCCGAGGCCGAGCTCGCCGACGGTGGAGTCCGTCGACAGCTCCTCGTCCTGCCTCAGCAGCAGGAGGCGAGGGGGCGGGACATCCAGGATGACGGACAGCCGGCTCACCACTTCGCTCAGCTGAGTTGACTACAAACATCCAGAAAACAAACAGAAACAAACCGAAACGACGTCTGATGATCGGAAGAGAAAACAGTTGCTCAGCATCATCTGAAAACAAGACTCAGAAAGAAACTGAGTTTGGGTCAAAAACAGAAACGTGTGAAGTTTGTCAGTTAAAAGAGGAAAACAATCCAAAACATCTGGGCTGCTTTGGGATTCGTATCAGAGGACAAACAGCTGGACGTCCGTCATGAGAAGGGACAGACCGACGTCTCAGACGTACCAACAGCACCGGGATCTTGTGGATGTCTGTCCGGCAGCGGATCTTGAGGGGGATCTCTCGGACCAAGTTGGAGCATATCGGCGAGCTCTGGGAGTCGGGGATCACAATGACAACGTCGTCGTCTTCCTGGTCCTCTACATGTGTGGATGGGGGGGTTTGATTATATCTGGACCTCCTGTTGGGAGTCTCCGGGGACAGGATGGAGCTCACAGCCAGAAGCCTCCGGTTGACTTCTCTGAGGAGGAAAGATCCAGAAACAAATCTCTGAATGTGTCCGACCCCGTTTACAGAGTTTCACAGAGTCCTGAAGAACCGAACCAGACTCACTTGATGGTCTTTGTGACCTTCCGGGACCGTTTCTGGACGGGACTCTCAGGAAGAGGAGGGGGGGACGGGCAGCGGGGGTCTTCTCTGAGACCAACAAACAGCATAAACTCATTACACATGCTCGGTGATGCTCCGTCTGGATGTGAAGGGTCTTCAGACTCACGCTGCATTTGTAAGGGTCCGTGGTTCCGCGTCGTCTTCGGAGTCGCTCAGAGAGATGACGGGCTCCCGCGTTACCTGCGAAGAAAACTCCGCCCACAGATCTGCACCGTCATCTGGTTGGAGACAGAAACCCATTATAGTAAACAAATAAAAACCTCCATCTAGCACCAGCATCTCCGTTGTTACCTGAACTCTCCACCTCTGTGAGGAGACCTGCTGATGGCTTCAGATGCAGACAGCTGCTCACCTGAACACACAACATCATCACCATCATCATCATCATCATCATCAGCGACAGACCAGTTTCCTTCGGTGGCTCCGTACGTTGTTGACAATAAAAATAGTCAACAACAAACTTACCCATCGACTATTGTCGGCAAAAAAACAAAAAAAACAAAAACAAAACCTACAGAGTGAGACGTCGTCTTCTTTTCTTATCTCTGCTGAGAGTTGCACACGAACAATAAAGTCCACCAGGGGAAAAATATGGTGGCCGACCAGGTAACAAACGGCGGCAGAAGACGTCAAAAGTCTGAAATAACTTCACATTAAACTTACAAAATAAATTAAATACATGGGAGAGTTGTAAAGCGGACCTTGTGTACCACGGAAATACGTCTGCAATGCTGGAACAATTTAAAGACGAGGCACGTCGGACTTCCATAAAAACCTCATGCAAGAATTAAAAGCTGAAAGTGAAATAAGATCCATTTAATAATTATAAGACACATAATCTGATTGGTTGACTAGTCGTTTTAATCCGTACCTTGTTGGAGTACACCTGCACGGGTTTGATCGCTGATGGGTGGAGGATGCGCCGCCGTTTTGGTGGCGGCTTCACAGCGTGGACGTCACCGTTTGACACCTGAGGACAGAGACCAGCTGGACTGAGACACTAAACTCAACATCTTTCATGTTTTTCTCATCGGCTTCATTTAATAGATGTTTTCATTTTATTATCATTTCTTCAGAGACAGTTTTTAGAGATGGGAGTTCATGTTTGTACAGACTGGGGTCTGGGCGGGTGGAGGGGTGCATACGTTTGGTTTGTATGAGGGTGAGTTTGTGTATGATTGTCCCTTTTTATTCTTTGATCCATTCACTCATTCTCTAATGTGTGAAGGCTTTAAAGTTTTGTTTTTAATATGCATGATTTGTTTTTATTGTGTTCAGCACCTCGTGTTGCTTTGTGTATGAAAAGTGCTTCATAAATAAAATTTGATTTGAATCTGTTAATATTCGTCTTTTTTACATTTCATCCCTTCAGAGACTCCTTCCCTCCTTATAATGTTCCTTTCCTTCCTCCCAACACTCGACTCTTTCCCCGCCGATGACAAAACTTTACGGAAATCCATGTTTTCAAGGTTGCAATATGAGGGAGGGTGGGAGTCCCTCCTGGGTCTAAACTCAAACAAAGAAAACTCTGTTCTGGAAAACTGAAGGACGCGTGTTAAGTTTTTCTAGTAACAAACAGCACAGTATCAAATCACCTTTCATACAGAAGCAGCACAAATTGCTTCTTATAACACGCAGACTTTCACATTGAGATTATTTTATAATCCACTCTTGGCCTGCTTCCTTCTTACCTTTGTGATCACATTTCATTTAAGTCAGGTAACTATTGTCTGTGCTCTAATGGTCTTTTACTGACAATCCTCAAAGCTCCCACTGAATTAGGCAAAAAGGCTTTTAAATCCTCTGCAGCCTGGAAAAACATACAGACAGACTTAAAACTGCCGGAGCTGATCTCAGAGCTTTAAAAATGTCTAAAAGCTGGGAGGCTGACTCCATAGGTGTCTCTATTACCCTCTTAGATTTATAATTTGAATGTTTTATACTATATGTTTTATTTTGTTTGTTTTTTGATTGGCTGGTTTAATGATTACTGTCTGTAATGGGATTTGGACTGCTGCTGTCTTGGCCTTGGCTCCCGTGAAAAGGAGATTTTGTAATCTCAATGGGACTTCCCTGGTACAATAAAGGTTAAATAAATAAAATAATAAAAACAACCTTGTTTACATTTAAAAAATGGGCTAGAATAACAATTTTAACACATTTATAAATAGATAAATAAACACAAGGTTGTGGTGCAGCCAGTAAACAGGCATCCAACATTAATGACCACCATCCATCCTGGACCTGGTACCGAGTTGCTGGAAAAGGACCAGCAGACAATAAATATTCTCTTCATTCAGAATCATAACGCCACATTTAGACTGATATGAATCATGACCAATGAATGGAAATATGTCAAGTTTATAATAAATCTGCAGCTTTAGGAGATGCTTCTGGTGTTGATGAATAGAAATAACACAGTTTTTGTTGTTGTTTAAAAGCTGAAGTTGATGTGTTCAGTGTTCACACCCTAACAGCACAATTTTAGCAGGCTTTAAAACATTAGTGGACATGATTTAAAAAGGTAATTTATTAATACTTCTAAATACTCTAGTGAGGAAATAATTAAAGGGTGTTCTAACACTGAGCATACCAAGTAATGAAGAGTTTCAGGTGCTATTTCGTCCCGGTATTCATTCATTTGAACTACATATGTTTGTTTTTCATATAAAATTCTGCACTGTAAGATTAATGTAAAGTATATATAATTTCTTATTTGAACCAAAACCTGAATAAATGAAGCTACAACATGGAATGGAAAAACTCAACATAAAATTAAACATAAACTAATGTGCACAAGGTTTAATAAAAGCGGAACACCGAGTAAACAACACCAATTTCTGTATTAAACTAAGGCATGTTGCTTTTTGGTTGATGGTTAATTACTGTGGCATCATTTTAGGTTGTCTGCTTAATTACCTAACAGCTTTAATATAGGTTCTGCTTTTCTTTACGCGTATTTAATGACTTTTAAATTAAAAACAACTCAAGACTCGCCCACAGCAGCAGACCTCTGACAGCATGCTAACGCGCCTAGCTAGCTCTTTTTCCTGTCGAAGCTAATTTTAGTTGTTTCTGAGTCTTCGTGTCTCATCTGTTTGCCTCTAGCTTGTTGTCCGAATTATTGAAACATAACAGAGACTCTTTCATGCGCCAATGTTCCCGCATGAAGTGTCTTGTGATGGATAAAACCAGCAGCGTCTTTGTTATCACTCACCGCTTCTGCCATGTTCGTTTCCTTGCCGCTCGCTGCTGCTGCCTTCACGAACTGTCAGACATCATGCGATTAGCGGATTACCCATTAGTGCTCCCTTCAGGGACTTTGGGAAATAGACTCTCCAGGCCTCAGTTAGCAGGTTAAATGTTAAAGTTTATGACAGTCCAGTTAGAAAAAGACTGTACCAGTATATAAAAAAAGACCATGGCGGGACGACTTACGTTAACAATGCTGCATCTGAACAAACCACAAGAATTCTGGAACAATGTCCTCTGGACAGACCAGTGGGATTAGCGAGAAAACAATAACAAATGTAATCTGAGTTACATATTGTGTACAGTGTTTTTATGCCATATGTTGTTTATATTTAATATCAGATGGTTAAAATAAATGTATTTAAATGCAGACATCTGAGGTTCTTCATGTGCAGGTTAAATCAGTGTGTTTACGTTTATGTAAAACAACAAGAAGAAGACACACAGATGTAAAACCAGTGTATTTGTGGACACGACAGCAAACATCAGCTCCTGACACGTAAACAAAATACAGTTTGGACCCTGAAAGCTGCAGAAGAACCAAAGACCAGCGGCATGCTGGGCTGCCGTTCTTCTTCTGGCCAGCAGGTGGAGCTCCAGGAAAAGGTTTCAGGTTTGCTGGTTTCTTTCTATGAGACCTTCAGGACATGGTCCGGTCAGATCAGAGGTGGATGGAAATGTCTGCTCCACAAAGAGGGTTGAGAATTCCCGAACTTCTCTCAAAAAAATGGAAATATGGTCTGTTTAAAAAGGTCACGAAGCTCACACAGGCTTTATTTTGGCCTTTATCTACCAGCTCATTTCTTCTTGTTCTCCTTGCAGGCCACCACGTATCGCTGGGCCACGTTGAGTGGAGGAGAGTACCCGTCGGCGTACGAAGTGTCCTCAAACAGAACCGAGTAGTCGTCCTGAGGCTGTAGACGGAAACACAGAGACATTACCGGCCTGAAAACACAAACCCAGACCGATCCAGAAAGACGGCTCAGAGTCAAATAGATGATCATTTCCATCCACGCTGGCTCTGCACCCTAGTGGAGCAGATCTGGTCCCATAATCCCCCACTGTAATATTACCAGAAGATTTATCTTATTATGACTTTTATTTAACTTTCTCTAACCTTTTTAAACACAACACCCGACTCACCTGGAGAGACAGAATAATAAACCAATGGCTGAACTTGTTGACTGATCAGAGAAATTTAGATAAAACTTCAACGCTCCATAAAAAAGAAGCTGGTCTCCACCCTTTCACCACATCCAGCTGATTCCTCCTATAACAAGACCCGTATATGAATGTATTATTTTTAACATGTATTATAAGTAATATATAATCACATTAATACCTAATAAATAACACTATCTTTAATCTAACATTGTGATTTTGGCTTTATTTTTTAATATTTGTTTTTCTCCTCTATGTAACATAATATTTTACTTTTGTTTGGTTTCGGTTGCATCGTTCTGCTTGTCATTGTTTTTTTTCTTGTAATAAAATCAAATAAAATAAAAAGGAGAAGAAACTACTTGATCTGGTTCTGCAGCGGCAGAAACACAGACAGGATGTTGAGGTGAGTTTAGTTTTCAGTGTTGGTGAGTTTAGGTCTGCAGACTCAGCAGCAGCTCATCACTCATCTCCAGGTGAACAATAATCACTATGTGCTCCACCCACACAGTACAGCACGGCGGTGGCAGCATCATGCTGCAACACTTCAGGCTTCCTCAGTCAAAGATGATCAGAAACTCTTTAAAGGTGTTTTTAGTTGATAAAAAACAAGTTTTTTTCATTCTAACAAACATTTTGTGGGACCGTTACTGCTTTAGTTCTTATCACGTGACCCAAGAAGCTCAGATAATTTAATGAAATGTCAGAAGTAAATAAAACAAGAAAAATAAACCGAGGCACGATGAACGAATAAATCTTCACGTTGGAGCGTTTGAACGATATGCGAGCTGTCAATCATCAGGCGTGTCTCCGTCTCCTCCTCCTGAGACTCTGACCGAAGCCGTGATGTGGAGGTGAAACCACTCGTCTGGAACTGAGCGGAAAGACGTGGCAGCATCAGACTTCGGAGCGATCATCAGCTGTTACAAGGCTGAAAGACTGGTTGGATTTTAGCTTCTCTGTGCAACCTTTGATCCTTTTTCAGCCGAGTGTAGATCCTGTAGAGTCAGAGATGGCCACAAGCTGGAGCCACAAAGACTCAGATTTCAGCTCCTGATTTCAGCATCTTCCTTTTTTTAAAACCCCGTTTTCATTTTGTCATCATGAGTTTTAAGTAGTTTCTAAAAATGTTTGTTTCAAGTTAACAGAAACTAAAAGTGGAGAGTTTGAACTCTTCAAACAAGCAAATCAACATGAATGAACCATGAAAGGTTTGTAGGAACAGCTCATCAGAGTTGACTGATGTATAAACCCCAACCCGGATCATTCGGGTCTGGATCTGACCTCAGTGAGGACGCCTAACAGTGAAGCAAAGCTGTCTAATACTAAAAAATCCAAAGACGGAGCGCTGAGAGTCTCACCCTGTGTGGTGGAGTGTGGATCAGGGCCCGGTAGAAGCAGGTGGTCTGGGGGTAGAGGGCCAGCACCAGCTGGTCCTTGCTGAACAGGGCTTCGGGGTCTGTCTCTGGGTTGGCCTTCCACTGAGGAAGAGGGATGATCCGCCGCCTGCTCAGGGTGTGTCTCCTGAGGGTTTCAGAGAAGAAGAAATTTCTGCTCAACAAATCAATAAGAACATCTACAGACATGCCCTCCAAATAAAGAAAAACGTCTTTTACTGAAAGAAACAATTCCAAGAGTTGTCTCTGTGTAAAATGTAAATATTCCCAGAATCTCATCCATCCATATTTTATTCACAGTAGAAAATAAATGATGAAACATTTCACCATGTGATGGAAAACATGAGCTGATCTGTGAATCTGATGCAGCAACACGTCCAGAAAAAGTTGGAACAGGAGCAACAAAAGGCTGGAAAAATAACTGGTACAAACCAGAAACACCTAGCACTTGATAACTAATCAGGTTAAATGGCAACAGGTCGGTAACATGACTGGATATAAAAGGAGCATTTCAGAGAGGCAGAGTCTCTCAGATGGAAAGATGGACAGAGAGACATGGACAGAAACAATTTCAGAAAAATGTTCCTCAGGCTTCCAAGATCCACCATTTAACAGTGTATAATATCATCAGATGATTCAGAGTATCAGGAGGAATCTCTGTATGTATGGGACAAGGATGGATGCTGGTGATGTTCTGCATTAAAAGCAGACATGATTCTCTACTGGAAACCACTGCATGGACTCAGGAAGACTTTCAGAAGCCACTGTCTGTCAATGCAGTTCACCCTGAAATTCACAAATGCAGGTCATCACAACAGAAGAGTCCGGCTGCTGAACTGGCCTGCCTACAGTCCAGACCTTTCACCAATACACAACATCTGGAGCATCATGGAATCCAGCAACCAAAGTCCAGGACTGTAGAGCAGCTAGAATCCTGCATCTTACCAGAATGGGACAACATTCCTCTCCTAAAACTCTATCAACTGGTTTCTTCACTTCCCAGATGTTAACAGACATGTTAGAAGAAGAGATGCTACACCATGCTGAACACCACCCTGGAACTACTTTTTACACCATGCTGAACATC
>JBAFTB010000023.1:28649268-28659886 GCA_037177355.1 Melanotaenia trifasciata
TTAAACAACATCTAAATACAGCGAAAGTGTGTGGTTTTAGCTTAAATCGGCGTCTAACATGCTGGCTCTCCTGATGTCTGATAACGGTATTGACTGAACTACAATGGACTCCTTATCTTGACAAATGGTGCCAAGATAATGAGACAATCAGTGTGTGAATCATTTTAATCGTCACTGGCTTCTGGATCGTTGGTCCTCAAACGGTCATTCAACCCGTAAACTTCCACCCGTTTGGTGCTGAAGGTATGAAACTGTGTCTTCAGACATGTTTTACAATTTTAACTAAATTTGACTTTGTTTGAGACACAGCATCAGATCTCACTTGGTGATTTTTAAACACAGAGAACTTCATGCTGATTCAATCTGTGAAGGAGCTCAGGAAACATATTCAACAAGAACAATTATCATAAAAGTGCAGAGTCCAAGTCAGGCACAAATAGATGTTATTTTGGGGTTGCCATGTTACTAGATAATTGCTGGTTACAATTACTGTAGTAGATATGAGTCAGTTTAGGTCAACACTCCTCAGCTAACTAAATAAAACACAGAGGTCGGCAGAAATAAACTGAACATCCTATAAAACCCAATTTTAATGTTTAGATGTTACAATGAATAAACAAGTAAACTGTTCACCAGAAGGGCTGATCAGTGGGTTTTTCCACAACTGACTTTAGGATTTCTAACAGATTCTGCAGATCTTTTTTTAGATGCCAGACTTTTTGTAATAAACTTTATTAGTCATCAGTTTGTGTCCCTGAGCTCTATTTACCTCCCAGCCATCTTTTACACATTACCTGGCTCAAGTAATACACATCACTACTCACCCTTAAAGTGACAACACTGCTTGCATTCAATGAAAAGAACACAGCTGGAACTGGAAATGGTGGATGAAAGCCCCTGCAAGAAGCACTAGTAGACCCCGTTGTTTGGTGCAGCATGTAGTTGGCCTGACTTCCACTGGGTCCACTCGGGTCTAATGAAAACGTTGTGTTGTGCCATCATAAATTTATTGTTGAGTCAAACTTAAGGAATTTAGTTAGAACAGATACAAATATGGGTTTCTGGTGCAATAAAATATTTTAGTTTAAGTTTTCTTTTTTACAGTTAGTGTCTGGTTTAAAAAGTGGACTAATCCTGTAAAGGATGCTCCCCTTCTACTGATTCTGATGGGCTTCATGCTACACAGGAAGTTGCCGCCTAAGACTCCAGAGCTGAACTGTCAGACATCATGGACTCGGTCAGGAAAGCTGTGGATATAGTCTGGAAGAGCTTTGTTAATCTTCTAATCTCTATGCTGGTGAGGCAGAAGACACTATGATAATGAACCACTCTGAGGTTCGATGACTTTCACATGGAAGATTATGGTCCTGTCTACTGCCATTAGCAACATCTGTCTAAAAGTTGCATGGTGAGGTGGTGGTTAGTACAGCCAGGTAGTACCTCACAGCCAGGTACTCCAGCTTCCTCCCATCATCCAAAGACATTCATGTTAGGTTCATTGTGTCTCTAAATTCTCCCTATGAGTGAGTGTTTGTGGTTGTTTGTCTCTCTGTGTTGGCCCTGTAATGGACTGGTGACCTGTCCAGGGCATGCCTGCCTCTTGTCTGCTAATTGCTGGGATAGACTTCAGCTTTGCGACCCTGAATTGGATTAAACGGTATAGATGATGGATGGATATTTGGAAGTTTATACTGCTCCAAACCTACACAGAACTGATGCACAAGGACAATGTCTGGATCACCAAAACTGCCATTCTAAATTATTATATTATATATTATTGCAGCTTCCAACAACAATGCTTGTAGCCGCTGAGAGTATGAGGTCGGGTCCTCGGGTTTGCAGCTTTGTGATGCGCCAGAGGGCTATATTAACAGATACGCTCAGATCCAAGGAAGCGTTTATTATAACAGCACAGAGCTATCACAGCGCATCAAAAATGGATGAATGGAAACCAGCGATTTAAACAGATAATGAAAATGATGAATGAATGAGCGAGTAGCGGTCAACAAAAATATGACTACTGTCCAACCCCGACTCTCATCTGTGTCACAGGTGAGTGCGCACCTTTACACCCTTCCATACGTACATATGCCCACTCCCACGTGAACCACCTTCTGGAGCACACACTCACTCAAGTGCATCATCCATGAGGAACCATCAAGGGAGGACAAGCCCCTGCATGGGACGTACCACCGACAGATACTTGAAGTCGCGGATATGAATAAGGCCTACCAATGGCTACACAGAGGGCTGGACTGAAGGACAGTACAGGCGCTAATCATGGCAGCACTGGAGCAAGCTTTACAATGGAGCAAGCTTTGAGTATCAGAACAATGGAGGTCCAGATCTACCACATCAGGCAGGACCCTAGGTCCAGCACCTGTCAGCAGGGTGCAAGATACTGGCAGGAAAAGAATACATGGAACAACATAACCCAGTAGCCGGCATAGTGTACAGAAACATCTGTACAGAATATGGACTGGAGACCCCTACGTCACAATGGGAAACACTTCCCAAGGTGGTGGCGAATGAGAGGGCTAAGATCCTGTGGGACTTCCATGGACAGACTGACAAAATGGTGGTGGCCAACCAACATTGTGATCGTGGATAAGCAGCAAAGGAAAGCTGTAGAGATCAATGTAGCCATCCCCAGCGATGGAATATTTTAGGAAAAAGAAACACACGAAACTGGAGAAATACCAAGAACTAAAGGACGACCTGGAGAAAGCCTGGAAGGTGAAGTCAACAGTAGTACCGCGTCCTATATACTGGAGAAGTAGCTCCAACAGATACCTGGAGAAACATCAGACATCTCCAGAAGAATGCAGTCCTAGGAACAGCTAAGATCCTGCGTAGGACCCTCAAGTTCCCAGGACTCTGGTAGAGGACCTGAGGACCCAGGGGAGCTGGGAGGGTGGGTGAGGGAGAAGAGATATTGGTTTAGCATTTATCACATCTTAGGTGTCTCATCAAAATGTCTGATCCACCGATGATGCTGTTCCTCATTACTGTGGCTTTATTTCCGAGTTTTCTGAAGTGCAATACTCCACACTGAACATACACATGCCCAAAATATGAGCAACGGATGAGGAACGCATGCTCAACTTGACCTGGTCTGCCAGAGAAATTATGATGGATTATAGTTAACATATTTCCATATATCGTTTCATCGCTTCCACCAAACCTCTTCGTCGACACTGCCGCCATGATTCATCTATGAATGAATAAACTACTTGTCTGTGTTCGCTGCATGTCTGGTGGTGGGTGTGGTCAAGGTGGAGCATCATTGCTGACTGACAGATTGCGCTCAAAATAGGCAGAAATGTCATGCGCTGTGTAGCTCTGCGGAAGCCCCTCCTTTTTAAACCTGATGGTCACCACTGCTATGCAGACGATTATGCGGAGGTACTCCCTTATGATTGGTCAATTTGAGATCACGAATTTCTGGATTTCTGATCTTCTTGCTGAATTTGCGTAATAACTACCATTTTTTTAAAAAAAAAACAAAAAACAAAAAAACACCCAATGGATCAAGTTGATGAGAGACTGATCGAATTATTTCTTCATTATCTTCCACAAGATAACAAAGACACTTAATCATACTGGACACCATTGTTGTTTTGAAACCTACTGAACTGAAGTGAACCATCAAAAGAACTCTGACCTGGTGAGTTTACATGCCGATACCACTCCTGCTGCCACCTTCAGATTAGGAGAAACTGCAACACGACACCAAAAAGACGCGTACCCTCTACTGTTATGGCGAGTCAAACAGCGATGGTTTTTGAACCCCAAGGTGCAGACACAGACTGACCAGAAGGCAGAGGATGGAACAAATAGAAAAGGGTTTTTAACGAGGGTTAAAGTTGAATCTGGAAATAGGCTAAACCAAGTTCAGGATCCGGTGACTGCAGTGGGTCGCAGCTGACCAGACAGAACGGACGGGCAGGCAGAGTGTGGCGTGGAGCCGGTAGGAGCTGGAGATGAGCGAACGGATCTAAGCTGGGGCAAACAGTCCAAGAGGTTGGCGAGGCAGACAGGGCTGGCAGGATCCATAGCACCAGGAGTCTAAGCATAAGACAGATGTTGTTAGTTACAAGCAGAATCAAAGCAGAAGACTAGAGAGGCCACGGTATACCAGACGGGTAAGTCCTGTGGTGGCTTGATTGATGGATGAGATCCTGGTGTGGTGATCAGCCCAGGTGAGACGATAGCTGCCTTGGAATATTCTGGTAACCCTCTTGGCCAGGTACAGACATGACACACAAAACAGACAGAGGGAGCCAAACGCACACACTAGAGTAATCCGGGAACCACACACAGGGGCGACAGACAGGAACACCTACGCTCAAGTGCGAGAGCAAACTCACCAGCGTCAGCTACACCGTAGCCGACTGCACGCAGACGCAGCGCGAGCATAAATCCGCCTTTACTGGAGAAATGACCTAGTGTTTGTCACAATTTTGTGACTTTGGCACCTAAAGAGTTAATTTATATGGAAGGTTGCAGTTCACATCAGTCAGCTGTATGATGGACCCTGATGTATCTCTGGATATGTTCGGGGGTCCTGGAACTGAAAAACATTGAAAATCCCCGATCTAAGTTTCATGACACAATGTCACTGTTTTCATGGAAACAGGAGAGGACGTTTTTGTCCACTAAAAGGTAGTAAATGTGTCCTGCCGAACTTTAAAAAAAAAATTTATTTCAAAATCCTTCAAGAGAAACACTTTCTTACAGAACCCATCCATGTGGGGCAACAACCATATAAAATAAGAGGTGGTCCACAATTACCCACAAGGGTTAAGTATCTGTGAGGACATAATCAGTTAGCTGGGCGCCAGCTCTCCTCACCCGTCCCCCTCACACCTGTCAGTCAGTCATCATGCGAGGATTCAAAGAGACAGGACACGCTGACCAGCGAGTCACCTCTCCACAGCGAGGCCTGATAATGCAGAGCAACACAGAGACCAGGACCACAATGTAGAGAGTGGCAGGTGAGATAGGAGTGGATGAGGAAGAGGAGCATTTCATGTGTCTTCATTAACATACTCCACTTGGCTCGCCAGTAATCCCACTGTGGAGGAATATGAGTTGCCGGATGTGCAGCAGATTTTACTTTCATGTGAGAGAATGTTTCCGCTGATAAACGCCGCTGAATTAAACATAACTGTGACGGCCACACAGCCGGCTGAAGCACAAACACACACCCAGGCAGCATAAGCACCCACATGAAAGCGACACATACGAGACGGTACCTCTGGTATGACTCACGGCAGGTCTGATTCATAATTAATATATCTGATATGTACAATTCAACAAGATGGCCGAGTGTCTCCTCACAGGCAAAATGACCGTTTGATGCATAATAATTACAACAAATTGACAACCATGACTTCAAATTAGACTTAATATCATGTCATTTACATTCCCAACTGAGAGAATGTTAAAGAAGCAGAAATTCCTGCAGCTACTTTGACTTTTATTAAACAAGAAACCCAAAATATTTTGTTTTGTTCATTTCAATTGTAAATCTACAATCCCAAATTCCAAACCGGTTGGGATGCTGTGTAAATTTTGATTTGTAACTCTAATTAATTATATTTTATTCCCAGTAGAAGACAAACAACATGTCAGATGCTGAAACTGAGGCATTTCACCATGTGATGGAAAATATGAGCTGATAGCGAATCTGATGCAGCAACATGTCGGTAAAAAGTTGGAACAGGAGCAACAAGAGGCTGGAAAAGTAACTGGTACAAATCAGAAACAACTGGAGGAGCATTTCATAACTAATTAGGTTAACTGGCAACAGGTCAGTAACATGACTGGATATAAATGGAGCATTTCAGAGAGGCAGAGTCTCTCAGATTAAAAAAAAATATACACAGAGGTTCACCAATCTGTCACAAACTGGGTATAAAGATTGTGGAACAATTTCAGTAAAATGTTCTTCAGAATTTGAAGATCGCACCATCTACAGTTTATAATATCTTCAAAAGATTCAGAGAATCGGGAGGAATCTCTGGGTGCATGGGACAAGGCTGGTGATCTTGGGCTGATTTACTGATCTCAGAGAAGAGACGGGATGAAGATGATGCTGGATTAGCCATCGCTAGGGGAGATCTCAAAAGATGATGGGGATAAAGATGGCAACTAGATTAACAGTTGTTGGGGCAGATCACAGAGAAGATGATGAAGACAATGATGGATTAGCCGTCTTTAGGGGAGATCTCAGTGAAGATGATGAGGAGGAAGATGGATATTGGATTAGCTGTTTAGTAGTGGGGCATTAAAAAGAATCAGGCGGAATCTCTGTGTGCATGGAACAGGGCTGGAAGCTGGTGGTCTTGGGGTCCTTGGGCAGCACTGCACCTTTATAAAACAACAAGCACAGGTGGAAAATCAGCTTCATGCCTCGGCTGTACTGACTGAAGTTTTCCAGTTTCAGCTGGAAAGTTTCAGAATTGCTCAGATTCATCAGGATGTTTTTCCAGTGATCAAGGAACCATGTGCTCATTTTGGACTGTTTCCCTGCCCATTATGGCTGATTTTCAGTCTGAATACAGGCAGCACAGTGGTCATTAGCACTGCCTTTCAGCTGAACAGTCTCAGCCAGGATTCATTCACCTCATTCTATTTCCAAGTACCTCACTATAATAAGCATGAATCAGCTTTTATCTCCACAGAAAAGCCTCTGAGGTGATAAAACAGCAACACACTGCACAGTTTTTCTTGGATCACTATTTTAAAAACAAACTAAAGATCTTTTTCACACACACATGAAAAGAAAGAATATAATAAAGCTTTGGTCACAAGCTGTTAGATGATCTCTAATGTGCCAGCAGTTTTATAATCAGGATGAATTAAATACAGTAAGAAGAGTCCAGTCCAGTAAATCTCTGATCCGCCTCCTCACTGCATCTGTCTGATACGAGGCTCTGCTTCAGCCTCGTTAGAAACACCCTGCAGAGGTTTTTAAGAGCAAACTGCTACCAAAGGAAGTCCTCTCTCCAATTACACTGTCTGTGAAGTCTCTCCCTCCAAGTCTCACCTTCTCCCGCTGTGTTCATGTCTTCATCTGTCCCTGTGTGATCACTCAGCATGAAGACGCTCTAATAACCGGAGTCCATTCAGTGCTTTCAACAACTTAGCCAAGTTTGTCCCCAGCAGCTGTTTGTCACCAGTCAGTTGCAGAGGGAAATATTAGATTTTGTTCTGGTTCTTCCTGCTCCAGCTGAGCTGCAGGGCGTCTTTGCTTACAGCAGAACAGTTTCAGCTCTGTAAGGATTCATGTAAGTGGATTACCAACAGAACTGAACCTGCTACTGAAGCTCAGTGACTGCTGCACACATATCAGATCATTTCTGTCTTCTTTGTGTTGAAATTACATTTATTTCTCTGATAAAAGCTGCACCGATTCTAAGTTCCTTTCTATGAACTATAACTCAAAGCTTGTTTGTTTATTTATTTTTATTTGGATCTTAGTCAGCTGCAGCCAATAACTGCTGCTATTCTTCCTGGGGTCCATTTAAGTACAATCAACCATCTATACACTCACACATACAGATAAATAATCACACAAATGCAAACAAACGTAAGAAACCATTCATAAATAAAACAGATATAAAAGTCTAAACTAGTTTGCCTAACCAGTCTACATGTGCTCTGTGGACTTGAAGATGGCGTTAAACCTTGTCCCCTGGGGACTCCAGTGTGGGTTTCTGTTTGACTGGTGCCAGAACTTGGTCCGCAGACCCTGCAGTAAGTCAGATTAGTTCCAGAAAGGGTTGGACTCCTCCAAGGCTGCCCTTTGTCACCAGTTCTGTTTATAATTAAATAATTTCTAGGAACAGTCGAGGTGTTGAGGGGATCCGGGTTGGTGGCCTCAGGACTGGGTCTCTGCTTTTTGCAGATGATGTGGTTCTGTTAGCTTCATCGGGCCGTGATGTCCAGCTCTGACTATTGGTAACATATAAAATATTACTATGACAGAAGTTAGCAAGTTCCATTGACAACTGGATGGTAATTTTATTATGTAACGTATACAGAGTGATAAACTGCAGGTCTTTTCTACAAAGACCAAAGTTCCCTTTTAACTCAGCATTTCTGCTGCTCGCAGTTTAGAATCTGTTGTATAATATTCCATGCTTTACTACTAGCCTGCAATGGGTTGTGTACAATAATGAGACCACATAGTTCTGGTAAATCAACATATGAAATGGCCAATTCAGCCTAAATGTTAGTTCATAGTCATGTTCAAAGCCTTCTCAGGCTGCAGTTCTGATCTGATGAAATCATCATTTTATATGTAATCTAACAAAAATTATACACAAAAATGAAAATAAATTCTGTGAAGTAGAAATAGATGCTCCTGCAGCACAAGGAAAGGGATGTTTACCCTGAAAGTTGCTGCATTTATTCTAAGATACTTTTTAAATAAATGAATACTAATCTGGTATAGAAATAAGAATCGGTTATCTCTGACCTACTGGTCAGTGGCTGAGCTGAAACTCTGTAAATGATGTTGTTATAAAACCATTATACAAGTGTCATCAGTGCAGATATTTACCATACAGGTACCCACTGTGCTTTCTGGTTCGCACTAGCAGTTATTGTGTTGATGCATCGCCTACCACCTACACAAATAGTCTGCTGTTCTGTAAAAATAGCATTAGGGGAAAATGCATTTTAGCCTGGACCATGATCTTTTCATTACTAGTGTGTAAACCGAGACTGAAACCGAGAAGACTGCGGCTTGTAAATACTATAAAATGATGGAAGCAGTGCAAGTGTCCTTATGTGTAGGAAGACATAGATAACACAGAAATGTGACAACATGATAGCAAATAGTCCACATCTAGCGTGATTTACACGGATAATGAGTTGGTTTTATCTGAGTGCTGCTCAGGTTGTGAGGTGACTCACATCTGTCCACTGAACCCTGAAGCATCTGTTCTAGTAGGCTCTCCAGGATGCTGCCCTCACCTGGCACCTCGTATCTGAACATTGGGGGTCCTTGATGTCAGATTTGACCAGTAAATGTGCTCAGAAAAGGTCAACAGCAATTCCTGAGGCTTCAGCTCCAACACATGTAGAGATGTAGTTAGTGGATTAAACAGAGCAGCTGGTTTACAAACTGGACTGTTTAGCTGGGTGGAATGATTCAACAACCTCTAATTATCAGCTTTTATTGAATACATCTTTTGATGAGGGATTTATTTCTTTGATTAATCTCAGAATTTTTAATTTTAAGTAACTTACAACTGAGGAGGGACACTTAATCTTATAATACATGATGCTGTAACAGAAACTACAGTCTCACTAAGGTGGTTGTGAGCACTACATTTATAATCCGTACGTGGACAGATTTACTCAGAAATATGAAACAGGAATGACACACTACACTAGTAGCCCATATCATGAACAAAGACCCAAATTCAGGCTGACATGCAGGCAGGTTAGGCCATAAAATACATTTTGTTTTAAAACCACCAAAAACTTGTTAATATATTGTGTCTTATGGTGAGTAGAAGGATGAGGAGGACGAACAAAGGTCTCACGCTTTCTTTGTGTACTCTGTTCTTCTTAAACAGCCCTGACCATAACTGACCCTTTTGTGCTTTTATACCAACCTTATATATGTTGCAACAGAATTTTATTGTTTTTAAAATAAAAACATTAATAATGCATTGGTAAAACATTATATGCAACATAATGTATATTTCAGGAAAAAATCCCTGAAAGACCTCCCAGATGTTTGTATCTTATTAACATTTGTTTATGCAGCACATAAATGTCGACATTTGACACTTTATAATGATGGACTGCTGATTCAGTTGTGTAGAGACCATTGGTAGTGGGTGAATAAGGACAACCTGGACTCGGTCTTATTCTTCCTCTTAACTCCAGCGCTGTGATTATGGCTGGTCAGTAGCTACAGGAGCCAGTACCGACCACAGCAACGTAGCTGCCTGCTCCTTGAGGTTCACACTTTTCTACCATATAACAACACATTTGTACTCACTGTTCCTTCAGGGTATTAATACTGTTTGAAGCGGAGCTTCAGCAGTCTGAGCTGTGTGTTCAGGGTGACCTAAATTGTTCTTAAAGCAAGAAAACGTCTTCCCCCGGAGGTTTGATTTCACCTGGAAACCTTGTTAGGGACCTATCTTCCCACACTTGGATGATTCTGGTCTCGTATGTGTCTCTACAGTTTCTTTACATGACAGTAGTCATTAAACTACCATTTTTTCTGTCCAGTCACCTTTGTTCCCTTTTCTGACACAATCCCTTCATGCCTGGGCTTTCCTGCAGCACACACATACATACCTTCCTTGTTACACACCTGCTGTCAGACCTGCTGCAGTCCTCTGGGGCTGATTTGGGCCTCATTGTGTCAGACCCAGTGTTGAGAATGATGACTGTTTTAATTCTTATTAGAGTCAGCAGAGCTTTTTATCTCCCTGTAAGATTCCACAGAGCTGCAGAGGTGGTTTGGTGGGAATCTGTGTAAATTTTAACTTGTCAAGTCAACATCAAATCTCAGACTGTGATCCTTGATGTTTCTGCCCGCTCTGCTTGGAGATTCATGGGCCGTGCTGAACCATCATATGTA
>JBAFTB010000023.1:28734706-28745098 GCA_037177355.1 Melanotaenia trifasciata
GGGTGGGATCCGGGTTCTGATGGTATGGGGTGGGATCAGGGTTCTGATGGTATGGGGTGGGATCCGGGTTCTGATGGATTGGGATCAGGGTTTTGATGGTATGGGGTGGGATCCGGGTTCAGATGGTATGGGGTGGGATCAGGGTTCAGATGGTATGGGGTGGGATCAGGGTTCAGATGGTATGGGGTGGGATCAGGGTTCAGATGGATTGGGGTGGGATCCGGGTTCTGATGGTATGGGGTGGGATCAGTGTTGAAGAACCACGTTACAGCAGCATGGCTGGAGGAAGAGGAGGGCACAGGTCGGGTACTGGACTGGCTCTGATTTGGGAGTCCTAACCTGAAACAACCAGGACCCAGTACAGCGAAATAAAACAGAGCATGAAATAAAAGTCCGAGGTCAGTGATGGATCCTCTGAGTTTCTCCATCTCAGTCAGAACCACCGGGTCTGAACACAGCTCTCGTCAAACACACCAGATAAATTAAAGCACTGATAGGACACCTTGAATTTAATGTCTTTTAATTTTACACAAAGACTATTTAATGTCACGCTGTTTGAAGAAAAGACATATCGGGTTAAAAAATAAAACCAAACCAGCAGAAACAGCAGACTGGATCACTAACTATGGGTCAGACAGCAGATTGTGATCACCTCAGCCTCATTTCCACATCATTTCATCAGCTGATCCGTTTCCTGTTGACATGGCGATATCTTTCCAGACCAGCCTGCAGGTGAAGGTGATCCTCAGAGACGCGAGGAGTTATTTTAACACCGACTCCTGCTTCCCAAACAGCCACGACTCCACCTGGATCTGTGACATGACGAAGCCAAGTTTGTTTTCTTCTACACAGCTGCAGGAAACACGAGGCGGCGGCGCTGTGACAACATCTGAAGGAAAAATAAATTAAGATAAATAGTTTGTGTAGCTGCCTGTAACTCCGTCATGTCCTAGAGGGAAAAAACCGACGGGGATTCTCAGCAGGAGGAATGTTTTTTCTTCATTTGCAGCTTCATCACAAACCAGCAACTCAGCTTCCTGCTGCTCCTCTACTCAGGTCCACCTGCAAACTTTCTGTAAACAGATCTGTAAAATCCATTTACGGATTTTACCGATCCAGAATTTTCTCTCCATCTGACATGAACTTATCACTACATTCTTACTGCTGGTGTAATAAAACCTTCAAGAAGGAGAAATCTAAGTAGTCTATGACTAACCAGCATGTACAATCCTCCTTTATGAGGATATTTAATCTGCGTAAATTAATGTCAAACCTCGTGATCATTATGAAGGAAGAACAGGGACTGTCTTTCCATTTTTAAGCCTAACAAGAAAAATCAAATCAAATCTACAAGGACGGATTAATCCTGCAAGTCTGAAAATACAAGTACAAAACATTTTTACACAGCTAGATACTATTAAATGCTAAGACTAGATGCTAATGACAGCTACCGAAAAAAAACCATTGAGAGTCAGTTTATGGTTAAATAAAATATTTAGGAACTCTTCATGCCCTGGAAATACAATGTGATGGTAGCTTGACCTTTGACCTGCCTTTTACTATTTAATAGGTGTAATGCTTTTAATGTTTTGTGCACTTTGAATTGTCCTGTACATTAATGTGTAATATAAATAAACTGCCTTGCCTTGTGGGGATGTCCAGTATCAAGCATATTTGCCGCGCTGTGTGTTTTAAAGCAAGTATATAGACAAACGTAGCAGAACGTTGACGTGTACGCTTGCGTTAACAGCCCTTATGTAATAAGTAATAGATAATAGACAGTCCTGTTCATCTTCTTCTCTGGTTTTTTTCGCAGGTCTCGTGTCAGCTTTTCTGCTCAGCACTGTCCCCACGATTTCTGGTGGCATTGCTCCGTCTTCTGCGTCAGGCGATGGAGAGCTAAGCTCTCTGAAAAAGAACCAAATTATTCGCGTAATCGACGCAAAGATGGAAAAAAACTGTCCATCTGTCGGCGTATGACTTCTGCGTCAAGCGTAAATGGGTCTTTAGTCGTCTATAATTGGTTAAAGATTAGAGACAGCTAATTGGTTCCTGAGTAGGTGTGTAAAATGTAGTTCAAACATTTTGTCTTTGTAAAACTTACTTGAATTTTAGAATTAAGTGTATTTGTTCAGAAGGGCTGTCACACAAAACACATTAATCTGTGTAATGTGTTAAATTTTTAATGCATTAACGCAAAGTTATTACTGATTGTCATATTAAAACTCTAAATGTGGAACTACCTCTGAGAGAGAAGCTGATTTTGGACATGTATCTGCATTGTTATAGAAATTAATTCAATCCACCAAAAACCACTTTAACCTCCTTATTTATGAAGACTGAGTTTTCCAGCCTTACATTTAATGATGGATTAGATTCATATAGCTCTTTTCAAGGCACCCAAAGCGCTTCACATTGTATCCATTAGTCATCCACTCTTCATTCATACGTGGCGAAGGTAAGCTACATGTGTAGACACAGCTGCCCTGGGACAGACTCATGGAAACTTGGCAGCAAATCCGCGCCTACGGCCTGTCCGACCACCAACAAAACATTCATACATCAACCACTTCATGCCGACACGTCAAGGAGGGTGAAGTGTTTTGCCCAAGGACACTACAACAGTGGAAATCGAACCACACATTTAACTAGTCAGTCTCTCACTTGATATTCTGGTCCAGCTTCCGTACTAGTTAGTAACAATGACTGACCAATTCACGCTTACCGTCAACAAAACAAGAAGTCGTCGTCGCATCTACCAAGTTATTGCATCTGGTCTGACTGAGACCAGAGTGGGCTAAGAGTCAGAAACACCTGTCGGACCTTCAGGCAGGTGTTTGAGAATAAAAAAAAAACCAAAGACATAACAACCAATAAAAACATTAAGTTTCAGAAAGGAGTTTTAGTTTTAGACTTTTTAAAGGCAGATTGTACAAATTACAAGTTTACTTGTATTTTGTGACTTGCAGAATTAATCCGAACTTGTAGATTCGATTTTGTACTCATACTTCTCATTAGTTTTAAATATGGAGATAAAAGTTACAAAACTTCTGTCTCTCTCCTAGCTCCAAAGCTTATGGTTATATGGTTTATCCTGTCTGCTGAATCAGGGCGCAGTCTTCATTCTGACCACTAGGTGGTGGTACTGAGTAAATGACAGCTGACAAGACTGTATCTAGTTTCACTTTTAACCATTTTAAAACATTTTTCAGTCATCTAATACTCATTTTCTGCCCACTGTTGGACACCTTCTGCACAACAATAATTCTGACATATTTTTTTAACTTGTCCTGTCCAGCATGGCAGCCACAGAATGATGGTCTAGCATGCCAGACAAATTTGTGTTTGTCAGAGAGAGCTACCATTATTCATTTTATTTTTTTTTTAAATCTTATTTATTTTGAATTATGGAATTTACATAATCTTGCTGGAATGACCGGAGGGGACAATAAAAAGGAGAATAGTGAACAGAAGTAAAAGGTAGAAAAAAATGAGAAGGTCAAAGATACAACAGATAGGATGGATTTAAGGGTCGTTGCTTCTAACACCAGAAAACCAACCGCTACACCTGTGCAGAAACACAGCAGAGAATTTCCCATGACTTTTACAGGTAAACTAAGCTGACAATCATCAAGACCTCTTAAAATTAATAAATAACCAAAACAACAACAAAATAAATAATATAAAAAAAAACATCCATGACAAAAACACAAAAGAAACCTAAACACAAGTAGCTATTAATGTTTGTTTTTTTTTAAAACTTGAGAGAACTGCAAAGAAAAAAAATGATAATTTTCTTTCTATTATTTCTTGGGTTGGGCCTCTTGTTGTTCTAATATTTAAAGTAGCTGAATCGTTTTAGGATTTTTGATTAATCGTATCCAAGATGGTTATCACGCTACTTTAGAGGTAGAGCTGCAAACCCTGAAAACGGATTGTAAAATCATTCCTGCAGACATTTTTATGTGAAATAAGACGAGTGCAGGTGTATTAATTAGGGCTGAAATCCAGTTAAAGCAAGTTTTCCTTTTGGTTACATTCACCAACGAACCAACATGCACAAAGTGGAACGCAGCCCTCGTTAATACACCTGAGATTAACACCATGTATGGAAGTATTTGTTTTAACAGTCAAGGACCACGTTATTAGGTCCGAAATTATTCCTTTACATCAAGAAAACAACGTTTATCTCTAGATAATTACGTTAAAAACGGTTTCAATTGCGGCTGCCCTCAGTTTACATATTAAACAAAGTTATGTGCTAGAATGATGTACTTCCTGTACAGCGCCATCTAGTGGTATTCCTGTGGTGTAGCAGCATCATTTCTCTGTACTGACACCTGCTGGTCAGAAAGAAAACAGCAGACAAGCTTTTCCACGTATGTCTGGTATTTAAGTGCATTTCGCTGATTACACCTCTTACATTGGTTGTTGTTTAGTTGGCCTCCCACCACCTGGGTGAGTAAGGCCAGTATTCTGTTAAAGAGAGAAGTTCAACAGGAGAAGCCAGTCTGTTCTGGAAAGTTCTTGGTGGAAGTCAACGAGTCATTTAAACTGGAGACGTATATATGTACGATCAGTTAATCCGAATCACTGCAGGTTATTTTCTTTATCTTTATTTTTCCTGACTTAGTGAATTTAACTCGGTTTTCATGGTGTTAACGAGGACTCGACTGTGACTTGTTGGTCTCAAAGGTTTTGGATCAGAACCGACATGTTGCTGGTTTGTGATGGTTCTGGCTGTCGCTCACGTCGAGCCAACCGAAGACTCGTTGCAGCTTAATAATGGTCGTAAACCAGCTGCTCTCATTTTAATGACACAGTATTGACACACCAATGTCGTAGTGATGCTACTGTCTGAGTTGAAACGCTGAGGATTCCGATTGGCTGTCGTCAGGCTTGGAAACTGAGGATTTCCTCTTGATGTGGTTCCTCTGAGCTTCTCAGGAGATCTGCATGTGAAATTTGGGTCCTTAAGCGTCCAATCAGGCGTTGGCGACAAAGCACATGTCCTTCTTCAGGTGCAGCTGCAGGCCGCTGGCGCTGGTGAAGGTCTTGGAGCACTGAGCGCAGTGGTACGGCTTCTCTCCGGAGTGTGTGCGTTTATGTTTCTTCATGGTGTCGCCATCGCTGAAAGTGCGGCAGCAGAACGGGCAGCTGTACGGCCGCTCGCCCGTGTGGATGCGCAGGTGTCGCCGCAGGTTTCCTCGCTGACTGAAGCTCTTGGAGCAGAAGGTGCAGCGGTGCGGCCGCTCGCCCGTGTGCGTGCGCAGGTGACGGCGCAGGTCGGCCGACTGCGCGAAAGATTTGCAGCACCAGTCGCAGGCGTAGGTCTTCCTCTTCTGCTCCAGGTGGTGGCGGAGGCTGGCGGCCTGGCCGAACGCCTCGCCACAGCGGGGGCAGCGATGCACGAGCTCGGGGGAGAAGGCAGCAGCGTTGGTTGCACCATCATCAGCCGACTTCCTGTTTCCATCTGCGAGCACCACCACCGTCCGGTCGGCCTCCACTTTGTTCCTGACGCTGGACTCTTCCACCACGACGCGAGCGCTCGCCGTCACACAGTCCATGTTACGTTCAGCTTTGCTCACGTCCTCGGGCTCGGTTTTGATCCAAGCAGGTGGCGAGGCCTGCGGCTCCTCCGTCACCTCTGGAACGTCCACCAGGACTTTGGGAGCCAAGGAGGGGGGAGGATCCAGGGAGGAGTGAGAAGAGGGAGATGACGCTCTCCTCAACACCTCCTGTGGAGGATCAGCTTTCAGGACCGGATCCCAGGACTCTGTGGGCTTCTTGTCCTCCTGCTGGAGAATCGGTACTGGTGCTGGTACAAGTACTGGTGCTGGTATCGGTACTGGTGGCGTCTCCCTCTGAACCGACAAAAGTTGCACTGAAACCAGCTGCTCATGCGACGACTGGGCTGTGTTGGATGGTGGCGATCTGGGCTGGTTCGGGGTGGAGTCTGGCTCCCCTGAGCTGGACCTTCGCTCCACATCACCAGACTGTTGATCTGAAGCCTCAAATCCCAGACTGGACCTGGTGGACCCTGAAACAGAACAGCGATGTTAATACCGACGATCATTCAACTTCCTGCAGTTTAGTGTTAAAGTCAGATGGAAACGATTCAATATGTGGATTAAATTCAAAAAGGAACACCAAGAAGAATGTGAGAGGGAAACACCCGGAAGACTCACTAGAACATAGAAAGAGAAGCAGAATTTAAAAATCCACCATATCGAACCACTGCAGGAGGAACAACCTCATTGTGGACTGGGACAGTGCAAGGATTGTCAGATTGGAAGGAAACAAATTAAAATGTTGATTAAAGGAAGCAATCGAGACCAGGAAGCGGACTAGCAAGTCCATTAACTGGGACGAGGGGGCATACATGCTTTCACACACCTGGGATTCCCTACTCCAGAGACCACCACACAGCGGGGGGGTGTGACCGTCCCAGTAGATCTGACAAGTTTTCTGGGACGGCCACACCTCCGTAAACCAGCTGATCACACGTCAGCAACACGTCAGCAACACATCAGCGGACGTTTCTGAGGAAGGCTGCAGATGACAGCTGAAACATGTCAGGTATGTTACCACATCCTATTATTGTCCGAACAGAAGAAAATAAACCCTTATAAGATTAAATATGTCAAAAATCTGAGACGTCTGCAACACGTCTGGAAAAAGTTGGAGCAAGAGTAACAAAAGGCTGGAAAAGTAACTGGTACAAATCAGAAACAACTGAAGGAGCATTTGATAACTAATCAGGTTAAATGGCAACAGGTCAGTAACATGACTGGATATAAAAGGAGCATTTCAGAGAGGCAGAGTCTCTCAGATGGAAAGATGGACTGAAATTGTTCCTCAGACTGAAGATCCACCATGTACAGTATATAATATTGTCAGAAGAATCAGAGAATCAGGAGGAATCTCTGTGCGCTAGTACAAGGATGGATGCTGGTGATGTTCTGCATTTAAAGCAGACATGATTCTCTACTGGAAACCACTGCATGGACTCAGGAAGACTTTCAGAAATCACTGTCTGTAAATGCAGTTCACCCTGAAATTCAGGGTTAAAGCTCCATCACCACAGCAGAAGAGTCCGGCTGCTGAACTGGCCTGTCTGCAGTCCAGACCTTTCACCAACACACAACATCTGGAGCATCATGGAAGCAGAAATCCATGCTACACCGTGCTAAACATCACCCTAGAACTACTTTTTACACCATGCTGCTGCCATCAGATTCACTGTCCGCTCATATTTTCCATCAAATAATGAAATGTCTCAGTTTCATCATCTGATTTTTATCTTCTACTGGGAATAAAATATGACTCGATGAGATTTGGTTATTTACATTTTACAAAGAGGTCAAACTTTTGTAGAAGTTGAGGTTGTTTAACATTTCTTGCTTTCAAATTTTAAATGGTTAATTTGACTTCTGACTCTGAACCGGCTCCGCCTTTCAGGTTAAAAACCACATCATCAGCTGATTTTCCACTGAGAGAAAGAGGGAAATAAGCCCATAGAAAATAACCACGTCTGACTTTAAATTGAGACGTGTTTATTTAACAACTGCCGAATAAAAGAGCGAACATATATCCGTAAATAAACCCGTTTAAACCCACAATTTATCAGGTATTTAACGCTAAAACCTTTAGAAAAGCTTAAAATGACGTGAGTCTGGAACGACGTTCCCTCGCGACACACGCCGTCTGGCACGGCCCTTACTCAGCCACTCTGTCTCGGCCTCCAGCAGCAGGATGTCCCGCAGCTGCCTCCGCAGGCTCTCGTTCTCGCGACGGGTTCTGGCGGTCTCCTCGCGGTACTCGGCCACCGTGTCCTCCACCACGTCCAGGACCTCCTTCACCACCGCCGTCAGCCGCTCCGTAAGGTAGACGCTGAGCAGCTGCAGCTTGGTCATTTTGAAGCTAGAAACACAAACGTCTGCGGCATCAACACCGGAAACGGATTAGATGATAACAAACAAACCGGAAATGACATCCCGTTGAGCGTCTCCCGTCAAAATAAGTGTCAGATATTATCTAAATTGATCAGAAACCGTGAGCAAATCCGTTTTTTGTGTATTTACACACACACACACACACACACACACACACACACACACACACACACACACACACACACACACCCACACACACACACACTCCAGAAAGGTAAATAAACATCATGAACTGCTGATGAGTTCAAGCAAAAACAGGTGAGAATCAAAAACAGGTGAGAATAAAAGCTAATTCAAAAACATTTCACCTTAGAAAAAGAAACAATACAGCAATATGAACTATAAACAGAGGCCAAACAAAAACAGCTTTAAAGATGAAGAAGTAGATATTTGTAAAATTAGTGAAAATGGACTTAAACTGGAAGAAAAAAAAAACAAACAAACATAAAGATACCAACAGGTTTAGTCACTGGATGATAGTTTTTTTTTTGTTTGTTTGTTTTTGTTTTTGTTTTTTCTTTCTTTCTTGGAGTAGGACGGACATAATTTTTTCAGCTGCTTCACTTCAAGGATATAAGAATCAAAATCTGGTTAATGTGTCTGAGCAAAAAAATCTTCCAAGAGAGAAAAACATAGAACTGCAGGCCCTGACTGTGACCACTGGATGGTGGTAAAAACACACAAATACTTCAACATAGAGAACACTTCCTGTTACAATACTCAGAATCAGCACGTCCAATAAGAGATGTCAGAGGTTTGACTTCATCACATGGTGCATGAGTGTAAATGTGATTTCATCTGATCAGCCTAAACAGAGCTGGAAATGAAAACGATGTTCTGCTCCATCATCTGGAAGCAGAGACGAAATTTACTCCAAACTGAGAGAAAATACAGAAAAATGAAGCCATATTGTTGAGAATTCCCAACCAGGCTGTAACCAGTCTTCAGATATAGAAATATTCTGTTTCAAATGGAACCGAATCACAGTCTGCTTTTCTGTCATTAAAACATGCCCTGGACTTGGGTCTGGAGCTAGGTCTGGACCTGGTCCTGAAGCTGGGTGCGGAGGTGGTCCTGCGTCTAACTGTAGTTCTTTATCGTGTGTCTGTGTTCTGTCTCTTCATGTGATGATAATGATGATAACAAAACTCTGAGGGGGTCCAGATCCATCCATCTATCCATCCATCTGTCCTTCCCTTGCACTGGGTCGCAGGTGCAACAGTCTAGCAAAGAAGCCAGACTTCTCCCCCCCCCGCCACTTAGGGGGAAATCCTGAGGTGTTCGCAGGCTAGCCAAGACACGTAGTCCCTCCAGTGTGTCCCCGTGGGTCTCCTCACAGTGGGATGTACCTGGAACACCTCCCCAGGGATTGGCCCAGGAGGCATCCCGACCAGGTGCCTGAACCATCTCATCAGGTTTCTCGGGATGCAGAGAAGTAGCATTTCTATGCTGATCTCCTCTTGAATGACTGAGCTTCTCACCCTTTCAATAAGGAAGGTCCAGACACATTCAATTCATTGGGGTTTTGGTCTTATTTTGGAGTAAAATTTAATATATTTCTCTCCAGAATCTGTCCCGTATGAGCAGCAGGAGATGCGGCCAGATATACACCATGTTGATCAGCCTCATTTCCACTCTTCCCTCACCCACCATCTCCTCTGGGTGGGCTGGGTGGCTGTTCATCTCAAGCTCGCAAGTCCTGGAAGCTTGAAGGTTCTATGCAGGATCTTAGCTGTTCTTAGGACTGTGATCTTCTGGAGATGTCTGATGTTTCCCAAGGTACCTGTTGAAGCCACTTCTCCAGTGTGGGGGGCACGGCCCCCAGTGCTCCAATGACCACTGGTACAACTGTTGCCGTCACCTTCCACGCTTTCTCCAATTCTTCCTTGAGTTCTTGTTATTTCTCTTTTTTCTCATGTTTCTTTTTTCCTGATATTTCCATCGTTGGGGATGGCTAAACTGATCACTACAGCTTTCCTTTGCCTTTGCTGCTCATCTATGATCACAATGTCTGGTTGGTTGACCACCACCATTTTCTAGGTCTGTATCTGGAGGTCCCACAGGATCTTAGCCCTCTCATTCTCCACCATCTTGGCAGGTGTTTCCCACTGTGACCTAGAGGTCTCCAGGTTATGGTGTTCCATGTACTCTTTGCCTGCCAGTATCTTGTACTTTGCTGTGGGGTCCTGGAATGTTTCAGGGGCCTCTTTGCACCTGGGAACTGGGATCCTGCATGGTGCGGTAGATCTGGGAACCTGCATGGTGTGGTAGATCTGGGATCCTGCATGGTGTGGTAGATCTGGGATCTTGCATGGTGTGGTAGATCTGGGATCCTGCATGGTGTGGTAGATCTGGGATCTTGCATGGTGTGGTAGATCTGGGATCCTGCATGGTGTGGTAGATCTGGGATCCTGCATGGTGTGGTAGATCTGGGATC
>JBAFTB010000023.1:28785548-28802649 GCA_037177355.1 Melanotaenia trifasciata
TTATTATTATTATTATTATTATTATTATTATTATTATTATTATTATTATTATTATTATTATTATTATTATTAACATTTGCATTTGCATTAGCATACCAACAGGAAGTTACCCTGAAGCAACAATATAGGCTACTATTGTGGAAAGTTGTTGCCTTCAGGCGACATTGAACAATGATGGAATTCACATGACTGCAGGAAATGTTAGTATTGTGTGTGTTCAGGTATATTTGATTATTCATCTTCTTGTTCTGACCTTCTTAATTTCAAACACATAAATATCATGTTGGTACAGAACAAGATGTTAAAATGAAGCAGCAATGATCAAACTCTGGAACCTGACTTCAGTTTCTTGTTCAGTAAATGGCTGTGACCTTTGTTTTGATATGTAGTTTGAAAGTTTGACCTTTTTTTTTTAATGGGCTGTTCTACAATGGTCCAATATTGCCTCCAGGCAACCCTCAGACATAAAGCCCTTTAAGAGACTTACTTTATGAGACTTTTGCATCTAAAATTATATGTACGGTTTCTTTTTTCCAAGTACATCTAAAAAAAATACATTTCTTTGGATTGTGTTTATTTAGTCTATTTTAAGACATAAAACCGCATGTTTTTCTTTACTGGCACCGTAATGCATGGAACAGAGGGTTAAAACACATTTAGAGAGATTTTTTAACATAAACATTGTTTTTGTCTAATAAAAACCTGACTTCCAAAGTTAAATTTAAAGTTCAGGTCATATTCACACCACATGCAGACAAATCAGGTGTTTATTTAGAGTCTTTCAGCTCCATCTGGTGGATGATTCAGGCGACACTGGTTCCAGTCAGAAAACGTCTCATCAGACCATCTGACAAACATCTGTTCAGACTGATTCTGAAAATACTGGGAAGACTTTATCCCTCTATTAGACCTGTTGAGGTCCACGTTGTGGGGATGATTCATCCTTCCATCAGAACCAGAACCCTCTCAGGTCCTGGTTCGGGTCTTTCCTGGATGTGGTATTTCTTCAGGACATCACTTTCAGACCCTGTTCTTCTCTTTCAACTAAACTTCATGAATTTTTTTCATCTTAACATCGGACATGCTCCATAGATTTCAGCATGAATAGAAACTGTTTCTATGTTTGATCTTTATTTTACTTATTTCAAACTGTCCACATAGAGCATCCAGATTAACCAGGAGGTTAGTACAAAGAGTTAAATGTACGAGATGCTCCACACTGTGGAAAATCTCAGAAGAAGTGCTGGGATGTTAAAAAATGGAGCTGTAAGGCCGATGTGAGGGAGGTTAGGAAGAATCCGAGGATCACCACCATCCTGAAGAATCTGGGCCATGCTGGAGGCGACATCTCCAGGAAGACAGCCCAACAGATGCTGCATATGGATCTGGATTCATGGAGGCAGACCGAGGTTCTTCTGGTCTTCAGTTTAGTTCTCAAATAAAATAAAAATGTAGTAGTTTGGCAATTCTGCATAAAGAGAAGCAGCATTCAACCATCTCCAGGTACACATCCAGGACATTTCTAGAATACTAACTGCAACGTCAGGATTCTTACTTATTTTGGTTAGAATCAGTTTCTGGAAAACCAGCTTTGGCTGCTTTCCGTTGTCACAAATACCTTTTTGAAGAACAACATTTTTGTTTTTAAGTCTTCTACTTTTTAGTGTATTTTGTTTCTTAAACTTTTAATGTCTTTTGGGGAGCAGATTTTCCGGCTTTGTCTGTACGTCTATGTCTACGTACAGCGTGGGGGTGTTTATATCAGACGCCACATAAATAAAGTGGATAGAATTTTTTTAATAATCTAGCATGTTTACATAATTATCTTTTTTATTAATGTTCATTAACCTGCATTTTCATAATAAAATAAAATCTGTATTAGTCTGTCCTGGTGAAGAAGGAGCTGAGCTGAAAAGCGAAGCCCTGGATTTACCGTCCACCCTCTACCGTCTACCCTCACCGATGATCACCAGCTGTGGGTAGTGACCTAAAGAACCAGATCATGAATCTGTGTTTATTATGAAAATATTGTCTTTATTTTGGGAAGATTCATGTCACAATGTTTACATGTCATTTGATGACCAGACAAATATGTGTTTTTCTGTTTGCCTTTATTCACAAATAAAGTTCAAGGCATCAGGTGATCTGACTGTTGGTCCATTCACTGATACCAGAAGGACAAAAAACACCGAAATGCTTTCTTTGGAAGGTTGCCAAAACTATTATTTTGCAGAAGAATGTTTACTAAAGAAATGTTTGATTTGGCAAGTATTTCTAAACAAACATAGTTCTTTGTATTTTTCTTCTGAAGAGTCTATATGTAGTCATCCTGCCAGGGAACCCGGCCTGCTGGTGTAACGAAGTAGCTCTTCAGGTCGTCTCTCAGTGCTTTGGCAGCCATGGAGCTGTTGCCACATCTTCCTGGTTGAAGAGGGAGCATGGCTCCCAGGCCATCAGCTCTCCAGGTACCGTCCACAGGCCTGTGGTTTTCATCCTCCGTGTCAGTCAGCCCTGGAGGTGCGTATGTGTCAGACCTCACCGCACACAAATAGTTGTGGAGACAAACAGTAGCAAAAACCATCTTCTGCACCTTGTCAGGGTTCAGCAGTATAGGGTTGTGGAATACTCTCCACCTGTTTTCCCATATTCCGAATCCATTTTCGACCACTCTGTGCGCACGCGAAAGTCTGTAATTGAAGACTCTCTGTTGATGGTCCATCTGGCGGGACGCGTATGGTTTCATAAGGTCTAGGCGCAGAGGGTAGGCATTGTCTCCAAGGAACACATAAGGGGCCTGGATGTCGGAGCCTGGAAGCAGATCCGCTGCAGGGAGGTTGAGGAGACCGCTGTCAAGGGCCTGCTCGAAATCTGACCCCGGAAACACTCCTGCATCAGATGCTCTGTTCTGTGCTCCCACACTGATGTACCTGTCAAGCCAAGGCACCTTTATTAAAATATAGCCTCTTTACAACAGCTGCAGCTGATACCAATAAAGAGCAGAAGACAAATATACATATACTGAATCTAAAACCTGCTTACCTGAACATGTACCTCGCATCAACAACAGCCATCATCAGCACAGAGAATCGTCCTTTATAATTTCGGAAGGTGCTCCCACTGTGTGCAGGTGGTAGTATCATTATGTGTTTGCCATCGATCGCGCCGAGGCAGTGGTTAAATTGCCACTTGTGATGGAAGTCTTTGGCGATGTCCAACCATTCCTCTACTGTAGTGGGTGTCTGGAATAAAACGTTGCTTACATGAGTGCCAGTGAGTCTTCTAAGCAGCTGCAGCTTACAACAGTTACCAAGGCTAGTAGTAGTGTGTATTTATTGTATTTTATTTATTTTAAAAAATGCTCATACGGCTTTCATTTCACTAAACACGAGAAGATGCATGCACCAGATGTAGAGGAAAGCAAATTTTGTTCTGTATTCTAAAAAAAAAATACATTACACAGACATACACGGCTGTTATTAAATGAACAGAATACATTCCTCTCATCAAGTGTAGTGTTGGCACAAATACAGTGATTCTAATGCAGACATTTTTCTTCTAATGTACATGTAGATGCCTGCAGATAAACAAGCTTACCTTTAGATATTCATCTCGAAGTGTCTGATGAAGGGCTTTACATGTTTCTATCACAATCATGGAGATTGTGGATTCACCAAACCTGAACTGGAAACTCAGGGATGCAAACGATTCCCCTGAATGAATAAAATGAATGAATAAAATGAATGAAAGTATTAGCTCAAGAGTCTCCAACTCCGGTACTCGTGAGCTACTGTCCTGCATCTTTTAGATGTCTCCTACTACAACACACCTCTGCACAAGCCTGTTAATGACCCAGTGATTTGAGTCAGGTGGGTTGCATCAGGGTAGAATCCAAAACCTGCAGAACGGTACCTCACGAGGACCGGAGTTGGAGAGCCATTAGCTAAACGTGTAGTTTCTACGCCACCGAGTGAGTGTGTTAAAAAGAACTTCTTATCTTGAGCTACAAACCTGTGGCCAAGTAGCGGAGAGTTAAGGCCAGTCTCTCCTTAGCAGTGATGGCTAATCTCCATCTTGTATTCTTTTTGGTTATCAGCGGGGCTACTTTGTGAAGAACGTAGTCAAACTCTTCTGCGCTCATCCTCAGCAGCCCCCGGTAGCCTTGTCTGTCAGTTACCTGTCAACAGAATACTAATGAACGGCTTGAACACAATTAAACGTGCACAATGTTTTTCTTGATGGTTGCCACATTTGTTACAACAGCCATTAGCGAATTGGACAACATCTTACCTCGAGCTCGCTCGTTGGACTATAAAGTCCGCGTGCACGCTGTCTCCAAGCTTTTTTCCAAATTCTTTTCTTTTTTTTAGTTCGGGGTTTTTCTGTCAACAACAGTCCCAAGACCACCATCATTACCTCGTCTCGTATGTCGTCTTCCATGCTGTGTGTTGTGTTGTGCGGCTGTTACCATGGTTATTCTTCTTCGTTTGTCCCGTTGGTGCTATGTTTCTTCTTCTTCGTTTTTGTTAGATCACGTTTGATGACGCGAGATTTCTGGCTCGGAGGACTAGATTCTAGATTCTAGACAGGACAGAATTATGTTGTTCTGTGCGGAGATTATCGGGGTACACACATTATGATCAAAATTTAAAAGCCTGATTTTTTTAATCAGTGTGGGTAATTACACAAATACATTATCTTCGCAAAAGAAGCTGATTTGGGCACGTAGGTGCCTTGCCACAGTAGTGGACCACCAAAAACCAGTTTATTCTCATATGAAGATTCTGACAGTTTTCCAGCCTTAAATTTAGAGGATGGCTGAAAGATGGCCCATTAGATAAATGTCATAATTAATCACTAAGTGGTCTCATGGGGTGGAGGTGAACACCAATGCATCTTATCTTTGGGGATGTGGCTCAAAAAGTTTTAAAATCACTGCTCAAACAGATAAAAAAAATCTCTGTTTACATTCTTTCCACCCTACTTTGTGAACCCTTGCCATCAATAGGTAATAGTGTTAATGGGAATATTGTGACACATTCGTAACATATTCTTAGACAATTTTAAAAAATCTTTAGGTATTCAGAATATCTCTATTCACTCACCTTTAATAACAACATTCTCTTTTAGACAAAGGATTTCAAATTTGACAAGACAAGGACATACAAAGTATAAAGGATATCTATAATGACAACTCATTTGCCAGCTTTGACCAATTATCAACGACATTTGGTTTAGTAAGACTCAGTTCTTTTGCTATAGGAGCCAAATATTGTAGGTGTTGTATATACCCAGTAGGGGGCACTGTATTGTTACCTGGAAAGGTAATAGACAGGGGTATATAAGAGGAAGACGTCATTATGTCACCAGGTGTTTTGACCCGGAAGGGCAAAAAGGTTTTTGACCGCAGTGGCGCGAGTTAACTAAACGGTATTGTCTGTCTTGAAACGCATGATCGCAGAATAAATAGAAAAAGTCTGCATAGCAATTAGAAGTGGACATTTATTATTGTTTTAATGACAGCGGCAAGGCGCGTCAACCACCACCGAGTCAAACATTCTCAGTGCTTAGCAATAGGCTTAGCTCCTTTAACATTTGCTATTTGCAGATTAGAAACTTTGTGCAGAAGAAATTTCCTAACTTCCCACCTGTTTCTTTTCTAACCCCTCTGGACTGTTTACTGTATGTCACTAAGTTAGTTAAAGGAAGAATTTCTATGATTTACTCAAATATAACTATAGCCCCTCCACATCTTACATCAGAGAACAGTGGGAAGTGGGTGTTCACTCTTAGATGAGGTTTGGGAAGCAGCTCTATGGATGTTTACTCCTCTTTCATATGAGCAAGACATGCGTTGGTACAGTTCAAAGTGCTACGTCGTCTTCGCTTCTCTAAGGCCAAACTAGCCTGGCTATTCCCAAATTTGAGTCTCATTTGTGAGGCGTGTAAGAAAATGTCCGTAACCATGTGTTTTGTCTGTCCTCAACTCACTCCTTTTTGGTCTTCTGCTTTTGATGTAATTTCTAATCCTTATAGCTGTATCATTATACCATCCCAACAGTTGTGTTTGGTGTAATGCCTGCTCAAACGGACTTCATCTTCTTCATCCCACTCAGTTGCAGAAGGTCATCGCCTTCTCTTTTCCGAAGCAATCCCTCCGTCACACAACCAACAGATAAAAGATATGATGTGTAACTTAAGGCTGGAAAAAAATCTGATGCTCATCAGGTTTCAGGAATAGATTTAGGAAGACCTGGGACCCACTGATAAGTTATGTGGCTAAAGGCCCATTTATGCTTGACGGTACGTAATTTGGACTGTTTTTAGTGAGCTTAGCTATCCGATGCTTGATGAAGACAACCATCAGAAATCACAGGGGCAGTGCTGAGCAGAATAGCTGACACGTGACCAGCGAAAGAAACAAAACAGAGAAGAGGATCAGAAAGGGATAAAAGCAGAAGAGAAAGATGAGCACCATAACTGTAGAAATTACACAAGCTTCGGAATAAAGAGAATGTTTAGAGCGTGTTGGAAACACCTTTATAGCTAGCGGTGCATTACCGCCGCTAAACGGTGTCTGAAATTGACGTCGGCTCCCAGGAGTGAACTCTGAAGTCAGCACTGCCCACTAGTGGAGGAATACTCAACATCCATGGCAACCCAAAACACACAGAGGATGAGGACGGCGACGTATGACGTTTGAAATGGACGTCGCTTTATGTACGTAAGGGATCATAAATGGGGCTTTATTTACCTGCACTGGAACAGAGATGTTATGATCTCAGTAGTATGTTCTGTGTTAGACATTCAGACCACGATGCAACTGTGTCTGTGTGTTTTGTTCATTTTTTTTCTTTACATGTATGTTACCACTGTGTTATGAAAATACAAAATAAACATGTTAAAAACAGTTTTAAAACAAACTCATGTTGGTTTCAGCAGGATTTAGTCTTCATTATAATTGAGCACCATGCTGAACGCTGATCAGCTGAGGCTGTTTTTAAATGTTATTCATGGATAAAATTGGATTTGTTTCTGAAGCAGTTTTGGACATGAGGATTTACCACTACCCCCTGAATGTGGTTGTGGTTATTCATAACCTCCTGGTGTGGGTGGATGTGGAGTTGAAGCAGAAAGAAACGACTTGTGTAGAATAAATGTACCAGTTTTATTGCTAAGAGCATCACAGAAGGAGACGGTTAGTTAATAAGGCTTTATAAGGCAGGATGAGGCGTTCACAGCCCCGTTTTTATGTTTCCATCAGCACAGAAACAGACATTTAAACACCAGTAAAAATAAATCTGTTCAGGTCGGACATTTACTGCGAAGCAGGAACAATCTTAAGTTGTCGGGCATCAGGATCAGTAACGTGGTCGGAGGCTGAAAGCTTCTTCTCGTGACTGGGATCTAATTATGTCTTAAACTTCTTTATGACAAGCAGAACACTTCATTGTCAGGTTGATGGATTTTATACCCTAAAACATCCATGCTGGTGCCCTTTCTTCATCTGGAAAACAAGAAAACAAACATGTCAGAGTAGAAAGTCAAATTAACATTTTCTTCTCTCACGAGATTCTGTTTTTTACGTGTCCCAGTTTTTGGAAACTGGGCTTTAATTTATCTGAAGTCCTATCTGTTTGTTTCCATCGTGTTTGTTCTGTTTTACCAGCTTCTTCTGTTTCCTTCAGACAAGCCTCATAAATGATCTGGTGAGTTTAAAAGTCCATGTTAACCTAAACGGTCGACTTAAACCAGACGAACACAATAATTAGACGTTAGACTTCGATCTTGTTGGAAAACACGAGTTAAGGAAAACCGGAAGGAGATCTTTACAGACGCTGTAACATGAGTCAGACCACACTGATGCTCGATCAGCTGATCAATAAACAGAACTTCAGATATTTTATCTGATGTAATCTGACTACTGGAGAGTTTACCTTAGCTTGTTTTTCCATCCTCTTCCTCTTCCTCTTGCTCACTAGGCCTGTCCCTGCCCCGGCAGCGCCCCCAGCAGGCCGTTGGCGGTGGTGAAGAGGTTGATGGGCGACGAGCCGTCGGTGATGAGGGTGGACTTCAGTCCCAGAGACTGCAGCATCTTCACCTGGAGGATAGAAAACAGATGTTACCACGGAAACAGCAGCTTCACACAGGAAGAATTAAGAGGTTTGTCCAAACAGATTAACAAAGATAGTTTAGAGAAATGAAAAATGATCCCACTAAATCCTGATGAAGGAACAGCATCAACGAAACATCCCATAATGTTATAGAGAAGGTCTGATAGACGGTCTGACCCGCATCAGGCAGGCCGTCATCCAGCAGTAAGAAGACCTCCAGGTTCAGACTCACCTGATCCGAGTCTAAATGATTAATCTTTAAACAGTTCCTGATCAGAGTCGGATGTTAAGAACATTTTTTGTTTCTGAAAACTTAAAGAAATGTTGGAGTGAAAAGCTCCAGCTCCGTCTCTGGAGAGGAAGCATCAACCTGGAAAGTTTCCTCAGAGCACGTACTGATGTTTGACTTCTGGGTTCGACTCTCCCACCGCAGGTCTGAGTAAAACCGGGACATCCAGTGCTAGGAACCAGAACTGTACCTGCATCTCGGGTCCAGCTCGAGCGATCTCCGTCAGCGTGTCGGTGCCCAGACTCTCCATCATCTGTTGGAAGCGCTTACTCTCAATCTGAGACAGACGCTCCTGCTTGTCCACCTCCAGCTGATCCATCTCCTTCTTGTAGTTCAGCTCCTGCTCGCGGGCCTTGGCCAGCCTCTGAAGCTCCGCCTCCTACAGGTAAGAGATGGTTTGGTCACATGTCAGCATGTAAATGGGCTCGATGAGTTAGTTTCTATCTGAACTCATTTTATGCTGCAATGACACCCCAACAATAATTTAAACTTCTCTTCATTTTTCTTTGATTTATTTCACACTTGGTTTAATATTGAGTCACAGATTTAAACTAAATCATCTGGAAGTCTCTGGTGAGTTGAAGAAAAACTGGTTTATGTGTTTTATTCTCTTCTAACTGAGCTTAAACCTGATTAGAAGCAGATTTAAAGCCGCTTTAGGTGAAGCATGCAGTGCTCAGCAGGAACAGGAAGTGGAGCGTACCGCCTCGATCCTCTGAGCCTCGGCCTTCAGCTTGGCCTCGTTGACCGCCGCCTCCCCCTGGATGCGGGCCGCCTCGGCTCTGGACTGAGCCTCGGCCTTGGCAGCTCCTGTACTCTCCACCGCGGCGCTGAAACACAGCATCGGGTTACAGGAATACTCTCACCTGCTTTTTATCTGACGGAGCACAAGGTTTGTGGAAGATGTGGCCTCGGAGGGTTTTTTTATTTTCAGTGTTCTAGGTGAGAAATGTGTCACCTGAGCGCCTCCAGCTCCAGCAGCTCCTTCCGGGCTCTCTCAGCCTCTGCCTGGTCCGTGATCCGCTGCCTCTCCAGCTTCCCCCGGGCCTCCTGCTCCAGACGCTCCGCCTCGTGTCTGCAGATGAAATAAACCTCATGAATCCCAGCGAAGCTTCAACCCTGACGTTGTCTCCGTGTGTTTCTGTGTCGGACCGTGCTGCAGCCTCCTGGGAGTTGGTGGTGATCTCGATGGCCAGCTGGACGCTCTTCTGCAGGGCGTCTCTGGTCCTCTGGTCCACGGGCTCCACTGACTGAATGTCAACGCTGCTGATCACCAGGTTGTTCTGGCCGAAGCGGAGGCTGGATCGGATCGCCAGCTTCTCATCGAAGCCGAACACGGCTGAGCAGATGATCCGGTTCGAGTTCTGCACACAAAACAGATCAAATGTGACTTTTCTGTTCCCGTCGCTCCGTCTTAGATTCACGTAAACCAGCAGCAACGAAGAAGAATTTTCTCCAAGCGCTGGATGTTCGACTCCAAACAACAAAGAAATTTTACAAAGAACTAAAAATCTGTAAAGATGATGCATTTTCCCCCAAAGTTTTATGTTTAATATTGTTTTATTATGTTTTTTGTCTGTGGTGCTCAACACATGATGAAGCATCATCATCATCTTCTTTTGCCAAAAATTCTACGTGCCTTTTACTTAGTGTCAAATAAACAACATGTCAACAACATTTTTTTTTAAATAAACAGCAACAATACAACATTTCAACATCTTTCTTTCTTTCTTTCTTTCTTTCTTCCTTTCTTCCTTTCTTTCTTTCTTTCTTGCACGCACGCACGCAGGGGTTCACATCCCGGCCGGGGCAATTACCAACACTTAGAGGCAAGACCCTCTGTGTTACTGTCTACCTCATATGATGAGAGACAAGGGAGCACAAAACATACCAGATCAGACGTCACCCATTCAAACAAGGTCTGCGTCAGGTGCTGGGGAACCAGAGCACCCTGCTGAGTAACCCTAGTCAGAGAATGTGGTATATATGGAATCTTCAAAACCCACAATCAACGTTCCAACATCCATAGACGGCAACTGCTATCACAGCTTGAGATTGACGAGGTACAACACAAATGCTACGGCAAGCGGGAGCCAGGTCATGGGGGAAGACCACCCTTGAGGCCAACTGCAAGCCAATTGCACAAGTATCCATCAAGTGTGGCATACACCAAGGAGATGCCCTGTCCTTTGTGCTGCCCCGAAGTCAAGGTGGGAAACGCCTCCAAAAGTGGTAGAAAATAACTGAGCTAAGATCCTGTGGGACTTCCAGATCCAATGGCAAACCAGCCCGACACTGTGGTGATGGACAAATAGCAGAAGAAATCTGTTGTGGTTAACATCGCAATACCAAGAAAAAGGAACATGAGAAACTGGAGAATACCAAGGCCTGAAAGAAGAACTTGAGAAGGCCTGGAAAGTGAAGGCAACAGTGGTGCCCGTGGTCATCGGAGCACTCGGGGCAGTAACCCCCAAACTGGAAGAGTGGCTACAGCAGATACCAGGACAAACCTCAGACATCTCGGTCCAGAAGAGTGCAGTCCTAGGAACAGCAAAGATACTGCACACAACCCTCAAGCTCCCAAGCCTCTGGTAGAGGATCCGAACTTAGATGGATGAGAGACCGCCCATGGAGGGAAAGGGGACAATTTTTTAAAATATAAATATATATTTTTATATAAACATATACTCTGGAATTCTACCATGTGAGATAACGTTTCTCTTTTTATAAGTAAACTGAAATCTTTCTTCAGTCTGGTAACCAAACCAAAGTCAAACTTTAAATTTAATTTATTACAAGTTTTTTTTTTTTTTTTTTTGCTGCATCAAAATTAATCAGAACGAATAAGGAATGATGTCACCGTAGTTTTTACTGTATTACTGACAGAAAAATGTCCCGACTGAGATCCACCCTTAATTTTAACATCATTCAAACTTTAGCTTTTCTAGGTTCTGGTCCTGATGGAGGTTTTCCTCCTTGGTTCTGGTCCTGATGGAGGTTTTCTTTTCAGATTTAAACACAAACCTTGTGGAAGTCGTCGAACTGGACAGAGGCGACGGCTCCTCTGATCCGCGAGGCGATGGCTTTACTGGCGTCTCCAACGAAGTCTGGGACGGAAAACAGAGCTGCTGCGTCGGCGGGATCGTTCCTGGACTTCACTTCAAAGTGCCTGAAGAGGAGGACGTTGTCAAAGCACCTACAGATGTTATACACTGGGAATAACATGATCCTGTAACGGTGTGTGTGTTACCAGTTGTAGGAGAGCTGCAGCTGCAGCCGGGCGTGGTCGGCCGTCTCTATGGTGATGATGTCGGTGAAGAAGTCAGGCCCCAGCAGCAGACAGACGGCCTTGATGACGTTGGCCCTCTTTGGTTTGTCCCCGGACAGCGACAGCACCGTGAACTGCTCGTCTGGGCCCAGCATCACCATCTCGGGTCCGAACACCACCCTGCAGACAAACACCGCCACCGTCAGTCCATCCACACCTCCACCCTCCTCACCATCAGGAGGACAGGACGACCCACCTGGCCTTCTTCTCCCTGTAGTCGTACACCTGGATGGCGGCATTGTGGGGGACCCTGTAGGTGACCACCCTGGTCTTGTTCCTCGGGCCTCCGTCTCCACCGCTGTGGCGACTCGAGCGGTCGGCCAGCGGGTCGATGCGGGACGCCAGCAGGGCCTCCACGTTGGAGGGAAGCTCCTTCTCCCACAGCTCCTCATCCTGGTTCAACATGTAGGTGTGACCGATGACCGCACGCACCTGAGACCACACACAGGAGACAGCGTGACTTCATCATCATCATCATCATCTTCATGTCAAATGTAAGGATGTTTTCTGCCAGTGATGCATTTAGGGTTCACAGAAATAATCAGGAACAAAAAATTTTCATGTTTCTCTGAATGTCAAAATCTAAAATAAAAATCTGAACCAGCTGATAAAAGTAATGAATGAGAGCCTGAAATACAAAATAAAATGATTATAAATAAAAAAAGAAGCTTATTAAAAAAACGTATTTACTCAGTGTTGAAAAGGTTGGATGACTTAAAGAATTATTTTCCAATATGATGAAAAAAATAGTGAACAAAACTAAAAGAATAAATAATAACAAAATAAAAGTAAACTTAAAAAACTAAAATAAAAAAAAATAAAATCTGTGGTCGGCTCCTTTAACGGCACCTTTCCGGTCTTCATGTCTCGGACGTAGATTCCCTCATTCTCGTCCAGCGGGATGGCGTGCTGCGTCAGTAACACCTCCACGCTGGCGGGGGGGACGTACTCGATGGGGCCCCGCAGCATCCAGCGGTCGCCAGGGCGACGGTAGATGCTCCGTTTGGAACGCTTGGCCCTCTCCTGCATCAGCTCTTCCTCCTCTGCAGCCTCATCTTCCTCCTCATTCTCAAACTGGCAGAGAGAGCAGGGGAGAGAGAGGAGGAGGACGGAGAGAAGGGTTAACGTGGCGATGCATCGGAGAGGTGGAGGGGAAGGAGGAGGAGGAGGAAGACGGACAGGAAGAGGAGGAGGAGGGATGAAAGGGAGGCACTAATAAAATAAAGGAATGAAGTAAATAAAATTAAGGATGACATGATGGAGGGTAGGAAGTATCAGGAAGAGAAACAGAAGAAGAGAGTGGGAGTGTTATGGAAGTATTCCTGGTTAGTAATCTGATTACTGTAGAAGATGAAACCAAACCTAACTTCTGAACTCGGGACTAAAAACCAGATTCAGAGAACCAGATGAGTCTGAACGAACTCCACCTGCTTCACATTCACCTGCGACTACGAGCCAATCATCTGTTTTCCTAGAAACCTGAATGACCTGCTGATCACAGACCAGAGATCACAGACACACCTGCAGAGTTACATGTGACCTTTGATGCCGACACACCTCCAGAAAAACACAGTTTGCTTCTCTAATCTCCCTGACCGACCGGTTAACACCAACGCCTTCATATTTTTACATTTAACCCATTTCATGCTTGTTAGCACAAATATCTAACTAGCCAATCACATGGCAGCATGTAGCCATGTGGACAAGGTGACGACGACTTGCTGGAGGTCAAACTGAGCATCAGAACGAGGAAGAAAGGATTTAAGTGATGCTGAACATGGCATGGTTGTTGTTAGCATAGACCAAAATCAATCAATCTTTATCGCTAAATACAAAAAAATGCAACACAAACGTTTTTACAGGCAGTAAAAATAAAACCAGAAACTAGAAGCATGTCGGATAAATATTCAGGACTAAAACCTTTAACACCTTTTAGATTTTAAAACTGGAGTTATGCAAGTTCAGTTTGAAACTTGTTGAGTCACAAAGAATGAAAGAAGTAAGGCAGTTCTGGAGGAAAAGGGGGTCCAACCTGGTTCTAGATGGTGGACCTGGTAAAGGGTGAATAAACAGTCTGAGCCAATCACAGCGAAGCAAAACAACAACAGCAACCGCTGTGACGGCCTCCTCACCTCAGTGTCATTGAACGCCTCCACAGCTCGCAGCACCAGACCTTCCTCCTCTGACAGCACGTACACGTTCTGGATGCCGCTTTCAAGCTGCTCCCCAGGCTGCAGGAAAAACGAGCGCTCACCCTGAAAGATGATGAAGAATGCAGGTTAAAGTTAACGTTTAGTTGATCTTTGTGGGTTTTATGAAAGTATTTCAGGTTTAACCAGAACAGCTCAGAATAAAAACAGATGCCGGCAGACCGATGTCTCTCCCCACCTTCACCACCCTCTTCTGGCCCAGCTGAGGCTTCCCATCCGGTCCAACCGGGTCCAGGATCACGCAGTACTGCCTGCTGCTCAGCGTGGTCACGTCCACCACCCCCACCACCTCCTCGGCCACAGAGGGGATGTGCGCCTCCCTGTCGGCCATGGTGACCAGCCACTCTTCCCCCGTGCGACGTTCACGGCCGCCAGCGTCTTTGAAGGGTCTCAGGGCTCGAACGTGCAGCGCTTTCTGAGGACGCAGAAAAACACTGTCAGAGCAGCGTCTGAGCATGATATCCCCCAACCTGCCTGAAATTTAAACATTAAACTATTTTCATGGTTGAAACCAGACAAAGTATTTCTGTACTTTCCAGATTGATTTCAGCCATTTCTTTGTGAGTGGTGGAAATAACAGCATTCAAAGTGCAGGAGATGAAAAGACAAGAAATTATCAAGTAATTAATAAATTATTCTTTTAAAACTAATTTGATCATCATTTTGCACAAAGAAGCTAAAATATCATTATCTGTGGACTTCTTGAAAACTTGCGTTTTCCCTGATGCCTTGTTTTGTGAGTAAATTCAGGTCAGCGTAACTTCGATCCTTCACCACAAAACATAGAAACTTCCTCCATTCTGAGTCACTGCAGCCGACTTCTCTGTATTTTAACTGTTGTGGGTTTTTCCAGACATGAGAGTTTTCAGCCAACATCCTGTAAGTGTTTACCTTCACAGCACATCTGAGTGTATTAGTGTGTTACAGAACTTGTACATTAAGGCCACTTAATAGTTCCAAATTCTAAAGAGTATTACTTCCATTTACCTCAGTTTTAACAGCGGTGTTCCTCAGGGATACATCCCAGAACCACTCCTACTTATTTCATATATTAAGGAAACTGACTAAAAAAAACAAATGTCAATATATAAGACAAAAATCTTACTTTGCATTTTGTTTTCTTTTGGACAATAATAAGCAGAAGAATCAATGTTTTTATTGTTTGTTTTTTAAACCACTACTGGTACCATGGTAATGACAGTTAACATGGTACCAGTAGTGAAATGTTCAAAATTGTAAGCAGTTGTGAGAAAAATGGGGATTACAAACTCAAACCAAGTGTTAGACATGCTTCAGGCATGTTTTTTTCTACACATTTGGAATAAAATTCCTTAGAGTCTCCAAACCAAACAGTACAGCAGGTTGTCATTAACGGATATTAACTTCTACGGCGATGACGCTACTTTTCTGCTCAGCATTTAATGTAATACGCGTGCCTCAAAACTTGTTCTGATTGGTAGCTAATCCAGTTTATTAACATGTATTTTTTTTTGTTTTTATCACTATATTATTATATATCATTATTTGCATCTTGTTTCTATTATCAATTTTTCTATTTTAGTTAATTGTTTTATAATGATCATTTTAACCAAAATACCATTTAACAACACAATGTACAGTATTTCCGTATTAAATTTCTGTATTAAAAAATAAATACAGTAAAAAATAAATAAATCAGGAATTTTTAAAAAAAAATGCTAGAATAAAATAAAATACTATTAAATATTAAATAAATAATATGAAATTAAATTATAATACGAAGATAAATATGTGAGAGTAAATAAAAAGAATAAATAAAACAAATTAAAAAAAGAAATGGTTTGTAAAAAATGGTTTGTCACACAAGGTGGACCCCTTGTGTGGACCCCCCCCTTCCTGGATACGCCCCTGCAGGAAGCAACACGTTAGGGGCAGACTCACCTTGTCAGTCAGGATGAAAGCGTTGACGATGTCTATGACCTCCTCATGAGCACCTGGCAGGTATGCTCCCACCTTACTGACCAGCCATTCCTCACCTGAGGGTCAAATTTGATTTTATAGCAAGTTTAATGATAAAGTAAAACAAAACAGTTGAGTTTCACAGAGGAGTTTAAAAACTTCAACTCAAAATAATAAACACTGACTAAACATCTACAGCCAATCCTGAAATCAAGGCCAGAGAGTAAAAATGAGTTTTAAATGTAAAATATTCTTATTTGTAGAAGTGACTCGTTCCAGAAATGACAACAATCCAGTCGTGTGGTTATAACAGCATTTAAACTCATCATTAACGCCATCATAAGATCAGCATGGCTTCACTTTGGCTGGATGGTTAAAGCTGGAAGAATCGAGAGTTGCTGCAGGCTTTCACCTGATCTGAACGCCCCAGCACGAAGTCTGTCCAACCGGTTCATCATGACTCACAATGAATCAGATCTTCTTGCTTTAACTGGCAGATATTCACCAGCAAAATGACAAAAAGAAAAATGGGCCCAGAATGGATCCTTGGGGTACCTCACAATAGAGAATGAGGATCCACAGAAGACACTTTCAGAGTGTCCACTTTTTCCATCCTCTGTCTGCTGGAGGACTCAGATTAAACTTTTGGATGTTAAAATCTTCACTTCTTCATGTTTTCTCTTGTTTTTGAGGACAAATTGGACATCTGGAGCTTTGTGGACCTGTTTGAGGGTCGGGACTCAGTGTTGGTGTTACCTGTGACTCTCTGGACTCCTTGCCGGTCTTTGCCTTCCTTGCGAGCTCTGAGTCTGATGGCTTGGTTCTCCCGGATTACCGTGGCCTTGATGGTCTCCAGGACTACCACCTCCTTCTTAGGTATGTACGTCCCTGCAGAAAAGGACGGGTTTTAAATATATTTCTGTAGAGAAATCTGCAGTTTGAGGAGGCGAGACGTACGGTTTTATAAAGAATCTACCATCATCACTTTATAGACCTCTTTACCTGTGTCTCTCTGAACTTTTGTTTTATTAAAGTTCTGATTTAAATCTCGGAAAGACCCTGAAACTTCAGCTTTATGTAACCCAACCGTTGACGTTGGAGTTTCCTGTAGTTATTCCTCCTTTTTACATATTTCCACCTTTTCCTCGTTTCCAGTTATTCCTGCTACTATTTACCTGCTATCCTCACTAAACCAACTCCAGCTCAGCTGCTTTTTGGCGCCACC
>JBAFTB010000023.1:28802752-28816282 GCA_037177355.1 Melanotaenia trifasciata
GCTGCTCCTGATTGGACATTACCGTCAATCTAAGCTCTCTGATTGGTGGAAAGTCTGACAGGAAGTGGCTTCATCATGTCCAGGTCTAAATAGAGGTCTCTTAGCAACATAGTAGTGATAGCCATCTTTTTATGATGAAATGTGATAAATAATGCTGATGGTCATGGATCATTGTGGATTTACCAGATAGAGACTCTGAATAAAACTACATTTAGTGGCTGGATTGGAAACTTCCTGGATGGGATAGAAATGTCTGGAAAACTTTTATAGATCACCTAAAGGGTAACTATCCATCATAATTTACCCCACAGAGATACACACTACTGTTCCCGAGACACTGATGATGATAGAAGTGGTAATGCTCTGGGAGATCTGGTGGAGTTTTAAGGGACAAAACTCAGGACTGGACAGACCTGGTCCTTCAAACAGCCACTCGTCTCCAGCCACCCTCTTCACTCCTCCTTCCTCCTCGAAGTCCAGCAGAGCCTGGAGACGCAGAGCCGTGTCCGGGTACACGATCTGCAGCGGAGTCACGTCCTGGAACCAGATAAAAACTGATCACACCATGTCGTCACCACTGATTAGAAAGATTGATTCTAATAACGACCAAAGAGGCCGATGGAGACCTGCTGGATCTCCTCTCCGGGATACAGGGGGAACGGGTCCTGGGTCAGGCGGATCTCCAGGTCAGCGTGTCGCAGCTTGGCCTGACCCGATTGGTCAAACAGGACCTGGCTATTGTCGTCGCGGGCAACGGGGTTGGACACAACGCAGTAGTGACGAGGAGGCACCATGATCATCCGGACTGGCAGGAAGAGGACTCTGAAGGGACGGTTCTAAAGTTATCCGGAAAATCCACCACTTGTCTTTTTATAAACCCCAATTCCAATAAACTTCACACGTAACATATAAATAAAACTAAAGTCCATCCTTTCCAATTTTCATCAACCCATATTTTCCTCCTAATAGAATATAAACAAACTAATAATTAGCAACAGGTCAGTAACATGACTGGATGTAAAAGGAGCATTTCAGAGGGGCAGAGTCTCTCAGATGGAAAGATGGACAGACGTTCATATGTCTGAGACAAACTGGCTCTAAAAATTGTGGAACAATTTCAGAAAAATGTTCCTCAGACTTTAAAGATCCTCCTCATGTATGATATCATAAGAAGATTCAGATAATCAGGAGGAATCTCTGTATGCATGGGACAAGGCTGTAATATGTGTATAATATCACTCTTTTGGTGCAATTATAAATTTCCCTTTTTTTATTGTTTTTTTTTAAATCAGATTTAAGGTTAAAGACCTGTTAAAGGTTGGTGGTGGTGCTTTTAGTGTTGCTTCTGCTTCCACTTGTGTCCTGACTGAAGAGAAATCATTATAAACTGTAGATGGTGGATCTTCGAAGTCTAAGAAACATTTTTCTGAAATTGTTCCAAAATTTTTGGATCCATTTTGTCTCAGATTGGTTAACCTCTGTCCATTTTTCCATCTGAGAGACTCTGCCTCTCTGAAATGCTCCTTTTATATCCATTCATGTTACTGACCTGTTGCCAGTTAACATGATTAGTTATGAAATGCTCCTCCAGTTGTTTCTGATTTGTACCAGTTACTTTTCCAGCCTTCTGTTGCTCCTGTTCCAACTTTTTACAGACGTGTTGCTGCATCAGATTCTCTATCAGCTCATATTTTGCATCGCATGGTGAAATGTCTCAGTTTCATCTTCAGATATGTTGTTTATGTTTTACTGGGAATAAAATATGAGCTGATGAGATTCTGTTTATGTTTATATTTTTATATACAGCAATCCAGCTTTTTCGGAATTGTGGCTCTATTCTAAATCCAAACATTCCTTCTGAGGAGTCTCGGACGTTTGCAGCCAGCTCACCTCTCGTTGTCCTGGCGGATGTAGGTAAGCGGTCCGATCTCCACACGAGCGATGTTGGTGTTCTGGTCCAGGACGTGGATGTAGTGATGAGGGGGGATTCGGATGATTGAGGCCTCCACCATTGCCTCCACCTCCGGCCCAGAGTTTCCTCCTTTCCTAAACATGATGACGGTGAAACACTGCAGAGGAAGGAGACATTTAAAAATGTATTTTCTACAACATAAACTGATCTGAACCAAAAATCCAGAGATCAGAGAAGTGAACTGATGGGTATTTCTCCATTTCAGAGGTTAAATCTTTATTGGGTAACTTATAATTATACTAATCCCCTCCTTAACCTATGTAACTAGTTGCTCAATTCCTGGCAGCAGCAACTATAATCAAGTGTTTCTGATAACAGAAAACAGGCTGATACGTGTCTGTGGACGAGTTTTGCTCCACTCTGGCTTTATGTTGCTCTGAAAAATACTGATTCTCACCGTTTCTGTACCAGAGACTTATTTCTGTTATCTGTCACACTGTACGGACGGAGTTGTTTTATTTATTATCTGTAAAATGTAAAAAGTAAATCAGTTTTCCATCATGCTTTGATCAGCATTATTTTTCTTTGTTAAATCTGTCTGATAAAGTTTGATTCTGAAGCAGCTCAGAGTTAAAACAATGAGAGGAGGAGCTGGAGGGTGTGTGGGGTTCTCTGAATGATAAATGTCTGATATCTGTGTGTCAACACTGGAAGTAGGAAGTTAATCTCAGGTATTTGAACAGACACACCTATCGAACAAAGTCTGAGATACGACGACGACAAACGTAAAAAAGGACAACAGATGCCCATCTTATTTAACCTTTTTTACTCTTCTCCCTCCACATGTCATAGGGAAAAATCTACTCTTTACTGCACATTTCTGCAGACTAAACCAGGTTTGCATCGTTCACCTCAGCAGACCAGAGACTGAACTCACCCTGATGACGGAGTTTCATTTCTTCATGGGGATATTTAAATTTTTTTCCTACTCCTGGGTCTCACTAACTGCAGTCAGAAGCTGATCTTACGGTTTAAAATCCTGCTGATTGTTGCAGGAAAAAAACTGATCAGCTTTTTGCTGCAGGTCTACATGGACCTGAACAGAACCCTGCCTCTCTCCTGCACTGCGCGCGCGCGCACGGTCCAATCAGAACCACAGCTGTTCCTGGAGAGACCTAGAAGGAAACTTCCGGGTGACAGCTGACTCTGATCATAACAAAAACTCTAAATAAAGTTGCAGCCCTGAAGCTGCGGACAGATCTTTTACCAATAAATAAATTATTTAATGGTTTGATGCTTCGTTGACTTCACTTAACGTCAAACAATAAAGCACGATCTAAAGTTAAATTATTTTCAACAAAAACGTATTTCTGTGTCAGACGTTCACGCGGATTTAAAGATCGCATGATTTTTAACTGAAATCCACCACGGTTGGATTTCCATCGACAGAAATTTGTCCAGTTAAAGACGTTAGTGTTGAATTTGCGGTTTTTCTAGCGGAGTTCTGCACGCGACGCAGCTCCGGGTTCTTACCTCGCTCAGTGTGCGGCTCGACGGGCAGAAAGCAGCTCAGTGTCCGGTCTCACGGATCCGGACTCGGTGTAACTTTACAAGAGATGAGGCAAAACTAGATAATCCGATGGTGATTTGAATGGGCGTGGCTGCTGAGCTGGGATCCCGGAAAACGAGCGGCTGTCACGTGGTTTACTGGCCCTTGAATGCTGCAAAGGTGCGTCACAGCGCGAGACGCGGTCAGGTGTCCGTCCAGATTTCAGCCTGTTAGCGCAGACAAATATGTAACCGGGTTTTTCTTATAAACTCTTTTCACATTAAAGATAAAAGTTTAACGGGGCATTTTGTAATCACTGTTCAGATTGTAAACAACTGCACGAGCTTATTATGAAGGTAAATGAAAAATAAAGGGAATGAAAAACCAAAGGGGGATGGTTTGAACAAAACATGTCCAAATAAATAATTAAACAGCTTAAATTATTATGAAAGTTAAGGTTTCATATTTAATCACATGATTTATTATTTATAACTGAATCAGAGTCTGAGGTCTTCCAGCTGTATTGAGGCTTGTTAATGATGTTCTCCTGGCTACTGATGCTGGAGATTTTGTGGTCCTGGCCCTGCTCCACTTAACACAGTGGACCACAGGATCCTGTTGTCACGGCTCCATAACTTGGCAGGGATCCAAAGTAGCCTGCTGCATTAGACTGTTCAGGTCTTATTTGCCGGGTAGAACCATGTGTGTATAGCTGGCTTTGAGTCTGTTATGGCTCCTGTGGGAGTTCCACAGGGCTCAGTTTTGGGTCCCCTCCTGTTTTCGCTATATTTTCTTCCTTTAGGGTCCATCCTTGTCTGGACTCTGACTGGACCACACTGAGACCTCCTTCCCCTCCAGCCAGTCTGGTTCCTGCAGTCAGATGAAGAAGCAGCTGGACATGACATGGGCTTGGGGACGCTCAAGGGGTTTCTTGAGAAAATAGAAAACTATTGGATCGAGTGCAGACATGCATGTTTTTATCCTACTGATCTGACTCTCTTGATTGGAAATTCTTTCCAATGGGATCAGAGATCATGTTTACATGACACATTTTTATTTTGATTGAGTGTTCGATTGGATCAAATGTCTTCATTACTGTAAAATTAATGTAGCTACACATACTGATGGTTTATGTGGTGGATGCTGTTTCTGAACATGATTGAACCACATGGGGGTTACCTGAGGTAATGAGGTTCAGGGAAGACTTGAAAAATGGCAGCAACAAAACAGAACATGAAACGTTTTTGTTAAAAACTGAGGGTTCAGGATTATTGAGAATTTTGATGGTCAAAAGGTAATAATAATAATAGTAGTAGTAATAATAATAATAATAATAATAGTAATAAAAATAATAATAATAGTAATAATAACAATAATATTGGACTAGTCAAAGGCGTTCATGTCAAAAGCGTTATGATTGTATTAAATCTGTCCATCATGTAAATACAACTGGTCAGATCAGTTTATCCAGCGTTCATTTAAACATGTCAGCTGGAGTCTCTGATCAGATTGATCTAATGCGATAGATGAAATAATTGTCCATGTAAACGGAGCTGTGCAGAGACCATGATTATCTTTGAAGGGTGCGGTAGCACCCTCTGCTGGTGAAGTGGGGAATTCACACATCATGGAAAGCAGAGATACCTCCATCCTGGTCCTTGAGGGTCAGCGTTCTGCAGGTTTCAGATTGGATTCAAACTCAAGACTAATGCAGGGCTTGAGCTCAAGCTCTAAAACTCCTAAAACTTGCAGGACACTGGTCCTCTGGGACCAGGATTGAGGATCCATGATGTAAAAGTTTTCCGAATAATATCAAAATAAAAATAAATCCACTCTAAGCAAACCCCTGTTTGGGTCTTTGCTGTTTACACTTGTATGAAAATATTTAAAGACTTTTCCCTCTGAAAAGAAGATCTGGCTGAAGTTGATCTTAATTCTTTTAGTAGGTGAGAAAAATAACTTTTGTTATTTCAACTAACTTGAAATCCGGAAAACTGTAGAACCGACTTAAAAAATTGCTTCTCTTTGCAACAAGTGATTAAGTTTATCCAAGTTGTACAAAGACTCATGGGAAATGTGAAAGTTTGCTGTTGAAATCTTTTATTTCCATGCTGTTTTATCAAGTATATTATGAACATTTCCTTACTTTGGGATTAACTGAATGTTTAATTTGGAACAAGTTAAATGTTTAAAGTTGTCTTTCCATGAAAAACTGAATCAAATGATTTAGACCTGACTCAAATTAAATGGATCCAACAGCCTATAAGGATCTCCACAATGACTCGTTAGCTTAAGTCAGGTGTGTTGGAGCAGGGAAATCTGGAAAACCTGCCGGATTGGGGCCCTCGAGGACCAACGTTGGCTACCCCTGGTTTAAAGTGACGGGGTAAGGGTGAGAGGCTGCATCTGCCTTTTTTAATTTTATGTTTGTTTTTTCTTTTGAATATTGTAACTTTATTTAAATTATATAAAAAATGGACAGTTTTCATAAGATTTTTCTTCTTTTTGCTTTTGCTCCTTTTTATTCATGTTTTTGAGTGATGTTTCATCTGTTTGTTTCTTTCTCTGATTGGTGGAAAGTTTGACAGGAAGTGGCTTCATCATCATGTCCAGGTCTAAATAGAGGTCTCTTAGCAACACAGTAGTGACAGTGATCTTTTTATGATGAAAATGTAATAAATAACGGTGGCATCATGGATCCTTGTGGATTTACCAGATATTCTCTGAATGGCTGGATTGTAAACCTCCGGGACGGGATATAAATGCCTGGAAAACTTACGTGGATCACCTAAAGGGTAACTATCCATCACAGTGTCACAGTTTACTGCACAGCCAAGCCAACTTTATTTATAAAGCACTTTACGACAGCAGCTACTGAAAGAGCTGCACGCTACCGTTCCTGAGACACTGATGATGGAAACGATGAAGCTATTGGTTCGTCTGTGTGCATCTTCACGTCCCGGATATCTGGGGGCAGCTGTACCCTTCCTGGCTGAGAATCTGTATCTTCAGGCATGTTTTGGTCTGAGAAACTGTAAAATGTCTTGGCTTTATATAGACACAAAGCAACAAAAATGGTCTTTTAATAAAAAGCATGACCTTCATGAGTGGCTCACTGGTACAAAAATGATCCAATGATCCAGGTTTCTGATGGATTTTATGAAACCAGTCAATTTTGTGTTTTTAATTTTTTCTTTTTTGGATTTTTTTTAGTATTTTGGCTGTGACTATACAAGACGTCATACTAAAAATGACCTGTTGTGTAACATGTTAAACGCTAAGAAAAGATAAAAAGAACCTGGGCTGCAGGAAGCTGTGGAGATAAGGGTTTGCTGTGGTTCTGTAGGGGGATGAACCGGGTTCCAGCTGGTCTGTGATGCTGGAAACCATCCTTGTTTGAGGCTCTGCAGCCGAAGAATAAAAAACAAAATACAAAACACACACACAAAAAACAAACAAACAAATAAATAAAAAACTGGATCAGGAATGAAAGATCTTTGGCAGGCTAGTGGCGCCCTCTGCTGGACCATCACAGAAGCATCTGTAAATATAAACATGTTTCCTCCTCTTCCTGAGCAGACATGTTGGTCACATGATCACAGTTTTATTACAAACATGCTGAGAAAGTGGAGACATTTCCATTTGCTGCAGGTCGAACAAACAACGACGACGAAGACGAGGATTCAGTCATTTTAACTCTGTACACAGCTTTGGTTGGATACATGCTCCTGTAAATACATCATTTTTAATCTCATTTAAATACTAATTTCATTCAGAAACATGGAAAAATAGTCTGAGTATGAAGTTCATGTCACTGTACACGAAGATGACATGCTTCCCTTTTCAAATATATTTCTTTAAATAGAAAACTAAACAACGCTCTGTTTTTTCCAGCAGAGAAAGCAGGAACTTTAACTTCGCTGTTCCAGCCCAGTCTGGATCAAACAGCTGATTTTGCTCCAGTTTTCAGTTTCCAGAGGGAGCAGGTTCAGCTGAGACCCGGTTTGTGGGTTTGGTTCTGGTGTTCAGGCTGGTTTTAGCTCCTCAGAGCGGGTGAGACAGATGGCGGACACCCTCCGATCCATTAGTCACTTCCTGAGGTTGCAGGTGGACGCTGCGTCTTCAGTCCAACATGGCGTCCAGCTGGTCGGCCAGGTCGTCGAACATGTTCCCGATGTCGTCCAGAATGGTCCCGGCGGACCTGACGGAGCTCCTGCTGCTGCCGTGACAACAGGAGACACAAATATAAGACATTACACACTACTTGGGAGTGTTAACGGGAATAATCTGGAAAACGAAGGGATGCTCACCCGTCAGAGTCATCCTCCAGTTTTCTCTCCACGGCCTGCAGAGCTGCTGCCAGACTGGTGCTGGTCTGATCCAGTCTCTGCTGGACCACCTCGGTTCCACCGGACGTCTCGGGGAGGTGGCCTGGACCCACCGCAAACACCTGATGCCTGACCGTGGCCGGGCTCTGAGGGGTCGGAGTCGCGGGCCCGGAGGAGGTGAAGGCGACACTCTGGACCACAGTGACGGTCACCGTGGGAGACGCTGGTCCTGCTGGAGAGATGGCAGGTCAGACCAAACCAAAACCAGCAGACTTAGAAATGTGTGTGTTTTTAAAATTGTTTGTTCTGCTGTCATTAAGTAAGTTTTCAACCTTGGGAGGGAGGACTGGAAAAAAATGCAACACATCAGCCAATCAGACAACGTGACACATTTAGTTGCTGAGGAAGAGGAGAAGTTGTTGGAGTGACGGTGACCAAAACCTGAAGTGCAGCCTCATGGTGGACAGGAGGACTACTAAACCCTGGAAATGTCCAGACTGTAACGTCCTCTCTATCTTTTAATGGACAGGAACTTATTTTTTGTGAAAGCATTTGTATGGCATCTTATGCAACACCTGATTATTTCTTAATTAGTTGTTCAAAAGCCATGACACATTGAAAAGAATGACACCAAAGAAGGCAGATAAGGTGTTTTATAGGTGAAAATTAAAAGGAAATTCAAAACTATTCAAATGGCTAATTATCCTCTAAAGTCCTGAGGACATGCCAAGAATAACAAACACAACCAGTTGTGCTGCTATGATGTGCCATCATGTATCTGAAGCATCTAATGCTATCCAGCTGATGCGCCACCTACCACGTAAGGATACGGTTGGCTGTGGAAACAAAACGGAGATCAGGGTTTTACGAACCAGATCATCAAACCCACGGTATAAACAGGACTTTATAGGCTTCTTTTAGAGTTTCAGACACGTCCTCAGAAAGGTGGTAGGACATAAGAAGCTACATATCAAATGTAAATACAAACAACTTTGTGTTAAAAACAAAAAAAAGTTATATCTTCTATGGTGTCGTCGCTCCGCAGGTTAATTTACACAGTCCTCACTTCACTGCTTACACAGAATATATATATATGTGTGTGTGTGTGGTTCTCACTCTGAGCGGCCAGCAGACTTTGGCGGACTGGTTTCGGGGCCACAGCGGGTTTTGGAGACAGCGGAGGTTTAATCGGGGATCCTTGAGCTGGACTTTCTGGCCTATCCTGGTTCCGGGATGAAGGCCTGCTGCTGTCGGACTCGTACTCGGTCGCTCCGGATGTGACGGGAGAGTCCCTGCCTGTCTCCTTGTCTTTGGGTTTGTGTCGGCGCTTCACCGTGTCCGACTCCTTCAGATTGAACTCGGGAACATCCAGATTCTTGGCTGGTGCTTTGTCGGGTGGCTCCAGAACTGCTTCGGCCCTGGGCGGACCTGGAGCTTTGGGTCTCTGTTTGATGGTCAGGTTCCCCTCCTCGGCAAAGGGGATGCACTCGCTGGAGCTGTTCTGAGGGGACGAAGAACCTTCCAGGCCATTTCCTTTCGATTCCTCTTCCTCGGAGTCGGACTTCAACCCTCGGTCTGGCTCAGTGCCAGCACCGGTTTGGATGCACTGGCTCTGCACCCTCCTCCTCGGCCCGGCCTCTTCAAGGCTCAGGGACTGAGGTGGCGGTTCAGGCTGTGTGGATCCTGTGTTTATCCTGTCGCCCTCCAGCGTGGCGGCTATGCTCCGGACGCTCCCAGGACTGTCAGTCACCACGCCGCCCGAGGATGACGTGGTGCTGCCGTCACTCAGCTCGCCACTGGTGGTGCTGCTCACCGAGCTCAGTCTCTTTGGAGGAGGAGGAGGCGGGCCTTTCTTCCGGGCCCGCACAGCGAATGACTGGCTCCGCCCCACGTTGCCGTTCTTCTCAGGGCTCGACTGTAACCGGGCCAGCTGGCTGCGGCCGGGCTTCCGGGTCAAGGTGGCGTAGGACGGCACATTTCCGGAGAGAAGCGCAAGCTCCTCCTCATCCTCTTCGGGCTCGCCATCCGACAGAGCATAGCGAGTCATGCTCTGGGTGCGCTTCTTGGGGGGTGTTAGGGTCATGTTGTGGTTCTGGGGCCTGGAGGATGAGCTAAGATCAGTGGAGCCGCATTGAGAGTGAAGGTAGCTGAAACCCTTGAGGGCTGGGGACCCGTGAGGGGAGGGGCCCCGAGATCCAGACAGTTTGGGCTTGGCTGGAATGGCCGGGTACTTGAACACAGTGGCGGTTCCCAGAGGAACCTGTTTGGGTCTCTGGTCCCAGCCCTCAGGGAGGTTCCTATCTTTGGCGGGGCTCCCCTCCAAGCTCTCCTGGGACCAGCTGTGGGGGCTGATGGAGGCGGTTGGAGGCTCCTGGGAACGTCCAGACCCTCTGGACCGGGTGTCGATGCTCTCCTGGCTCTGAGACATCCCCACTGCGTTCTTGATGGCCAAGCCTCCGTCACAGCCAGCGTAGGGTCCGGACATGGCCGTTTGCAGCTCGGTGCTCAGTTCACTGTCTTGGAAGGTCATCATCTTTGGAGTATTGGGCGACGAACACTCGCTGCTGGCGTCGGGCGACTCAATGGTGACCAGATGAAGGGCTCCCGGACCTTTCCGCCGCAGTGTGCCCGATTCGGCATTAAGGATGGCCCTTTGGATATCACACAGCTTCTTCACCGCCAGCATCAGCTTCTTCTGGTGACCTACAGGGAGGAAAACCAAGATGAGAACTTCCACCAGTCGCCTGGAGTACAGAAACATGTCCATACGTGGAGGACAGAGACATGTCCTCACCCAGCTTGGTGATGCCGATCTCCTGCAGGTCTTCCCATGTCAGGTCTTTGACGATGCTTATGGAGTCGTAGCCGTTTTCAGCCAGTCTCTTGTGGTACTGCGGGAGCCCGATGGCGCTGAGCCACTCACTGAGGTCCGACTGAAGAGAAGAGACACAAGTTCGGTCAGAACCAGAACACACACAACTGGGATCAGAAGATCAGGAACAGTCTTACAGGAATGTATTCTGGCAGCCACTCTGGGATGTTCAGGTTGTTGATCTCCATGGAGATCTTCTTGCGGTGCCCTGGTTTGGTCACTCCGATGGCCGTCAGGTCCTACAGAAAGACCAGAACCAAGATGGAGTCAGAAATTATGTTATCTTCAGGTCAGAGATGCATTGGTGTGATTGTTGCGTTCACCTCGGGAGTCATCCTGCTGATGGTCGGCACGTCATATCCGGCGCTCAGGAAATTTCCGGTGTACTGCTCCAGCTGGAACTCGCTCAGCCACTGGTAGATGGCCTCCGCATCCTACAGCGCAAACAATCAATACTGAAGTTTCTATCTTGTGAAGCATGTTTGTAAACAGAAACACAAGCAGGAATCTTCTTCTTCTCATCTACAACTTTTTCTTCACTTAGACTCATTTCCTTTTCCCATGATAGAATTAATGATAGAAATAAATAAAAAAGCCGTTTTTATTTTTTGCTTCGACATAATAACCAGTTTGAACGCAACATGTTTCAGGTTTTGTGTTTCAGTTTCATTGCGACACTAATGCTGAGATCATTGAGACATTTGTTAGTTTCTCAGACATAATTCACCTTTTTATATATAAGCATTTTATTTAAGTGTCATTCATAACAAACAAGGACCATATACAATAAATATTTTATTTTCTTCTGCTTCTGTATTGAATTTCTATTAATAGCTTTTTTTGAGAAAATGAAAAAAAAAACAAAACATCAAAACACGCAGCTTGAAGTGTGCTATGACTATTGGTAGTGATACATGCACAGTGTTCACAAAAATCACAAAAAATTGTGAAATTTCTCCCATAGAAATTAATGGGGTTTAGCCAGAAGAAGTAAAAAGTCCACTCTGGAGTGATATACCTCAGGCAAACTATTGCGTATAAACTTAATATAAAGTGTGAATGGGTTGGGGTGGCGTTTAACTGAGCAGCCGCCCTCAGATACAAAGGCTACAGCTCTGTGGAGCAGGTTTGAATCCCAGCCTGGGACCCTCTGCTGCACCCCCTTTCCTGTCAAGCTACATTTAAATAAAGGCCCCTAGACCCCAGAAATCCTTTAGAAAGAGAAAAAGTTTGAACGGGTCATGAAACCTTTTAAAGTCTCAAAAGTGCTTTGATATCTTTGATGGTTTTAACACAATCACAGTTTAAGTTTCATATTTTAGAAACTGCTGCAGAGTCCTCGCTCTGGTGATGTCACATGCTGAGTTTTCACTTTGGACAAATTATTCTGAAAACTTCTCCAATAAACTTCTTTCACACCCAGTTTTCTTATAGACAAATTATACATCAAAACATATCCATTTTTCTCTTCTTCCCTCCAATGTGACCATCATCCTAAACAGAGGCGCCGAGTCTATTTTTGATGGAACACGTATCCACGATGCGTCAAAATCAGCAGTTCAGAAAGGGGGCAGACAGGAAATCAGACATGGGAGCGGTGTCAAAGCTTCCGGTAATTTTCAAAATCAAAGCCTTCGTGCAGACTTGAGCTTGTGAACCATGTAAACATTACGTATTTAATTGGTCAGGGTGTCTCAGTATATATTTTTTTTTACATCATGGACGAAGAGAAGTTTATCCTGGAAGTGGAGAATCACAAGATCTCCTGTGATTTTGTGATCTCGCTGATTTATTGCCTCAATATTAAGTCATAAAATTTTGCAGTTGTAAATGAGTGTTTGCAAATAATTTCAGCAACAGTCACCATCCAGTCAGATAGAGTGTAAAGATATGGACATATTTCACAACCGAGTCTCACACGGTTTTGTGCTTTGCATCTGTGAACAGGGGTTTTGCAAAAGAATAAATTTTTATTTTCAAAAATACAAATCTTTTTTACAACCATGCAAACTCTTTTCTGTACATTTGCAAACTTGATTTTTTCAGGCTGATTGCTTTTACAGGGCGACAAGCTGATTCACAGATGCAAACTCTGAAATTATGTGCAAACATTCATTTACAACTGCAAAGTTTTATGACTTAATGTTGAGCCCATACAGATCCAGCCAGGTCAGAGGTGGCCAATGTCGGTCCTCGAAAGCCACAATCCTGCAGGTTTTCCAAACTTCCCTGCTCCAGCACACCTGACTCAAATTAAATGGATCCAACAGCCTATAAGGATCTGCACAATGACTCATTTGTTTAAGTCAGGTGTGTTGGAGCAGGGAAATTTGGAAAACCTGCAGGATTTTGGCTCTCGAGGGCCACCCCTTAGCTAGGTGGACTCACGGGCGCTCTGCACCTGACACGCTCCTGGTGTGGATTGATGTGCCACGGACATCGCAACAAAACAGCAGCGCAGCCGAAATGCGTCGTACATGCACACGGTTAGCCATGAGCCTTTGTGAAAAGGGAGAGAGGAGACACTGTTGTCATAGAAACGTTAACAAACAGACATGGTTCTGTGTCTTATAGGAATCATACACACAGCAAGAATATGCAGAAAAACCCAGCAAACAGCTGTAGGTCACATTAAAGGAGGGAAAAGTTAGGAAATTATTTATTCTTGTTTCATGTTTTAACAACATAAAAACCAAGAAATCAATTTCAGCATGGCTGTGAACACTGTACATCCAGAATAGTCCTTACTAGGGCTGCCACGATTATTCGACGTAATCGACGACGTCGACGCTAAAAATTCGTCGACATTAATATTTGTAATCGACGCGTCATTTAATTTTATTTTACTGTGCTTTCTTAATAAACGCTT
>JBAFTB010000023.1:28816382-28826453 GCA_037177355.1 Melanotaenia trifasciata
TTTAGATTAGTCGATTAATCGATAAATTAGTTGATAGATTAATCGATTTAAAAATAATCGTTAGTGGCAGCCCTAGTCCTTACTAGTAGTGGTAGTTTAATGAGATAAATGAAAATTGTGATCCTTTAAAGACTTTTTAAAAGGACCAAAAAGGAAAAGGTTTCATTCAGAGTTCGGACCGAGATTTTATTCCCTCCTGCCTGTTGACGCCGTCACACTCAGACCTCTGCTGGTCTGGACTTGATTTTATCCTGGTGGTCGTAGCTGCTTTTTAGTTTGATCGATCAGGAAGATGTTGACGTTTGGGTGTGTGCTGGTGTTTACCTTCCCCTCCAGCAGCTGCTGAGGACGAACAAACTGCTGGGAGAAGCTCGGCTCTGCGGGACGCTGCACTGTCACAGTGTGTCTCCGAGGAGTCCCACCTGGAGGACATGAGCAGGACACTTAAGCACATTAAGCTACAGGACTAGTGATCTTCAACAGGAATGTTGGCAATCTTTCCTGCATGGAGAACTTAATGGAATCATTGAATGAAGCTGAAAAAAATCTGTGTTTTAATGTCAACCAGTTCTGACCTGCAGGATGGTCGGCCTGTTTGAGATCTGCAAGGTGAGCCACATCGACAGCAGAGGGTGCCACCTGCAAGGAAATAACAACCACCGTTAACCTGCAGCCTCTTAGATGAGAAAACATATAAAAAATTTGATTTTTTTTTCATGTTTTCTTAATTCTGTTACATCAGAATTTTAAATGTTATGGGAAGCAGAAGCAGATTTTTGGATTTTTTGGTGTTTTCCGGATGCAGCAGGAGTCTGTACCTTGCTGTCATGGTGACTGGTGTTGTGCTGGAGCCCATTGGGAGCGTTGGTGCTCTCGGTACTCTGGCCGCTGCCGGCACTTCGGGTGCTGCCAACGCTGCCGGTGCTCCCCACGCTGTTTCTGTCTCCAGCTGCAGACAACAACACAAACTGTGAGTTCCTGACAACTGGCTGGAGCTTGACTAGCAAAGACGGGCGGTGTCAGGGTGGAGGAAGCAGCGGGTGCTGTCGGAGGAAGATGAGGAGTGGCGGGCGAAATGCGGAGGTTGCACAGCTGCAGCACGAGCCCAGCCATGAAAACACTGCTCAGGCTTTTTGTTTGGGCAGCAGTGAAAGTAGCACAAACTGGTTCTGTGAGGAGTTTCGTCTACAGATTGTTCTAAAAGCCTTTCAGATGAAGCTGCTTCATAAAAATGTGGCTGCATTTGAGAACAACACGTCAAATCATGCACAAAAAAACAAATCTTATTTCTCAACATCTGATGAATGAAACATGAGCCGAACTATAAAATATAAAACAGAAAAACTGTCTGTGCAGCTGCATCGTGGCTGAACATGTGGAACAACCACAGAGACGACGTGGTGTCGCCCCCGTGTGGTAGCAGTGAGGCTCTGCGTTTAGCATCAAGCAGTGTTTTGACCCAACACACCGAGACGAACATCCTTCAGCCTCACTGGCAGTGCAAACAGCAATCTGTTGGTTTCTCCATGATGTGATTCATCATCTGTCTGAACATGAGGCGACTTTGTGCTCGCTGGTATTTAAACAGAAGACGACCTAAAATAACCCGGACATCAACAGGTCTAATTGAGGGCCGATTCCTCCCCAGAACCTGGACCAGCTATTAATCACATGCCCAAGGACAGTTAATAAAATTCCCTAAGATTAATGAAAAACAGTTAATTACAGTGTGTAACTGGGTGAAAGTGACGTGCTACCGGCTCGGCTGCTACAGCTAGCTTTTTGCATCAAAAAAAGAAATAAAAAAATGATATTAATGGTGCTATGGCTTTGGATGTTCTAATCGACATCCCATGAATGGGATTTTATTTTACAGACTGTGGAAACTGTCAGAAAACTCTCAGCTGCGTAGCGCTGAGGGCTTCTTGTCGGTGGCAAGTTTATAGAAAGTTTTGTTTCGTATGCTTTCTAAGTCTATTTATGGTGGGCTGCTCTAATTTTGAATATATTTATCTATGAAAATTTAAGGCAATGCATTACTAAGATGCAGCAAACTGCAGTGGTTTAATGTTATTGCACAACTGACATATAATGGAGGCTAGTTTTTTCTTCCCCTAGGTAAAAGACAACCTGTTGTACCCAGTCTATGTCCCGGAAAAAAGGACGATCTGGAAAATTTTGAAAGATGAAAGCAAGCAAAAAATAGAAGAGCACAAATAACATTAAAGTTTTTTTTTAAATGGTAATGTTCATTCATTTAATTCCTGAACAAATATTCTTGTTCATGCAACAAGAAATGGCAACAAAAGCGTTCATGTGTAACCATGAGAAATAAGTTCATATGAAAGTCATGTTTTATGTGAACCAATAAACAAAACATTGTCAAGTTTCTCACAGTTTAAATTCAACCGCGGTGAAACTGGCTGGATATTAGACTAATTCAACCTCCACCGCAAGTCACCACGGTAACGGCAGTTTTCAATAGGTGCGTTTACATTATCCCTAGAATTGTGCAAAACCTAAACATCCCAATACAAAACTGGTAATGGAGACACCTATATTTCGAAAAAACCTCTCAAATGTCTCTAAAACATGTTTAGGCTCTAATAAGGTGGTTTTATTATTTATTTATTTTGTTATTGAATTTCCCTTTGGGATTAATAAAGTATTTTTCATTTCATTTTCAGGCATGTTGATATAAAAGTGCATCACAAAAGGGTAATGGAAGCTCTTTTTTCACATTCAGACGTCCCTGGATGTGATGTAGGGGGTCACGTGACCAGTTAATTTCTAATAAAGCTGGTATGGTATGAGTAGATGCAGGAGAACGTGGAAATCTTTTAGAAACAAAGAAAAAAAAATATAGCTGCTCTAATCTGACTTGTATGTTTTTATTTCTGTTGTTGTGGAGTGCGACTTTCGATTGACAAGGCAGTAAATCGGGAAGCAATATCTCCGTCAGTTGGATGTTTTATTTTTTTTATTTTACCAGTAATTTAGAAAAATCATACGGATTTTCAGCACCAACAAGCCCACATTTTTCTGACCTGACCACATAAGTGCTGTACTGTTTGGAAAGTCTGAAGTCGGCTAGCGCGTCGCTGATGAGAAACGGTTAATGGTCAGTTGATAGCAGGAGCTGGTTCCAGCTAGCTTTTTGCCGCCCAACATGGCGGCTTAAACAGTGTGACATCACTGATAATGCTCCATATAAGTACACTCCATTTACCAGCAGGAGAAAGTAGTCTGTTCATGTCAAACAGGGGAAAAAATCAGTTACAGGTGAGATGATAAAGGATATAAGTCCAAAACTCTGACCTTAACCAGCAGGTATCAGAAAGCTTCTCCAAGAGGATTCAGACTGGGTTGAAGAATAAAGCTGCTCAGTCCAGATGTTTACTTTTTATTTTACTGGTGATCTTTAGAACTGGACAGACTCTGGTTCTGATTCATAAACTGTATTTATATTTATGTCTGATTTCAATAAATGCAGCTGTTGTCTTAAAAACAAATCAAAGCAGCATTTGAGGATGAAGTTGATGGAAAAATTAACTAGATTGTAAAAAATATAACATATATGGGATAATGGTTTTATTAGAAATAAAATATTGTTTGAATTATTATTATTATTATTGAATAAAAATAAATTCATACATTTTTAAATTACCTCGTATTTTAAAAGTAATTTAACTGCTAAAAGGTTAAAAATAACAAAGTATAATAAAATAATTGTAAATATGTCTTGCTCTGTGGTTCTGGACCTATCAGATGGTTCTGTTCTGTATAAAATAACATTACTGTCTTTATTCCTGTGAACATGTGGGGCTGATGGTGTTCAGATCTCGGTGTGTGGGGTCTGGATTGGGTCCGGATGCAGAGCTTTGAGCCGGGCAGTGGTGCAGCTTCAGAACAGCCGGGAGGGAAGCTCTCGTTCAGGACTCTTACCATGACACGAGTCCCTGAGGACCCAGATATCCTCGAAAGGACAACCAGATTGAGACAGACGGCTCGGAGACAAACCTATCAGACACAGAGATTCTGATGGACTCGGTTCTGTTCGGGGGGAGAGGGTGAGTGGTGTTACAGGAAATAGGTTAGGGAGGAAGGAGGATCCTGGGAGTGGATCAGATAGCTGAATCACCCTGAAGCTGAGATACGACAAAACCTAACCTGTACTCATCCAGGACCAATTCTGGACCCATTCTAGACCCATCTAGGACCCATTGTGGTCCATCCAATCTAGACCCATCCTGGACCCTACCTGGACCTATTCTAGATCCATCCTCGATTCATTCTGGACCCGTGATGGATCCATTCTAGACCCATCCTGGATCCAATCTAAACCCATTCTAGACCCATCTTGGACCCATAATGGATCCTTTCTAGACTCACCCTGGACCTATCATCCATCCTGGACTACCTGCTGGACAGAACCTGGTGATCATCTGGGGCCTCATTTATAAAGCTGACGTACGTACAAGAACCAGCGTACATCGATTATAGTCAACTTTTGGGGTTTATAAAAAACAAGACTTGGTGGGAGAATGTTCCTACCTCCCTCCTCAGAAACTCTGACCCTGCCATACGCACAAAATCTGGAGAAATGGGAAACTGTAACACCAGCGGTACAGAATAAAACCAAAGAAATGATGTGAAATGTGAGACATTTGTTCATTATCAAATATTACCTTTCACATCACGTCATATATCGTATTAGAGCTATTTGCAAAAATGAATAAAGAGGCATGTTTGATACTGATACTCCAGGGAGTGCATGCTCACATACTCGCAAAAAAAGGGAAAAAAATCAGGATTTACAAGATGAACAGAGATGTATGTTAATAATGAAAACCTCAGCCACTAAAATATGTTCTGTCTGAAACAAAACTTACATCTTATAAAATACATTCAGCTAAATAAGGTGGACAGTCTGCTGCCAGCGTGTGCCAGACAAATAAGTTCTTAATAATTAAAATTAAAACGACATGGTCGCCGTGAAAAAGTGCTCGTCAGTTAGGTTACAATCATCCCCCTGCCTGTAGCTAGCCATAAAATGGATTGATGGTTGGATTTAAAACATATCTCAATGCGTTAAGACGCACAACGGCTTGTCTGGCACTGCTGGACAATATGGCACGAGACTCTGGAGTAAGCGGATTTTCGGAGACCAGCAAGATTTATTGGCTCATGAACTGGTTCTGACTGCTGTGTGCTGTGCTCTGGGACCTGTATCATGCTCTGGGACCTGTATCATGCTCTGGGACCTGTATCATGCTCTGGGACCTGTATCATGCTCTGGGACCTCTGTGATGCTCTGGGACCTCTGTGATGCTTCAGGCCCGCCATTACAGAGATGCACCAGGATGAACCACGCTGTGCCAGTCCCTCTGCAAGAGCAGACAACACTGTTTTTTTTTAGCAACAGGCACCTTCGAGAGGCTGACAGGTCGGGGATATTACAGCCAATCTTCAGCCGTGTTATGCCAGAAGTGTTAAACGGCATCATTGGTTTGTCACAACGTTACAAAAACCTTCCTACACTTGGGGTGAACAGGCAAACAAAACAAAGCAGTTTGCAGGAATGTCTGGTTTCCCCGAAGGAATCTGCGCTACTGACTGCACTAAAGTCGCAATAAGAGCACCAAGTGGCTGTAGTGGCTGGTTGGCCTAGGTACACCCATGTCTCATTCATTCTAAGACACAGCAGAGAGTGACACAGTCTGAAGAATGGAGCGTCTCGAAGTGATCAAACACTTGAGAAACGTGCAAGAGGTGGAGCTTTTTTTTTTATTCAAAATTTTTTAGAGTTTCTGTCCAGACGGTCTTTACGTCCTGCAACTCTGCTTCCACTATTTTACTTTCTGATGCTGCTGACGACCATGTCGTCTCCACCAAATAAAACCTTTTTACGTTTTTTAATGTGGTCCATTGGGATCTCTGTCTCACCCCCCCCCCAAAAAATCTTCCCTCTTCTACCCTCTTGGAAATGATACTGAAGAATATTTATCATGAGCATTCACCTGACCTTTTACTGTATAGCCACCATAAGGGCGGGCAAAGCGCTCCCTCACTTGCACCCACTTTAGAGTTGATTCTGAATTATAAATGGAAGCAGGCATGGGACGCACGTGCGCACTCATAAATCTGGAAGTTTTGTGCGCCACATTTCCCTTTTTCCCTGCGTATGCCACCTGTAGTTTGCTTTGCTACGCAGTTTTATAAATGAGGCCCTTGATATGAACAGGTAATGTGACCACTGCTGCAAGGCTGTTTGTGTGTGTGTGTGTGTGTGTGTGTGTACCTGTGCAGGAAGTGAGACCATTGGGGAGCGGCAGCACCTCATGGGCGGGGGGGATGTATAGACTGTAGGAGTCATCGGTCTGAGGGGCGGAGCTTAGACTGGAGGAGAGGGGGGCTCTGGGCAGCAGCTGCTGACGCTGGGTGGGCAGAGAGGCGTGCCGGGACAGGGTCCCCCCTGGAGGAGGAGGAGGAGGAAAAGGAGGAGGAGGAGGAGGGGGGTTATCAAGCTGATGGTTAGAGGTGGAGGTCAGTCATTATTTGGATGGAATGATGGATGCAGGAAGAAGGAGAGAGGAGCATGTAATGATGTGGAAGCAGCCAGATTAGTTTTTAGGGTGGAAATGGGAGTTTTCAATCGGCATCACTTCCTGTTTCCTGAACAGACGTCTGAGTGGATGGATGAAGACGTGGAGATGACGTCCAGAATATGAGATCAAAGTTGCACTAATGCAACCATTTGTTCCAGTTTGAAGGTTCGATGTATCAGGACATAAAAATCATCAGAGACTCCAGCTACAGATGGACAACGTGACAGAAACTAAACGTCAGAATCGGTGAGTGAAAAACTACGTCCAACAGGATGAGGTCTGGACTCTGACTGGACCACACTGAAACCTCAAATTAAATGGACCTCCAACAACTTGATGTCATGTCCGGCCCATTAATTTAAACCAGGTGTGTTGCAGCGGGGAAACATCTCAAACCTGCAGGTCTGTGGGCCTCGACAGTCAGGGTTGGGGATCCCTGTTCTAGAATATTTTGGTATCCAGAGGAGCTCATGACTGCAGAACAATCCCAGACCATCATACCTCCACCACCGTGCTGACAGCTGCTACGAGGTACTTAAGAATCAAACATGTCCACTTTGGTCTGGTCTGTCCAGGGGACATTGTTCCAGAGGTTTAGTTCAGATGCAGCTTTGCCAACCTAAGCCGTGCTGCCATGTTCTTTTTTTCTCCTGTAACCCTTCCCAACAAGCCATACTGGTTCAGTTTCCAACTGGACTGTCATAAACTTTAAAATCTAATCTGTTAACTGAGGCCTGGAGAGTCTGAGATGTAGATCTGATGGTCTGAACCTGCTGGGACCATCCTCCATTCCTGGAAGGCTGGAAGCTGTCTGGTAAATAATTTTTCTCTCTGTGGGATGATGACAGTAGAGATGGATGTAGTTCATCTCGGATTCTGACTTTTAGTTTCTGTTCATAAAATAATGAATATCATCATCAGTAGCTTCAACCTGAACCTGACCGATCATTAAGTTCTGTATTACTCCTCATCCGGACATCCTTCCTGTTTTTCATCTTCTTCCTCCTGAACTGGACTTGAATGCATGATGTTAAGGAAGAAACAAACTAAATAATCCTTTTATCCAATCTGGATGGGATTAAAGAAAGAAAAACCTGAGAAACTGACCGTTCCTCCTGCTGATGACCTCCACGATGGACGGAGGGAAGAAGCCGACTCTGTCAGTCCCTCTCTGGATGTCGTGGATGTGGCCTTTCCAGCGTCCATCCATGTGCTGCTCCAGAACCTGTAGAAACCGGTCACATTTCAGTTTTATTATTGTATAAAAATGCTTCAGATAGTGTTTAATACGAGTGTGAACATGAACGTCTGAGTTACTCAGCCCTGACTAACACATGCTGGAGGCTCAGTGCTTACTTCACTGTCTGTAAGAACAATGGGAAAGTCCAGCTTTTGTGGTTAGCTCACTGCCTGAGTAAAGAGCGTCCTCTGACTGAACTCTGTTGGAGATCAAACATCATCCAGAGGAAATGCAGGAAGGGGTGTTAACCGTCTACAGAGAGCTGGACTTGTCTCCACCTGCCTCTCAGCCACGGTCCAGGTTTACTTTACAACATTTCCCAGAGATCAGATCAGAATGACGCAACTCAGATTTAATCTGATGTTTGAAACTGAAATCTGAGAAAAATCCTCATTCAGAGCAACACAAGATGTTTTTATGTTGGAGATCTGCTGTCCTTAAATATGGATTCTATCTGTTACTGTTACTTAAATCCTGATCACGAGTCGTTGCTTGAAACTAAAAGCAGCACAAATTAGGATTATTTCTCTCCTTTAATAATTCTAGCTGGTGTTGTATTCTACATGGTTGGAAAGCCTGATTAGTCACCTTTACAACCAGGTAAAACTGGTGAGGATGAACACAGCTAAATGTAAAAAATGATCCAAACTCTCCTAAAATACTCTCCACAAGGACTAAATCAGTGGTTCCCAACCTGTTTTCCTAGAAAACCCTTTTTACGTAAGAAGCCAAAGGTCAGATATAAGTCTCTCCCTGCCTAACCCAAAACAGTATTTCTTCTAGGAGGGTTCCTGGCTTGTGTACGTTGTACGTTTTAAGTTTGTTTAGTCCAGAACCTTACAAGAAACAGAAGCAGAACCATGTTGTTCTGAACCAGAACCAGAACAAGTCTCACCATGATTACATCTCCAGCATTGATGTTGAGGGCGGTGGGGTCGTGGACGTTAAAGTAGTCCTTCAGAGCTCGGACCTGCAAAATCCCTGTTGCATCTATTGAGGAAACAGAAACACAGAAGTTTAAATAGATTGCTGGGATGCTGTTCCTCTTCAGGGACCACAACAGGAGCAAAACCCACAATCCTAAAGACCTGCAGAGGTCCTGCTGAGTCTACTGAGAGTAAAACAAATGTGTTAATGAAAGGGGGTCATGAAGAGTATTTAGTCTGGAAAAGACCTGAACAGTATTCTGCTGAACCTATAATTTGATCCCAACTGTGAAGCATGGTGGAGGCAGCATCATTATTTGGTTTTAGACGCTTCAGTTGTTAAAAATAAACAAGGGCTTAAAGAAATGTTATTAGCCCCTAAATTACTTTAGTTATATACAAACAAAATTGAAAAGAAAAAGACTGAAATGAATCAAATGCAATTAAAAAAAAAATTACCAAAATAAAAATAAATAATAGTAAATAAATGAAAATAAACAGATAAAAAAGGAATAAAATTTTAAAAAAGTCAGAAGCAGTTGGAAGCAGATTTGCAACAGAGGGCATGACGGGGTTAAAGATGATGTAGTTCCTGATACGATGATGGTTTGAGGCAGAATCCCTGAACAAGATGAAAGTGGATTTCCAAGGTCGTATTTCTGACCTTCGCCCAGCTGAGATGCTGAAGTTTCACCAGAAGAGAAATCAGGCAGAATTAATAGAACACATTTCATTTTCCTCCTTTTTTACATCTAAGACCTAAAACTTTCCAGAAAACCCTTGAAAGTGAATCTTTTCCAGCTCTGTAACGTCCCCAATCCTTCTCCCAACACTCCCATCATGTTCTAAAACTCAAGGTGCGTTTTTTAGCAGAGGGTGGGACTTCAGTTTGATGGACACATCATATATCCAATCACATGTGAGGGCAGACTTGGATCTGGGTTTTTATGTAAAAGAAGGATGGGGCAGATGCTCTGAAGACAGCGTAGTGGTCCAGACCAGGATTTCTAAAGAAGACAAATTGATGAAAAGAGCCGAACCTCCATCATTCATCCATAATGAATTAAATGAATCACTATATTTCTAATAAAACTATTGTATGACGTATCATCCATCCATCAGCTGCATGACGCTGATCACCAGCTGCTGCCTGAACAAAATGCAGCTGAATGGGGAAAGGAGTTTCAATGAAGTCAGAGTTTAAAAGGAAATATATATATATATACAGTACAGACCAAAAGTTTGGACACACCTTCTCATTCAAAGAGTTTTCTTCATTTTCATGACTATGAACATT
>JBAFTB010000023.1:28826553-28839181 GCA_037177355.1 Melanotaenia trifasciata
ATAGTCATGAAAATAAAGAAAACTCTTTGAATGAGAAGGTGTGTCCAAACTTTTGGTCTGTACTGTATATATATATAATTCATAGAAACATAAATGTTTAAATGCATTCAGTTGCATTTATAATCTGAGTTATTTTCCCCGGGAAAATAATTTGGCTACTGGAAATTCTGATAGGCCGGTAGATTCCGTTTTTTATCATTTTTTATTACAAATGATAAAAAAAATAGTAAATTTAGAGCCCTCGATCTGGACTTTAAGGTGTTCTTTTGTCCTGTTTGTCCTGCAAACTCATCTTTAGGTGTCCAGCAGTAGGTTTCAGGTCAGGACTTCAGTCCAGAACAGTCCAGTACCAGTGCCCTCCTCTTCCTCAGCCACGCTGCTGTAATGTAGCAGAATGTGGTTCTTCATCGTCTTGCTGAATGATTCTTGGACTTCTTTGGAATACTGACTGGTCTGACCACAGTCCAGGTCTCCAGTGTGTGATGGTCCATCCCGGATTCCTCTGAGTCTAGAGAAGTCGCCTCTGGAATTCTGGACCAGGTAAACATGCAGCATCTTTTCTGCTCAGGCAAGTCAGAAGCAACATCCGTGAGTCTGACTCTGGATGAAGGTTTCCATGGAAAGCTTTGTTCATGTGGTTGTATCCACTGGTGATGATGATGGCAGCACCACGGAAACATTTCCCGCATGTTAACATCGGTCCTTCATACACAGAAATTCCTCCAGATTAATTTAACAATTTAATGATTTTCTGATTGTAGAGAAGAAATAGTTTCAAACTATCTTTGAGGAAATTTGTTTTTAAACTGTTGAAAGACTTTCATGGATGCTGCCGTTGGACCAACTGACCTGGACTTCTTTTCGGATGCAGGTAAACATGAAATGAAGCTGAAGCAGGTGGTTCTTACTGTCTGCGACGAAATAAAGTTTCCAAACTGCCCATTTTTTCATAATTTTGGTCGTGGACTTCCTGACGACTCCATGTATGACTCAGATAACCAGCATCTAAATTCTCATTACTCATGCACTATGAATAAAACAGGCTCTGATTTTATTTTTAAAATGTTCACACATTCAACACTAAACTTTCTACATGAAGGTCCGGATCACGACTTTCTGCTTACTCCAATATTCATATCATAAATATAGAAGAATATTATAATAGGATGCAGAAATATAGAGTTGGTGCTGCTATGATAAGTAAACAGCATGTTTTGTTGTTATTGTGATGAAAATAGAAGCTGAAACAAACTCTGCAGATTCCCACTGACTCCTACCAACAACAAACCAGCCGCTAACGCTCCTCATCAAAGATTAATCTGCAGCGCACGGCGGCGGAGCGTGCACGTCATTCATCTCTCCTTTCTGCAGCAGTAAACATGACGGGAAAATCTCCATCCATGTTTAAATCACTACTTCAACACAACCGTTCATTCTTGCCTCAGTCTGGTCCCACAGGAACTTCAAAGACCGCAGGATTACAGAGCGCTCACAAACTGCATGCATGGCACTGCTGCGTTCGAGGCTCATTCTGCCCTTTGAAGTTCTGAGAGCCGACAGATAAGAGTTTAAGGTTACATAACCACAAATTTTACACACAGCTGCAGCATGGATTTCAGCTCCTAACGTCAGATGAGGTCGAGTCAAACTGCACGGCGTGAACATTTCAACAGAAAACTAAACAACCCCGAAACACTTTGTTGGTGGTGACATCTGACTGAAAGTAGCTTTAATAAAGCAGATGTAATCTGACCCACTTGCATTTAGCAGCCGGTGGAAATGGAGGGAGGTGTGTGCGCTCTGACCTCGCAGCAGCTGCTTGATGTCCCTGCTGGCGTGCGACGTGGTGAACTGGTTCACGATGTCCAGCGCCGTCTGGTTGTAGGTGTTACGGATGTTTACGTCCACCCCAGCCTGAATGGATGACAACACACAGCAGAGACACTCAAACTGTCAATCATACCATCTATTTCCATGAAAACTATATATCTATTAATATCCAGTATTTTTGTTTTTGTTTTTCTAAGATTAACTTGATCTTAAATCATGGTTGGGGTGATGTAAAGTTCAAACATTCAAGTAATCTAACCCAAAAATAAACATTACCTTAGCTTAAACGTTATTGAAATTAACCCTTGTAGGTCACTTTTTTGACCTTTCAGATAGTTTTTCCTTCAGTTTCCCCAAATGAGATGATATTTTAATAAGAAAATCTTTCTCTTGAAGAAATAGTTAGCCATCGCATTAGGTTAAACAGGATAACTAGCCATTAAACTTATTTTTAAATAAAATAATCAAAAATTGCTGGGGACTTTATTTGGTTAAAGAAGCTAATGTTAGCTGCTACATTAGCTAATAAAGGAGAATACTGCTGCTAAATTAAACTGGATTATGTTAAAGGTCTAACCTTCTTAAAGGAGTAAAATTTACAACTTCAAAAGCTTTAACAAGATTCCATGATCCCTTAAAGTTGATTTTAAATAAAATAAGATATAAAAAATAGCTAGTGATTGTATTAGGTTAAAGAAGCTAGTGCTAGTTGCTACATTAGCGTAAGGAAGAGAACACATAATGCTAAATTTGCCTCAACCAGATAATATTAAATGTCAAATTTGACTAAAATAATAAAATGTATTGCATTATAGGTCTTAAAAAGACAACACTAGCCATTACACTTATTATTACAATAGGAAATAAATTGTTAGCCACTGAATTAGGTTAAACAGGATAATAGTAGTAGGTGTTATGTTAGACTGACAGGGAGAATGCTGCCGCTAAATTACCCTCAACAAGATAATATATATAAAATTTTCCTGAAAGGAGGAAGTTTGTTGTCCAACAAGTTGACAAAAATTAAAACATTTCTCAAAACTTTCGCTACTGCTGTAAAACGCAACTTATGAAGTTTAGCTCATGAACTATCAGATGTTCCCATCTGAACTAAAACAAGGTAAAAATGTTCCTGATCATAGGTGGAAACAAAGAGACTACGTTGATATGTTTACCTGAACAACTAAAGAATAAAAATACTGTCATCATGTTGGGAAGAAGAAAGAACCAGTGGTCTGTGGCTGCATTGACAGGCAGTCTGAATCCTCTAAAACGAACTTACATCCAGCAGCAGTCGGACCACTTCGGTCTTTCCGTACAGGGATGCTTCGTGTAGAGCTGTTCCAGACTTGGTGGTCTTATTGATGTCGATGCCGGCTTTCAGCAGCAGCCTGGAACAGGCAGAGAGATGTCATTTATACCTGGATTTTACTCCCTATGGTTTAAAATTCGTCATGGAGTATTTTGATTTAATAACAGAATAAAAAGTGCATCCCTTCAGGCCGTTGTGTTAGTGTCATGGTGATGAAGGAGCACACTGATGCAGCAGCTGGTAGCTTCATCTTTGTTACTGAAGCATGAATTATTTATGACAACGTGAGACTAAAATATCCCAATAATCAACATTGAGAAGGCAGCGTACAGAGGTTTAATTAACCCCTTACAGCAGCTGCTAAGTGCTGCAGACCCTCCCTGCTACAGGTGTCCTCACATCAGCTGGACCATAAATCACAGAAAGGAGACAAGCTGCTTCATCTGACCCAGAAAAACTGACTAAATCATCCGACTGCTGGAAGGGATGAGACTGGTGGTGTAAACAGACTGAAAGGCAGCCGTCTCTATTTACAGCAGTTATTTCTAGCTTCCAGGATGGTGATAATGAGGTTTCTGCTTAATGAGCTGAGCAGATTTCAGTATCCACCCAAAGCAGAGGTGTAAATAAGGATCTTCACACAGATTTTTTCTAAAGGCAGTTCAGCATCTTGTTTTCTTATCCAGCAGGTAAAAGTCACACTGAAACACACCACTGACGAGGATGAAACAGTAAAACTGGGTCACAGGGAGGCTGGAGTGGATTTTCCATGTCTGCTGGGAATGTAAGGAACGAAGAAGAGTCTGCACAGATTCACCAGCAGCTCGGCCTCATCCTGAAGGAAAGAGTCCGCTCGCCAACATCTGCAGCCTCTGTTACAGCTAAATAAACTTTTACCACTCAAACCGTAAAATTAATTAATATAAACCATCACAGATGTTAATCTTTGTAGATCATCAGTGACTTTTTGTCTTTTCAGGTAATTTTCCCTCCATTTCTAGCCTCCATCGATTTTATTTTTTTAAAGGTCAACAAGACATTTTTATTTACCCTTTCAGGTCATAAATGGACAAAAAAGTCCTCTCCTAAAACTGCTATACAAGGTTACAGATTAATATTTTTTCCACTTGTTTTTGCTCGAATCTATTGCTCAAGTCCTAATAAATAATACCAAATATTTAATAATTCACATTATTTTTACTTCTAACTTCAAATGCTAATTTGGTCACATGATGTGAAAGCTATGAAATATTTACTCATAAATGACTTGATTTCCATACTTTAATATGACAAAAAAAATTGTGCATTACAGAAACGGTGACCGTATGAAAAAAGTGGAATTTAAAGGGTTAAAATAATTAGAATAATTACATATTTGGTTTTATTTATTAGGACTGAAGTTGACTGAAAGATCAGAGCGGGAAAAAAGAAAAAAACTTGTATAGCAGTTTTTAGAAGAAGACTTTTTGTCTCGTATGACTCTAAGACTCCTTCCCATCCCTCTCTGCTGTGCTTCAGCTCTCCCTTCAGTAACCATGGCAACTGTATCAGTGACTGACAGCAATGACGGAGTTGTTCTTGGCTCTGATTTGTTGAAGGAAATAATGCATCAGAAAAGGTTTCAAATCTTTTAAAGAAATATAACATTTTTAGTCTCTGGGTGGTCTGAACTAACTCTGTGGTCCTTGTAAAGGAAACTGGAAACTAAAACAGATGCTTTGTTGACAGATTTCAACCATGGACAGTTTGACTCAATCACCTGTGTCTTCATCCCCACATAAGATGTCTTTACCCAGGTGAAATCCTGCATAAGCACTGATGGGAAAACAACATAAAAACTGAATCCTTGTGCTGGTTTGACTAAAACCAAACTTTTAAATATGATCAAATCTGTTAGTTGTTTCAGAATTTGTTCTGTTATTACACTCCATCCTCTAGTCTGTGAAGTCTGGTTTCAGCAAATACACCCAGCCATCCAACACCAGGACAGACGTCCAACAAAAAAGTTAAAGTCAGACTCACCGTATGACGTCTTTGTGTCCGTTTCGAGCTGCCAGGTGTAGCGGGGTGGTGTAGGCGGAGTCTGTGGGCTCCTTCCTCTCGCCTTCCAACAAGGCCACCACCATGTTGCTGCTCAGCAGCAGCTGCGCCACCTGGAGGAGGAGACACGTCAAAGAGTCACTGCAGGAACTCTCCAGAGGTAAAAGTTCCTCCGGTGCACCAGGAACAGAACCCTGTTCCAGAACAGGACCAGAACCCGTTTCTAGAACTCCTTTCAAAGTTTTTCTTTTTTTTCTCTCATACCCATTCTGGTATCAGACCAGTTTCAGAGGAACTTAAATGGGATCTATGAATCATTAAGGCAGAAACAGTCGCCTATGCTAAGAGACTGTTTCTCTCCTATGTTAGGAAACTGGGATTAAACTTATCTTTATGGACAAACATAGTGGCTTTAACTTATAAATATATGCGATAAGATAATGAAGGACAGGAATCCAAACTTGTCCTTCATAACCAGCAGGTATCGCTTTAAGACAGAAAGTTTCTGTTCAGACTGGGATGAAGAATAAAGATCCCCAGGACAAATATTTATTTAAAGATCCTCTGAACTGGACCGACTCTGGTTCTGACTCAAACTGGATTTATATTTATGCCTGAACATGTTTTAGTCATCAATCTAAAAAGAAATGAGAACTTTTAAACTGATCGACAGTCTGCTGAATGTCTCATGGAGAAGCTGGGTGACGATACCAGAAACAGCTGCCGTCGACACACCCCACTAAAACAGCTGAAACCTAAACACACACCTCTTTACTTCCACCTCTGTGAGGACCTTACTGGTCTGAATCCCGTGGCCCAGATCTGACCGGCCAGTAAACATGTTTCAGCTAATAAATGAGCTGAAACCTGCAGCAGGATCGTCTCACAGCTGAAAACACAATGAACTAGACTCTGACCCCCTCAGGTCTTCAGGGTTCTGTTACATTATGCTATCCAGCCTCCATCTTTACCTCCACCCACAGCCTTGCATCATGCTGCCTTCACTGACCCTCAGAAGGAGGGTGAAACACTCCGGCTTTTGTTCCTTTGCTAGCAGAGGACAGACAGATATCTGATGGAGGAATTCTGATACGCTGGATTAATCTTTAAGCCATAAGACTGAGCCCGTCTACACGACCATCAAACTCTGGTATCTGGGAATAATCCCTGGAGATGCCTGGTGTTTTCTGACCCCCCCCCCTGAGCACACTCACCTTGGCTCGCCCGAACTCGCAGGCCAGATCCAGAGGAGTCTTCTTGGCCTTGTTGACCAGACACGGGTTGGACTGATGCTGCAGCAACATCTCCGACTGAAAGCACACAAACAAAAAAAGAATGAGCTCAGTTCTGGTATTGAGTGAGGAGACGACGTCCACATCCGGATGTGGACGAGACTCCCAGTGAAGCAGCTGCAGAGCGAAGCAGACGAACCTCGTCTGCAGCTGAGATTCATGAACATAACAAACAGGTTTAATCAGACTGGGATCAACTTCCAGACCCTCCTCGGTTGGGGGTGGGGGTGTTACAGATGCAAACACTCACCTACATCCATCTTTATCCAGAACTGAAACACCAGAATGCTGCATGACAGCAGGAGGTGGAATGCTCACATCTGACCTCAGGATTAAAAAGAAAACCTCTGCAGCATTATTTCCTCTGAAAACACCTCCTCCTCTTCCTGGTCACATCTGTCACCCCAAATCTGTACCCCCACCTCCAAAACCCTCCTCACCAGCATAACCCAGCCCCCCACAGACCTGGTCTCATCCTCCTGCAGGAGGTCCTGATTTAACCTGGTCCATCCAACTGAATCTAAACTAAATTCCTCCAGTTTAGATGGATTGGAAGGTCTGGAACGTTTCTGGCTACAGATGATGTGTGTCCTCATGCTGGCGCTGCCGTCTCACGGCTTTAACGGAGAAACTCAGACCCAGTGAAGAAGAAGCTGCCTGTTTTCACTTTAAGATGAACCAAAGCACCGTTCTGTTTTCTGTTTCTGGGACGGGTTGGGATGCCAAGATTACAGATTTTCTAGGTACGACTATTGCCAAAGAAATAATCACGATTTAACAATTATTATGTGTTAATTAATTTCCAAACACTATAAATATATAAAAGAGGTTCTGTGGCTCTGCGCTGATGTTTAGATGGTAAATAAACAGTAAAAAATAAAATCTCAGTTAGAAATCATGTTGGCCTGCAGCTGGTTTTAAGAAAATTGTATTAGACAAATACTTTTGATTTATTATTAGTTTATTTAACTATTTGTGGGCAAGTCAGATTATTCAGGATTATCTTTTTTCTGCTCATTTTCATTCAGTTGTATTTAACTTTATGTTTGCTTTGTTTGTATTGATTGATTTGTTTTGTAGAGATAAATAAATACTTTAAATAAAAAAAAAATAAAAGTAAAATAAAATAAACTCCTTATAGGAGTTTAAGTTTTATTTAGGGCTACTAAAATTACAAAGAGATTAATATGTGGAATTAACACATTATTATTGTTTTGACGCATTAACAAAGTTATTACTCCTGCTTTATTAAAAATCTGAATTTGGATTTTTACCGTCTAGGTACCTTGTCACAGCTGTGAACCGAATCCACCAAAACCCATCTTATCTTCCTTATTTATAAAGATTCTGACAGTATTTCAGCCTTTAGACAACATTTAGAAGCTGCAGGATAATCCCTCTGATTTATCACAGCGTTGCTATCGTTCTGTGATCTTTTATGGAAAGTAAGGATATTGAGGGATCTTTACGATTAACTAATTGTCGCATTTATTACCGTTAATGTGACAATTGTGGCAAGCTGTGACATCCCTAGAGACGAGTAACACTGAAATAGTGTCACGAAACAGTAAAAAATGAGCTGAAAACCTTAAATAATCGCTGGTTACAGCTCAGTGTGCGTCGCAACTGGATTAATATCCAGATCAGTTTAACCCTTTAAAACCAACCCAAGAAAAAATGAAAGAATATTCTAATTTTTCTAATCATAACAAAAACTATTTTTAATATATATATACTTTATTACTGTGACGTCAAAAATATTGTAGTGCAAAAAGTGTCGACCAGGGATCAGAAGACCAGCATTATATTGTGTCCAACAGGATTTTCTGCCAAAGATTTAACCATAAAGTGATGCAAAAGGTCTAAGAAACCCTTTGTATTCGGCATTAAATGCTTTTAAACATCCTCATGTCCAGAACAGACCAGTCCAGACCTCATCAGGTGGAAGAGTGCGAAAGTGACGTGAACTCACCACCTCGAAGTGTCCGTACTGGGCGGCCAGGTGCAGAGGGATGTGTCCGTCCATGGAGGCGGTGTTTACTGACGCTCCGGACCGAAGCAGCATCAGGACGGACTCGGCTTTTCCCTGCCAGGCGGCGTAATGCAGCGGACGCATCCCTGAAACCATCCACATTCATGGCTTATTAAAACTTCAAAAACTCCTCATAATAAAGATTTATTTCCTACACGTAATTTCAAACCTGATCTATAATAAAAGCAGCATCGATGAAAGTCTCTAGGGATTGCCAGAAAATCACCAAATAGCTTAAAAACAAAGATTGATATTTCTCCTCTACAGTCCAAATATTATTAAAACATCAAATTAATCTGGTGGAACTTCAGAAGGAAAAAAAACTCTGCAGACTTCTGCAGCATAAACCCTTAAAACTCCAAACCAGTTTTTAACCATTTGTTAGGGAAAAAAACAGCCTGTAGAAGCTGAAGCTTTTAACTCCAGTCAGCAGACATGATGTTTTCAGCCTCAGCTGTCAGATTATGAGGCTAAAATGATGTAAAATCAATGTGTGAATAGATATAGCAGCATAAAGGCCGACCAGAAGAAGAAAGCAGAATTTATTACTAACAGAACTTTGTAGAAATAACACACAGATCAACAGTGACCAAGCCTTTTCTCATCTGCATCATTCTCTCAAGTCTTGGCTTTCAGGACAAAAAATATTAAACACACAACCGAAACTACACTTTTTCTCATTTACAGTTATTTATGCCGGGTATTTTATATTTCAGGATGCATGGCCTTAGATATCTTACAGATTGTGAACACGTCTCTGCTTTCAGGCGTCTTCCATGAGACCCTAAAAACAACCGTCACTAAGCCCCTTCTGAAAAGAAAAACTCATGAGCAGCTACAGGCCGATATCAAACCTCCCCGTTTTTAGTAAGATTATAGAAAAAGCTACACAACGTCCTGACCGAAATAACTGTTTAAGCAGAAACTTAAGAGAAAATAATCTCAACTGATACGTTTTCTGTTTATTAAAGAGAAATTAAAGTTATTGAGTGAAGGTGAAGAGCTCCTCTTCATGCTTTGGTTCAGTGAAAAGGTCAGATCAGTAATAAACCCGGACGATATCATGAGAACGGAGTCATCCTGGCTGCCGCCAGTAATAAATAATCTCATCAGTAATCTGCTTCGGAGCAGTAATGCTCTGCACGTCTGACGGACAAATGAGAAAACTGTTATTCTACGTGTGGAGGTTCAGATCATAGCGTGGACCCACAGAACCAGTCTGAGCCTGGTTCTGCCTCAGACAGACCACCACAGACCAGCTGACGGGTCTTTGCTAGAAACAAGCTGCAGTGAACGCAGCACAAGTCAGCTGTTAATCTGCCGCGATCTTCTGATACTGAAACAGTATCATGTGGACGGAAAATTAAATTTCCTGTCAGAGGTCATGAAGCTCTTCTGATTGGTCAGGTTTCATATGACATCTTTAGAAATGATTATTTTAACAGATGGCATACACACCTGATGTTTTTCTGCAGTCACTGAATCAGATGAGTCATGGAGTCCTTAATCTCTCAGTTCTGACAAATTCACCACTTTCTTTATTAAAAAAACAGTTTTTATTAAGAAAAAAAAAAGTTTGTGTTTGACTGGAATTTCATGTTTTCATCCATCTGACCAAAGAAGTTTTCTACTTTGCCTTTCTTTTTACCAACATCCAGCCTTGTCCCATGCATACAGAGATTCCTCCTGATTTTCTGAATGTTCTGGTGATATTCTACTCTGAAGATAGTTGATATTCAAATTCTGAGGAACATTTTTTTCAATTGTTCCACAATTTTAGATCCATTTTGTCTCAGACTGGTGAATCTCTGTCCATCTTTCCATCTGAGAGACTCTGCCTCTCTGAAATGCTCCTTTTATACCCACTGTTGCCAGTTAAGCTGATTAGTTATCAAATGCTCCTCCAGATGAGCTGAAATGAGCTATTTCAGCACCTTAGCTGCTGGTAAAATATTCACACCAAATTAAGTGGTCAGAATGAAGAGGAGCTCTGACAGTAGCAGCCGGTCTTACCATTGCTGTCCTTGATGTCGACGGTGGCCTGAGCCTCCAGCAGAGCCTCCAGCAGCTCCGTGGTGCCGGTGAGGGCGGCGTGATGCAGCGCCGAAAACCTGCAGGTCAAAGGTCACACAGAGACTTCCAGTTAAACTCGTCTATTCGTGACGAGAAGAAAGAATCAACATGAACTCATTTCCAACATGAATTCTCAGGCTGGACTGAGCTGGAGTTTTTACTTTCAGACATTTAACGCTGGAGCAGGTTTAATTGAATATTCCAACAAAAACCTCTTAAAAGCCCCAAAAAACTAAGATAAAAAAGTTTTAAGAGGCAAATCAGATCCTGAACTTCAGTTATCGCAGCACACATGAACCTCGCTGCAAACATCTGATTGATGAATACACAGAAAACACACACACGTCAGGTTTCAGGACTTGTAGGAATTCAGGCTGTAAGGCTGCCAGCCAGAGCTGTATTTATGTTTGCGCAGGTCTGTGAACAGTCAGTCACCATCCTATGCTCCGCATAGGTCCAGCCACCAGGTGACTGCTTACATGATGATACCACGATACGGTGCTGAACCTATGATGTCACATCCTCCAGCTAATTCCCGCTGGGAAGAGTTGGCAGCACTGGATGTTAATGCTAATGAGCAGGAACAACCTGGAGCTGCTGGCTGAATTTATGGGTATATCTGCTGATCTTTGCTACCCTATCAGAAAAGAGTACTGCGCATATTTTTCATACAGTTCAGGTTTGTGCTTCCAAAAGTAGTCAGTCAGTCAGTCAGTTACTTGCTTAATAAGTTATTTTAAGAAAAACTCTAAAGAATGGTCTTAAGAAATAATATCACAGGAAAATTTCAAAAATGAAATTGTGAATAAATTTATGCAGGTAGGATAATTCAACTATAAATTAGTGATTTGCTCTTTATATATTATATAATGATGAAAAACTCAAAATGGTTCAAATAATTCATGATTGTTTCTTAGAACATGTATAAAATATATCCAAGTTATTAATCAGTTTGTTCCCCAACACGCCAGCCTCTGTGTCAGACCTCCGTGTTGTTCCAGCTGTTCTTAAACACGGAGTTGAGGGTAGTGTGGGATGAATGATGTTTTTGTAGGACGTCTGGATGGGTGGGATGAAACGTTAGAACACTGGATCTCTGTTTCTCCAGATCCAGGATGAACCAGCTGATCCAGGAACTGCTGACTCCAGTTTGTTAATCCAGTTTTATTAGCGATGCTAATCATGAAAGTGGGTCAACAAATAACATGTTGACTGCTGAGATCGCTGCCATCAGATCTGAGAACGTTAACGTATGGATGGAAACAAAGACGCTCCTGTCAGGAAGATCTGATCTGAGACGTTTCAGACGTCCCGTGTTGATCTTTAATGTGATCAGTCACTTTGGATGCAACGTTGCTACTGCTGGAAAAGGTCAGAGGAGAATGGGCAGACTGGTTGGGGATGATAGAAAGGCAACAGGAACTCCAGTAAGCACTGGTTCCAACAAAGGTCTGCAGAAGATCATCTCTGAACACGCATCACGTCTAACCTCGAAGCAGATGGGCTACAGCAGCAGAAGACCACACCGAGTGCCTCCTGTCAGCTAAGAACACGAAACCAAAACCTGGATCATCAATATGGAGCGAAATATCCTCATGTTTCGAACATCTTGTCTATGACACCAAGAATTAACCCGTACATCCTCCACAAATTTACTTCTTGTGTCGAAAAAGGTCCACACACAAAAACTGCTATAAAACAACTGGTTCAATTCGCTGTTTCTTAGAAACAAATATAACAGAAGGGTTTAAATAAACTGATATACAAGAATTAAGTAAAATAATTGATGAATTAAAATTATCTTCTGCTGGGCATGATGACTTATCTGCATGGCTTGTGAAACAAATAAAACAGTTTGTACTGCAGCCACTAGCTTATATCATTTCATTGTCTTTAAGTACTGGCGTCATACCGGAAGATTTAAAAGTAGCAAAGGTAATCCCCTTATTCAAGGCAGGTGAGAGACAGTGTTTCAATAACTATAGGCCAATTTCTATATTGCCATGTTTCTCTAAAGTAATGGAAAAAGTAGTCTATAAAAGAATAATT
>JBAFTB010000023.1:28865437-28875528 GCA_037177355.1 Melanotaenia trifasciata
AATAGAATAGAATAGAATAGAATAGAATAGAATAGAATAGAATAGAATAGAATAGAATAGAATAGAATAGAATATGGTTCCTGACCATGTCCATCCCTTTATGCTCCATGTCACATCTGGAGTGAAGATCTTTTAGTAAAAAATCTTTTAGTTTATGCAGAAAAACCAGAAATCCGCTTTTATCCTCCAGATGTAAAGCTGCTGATTCACAGTTTCTCCACGTCAGTCAGAAAAATGAAAAGCCCATCACTTCCAAACCGCCTCTCCTCCTTCAAACAGCACTGAGTCTTCAGATGATGATGAAGACGAAGCTGCAGGACAGGCAGGAGCCCTGACAGCAGTGGTTTCTCGGAGCTGATTGGCTGAGCTCAGTTTGAACCCAAACTCATGAATAAGACATGAAAGCGCTCCGTCTGAGGCAGGACGAAGAGACTGAGTGGGTGTCAGCCTTTTAACAAAGACACAACGGCTTTACGAGGTTCCCATAATGGGATGCTGATGAGCTGCAACACCAAACATGGGGGGTAGGATACCTCCTGGGGTGGGAATACCCCTTGGGGCAGACAGATGGGGATGTAATGGGTCGGTTTGGGCTATTATGTGAGGTCAAAAACCCTCCAGACCAAACAGCCTATTCAGGAGATCTAAAGTTTAAAGAGGAGGAGGATTTATGATGCTCACTGTGTCAGTTTATCAGTTCATTGATCCTGAGAAGGAAATTCTGCAGCTCCACCCACACTAAAACTACAAAGGATCCAGAGTCCTAGATACAGAAACCTTTATGTGCATGGACGATCTCCTGCAGGACGAGTTACTCCACAGGTAAGAGGTGAAGCATCACCTGACCTTCAGCTGCATCTGAGCATCGCATGATTTACATTTTTGTTTATAAAAAGCACATTTACTAAATCTGTGGGTTGTGTGTTTCCTAACATCTTGTCAGACCACTGTTATCTTTGATCAGAGCACTTTAGGGGTCTTCAAATCAGCTTATGTCACATCTAAATGTTCATTTTCCATCATTTTCCCAACATCTTGGATCAGTGAGAAGAGTTGGACTGTTGCATTTTCTCCAGAGATTCCCTGAAAGGCTTAAGTCCAGACCATGTGATACTGATCCATGGGTCCAGTCAGTCGATGCTGGTATGACCCAGATTATATAACAGTGTTTTCATAATGATACCAGTTTCATGCTATCTGGCGTATGTGACTGAAAAGAAATTGGCCAGGAAGAGTCTATTCCAACATTTTAATGTCCACAGTGTCTTGATCTTCATCTTGAATCCATATTTCTCAGCAGAACTCATCAGAACCAGTTCTTTGTGGTGAATTTAGTCATTTATCTTATCGTAGTCAGCTCCTCTAACAATCACGTCTAAAAGTGATATCCGACCCGAGCGTCCGCCATCTTTTTCAGTTGTCCCTGAGGATGAGGAGGCTGCTGATCTAATCTCCAAAGCATGTTTGCATGTTAACTGTTTTAAGGACTTTCAGTCAGGATTTGGACCACTTCACAGACCGGAAACTGCTCTCCTCAAAGTCTAAAAGGACATCCATCTAAACACTGACAACAGCGGAAGTTCGGTTCTGGTAGATCTCACAGCTCCTTTTGACACAGTCGACCAGAACATCATGTTAGGCCGACAGGTGTGAATCTCTGGCCCGGTCCTGATTTGGTTTGAATGGAAAACAGGGACTACTTTGCATCATTAACTATAGATCTACATGTGGAGTTCCCCAAGGCTCCATGTTGGGCCCCCTATTGTTCAGCATCTACATGCTTCTACCAGCTCAGATCATGGAAACAAATAAATAGCTGATCATAATTATGCTGACGACACTTAGCTCTTTTTTACTATCTCACCAGGAGACTCTGGTCCCAGACTAATCAACACAGGGATGTTCCAGAAGGTTTCTCAGCTAAATAAAGATAAATCTGAAATTATTGTGTTTGGATCCAAAGATGATTGTCCATCTTCAGTCAGAAATCTTAAAACCAACGGATCAATCCACAACTTCTGGTGTCAATTTGGATTCTGAGCTAAATTTTAACGTCCATATTAAAGAAGGAACCGGACCAGCCTTTTACCACCTGAAGAACAGATCTAGAACAAGGGGACTGATGACTACTATAATAGAGGTTTTACAGTTTCACTAAGAAACTAATCCAGATGCTGCTGCTCATGTCCTCTTTTAGGACATGGAAAAGGAAGCTTATCCCTCTGGTTCTGCTTCTTTTGATCATGTTCAGCATATTGGATGGCCTTATGTTTGATATGTGCTATATAAATAAATTTGCTTTGCTTAAAGTGGTACACTATTATCTGGATATTATCTTCAATTACTAGCTGTTTGGTCCATGTCCAAGCTTTTAAACCCCATTTCCAAACAACAGACACGTTATGTTTAAAATCTGCTACAGCTTCACTTTCTAGTTCTCCACAATGACTCGTTAATGTGAGTCAGGTGTGTTGAAGCAGGAATACATGGAAATCCTGCCCTTGTAGGACCGAACTGAGTGGCCCTGCTCTAAATGAATTTCCTTCTGAACGGTTTATCCCTGAACCTCCACACTCTGGTGATCACCCTTCATCTTTTTTTGCGAAGATTTCCGAACATCTGCCCCAGGATTCCATCCTCCTGTCACAGCATAGACACAAAGTAAATCCTTCACTTTCTCAGACCTCCCTTCAGATGTGGTTCACAGCAGCAGGATGAAGTGGGCGGAGCCGTGCAGCGGCAGCATGTTGACTGTAAACACTCCACAGCACCCCTCCCCTCTGTGCTGCAAGTCCTTTTAATCCTGGCTGGACACCATCTGGAAGCTCAGTGTGTGATGCTGGTGCAACAGATGTGAGCATGACGGAGTCTGGGGTCGTACATGTCCTTCAAAAGTCACACTGACGTCCCAAAATATGGAAGGCTGAGTTTGTGGAATCCTGTCGAGTTCCTCAGCTAGACTTGATTGACAAGGCGTGGTGTGGTGGCGATTTTGAACATTTTTTGTTGTGACGTAGCTCCATCTGAGAAACCTCTAACACAGTCAGCTTTCATAAGACCTTTCAGAAAAAAGTTTCATGAAATCAAATCATCTGAGTTTTAATATGATCTGTCCACCGTTACCAGGATTTACCAATGTTACCATGGTAACAACAGAATAAACCCAAAGACCCCATCTTTCAGGTTCGACCCAATCGCAGCGCCTGACAGTAAAGTTCTACCAGAATTTAGACGGATCCAAACCACCATGGATCCACGTGGACCCTTAGAAACCAGATCAGAACCAGGACTCGGATCATAAGCTCATGAACCAGGATAAAGAGGACTTACTGTTCCTGCTGGTCTTCAGCTTGGACAGCAGCTTCTGGGTGGACAGCAGGTCTCCGCTCTTCACCGCCTGCAGCAGCTCCTGCTCCTTCCCCATCTTCCTCCTCCTCAAGTTCGGACTAGCTTCACCTCCTCCTCCTCAGACCTTCATACTGGACCTGGTTCAGGCGAGACCCTCCTCTTCCTCACGTCTGGAAACTTTCCAGAGACAGAAACACTCCTCGTCAGCTTCAGCTGGAGGAGGAAGAGGAGGTGATGAAGAGGGGGAGGTGTCAGGACTGAAAGAAAAAAAAAGTGAATGAAGATGAGGAGGGAAGGATGAAGGAGCAGTTTTCTGATTCTGTTAGAGAAGCTAAAAAACCTCAAACTGATCAATAAATCTCCGTCATCAATAAACATATTATTAACTTTGTTATAAAGTTTCAGCTGAATAAAGTTTTTTCCAGCAGAAACGTCTGCAGGTTAAAGTTTAAATTACGACAACTTGACTGTTTTATCGTAAACTTTGTCGTCAAAGTTTAGTCAACACGCGAATCCGAAACAAAATAATGAAATAAAGAAAATAAATCAAATTTAGTCCTTTTTTTTGTTTGTTTTGATTCTCCAAACGTTGTTTTCCTATGTTTTGTTTTTTTTGTCCTTTCAGTTTTCTAAAATGATCTCTCTACATTGTTTTTGTTTTGTTCACACATTTTCTCATTTCTTTAGTTTTCCATTTAGTCTAATTTATTGTTTTCTAAAACGCTTTCATGCATTTCATTTTCTATATTCCATATATACATATATATTCTATATGTTTTATTTCACTTTGTAAAATTTTGTATTTTTTTCTCATTTTTTAAAATGTGTTTTTCTGTTTTTGTTGTTACTTTTAAAAATTTTGTGTATTATCTGGAAATCATTTCATTGCCTTCTGTTTTCTATAATCTTTTAAGTTTTTATCTTTAATTTTCTATTTGTCTATTTCTAATTGTTTTTTCTGTTTTTGTGAGTTTTAAAAACATTTTTGACTCTTCAATTTTTTTGTCTTGTTGGGTTTTCTAAAATTCTGAAATGAAGTAAAATTCTCATGAGTTCATTTATTTTTATTTATTTAATAAGAAATTATTTTGTTTTTTTTTTTTTATTTTCCATCTCACATTTTAAACTTTTTTAAATAATTTTTTTGTAAATATGTTTTTAATCAAAGAGTTTTCTGTAAGAATTACAACCCTAGAAATTTAGGGTTTTAACTGTTTTTGCTTTGTGACATTTCAGAATAGAGTCAATGTCACCATATTGACCTTTCGGTGTCCTCATAATTGTCACCCAATAATCATGAGAATGTAGCAGAATATTGAAACTCTGGAGATTTATTAGAAATGACCAAACACTTACAATCATAATGTGAAAAGTTTCATATGTTTTCTTCATTTCATATAGTAAACAAGTTATTTTACCCCAACCAATGCAATGAGTAGCTTCTCATTTCTTAAACAACCATGTGGAAAAACTACCTGATGTTAGATGATAGCTTGTTCAACACATTCTTAAAACCTGGAAGGATGGTGGAGAACCATCGTCTTCCAGGATGAAATGTGGTCGTAAAAACATCCTGAATGATGGTGATCGGTGATCACTTCAACGTTTGGTGAAATCAGATGGAAGAAAAACAACAGTAGAACTTAGGGCTATGTTTAATAGTGAAAGTAAGAACATTTCCACATGAACAATGTGGAAGAAACTCACAGGACTGGGATTGAACAGCTGTGTAGTAATAAGAAAACCACGTATCCATCAGGCCAACCAGAGGAAAAGGCTTCAGTTTGTTACAGTGAAACAATGCCACAGCGAATGCTGCTGCAAGCAAAGCTAAAGGTGGTTCAACTAAATATTAGGAGTGTGTGACCTTATTTTTTTTGTGGTGACTTTCTATGGGTCAGACTTTACCTAATACCAGAACCACAGGCTCTGAACAAGCCCTGTGTACAGTCTGAAGCACCTGCATCTGCTGAACTGAGCCATGTATCTACAGAAAGTAGGAGATTGTTTGGAGATGTGTTCAAGTGTTCTCTGTAACATTCTGTTTTTAATTAACTCTTTCTTATCCACTTACAAACATGTTTGTTTTTCTTCTACAGCTGATGTTTGACTTTTAAAGCCACATTATTGCCTCATTTTGGGCATTTTTATTCAGTGGCTGCATGCAAGTAGAGTGAATCAAAACCAGTCTGTTCAACTGGTAATTTCCCCCTAGATCGGAAAAGGATCTCCATTAATTGGGACACTTAATGACATTTCATAACGCGTCCATCCTGGTTAGTCATGGTCCACCTTGAAACTTTAATTTTTAAAAAAAACAAAATACTTTTACAAGTTAGCAAAACCTTGTACAGGATGCCTTTATAAACTAATAAAGGCCAAATAGTGGTTTGAAAGCTTGACCAGATATCTTTGTTATTAGATTTTATTTAGAAAATAAGGTGAAACTCTCTTAGATTTTATAAAAAAGAAAAAAAAAGTTTGCCAACTATTTTTCAAATAATTTTCCCATAACTAAAATATATTTTTGAAAAATGAACCAAAACATTTTCTAAAAGAAAGTACATTTTATAACCAGTATGTAATTACAATGTATCCACGCGACTATGATTGTGTCCCTGAGTGTAGGAGCTTGACCAACATGCATTTCTAACAGCTGCTTAATACAATGAATACGAAGGTCAATAGAAAATCTTGACTTTTTGGGGAGACTGGGGAAGTTTTAAAGGCACTTTACGGCGATATTGACACAATACATTTGTTCTTTTCTGTTTATGTAGTTTTATCACAATTTTAAAATGGTTTTAAAACTGTTTTTTTAGTATTATTATTTTTATTTTTATTAATTATTCAAAATTTCCAGACATGTAGTGTAAGGGATCTCTCACATCATTGTAGTCCGGGACTCGGTGCCCAAAAATGCTGCGCCTGTCTCTGCTTTGCTTTCTTTTATTTTCTAATTTCATGCATCTCTCTCTAAAATGTTCTGTTGTATTTTTATTCCCGTTCTGTTTGGCAGAAACAAACCACATCCAGCCATGAACCGTCCTCTCAAACCTCAGTGGGTTGCTGTTCTCTGATGTGAGCTCGTGCTGCTGGGAAACACACCTGTGACAGGTGACATCGGCAGGAACTGAGTTTAATTACAGACCAACACAGCTCTCTGCTGTGTAAACACCGTCAGCTGATCCAGACCTAGATTTTCTAACTAAGAATTCCACAGAGGAAGAGGAGCTGACCACCTGAGGAGCTCTGCGGACCCCCCAGGCTCTCCTCTGGATTATCCGCCCTGCTGAGCTGAAGGATGGGCTACTTAAACTCTTCCAGCCCAGTGGCCACATCCAGGAGGAGGAAGAGGCTGGTGGGAGCCTCATCTCTGCTCCAGATAACTGACAGCTCTGAAAACAAAAGAGTTTGAGGCGGATCCACATAAAAACACTGGTCTGGCTCTGGTGGCTCCATTACATAAGCAGCCAGGCAGAGATCCGCACGGGCCAAAGCGGCGCTGTCAGTCCCATTAACACCCAGCATGTCCCCGCTTCCTTCAGTCGCCCCCAGGCGCTCTGGATCCTCCAGAGTAGCAGAAACCCCCCTGACACGGCAGAGAAGTTATCCAAAGAAGAAGGAAATAAACCACAAACAAGAGGCAGCTCAGATTTATGGCTGAACTAAAAGAAAAGCTGGAAAATCGCGGCAGAAGTTCGGCATGTAAACACACCATCACGTCCAGCGCCGACCTTCGGACCCGAGTTAGCGGACTCCCGAGGAGTCCCGGGGAGGGCCGTTTTCCAGCATTTAGCCCGTTAAAAAGACGGCACACACTTCAAACAGAACTTACCTTTCTTATTTAACCGTCAGAAAGTCTCAAGCCAGCGGGTTTTAACGGACTACGGCGGCAGTTTGTCGGAAGACCCCGGAGCTGGAAAAGTAGCGTTGTTCCCTTTGGAGATATTCCATCAAAGTCCCGTTTTCGTCCCGTTTTTTTACGAGTTTTCAGAAAAGTTTTGTTCCAGTTTCACCACCGCGCAGATTTCACGCGACAATTACTCAGTAAATTTATGACTTTGGTACTTTAAAATAGTCTGTGCTCCTCGGCTTCCTTCAGCTTTTCCCTCCTCTCCCTGAATGCCACATTCTCTCCGCTGGATTCTCCAGAAATTACACACACTGACAAGTTACCGCGAACGCAACGTAGGACTTCCGGATAATGCTTTCAAAGTAAACTGACTAACTAACTAAATACATAAATAAAATAAACCATTTAAATAATTACAAATATATAATAAATAAAAACCGATGTTTTTAATCAAACGAATTATTTTTTTTTTTAGAATTCTACAGAAATTTGTCAGATATTTTTCACTTATATAAATAAAAAAATTAAAATGTTGTATTTATTTATTTATTTTAAATTATATATTTAATTATATATATTTTAATTAAAATAGTTTTTTTCCAACATTATTACAGCCTGGTTTCCATGTTGTTGTTGTGCCAAATATATTTGCTTTGTCAAGAAGGAGTTTTATGAATATAAAGGACATGTAACGTCTTGCATACAAGGCTCTTAAAGAGATAGAAAACAACAACAACAACAAACAACCTACAAAACCCAAACAACCAGCTTATTTCATCTGTAAGAGAACTTGGCAGCGATAACCAGGATAGCCTCTGTAAGAAAACATAGCAGAGAACCATCAGGAGCACCTACAGGAAGACAAACTGAGATAAACATGAACAACTAAAACAGCAGCAGCAAGTATTTGAAAATATAAGCATAGATATTGATTAAATCCACAAAACACAGCAACTGTATAATAAACATGTGTTCATGAAAAATATACAGAATGAGATGTGTTTAATGATGAATGTAATCATACAAATGCACCTGATTCAGTGGCATTCGCGGTTTCCACTGTGGACTCCTCCACCAGGTGCAGGAGGATGGACCTAACTGTGGTGGAGTTCACAATCCCAGTTGATTGGTTTTCTGGGCAATCTCTGAGATAGGAATTTAGTCATTCAAAATTCGTGTTGCTTTTTTGAGGGGGGGGGGTCACCTGTTGCGGCTACATTCCTGCTCCATATTATGGTATCTGAAATATTTTTAAGTTCTTTACCAGCTGGTTGACGGTTCTTTCGTAGCCTGCTGCAGCATTTCCATCTGTAGATGTCCAAAAACAGCCTTTGTCTGATTGGCCCCCTCCAGTTCATGTTCAATTTCCGAGGATGACCACAATGCCAGGAAACACTGGGCCTCCTCATTGGACCAACTTTGTTTTAACAATCCATGGCTTCTCTAGTTTGAAGATGCCGATTCAGTATTTCAATGCTTTTCTGTTGGCCAGGTAACCCGCCCCCAACCGCTAACACAACCTACATGAAGCAGTTCTTAGATCTGACCCAGCAAAGAGTAGGTGCAAGCTAGAAAAAGTTTTGAGAGCCAGGAGCCGGTTGAAAAACCCTGGGCAGAAGCTGATAAAAAGGGCCCCCAAGCTCAGGTAGTCAGGCAGCCAACAGCCACTCTGAAGCATGAGACCCAGGTAGTTTATCACAGGAACTGACCTAGGACCCAGCCAGAAGACAGCAGAGAAAGGCCCCAACCAGAGACCCCAGGGGACCAGAGACAAATGCCTCCGGCCCTGCCAGACACCAGCCACCCAAATATGAGTCAAGTTCAAGACCCAGAATTATGACCGGACCTCCCCAGATAACTGTCCACCACAGGCCAGCACCCACCCCAACTCCCCCAGCAACGCACCCTGGAGACCAAAATGTGCTCCACCCACTCCAACCCACCAAAATGTGTTTTCTTTATCTGGATAGTGGAATTATTTTGCATGTATAATGACAAATATTAGATACATATAAGTTTCTGATGAGGAATTAATTCTTGTTTGTGTGACTTTACTGATTAAAAGTTTAGCTTAACTAGTTCATTTCTCAAATAAAACAAGCAAAGCTTCTTTTGATATTATATAAACATAAATATTCTATAGATTATTCAAACTTTCATACATCCTGAGTGATTCTCTGAATATTTTAGTCGCAAATTTTATTTTCAGCTCCTGAATTTTGATTCCTTTATAACAGAGTTGTGTTCTAACGTTACATGAACAAATCATGCTTTTATTTTCTGAACCGGATCCTCTACTTCCTGTTTTGTTCTGGTTCTCCTGCAGAAGCTTCATGAAACACCAGTGACAGACTCCCCTCCCTAATATTCCTGCTGCCTCCAACAGGTATAAAGCTCAACCTGATTCTTTTTATTTACTGGTCATAACTTTCTATCGCTACTACATTAAATCAATCACCTAATTATCCAGAAAACTATCTCCTCACTGAATCTTCAGTAAGAATATTTCATTCATCTCAAATTATTTTTTAAAATTTATAAATAGAAAGTTATTTCTTCTGAAATTTCATTAAACCTAAGCTGTAATTGTACTAAAACCATAAAAGATCTTAAGATGCCCTTTTAGATGCAGAAAGTTTAGTCCTTAATGACCCATTTAAACTATTATAATGAAGTTTGTACATGAAAGTAGGTCTGAGTAGGACCTACAGCTTCCTGTCAGAATAGCAGAATTCTTGAATCTTAATACTCCAAAATTATTATCAAAAATATATAGATTACTTGCAAAGCTAGAAGACAGGATATCTCTCCCAACTTCAAAATGGGAAGATGATTTATCTAATAACTTTGATCAGAAAAGATGGTCACAAATATGTTTAAACACGTT
>JBAFTB010000023.1:28882445-28902791 GCA_037177355.1 Melanotaenia trifasciata
GCTCGCCTCCGTGCCCCACCTCCAGGCCTGGCTCCAGAGGGGGGCCCCGGTGACCCACGTCCGGGCAAGGGAAACCTCGGTCCTTGTTATAACTCAAGCCTTATTGTATCAAATGTTTCAAAGTCCAAATCTGTCTCTCGTCTTGTCTTTACAAGATCCAGCCCAGCTGAGAGGAAGGACAGCAGGACAACACACTCCTCAACTTCACCCAGTTGAATGCATGAAAAGAACTGATTGCCAACATGCTGGATACTCGAAGTAAGACACCCGAAGCAAGAACTCAGTCTTGCTTTTTGCATCCACTGCAGTAAAATACACAACTGTGGCCTGCACATTAAAAATAGAGAAATAAATGGAACCATGAAGCTACAGCTGTGGAGAAACTCATACAGCTGATGGTGTGTTGCTAATAACTAATGTTAGTTAAACTTTATACTACTTCAGGAGCTCTAACAAGTTAGCTCCACTCTGCTATTTGACAGTTAGAATCTCTGATTGCTTGACCCTACTTGGTGAGCTTAGGTGTACAATGAACATAACATTTTAATTGAATATAACATTTCGTAATGTTAAAAGTTCAACATTGGCTTCACCAAACAAAAACCAAATTGTAGTTGGGCTTAAATATTTCTTAGAGAAGTCTTTAACCTTCAACCCTGCCTCATAGTCCAGGCATCTGGAGAATACTGGAGACTGTTGTCACCGGTAGGACACAAAAGGAACTTCTACGAATTCCTGAAACTTCTTTAACGATGTCAGTTGGGCTGCATTGTGTTGGGTGCAAGCACATCCCCCACTTGTGGATGTGGGGTCCTTATAACACCCTCATGCAGTTTGTTTCTGCCAGTTTGAGCAGAAACATACACATTAGTGGCTACTGGAGGTAATTTTGTAGATCTCATCCTGTTCCTCCTGCACAAAGGATAAGATAGTGGTCCTGCTGCTTGGTTGTTGTCTTCCTATGACTCTCTTCACCTCTTCTGGTATCTCTTCCATACTCTCCACACTGTGCTGGGGACACAGCAAATCTTTTTGCCACGCTGAACATTGATGTGCCATCCTGGATGAGCTGCACTACCTGAGCAACTTCTGTGGGTTGCAGACACACCTCATGTTACCTCTAGTGGTGAGGACACTGGTTACACGCAAACCAAAATGACCAAAAAGCAGCCGGATGAAGACAGGGAAATGGTCTGTGGCCTCCACCTGCAGGAATATTCTTTTATAGAGGTTGTCTTGCTAATTGCCTCATTTCCACCTGTTGTCTGTTCCAGTTGTACAACAGCAGCTGATATTGATTCAGTCAGTGTTTCTTCCTAACTGGACAGACTGATATACCAGAAATGGGACTGACTGTGACTCACATGCTAATGATTATATATCTCCCCCGCACGCTTTTTTGCAGTGTTAATATATATCTATATCTAGACAGACCATGTTCATTATCAGTCAGAGGAAAACTGGCTCAAAGTCTGGTCAAACAAGGTCTGCGTCAGGTGCAGAGTAACCGGGACACTATGGTGAGAAATGGGCCACTTGAACACGCAACTGGCAGCAATGAACACAGGATGTGAACAAGATACTGTTGGAATGCTGTTACGGAAGTAACCCTAGGGAGCAGGGTTACATGAAGAGACTCTGGAATATTTCTCTGTTATATGGAGTCTTACACCAGAACAAAAGTAACAGAGACCCAAATTAAAGGAACTCCTGACTGATCTTATATAATTCATCCTTTTGCTTTTGCAGATGGGTCTGATGAGTGAAGACTGACAGATTATGTGACAAAAAAGGACATTAAAGAGCAACATGGGTAAGTAGGGCATTATTATTAGAGGTCCAAGCCTGCAGAGCAGCGCAGAGTTCCCAGCATTCCAGCATGCTGGAGCCCTTTTTTAAATTGCTCTGTTTTTAATTTATTTATTTCTATTATTACTATTCTGCCCAAAACGTAGTTAGGGATTCCATTTATTAAGACTTTTGAGAAAAATATTTACAGGCATTGGCCAGCACCCGATAATGTGAGGATTCCTAGAAAGTGATACCAGGACCCTAACCCACTATTCTGGTGTTCAGTATGTTTTGGTGTCTAACTCTTAAAGTCACACATTACAGTGCCTTATATCAACACATTCCTTGAATCAAACTGAATCTTGTGACATAGGCCACCAACCTACCTCCAAGACCTTTTCTCCCTGCAATCCACATCTCCTTCACTCAGGTCTGGCAGCCAGAACCTTCTCACGGTCCCCTACACCAGGCTGTCAACCATAGGTGACCGTGCCTTCTCCATGGGGCCTCAGCTGTGGAATCAGCTACCTAAATCTCAGGATTTTAGACTCCTTGTGGCATTTAAAAGCAGCTTAAAGACCCACATGTTCTGTGCTGCCTTTGACAAATAGTCTTGTAGCCGACTACCTCTATTGTCTTATGTTTAGTTTTTTGTTAGATTCTAAACTGTAAATTGAATGCCACTTTTAATGTTGTTATGTTAGGACCATTATGTTGTAATCTTGATTATAACTATTGTTTTTTTTTTACCTTGTTTATCTTATAACTGTGAAGCACCTTGAGATGTCGCTAGATTTTAAAGTGTGCTATCCCTGGCAGTAAGTCAGATTTATTTCAGGGGTGGACTCTGCCAAAACTGCCCTTTATCACAGATTCTGTTCATAACTTTTATGGACAGAATTTCTAGGCGCAGCCGGCGTATTGAGGAGGTTCACCTTAGTAGCCTCAGGACTGGGTCTCTGCTTTTTGCAGATGATGTGGTTCTGTTGGCTTCATCAGGCCGTGATCTCCAACTCTCACTGGAATGATTCACAGCCAACCCTGAAGCGGCTGGGATGAGAATTAGCACCTCCAAATTCGAGACCAAGGTCCTCAGCCAGAAAAGGATGGAGTGTCCTTTCCCAGTTGGGAATGAGATCCTGTCCCAGTTGGAGGAGTTCAAGTCTCTTGGGGTTTTGTTCATACATGAGAGAAGAATAGGGCGGGAGATCGACAGGTGTACTGGTGCAGCAGTGATGTGGATTCTGCATCGCTCTGTTGTGGTGAAGGAGCTGAGCCAAAAGACAAAGCTCTTGATTTACTGGTTGATCTACATTCCCACCCCCATCTATGATCACCTGCTGTGGGTAACGAGTGTAATAATGAGATTGCGGATACAAGTGTGTTACTGCTGCAGGGTGTCACAGGTAACTCTTTGAGATAGGGTGAGAAACATAGTCATCCAGGAGGGCCTTGGAGTAGAACTGCTGCTTCCCCACCACAAGAGGAACCAGATAAGGTAGTTCAGGCATCTGATTAGGATGCCTCTAGGCATAACCCACTGGGAGGAGGCCTCTGAGAACACCCAAAACACACTAGAGGAACTCTATCTTTCAGTTAGATTGGAAATGCTTGGGGAAGATTCTCCTGTGGGAGCTTGAAGAGGTGGCCAGGAAGAGGGAAGTCTGGGCTCTTCTGCTTTGGCTACTTCCCCCTTGACCTGACCCTTGATAAGCAGTGGAGAATGGATGAATGGAAGGATGGGAGGCAGTTCAAGGCACTTTTCCAGGCATGATCTAATTAAATCCAAATCCATCATATGCTTCACATTAGTCCTATTTTTAACTACAGTTCATATAAACAAATTCATAAAAATAATTATTAAGCTAAGGACACCAATGAATTACATAAAAGTTTTCCTTTGATTCAATCCTGCATCTATAGCATGCACAGGTCAGCTGTGAAGGTACATGCTGTATCTGTACCTTAACTGCCAATGTCAAACATTCCCAATCTCTTAAATCTTTCAATACTACTGTAAAATCAAATATATATAATTTCTGTAAGTCTGTTTTTCTATATCTTGTAAATAAATCTGCCCCCCCTATTTTTCTCCCACTACAGCTGACAAACCTGATCAGCCAATAAACACCTGGACTGACTCTCAAGTGAGCACCTGGCTAAGATCTATTGGAGTGAAGGAGTCATATATAGAAAAGCTCTATGAAGAAGAGGTAGATGGACAAAGTCTTCTTGCACTTAATGAGGACTTTTTGAAGACTAGAATTTGCATGAAATTAGGACCTGCTAATTTGATCATCACAAGAAGAGATGAGCTTATCAAAACCCAACAAAATTCTCAGAAAAAGGAAAAGCTTTGCAGTGGCAATAAAGCAGAGTCAGAGCAAAAAAACAAAAAGCAAAAACAGGGAACAAAACAAGGTCCTTCACAAGAGGTACAAAATGAGGAAAATGTCTCACAGGAGATGCAAAGTGCTTCAATACAAACTGCAGTGACAGAAAAGGAAGATTGCAAAGCACGACCATTTGATCAAGACCCTGATATCATATATATGAAACACAGAGTCTTGCAGCCTGAATCAGGAGCGTTTAATCTGATCAATCCATGCCGTGAATTCAAGTCTCTTGTTACTGCTTCTACGTTGGATAACACACGACTCAGAGTCAAGTTTGCCAGAGAAGTTGTGAAATTTGCAACTGGATGTATGAATATCAGATCAAATGGCACAATCCACTTTGGTGTGATGGACAGCAGGGAAGACAAGGGATATGTGCATGGTGAGATAATGGGGATCCCTGTGAAAGACAAAGACATTTACGTGGACGCTTTGGACTACATTGAAAAATGCTTCCCTGATGACAGTGAGCATGTTCGACAATGTGTGAGATCACCTAGATTTATTGAGGTTATGGATCCTGAAAGTACAGAAAAGCGGTATGTAGTGGAGGTTGACATTGTTCCTTCAGTAAGCATAGTTAGGGGCAAGGTCTACAAAGTTCGTCTGGTAAAGTTCAATGAGTCAACAAACAAAATTGAATATGAGAAAGCTACAATTCTGAGAAGGGTGGGTGCAAAGACAGATCAGGTGTCTGAGACAGACCAATGTGACTTTTTTTATCGTGTCAAAGATAGGGATGCTCAGAGAGAGGAGGCAGAGAAGTCTCAGTGTTGGATTGGCCCTGAGATCTACCAAGACCTTGGAAGGAAACTCACAATGGTAATGACGAGTGGAAAGAAATTAATCGAGAAGGAAAAATGGTTCATCTTCGTGACAAACAAAATCAAACCTGATGACCTTTGTCACATTGATTGGTTGGTGAACATGAACATTTTCTGTGTGTTTGATTTTGACCCAGATTCAAACAAGTCAGGTCTTTGCAGTAAATACCTCCAACATCATAATGCAAACATGCATTCTCTGCAGAGCTATAACATTTCCAGAGAAACAAGCATCAAAGAGTTCATTAGCAAGTTACATCTGTTTGACCAAACAAGCTGGATCTTCTGTAACGGATGTTCTGATTACAAAGGAAGCGAACCTCATTGCGATGAAATGAGTTGGACCAAAACAAAACGTCCTTTGCTGCGGGAAACTGTGTCTTTGATCTGTAAACACATCTTGCCAAAGGGGACATTTCAGGTAATATTCTTAATCACATCACCCATTGAGAAACCACTCTTGCACACCTTGTACGAGTTTTCAGCTGACATGCAAGGCCTTGAAGACATCATTTGCATTTGTGAATCACAGGAGAACTTTCAGAAGTGGCAAAGTTTTGCAGAAGGAACATATGGAGCAGAAACTGTGAATAATCACAGTGTTGTCGGGATGAAAATGAGTCACATTGATGCAACTTTGCAGCAAATTCAACCTGTAACCAAAGACACCACAAAACACTTGGGCACCTTTGAAAAGGGAAAATGCCGCCTGGAAACCAAAGCAAAGGAACAGATGTATTCACTGGAAATCCTGACAACTGATCATTGTGATGAAACTAGCGAAGAGTTCATCGAAGCTGAGAAGGAAAACATTGAACGACAGTTTTACCACGGTGGGAAAGTGACCTGGCTGAATTTCTGGCTTGCAGAGCAAAAGTTTGCTGCAGATGTGATTAAAAGGGATGCATACAGCGAAGTTTATAAATTTCTTGAAGATTTGAAATTGAATACCACACAGAGTCCTGTGAACAGAATCAACATCTACCATCATCCTGAAGGTGGTGGAAGCACTGTGGCAAGACAAGTAATATGGGAAAAGAGGAAGGATCTAAGGTGTGCAGTTGTGATGCCTTCATACTCGGCTGACGTTGTTGCACAGCATGCAGTTCAGCTACGAGAGCATGATGAAAGAGATCTACAGCAATGTCTTCCTGTACTTCTCCTCGTTGAAGACTCAGAACAAGAATACCTTGATGATATCAGGAATAATCTAGAGGAAGCAATTTGTAACAAGAAAATCCGTTATGAAAAACCCTGCTTCATTGTGCTGAGCTGCAGACGTTGCAATGATCCAGATAAGAAAATCAAGGAGTCTCCTCTTGAAAATGTGTCTGTCACTCACAGACTATCTCCTAAAGAAAAAAGGATGTTTGCTGGAAGACGAAAGGTGCTTGAGGAAAAATATCAGCCTCAGTTTGTCCTGACATTTGTTTTGATGAGTGAAGAATTTGAAAACGTAGCAGCATACGTTTCCAAATTTGTGACCAACTTGCCTCAAGGCATTGACCGTACATCTACCGTCACTCGCTTCCTAGTCTACGTGGCACTACTGAACACTTACGTCCAAAACTCGTTCATCTCCAAGTCTCATTACGAGGCTTTCCGTGGTTTAAGCACATATGTTGAGAAGCTTCGCCTCCCAGTGATTGAAAAATCTCTCCATGAAACAGCTAAACTACTCTTTTTGTACCTCAGAGATGACAAAACACACCTTGAATCAATCAGAATCATCCACCCACGAGTTGCAGAGGAAATCCTCAAACAGCTTCTGGGGAACCAAGAAAAACAAGGTAACTTGGCAAAAGATTTGCTTGCTGAGAAAGTGCTCTTTGACCATAGATTTGGAAGGGAAGAGTACTTGGCATTTCTGAAAGCACTTCTCAACAGACGATCCAGGATTAGCCGAGGAGATGAAAATGACAGCTTGTTCTCTCCTTTGATAGAGCATGTGCGCAAAAACGAAAGCCCAGACCTTGCAATTGAATTACTTAAGGAAGCATACAGTTGTTTCTACGAAGATGCCTTTTTTGCACAAACCATTGCCCGACTGTATTATTCCAATGAAAAGTTTGAGGAGGCAAAAGACTGGGCAGAGAGAGCAGCCAACAAAATGCCGAAAAACTCTTATATACTTGACACAAGAGGGCAGGTGTACAAGAGATGGTTTGAAGCAAAGTTGAGAGTAATTCAAAGTGAAAGGAAACCAAAGACAGCTCGAAACACTGCATCAGCTGTGGACACTGCCCTGACTGCCATAAAACACTTTAAGCACTGTCAGAAAGTAGCAGTTGCAGAACCAGAAACCATGAACAGGCTGGGATTCTTTGCTGAAGTTGAGGTTGTATGTGGTCTTCTCAAACTGATCTCTTCTTTACAAGAGTTTGCAGACAGAGACAATGGCCATTCAGAGTATGTAAAGTACCTTACCACTCCAGATTACATTCCAGCAGACATTAAAGATGCTTGGGAACCTTTTCATGACCGTTTGAAAAACCTCCAAAATGAAATGACTGAAGCATTGGAATGGATTTCAGAAGACCTCAGTTACTTCCAGAAAGATGTTGAGGCACACGAAGGGGAGACCTCTGAGAGTCCTGAGGAAGTTGTAAAACATCCACTCAGATTTTTAGCAGAAGCAGCTTCAAAGTATGGTAAGCACTTCAGTGGAGTTTCAAGCAATCCTTCAACATGCTCTCCTTCCACAAAACGCATGATAATCCATCACTTGGGAGGAGGTAACTTCACATCCATCTTCTACAAACTGACTAACCAACAGGAACAGGGCGTGAAGGATCTGCTGACTATCCTCTCTCTTTATCCCAAAAACCCAATGACAGCCAAACTTCAGCAAAATGATATAGTCAGTTACATTGCAACCAACATTGCTCTGAACTGCCTTTCACCACAATCTAAAGAGGTAGCGAGTCTGCACGACCTACAAGCACTCAGCCGTCACTTCCCAACTGAAAAACAAAGGTGTTCTCCAAGTGCCCTGTTCTTGCTCACCTTGTTGTTTTGGCCGGAGGATTCTGATACAACGGATGAGAAATCCCAAAAATTTGGCATTGTGCAATCAGCTATTGAGTACCTGAAAAGAGAGTACTTTGCCAAGATAAAGGACATCCCTCCACGAAAGAGAAAGCTTTACACACATTTTTATCTGGGCAACAAGAATGGTTTGGATAGATTTGTTCACAAGAGCAAGATTGAAAGTGTCACAAAAAGGCTCACACTCTCTGAGAAACGCATGAAGTGGTATCACGGAGAGGCATGGAAAATGCCCGAGATTGCCCAGATGCTAAGGAGTGTTTCTGGATGGACTGAAGATGGAGTTGTGTACCTTGAAGGCCCAGGAAAAAAGAAGTTCAGTATTCAGCCTCTTTATCTGCCTTCAGTGCCTTACAGTAATGAAAATGTCACCTTCTACCTGGGGTTTACTTTCAGAGGTCCGGTGGCTTGCAACATCACTGTGAAGAGATAGTTTGTCTTACTTATGAAATTTATAACTCATAACAGCTCATTATTACTAATAAGTAAGATGGCTGAACGTTAAAATGTTGCATCTGATCTTTTTATACTTGTTTATTTGCGGAATTTAAAGAAGTATAGTCTAAAATGTTGCTCGAGTTCATTGACTAATTAAAATGTACAATTTTGATTTTGCTTTTTTTTTTTTTTTTTAAAAACTATGCTTTTGCCCATGATTGGGCCTATTCATTTCTATTGTTTTTTTTCCTATTCTATTCAATGTATTATATATTCATATCCTAAATGGACAAATTCAGACCAATGGCTGAAAAAACTTTAGAAAACACTGGATCTGCTTCCTTACATCACAGAATTTGAGGTTGTAGTAACTGGAACATTGAGAGCAAACTGTATAGGGCAGATTAATATCAATTGTTTTCCATTTCAACAACTTTGGGATGGAAATGTTATGGATAATTGTTGTAAGATTCAGCATGTTCTAAATAAAGATCCCTTATCTATTTACTGTATATCATATCCCAGTTTCATTGCGTCGAGTTTATAAATTGAAGTGTCAATAAATTCTTTCACAAATGCTAAATCACAGACTGAGGGCTAGTGAGTCAGGACCATACTGTAGATGAGGGACCTGTTTAGAGGCTGAAATTAACTTTTCCCGAGCAGGTAAAGTGCATTTTTGCCTAAATCATGGCCAAAACAGTACTATTATTTATTAGGAAAGGAAATTTTTTTAACCAAACTGAATTTATTTAACATTCTGTTTGGGTTTGACCAGAAAGTAGAAGGAAGTGTTTGGGAAGAAAAAAGTTTTTTCTTCAAACATAAAATAATAATCATTTGAGACACATAACGTATAAAATGTATTCAGAACTGTAGTTTGAGGCAGTTTAGGTTTTAATATTTTGCAAATGTGTTGGAAATTTACATTTCTCATGTCATAACTTAATTTTTTAGTTCATTTTATAATATCCATCCTTGAAGACTGTGGAATTTAGATGTTTTATACACAGCCTGGCCAAAAAGAAAAAGGTCACACTAATATCTGGTGTCACCAGATTTATTTCCATCCAGTGTTGCATTCATTTTTCTCCAAGATCCGACCACTGCACAAAGCCTTCTCCAGCAAATCCCAAAGATTCTCATGACGTCTCCTGTTCCCTGAACCACTCTTTCACAGTCTATCTGAGCCCCATAAATCCTGGTATTGTCATCGTGGAATATGGCTGTAACATCACGAAAAATAGAATAACCTGCTCATTAAGTGTATTCAGGTAGTCAGCTGACCTCATTCTTTGGACACATAATGTTGCTGAACCTAGACCTGAACCTAGACCTGACCAACTTCAGCAACCCCAGATCACAGACTTCCCCCACAGGCGTGTTCAGTAGGCACTAGGCCTGATCACTTCATCTGCCTCTCTTCCTACCCTGATGCTCCATCACTCTGGAACAGGGTAAATCTGGACTGAACAGACCACATGACCTTCTTCCGCTGATCTAGAGTCCAATCTTTATGCTCCCTAGCAACCTGAAGCCCTTCTCTCTGATTAGCCTCACTGATTAGTGGTTTTCTTATGAATAAACAGTTGTTTAGTGCCAATCCCTTGAGTTTCCATTACATTGTTCATGTGGAAATGTTCTTATGCTGGGCTTACACCAAACGATTTTCACAGAGGCAGACTAAAAACAGAAGTCCTTAGGAAATCTTAGGAGTCTTATTGGAGTCACAGCGTGCTCCCGTCATCTCGATCATTAGGTTTAAGCTGGTAATCTGTGCTGTCTTATGTCAGTCTTTCTCTAGTCTTGGGCTTGTGATATCAAACGCATTTGATATTATCATAAGTCGCAGTGACAAAATACAGTGAACAACCAATAGATGAGCTCTGACAAAAGCAGGAATCCTGACAGTCAGAACAACGAACAAGAAGAAGAACTTGTGATGAAATGTTGTAGGTGGACCGTCCAGAAGCACTAGCAGATGGTGGAGCTTGAGGCAGATCAGCCTGTTCAATATCAGCTGTCCAACATATCACGAAAAATGCTAAAATAATCAAGTTTTAGTCCTGTAAAGTCTCAGTCTGAGACTAGGCTGTGACTGAAAACTCTAAACACTTGTTTTTAAATGTGAGCGGGTGTTAGCTGAACGTTTTCCAAGAGTCTTTTACAAATCTTTTCAAAGTCTTCTGATATAAGGCTAGCATTACTTTCACTATTAAACATAGCCCTGAATTCTGCTGGTGTTTTTCTGTTGTCAGCTGCCTTGGTTGACATGCCTGTGCCTAGCCAAACAAAAAACCAGTCTTACAAAAATATCCCTCAAATCGCGGCATTGCTCAGGTGCTAGAACCTACAGTATAAACAATAAAAAGGTAAAGAGTTGTAAGATCTGTTTAAAGTCTACACATGACTTCCTAATACAATTAAGATTGGACACACTTCATAGATTATTGATTGATTACTCTATTGCAGAGGTCACTAACAGGCAGATCGTGGTCTGGATCCAGACTGTGAACCTGTTCCATATGGACCTGGAGTTAAAATGTAAAATCTGATGCAGTGCTTTTACTTTAACTGGTGCAACTTTTGCAGTCTTTATTGTACCAGTCAGGAAACACGCGGACCAATTGCATGTGTGGTAAGCCATCCCACGTGGTGCACTCAGCCAATCAGTGTGTGAGGCTCCCGGCGAGGCGGTAATCTGCCAGCTAGATAAAACAAAGCAGGGATAAAGACGACTGTGCTGGAGAAAGGCAGCAGAGTTGCTAAGTCTGCCTGTTATCAGCGACTTTGAGCTGGTTTTTCTGTTAAGTCTTTTGCAAATATCGTCAGTTGAAGGTTTTTGAGCTTTCTTTTTTTAATGTAGTTGCTTATCTGGGTGTCTCCTGCTCTTGTTATGAAGCCCCCCTTGATTCTCTCAAAGCTGTCCACAATATGGAATATTATGTTAGAAGAGTCCAGACTATAAGAGGGGTGATCTAGGTAATACTTTCTGATAGCCATCAGAATGTGTACCTGCATTATAATGTATGTCTTCTAAGATGTACATGTAGAGAAATGCATGCTATCGGCCCCCCAGTAGTCACACATTCTGATGGGTCACAGATTTTGGTTTAACACCTGCATGCCCCTACCCACATGCATGTTCAACTTCACTTGACAGAGCAACAGTGACAATGCCCACGAATAAATAGGAGATGTGTAAAATGCATATAATAAAGAGTAGAAAAGAGTGTATGGGGGGGCCCATTGTGAAGCCGCTCAAAAAAACCTTCTTATCCATGAGGCATGAATCAGTTTCATTGTAATAAAAACATGAGGAGAAAGTTTTTATTTGTAATAGTTTTTACCCCAGGTCTGAATGTGTGTGTGTGTGTATAGTCATTATGATCTCCTGGATACCCCTGCTCAATTGTGTAGAACAGGGGTAGGCAGTTTGGTCCTATGGAGCCACAGTCCTGCAGGTTTTAGATGTTTCCCAGCTCAAACACCCCTGATTGAAATTTAATGGCTCCAACAGCTTATCAGGTTCTGCTTAATGACTCATTCATTTGAATCAGGTGTGTTGAAACAGGCAACCTTCTAAAACTTGCAGGACTGCAGCTCAATAGGACCAAACTGGCCCAGCCCTGGTATAGAGAATACAGCTCTACAATGCAGCTGGTTTAGGTACTTATCTTTCTTACCCCTGTCTCAAAGGCCACTAGAGCCCAAAAGAAGAAAAAAGTGTCTTAATTTACTTAATATTCAATAGCTGCTTTGTGTGTGAACGGAGCTTGTGTCAGATAACTGTTTTACTCTGTTAAATCTAGATTTATTCAGTCTGAGGCTCCTAAATTCTGAGTGGATGTGAAAGAAGAACTCACCTGTCCCCCCTATCTCTGCCTGAGTTAACAGCCTGGTCCTGAGCAGCAGCCGCTATCATCACGTAGTCTCTGAGGTCTGATGGGATGAAGATGTATTTGGTGTCCTGCAGACACACACAGATCAGCAGGGACAGAAACGAAGACCGACCTCCTGATGGGTTCGTGTGATTGAGTGTTTCTCACCGGGTTCTGAGGGATTCTGGTGAATCCATCTGAGCGGTACCAGCTGAGGGCGTGCTTCATGGTGTTGGTGGTGAAACCGTAGAAAGAGATCTTTGTTCCCACGTCTTCCTCAAACCCTGTGATCACCGCTCCATTCATCCTGAACACAGAAGAAGATTAAACCAGCTGTGATGTGAAAAATGTTTCTTTTACAGAAAGATTTATTAATTATTACGTTCTGGTTTTATTTACATTCTACAGAGTCCAAACTTTTTTTAGAAATTAGTGTTTTTTTTAAGCAAGAGATTAAACTCTTATGAGAAGGAAATCAGAGAAAAATAAGACTTCGTTAATTAATACTTTCACCTGAAGACAAAGTCATGGCTGTCGATGTTCTTCCCCTGTCGGGACCCTCGAAGGATCCCCCCGTTCCCAACCACAGCACAGCGAACACACCTGCCAGGTGAGCTGCGATGAAAGAGCTGAGAGCTGTTGAGGAGGGAGAGGGTCGACTCGAGGACTGGAGAGGAAGAGAAACATGAACAAAAAAACTGCAATAAATGAAGTCTGTAAAAACTGTAATGTCATGCCTTTACGCGGAGTTAACACATTTAGATGTTACTGACCAAACTGAAAAGTGGTTTATTCTAACTATTTATTGAAGTAGAAAAGAAAAGAATTGCTTTAACTGTAATTTCTCAAGTACCTGTTGTGTTGTACTTTTTGATCTGGACCTAGTCTAATGTGCTTCAGATGCCAAAAACATCATAAATTGAGCCAATTTGCATTTCACAAAAAGAATGAAGGTTTCACAAATTAGAAACTGTGTTTTAATTCATCTAGATGCTTTGTAGCATATTTCAGTCCAGGTTTTAAGAGTCTAAGTATTGTAGTTTTTGATTGGGAGGTGGTCTAATGAGGTCTAGGTTCCCAAAAATTCAGTGGAATCGCCCTTTACACATTCGACTAACCAGAAGCTTAAACGTCGTCTTCAGCTCAGAACATGGATTTTCTTTTACGTTGTGACTTTAGTTTTAATGTGTGACCTGTCAAACTCTCAGCATTTCATCAAGTGTTAATTAGAAATTAATCTACAAACATTTTTTTTTACCACACAACATTCCCACATGGATCAACAGATACAACCAGGAATCAGTGTTTGAAAGGGGTCTGTTTTTCCAAAGACATCTGGTCAGAAAGTCATTTGATGGAGCCAGAAAGAAATTGTTTAGATCATTAAAAAGTTTTTTATCAAGTATAATTAGATTGGCCCATAAAATTATTTAAAAATATTTTAAAATCTATTCCAAGTTCATTCCAATCTCTTGTTAAAGAAATATTCTGTATTTAAACCTCCAGAACTGAACTTATTACAGAATGAAACAACAAATTACTGAGGATTTTCCTCAAACCGTGTTAGAAGAAACTACGTTCTTAAAGACTTTACAAGAGATCCAGTTATAAATTATATTAATAAAATATATCCAATAATATGTTTTATTTAATTCCATTTAAATACAGAAAATTGCATCTTTTGTTTGAGAAATGTTGAGCTTGAATAATTTATGATTTATGTGTGAACCTGTACTACTTTTTTAAACAGATCTACAATCCTGGCTGCGGTTAAAGAACATTTTATTCTCGCCGCTGTCTGATACCGTTGTTTTATTTGGGGAAGAAAAAGAAAACAACTGATGATTTAGTACACGTTTTGATTTTAATTGGAACGTTCTTTATTCATAGCTGTAGATTTTTCACAATTACATAAATTTAATTATTGGAAGAATGATTTTATCTTCTAAATCTGTCAAATTAGTCTAAACTAAACATTCAGTCTATTTATAGTCAATGCTGGAACATTTTAACCCGATGGAATAATAACGTCCTTTAATTTTATTTTATTTAATGCAACACATTTTTTTCTTGTCTTTAGTTATATACATGGTACATTTCATTGTACCTTTTGTTTTAGTGTATCTTGTCCTGTTTCCGATGAAAGCTTTTTTTTTTATCAAATTATGCTAAGTTTCCTAAAATAAGGAAAGTTTCTCAGAACAAACAAATGGCATGAATCTGCTTCCATCACTGTTGTCCTGAATACTAACTTCACTTCTGACATGAAGTTACACATTTCCTCCTTTGATAAAACCTGATAAAACCTGATAAAACCTGATAAAACCTGATAAAACCTGATAAAACCTGACATCACCAACCTGCAGCGCCAAAGCACAGAGTAATGTCTGTCTCTGCCCTAGCAGCACTTATCTTCCTCCTCGTCCTCCTCCTCTCTAGTTCGCCTCATCACCTCTGTTCTGTGTTCTGGTAGATTCTCTGATGTTTAATGAAGTTTGTTGTCTTCGCACACACATCAAACTGCACGTCGTTGCTGTTTGTGAAGCTGAAATATCTCCAGTCATCACTGCGTGTCGGTCTAATCACTGAGCAGTGGATGAACCGCTGCGCTTTATCACACATGCCTATGGCAGGCGGAAGAATAAGTAGTTCCTAACTATCCTGAAAGTTTAGTTATATAAATGTTGGTATAAGAGGAATTGATATTTCAATATTGATCTACACATCACTACTATTTATTCTTCTCAGATACTTAGATCACATCGTTGGCCTGTTCCTACTTATTTGTTTCACCGGGACACCGGCCAGGAGTAATGCGGCCCACTGACAATCCTCTCGAGCCTCCAGATTAGCCAGCATTGCTCTTGATGTGTATTTCAGTGTGAGAAATCTGAGGTTTAGTGTTAGAGCGTGAGAAGACACTCAAATGCGCGAGTCTCACGGCTGATGCGTAAGAGTCGGCAGCCCTGCAGTCATGGATCAGGCTTTAATGTCTCTGGGTGCAAACAAGGAAAACCTGATGTAGTCCAGACTGAGGAGGTGTTTTACCTCTAACAGGAAGTCCCTTCCAGCCGTACGGAGGCATTTTGCTTCTCAACTGCTTCCAGGTTGGCTTGGAGAAACTTCCAGCCCACTGAAGAACTGGCAGCGAGAAGTTGAACCTCTTCCTGAGGAACGGGTCGTCCCTCACCGCCTTCCTCAGAGAACACGGTGCTTCTATCTGCAGGCAGACACACCAGACACTTAAAACAGCCAGCAAACATCACACATCTTTCCTTGTTTTAATGCCTTTCTATGCCCTTTACATAACATGAAAACGCTCATCTTCCTCAGGTCTCAGACAGCAACAGAGACGTTCAGATTTCACAGGATGAAAGTTTCTTTGCTGAAAATTCACGATCACAAGGTTTAAATGAAGTTCAGTTAACTTTTAATAACTAATTCAACTTAAATAGACACAACAGCTTGTCAAGCTTGGCACAATGAATCAGGTGTGTTTAAACAGGGAAACATCTAAAACCTGTAGATAGCGGCCTGTGATGACCAGAGTTTCTCATCCCTGATAAGCGGTAGCACTCTGAGTTGTAAGGGTTAATCCCTGGAGGAAAAGTTTATAAGATAAATCATTAATGAATCAGTCAAACTCATTCAATAAGGTTGTTGTTCTGGAGGCAGGAATGATTTCCTGTATCTTTCTGTGTTACAGCAGACCTGAAGAAGCCTCTGTCTGAACACTGTTGTTTCTTGACTATGTGGTGTAGAGGATTTAAAGAATTGTCCAACATGTCCAGTAGCTTGTGCAGCATTCCTCATTAACTACTAATATCAGGTTTTAGCTTCTATACAGGCCTAAACCAGGAAGCTTATCATTACTTATTTTTTAAGGAGAAGGGGTGGGAGTTATACTTCTTCTCATGAATATGTATTTGTATGTTTTATATTTGTATGCTTGATTTTTTTTTTCTTCTTTTGTTTTTCATTTTGTTTATCATACTTATTTAAAATAAAAAATTCTCTGGACAATCAGCTCCAGATCAGAACCAGCCACCGTTGTCAGTTTGTTCAGTTTCTAAAAGTCTCTGGTTCTGGTTCTGGTTCCCCAGCAGATGATTGAACTCTCCACCACAGACTGATATTAAACATCTTGGTTCACTGAAGGACCTCAGCCTCCTTCTTTCTTCTAGATGCTTCTGTGTTGCATTCCCAGCTGAACTCTGGGATATCTTTAGTCCTCCACCTCTTCTCCAACAATGTAAACATTACTTAGTTTACTCCTGAAGTCAACAAACATCTATTTTGTCTGTTGTCAACACTTTGTCCTTTGCTGTTATTTTAATTCCTCTTTAAGGGGAAATATTCATTGCAGGTTGGGTCCCCCTTTGACCTGATTATGAGATTTAACAAAACTGTGATGTGATTAGATTGTTCAGAAATTCATACTTTTCTTTTAAAAATGTCTTTGTTGCTGGAGGTTTAAACCGAAGCTGCTGCAGACACATCAGGAAAACTCACCGTCTCCTCCTCTGCAGCTGCAGCGTACGCCTCCAAGTTCACCAGAGCTTCACCTGGAGCCTCAGTGCTGCCACCTGCTGCCTGCAGACTGACACCACAACACACGTTTCACTTCACAGCTGTCAATCATTAAAATTTTAATTAATCAAATAGAAAATTGTTGTTTTTTTGTTTAATGAATTGCTTATATTATAAAAATAAACTTTTTAAAGGGTTGAAATTATGAAAATAAATTAGCTTTACATGACAAGAGGTGGAGTTAATTGCCAAACAGAATTATATATTTATTTAATTTTAATATTTCAAATATAACCCGGGGACCAAAAAGGTCAGTAAAAGAAAGATAGAGATTATTTTAAAGCAGGTCCTGAGGGTTAAACATCTTCAGGCTTTTCTCGTTACTTTTATTTAAAAAAAAAAACTTTATCAAACAGAGACAAACACCAACGAGAATACACACCGACTTATTATGAACATACAGTATGAAGCTGTGTATATAATACAGTCTATGCTTGCATGTGTGGAAGTATTGTGAAAGAAATAAATCATTGTTTAAAACAACATAACTTTATTCGTGTCCGTCCTCCTTCCTTCTTTCATTTAATGATTAAACACATCAGCTGAGTTTTCTCTCGGAGGAGATAGTTTATCACACCTGAGGAGAGTGCAAACAGAAATCTAACAGCTCAGTGAAAACTTGACAGAACAGAAACCTGAAATCCTCAACAGGAACTTCTCACATGTATATTTAACAAACTGATTCCTGTCAGCGCTCAGATTTTTATCACATAGAAGTGATACGATGCAGAAACATGGACGTTCCTCCAGCAGAGCATCTCAGACTTGGAATAGTGGAAAAGTCAACGTGTCATAAGTCAAACTGTTGCTGTTTTTTTTCTTTGTTTGTTTGTTTAGTTTTTAAGGCTTTATTGAAGAGCAACAGCACAAACATTAGCTGGTATAAGCAAACTGAAAACATGAGTAGATCACTGACATATAGCAGAAAAAAAAAAAAAATAAAAACAAACATAGAAAAACTTTACAAGTTTAACAAACAGCAAGATAAATTTAGACGTTTAAACAAAGCTTAAAAGCGGTCCAGATAGTTACAGCTTTAGCTTTTTATTCAGTGAATATTTAATGGAGGAGATGTGTTGCTTGGGACACAATGAATGAGGTTTTTCTACCAGCAAATTTTCTTTATGGATATGAAATTTTACTATAAAGATAATAAGAGGAATTATAAATCTTTTAGAGTTGTCTAAAATTTTGTGGTTCTGTAGGAACTCAAACACATTCTTCCAGTAAAACTTCAATTTTGACTCGATGTTGAAACAGATGAACACTCGTTTATTCAGAATCGTTCAACAAATGGAAAGTTCCACCACAGACGAACAATAATTTCTGGGTAGATGTCACAAAAACTGCAGTTTACCTCCATGTCTTTTTAAACCTAGATTTTATTTATTTTTTGACAGGGTAAAGTCTGTGAATCTCTTTAAAGCAGGGCTACTCAATTCGGTCCTACGAGGGCCGCAATCCAGCAGGTTTTCCATGTATCCCTGCACCAACACACCTGAGTCAGATTAGGAGGCTCTAACAGCCAATCAGGTTCTACACAATAACTCATTAATTTGACTCAGGTGTGCTGGTACAGGGATACATGAAAAACCTGCTGGATTGCGGCCCTCGTAGGACCGAATTGAGTATCCCTGCTCTAAAGGAATCCTCTTTGATTTAGTTAGTAGTTAAAAATGTTTTGGTAAAAATCGAACCTTTTCCGTGGGAAGTCATCCACAAACTGTTCCAGTTTGGAATAAAAGTTATAAAATTATCTTTATACAGGGATCTTATTACTCTATAGTTGTTTGTGGAGTCAGAAACACATTTTGCTGGTGAAGGTGTGCAGTGATACTAAATCTACTTTCTCATCATCCAGGAGTAAACCAGGGCTCTTAATTAATCCTGATATTATTTTATCATCTTCTTCTTTATTCATTTTATCTTTAGAACTACCTCTAAAGTTCACCTATCTCAAACTTCAAACGATACTAGTTTAAAGCAAATGGTTCATTTTCTATAACATTAAAGATTCCTGACATCATCATCATCATCATCATCACAGCTGGATTCAACAGAAAACACTGACATTCTGTCATTTCCTCATTTATTTTAAAAATAATTCAACTTAAAATGTTTACAAGTTCATATCTACTGAGTTCTGGTTCTGAATTCTGATGTAAAACTTCTAATAAACTCCAGCTTATGACGTACATATTGAAATTAATTAGTTTAACTTTGATAGTATTAGTATTTTATATATTACTCCACCACAACAACAAAACACCTGGATTATAACACATATAATAGAAATTTATGTATTTGAATTTTAAAAGAAAACCAGTTTGTATTTAACGGTTTTTAAGTAAATCTCCAGCGAGCAGCAGCACGTGAGACCCACCTGATGGATCTTCCGTATAAAAAGATGCAAATGATGAAGCAGAAACTTAAAATCAGCAGGAAAACGCTCTTCATGGAGGAGACCCGCATTATTCCAGGTTCTCTTTAAGTCTTCCTGTCAGGTGGACCCAGGTGTGGCTAAAATCCGCTCACAGGTGATAATAAAAAAAACTGTAGAAACTCAAAGCTCTTTACAGAAGACTCTGCACTAACAGAGTAGCGGCCGCACCTGTCGGGTGTCACGTGACTGCTGCATCACGCGTTCAACACGGAAAAAATGTGAAGAAAAAAACAAACAAAACACATTTGCATTCAGCTGTGGGTCAGAGAGGAAGTGGAAACAGTAGAAAGTAAAACAACCAGTCGGGGATGGGGAGGGGACGGCGCGAGGCGGTCTTATTTAATTTAGCCAATCACACCTGAGTGACGTCTCCAGTAAGGGCGGGGTCAGACGGCTTAGCTGCAACAGGGCAAAGAGGTTAAAGTGCAACATTTAATTTATTAATTTTCTAAAAGAAAGAAGCAAATTATCCAGTCCAGTTCAGTCCGATTAATTTTATTCCGATTATAATCCAGTTAAAACATCCATCATCCACATCAGAGCAGTTTATAACTGTTCATAAAAACCAGTTAATGAAAGTGATGACAGTAATTAACCAGTAAATTCTATCAGAACCACAACCAGGAAGGAAAACCTCCATTAGACCAGAACCAGGAAAGAAAACCTCCATCAGAACCACAACCAGGAAGGAAAACCTCTATTAGACCAGAACCAGGAAAGAAAACCTCCATCAGGACCACAACCAGGAAAGAAAACCTCCACTAGACCAGAACCAGGAAAGAAAACCTCCATCAGAACCACAACCAGGAAGGAAAACCTCCATCAGGACCAGAACCAGGAAGGAAAACCTCCATCAGGACCACAACCAGGAAGGAAAACCTCCATCAGACCAGAACCAGGAAAGAAAACCTCCATCAGGACCAGAACCAGGAAGG
>JBAFTB010000023.1:29208598-29219846 GCA_037177355.1 Melanotaenia trifasciata
TACCGGCCCTCGGGGACCGGAGTTTGACACCCCTGCTCTATGGCATGTGACTGATTTAATTAGTTTAATCACAAAATTGTAGGAAGGTTGCTTTAAAATAATCTGACATTTTAACCTGTGTAATGAAGTAAATCTGCTTCCATCATGAAAACGGAGTTGGTTTTATAAAGACCAGATGTTGTCCGTCAGCTGCAGGGTGAACACGACAAACCGAGCTGATGTGATGCTTTTTATTATAGCTAACACGGAACTACAGGGACATGCTGGTATGCGAGCCGCAGACGGTAAAAAATCTGGAAAACCATCAGTTCTCGTCTCAAGTCAAGTGTTTAGAGTTTTTAGTCACATCCTGGTCTCAGACTGAGACGGTCAGTCATTCACGGCTGATTTATGTTTCCATTGTTTGAATTTAAAGAGGAGGATGAAGATGCATCATCGTCTCACTCTTCCAGCCGCTGTTTTAAGGTACTAATGTATAAACAAAGTTAAGACTCGTGTAGGTGCTTCGTCACAGCGTTGAACTAAATCCAGAAAAACTACTTTATCCTGCTCATTTCTGCTGTTTCTGACCGACATTTAGAGCTTTTATCGTCAGGGAGTTATTACAGGTGCTGCTTTAAAAATCCGTAAACACCAGCGTGTGTTATCTTGTGGTTCAGTAAGTTTGCAAACCTGGAATAGAGGGTGAGCATCCAGGATGGAAGCTGTGAGGATGAGGAGCAGCAGGCATGTCTGAACACCTCCAGGAGGTTCAGGAATGACAGCTGAGCAGCTGGATTCTTCCGGGAGGCTCTCAGTCTCACGGTGTTTTCTGTTTCTGTCCTACAGGAGAGTGAAGACGAGGCTGGAGAAGGTAAGGCCGAATGCTTCCCTGTGTGTGTGGTGGAGGTCATGACTGTTGGTCAGCTGTTGAAGCCTTGCTGTTTTCTCTGCGGTGTCTCCAGCTGTCCTCTCGGACTACGACAGTGCAGATCCAGAGGAAAATGGCTCCCACTCAGAGGTAAAGCAGCTTAAATATGCTGCTGCATGATGAATCTGCTGCTGTGGTGACTCTACAGGAACGCTGCGCCCAGCTGCGTCTAATCTCTGGATAAACCAGCCCTGTGTGTGTGTGTGTGTGTGTGTGTGTGAATGACGTGTGTTTTCATCAGGGGGTGGAGGAGGAAGAGGAGGGATACAGTGAAGAAGAAGCTCCAGCAGCAGCCAGTGAGTCCAAACCTGCTGCTGCTGATGGCCCAACACAAGGAGAGGAGGAGGAGGAGCAGGCTGAAGAGGAGAAGGCAGAGGGGGAGGGAGGAGGAGCTAAAGAGGAGAGCAAAGCTGAGGAGAAGGGAAACCTAGCAGGAGAGAGGCAGAGCGGTGATGGACAGGTGAGACGGAGACGTTCGTCCTCTCATCTTAGGAGTTTTATAGCTTCCGTTTTCTGCTGCTTGTCGACTTCCACGTCATCTTTTATTACGAATCATCAGTGGAAACAGCTGAAAAAGTCGTAAGAATGTCGGTTAATTCATGCAAACAACTTCAGGTTTCATCAGCCCTGCAAGTACAGGTCAGTAAAGACATGAACAGATGTGCTAACGTAGTCCTGTAACCATGCAGGAGTCCACAGACGATCCCGAGACGAAGGCGGGCGGGAAACCTGGTCAGCAGCTCGATGACGATGAGGACCGAAAGAATCCGGCTTACATCCCCAGGAAGGGCCTGTTCTTCGAGCATGACGTCCGTGGTCACGCTCAGGAGGAAGAGCGGTACGACTGCCGTGAACGAGCTGGACCCGGTCTCACCTAAACAACTTCAGACCTGCTCAAAACTGCCAAACATTCAATTCTTTTTAAGACTTTAACCCTTTAAATGCAGGGTTATTTGAGCTATTGATTTAAAAAATATGTAATAAACAGACTGTAAACATCATGGGGGCGGGTCTTAGGTTTGTCAGAGATTAGCAGCAAAATTTATTTGATTGCTTTTATATTTTTTATGTCGAGTAAGATGCTCCCTCTGGAAAACCTTGTGGCCAAAAGTATCCCTTGACTTCCAGGAGGCCCCCAATTTATTTTTTTTTTTTTGTTCTGTGAGTTTGTGTGAAATAATTTCTTAATCAAGCATTTTAATAATCGGAAATGATTTCACACATGAACAAGTCACTCTTGGCGCCACCTGTAACTGGTAAAAACACCAGTATTTCCTGCTTCTGGCTCCAATAGAAAACCAGTGCAATCTGCTGGAATCCAGTAAAAATGTTAAATATCAGCCGTTTTCTTCCTGATGAAATGCTGACATTAAACAGTAAATGGTTTATACAGGAATAAACATGAGATTAAAGGGTGTACTTTTTATGGAAGTCAATGGGACATTTTTGGCCATGAAGGTCCCAAACGGGAGTATCTGACACAGCATAAAACTATAAAAGACACCAAATCAATTTAGACATATCCAAGACTCAAATCACCACCAAAGACCCTTCCCCCTGATATTTTATATGTAGAAAATGTACTTTTTTCAAATAAACAATGCAATCATTGAGATATTCAAACAGGCGTTTAAAGGTTTAGGGAAAATGAGGGCGGACGGGTTAAATTCTGGTCATATCTCATTTGTGTCGGTTAACAGTCTGAATGTTTTAAAGCGGGACGATGGAGATTTTAACGGTTTCCTCCGTCTGTGTCCTCTCAGGCCGAAGGGCAGAAACAGGAAGCTGTGGAAGGATGAGGGACGCTGGGAGCACGACAAGTTCAGGGAGGAGGAGCAGGCGCCGAAGAGCCGCGAGGAGCTCATCGCCATCTACGGTTACGACATCCGCAACGGTGGTGGCGGTGGCCCGGGAGACCGAACGTTCAGACAGCGGAGGCCCCGGTGAGAAACAAGCCAGTTCCTAACGTAGAACCAGGTCTGTGTTTGTCCAGAGCTCCGACTGCAACCCTGAGAAACTGGCGCTTCCATCAGGTCCCGTGGGAGGGGGTTAAGCTGGTGGTGGTTGGTATGATTCCTGATTGCTAATGGAAGCCCTCTGAGAAGCAGGAATGGTAACGATGAGGATGAATTCGACAGTTTGAAACCTGTGAGGGTGACTCGGTCGTTTCTGTGTCTGCAGACGGAGTTCATCTCCCGGCCGAGACAAACGGTGGGGGGACGGAGGAGAGCGCCCCGTCCGGTCCTGGCAGAGTGGAGGAAGAGGTCTGAACCGAGGAGGACCTCCTCCACCTTCCTCCATGCCTCCCTCCTCTTCACCATCTGCCTTTCCTCCTCTCACCGCCACTCAGCGTAGCAGCAACCCCTCCAGAGCGCCCCACCCCCGCAGCAGACCGCCCCACCCAAGCCAAACTCAGTCGCAGTACAGGAATAATGAATCAAACGCACCTCAGATGCACCCCAGAGAGCGGCCGGGTCCTAAGGAGCCTGCAGGAGAGAGGGGTGTGGCCAGCAGGGGGGGGCGGGGTGGAGGAGGAAGAGGAGGCTCCTCCGTGGTCATCGAGGATGTTTCTGATAGTCAGACCGGTTCTGGAGAACAGGATCTGGGTCCCGGATCTACGGCTGCATCGTCACAGCCGGGTGGGTACCGGTCGTCTTCCCCGAGGCGGCAGCAGGAGCATCGGTCTGCACCTGGATTGGCTGCCTCCGCCTCTGACCCCTCCCTACAGTCATCAGCAACAGCAGCCAATCGGGAAGCTTCGCCTCCCGCTGAGCGGCCGGTCGAGAGGAAATCGTATTCGCTGGCTCGCAGGACTCGCTCCCGACCCGCAGACCTGGGCAGCAAACAGGCCTCCGTGGAGGAGTCCGCAACCGCAGGCAACGCCTCCTCCCCCAGCAGCGGGGGAGGGAAGAGCTGGGTGGGAGGAGGCGAAGGGGGGAGCCAGGCGGGAGGAGGGGGAGGGTTGGCGGAGCTGGACCAGGACGTGGCTCGACTCAGTTTGACCCGACAGAACTGGAGTCAGAGTCCCACGTCGTACATGCGCTCCGAGATGAGAGGTGAGTTATTTCATTTGAACTTTATTTTTTTATTTAAATTTTTATTTATTTGTTTTATTTTTGTTTTAACTGACGTGTAAACTTGTGCTGTGGAAGCAAAGGAGGGAAAAGGACGTGGCAGACAAAGTGAGGAAATGAGTGTGTGGTGGATCATCTCTCCTCTTTACTAACCCCGGCTGGTGGTTCTGCATGGATGGAGGTCTTGATCGACCCCTGTAGCAGCAGCGTGAGATGTGAGGCGTGGTCTGTGGTAACACAGACTAGTTTCTTCCCACCCAAGCCTCCCACTATTGTTTGTCTCAGACCAGCAGCTACGCTCTGCCATGTGTGATCTGGAATAAATGAGTCTGGAGACATTTTGTTTCCACGTTGAAATCTCGTCATATGCGGCTCTACGGTGCGGCTAGACCACAGGTCCGTAGCGGTGGCGAAACATTGGACAGTAGCCACGTCCTTCACACCAGCCTCATCATCCTCATCATCCAGGGCAGGGGGAGACTCCACTAACATGGAGACGAGATGGCAGTGATGAGGTTTGTCCAAAGTGTCCAAAGAGGTTCTTAATTCTGGGTTCTCTGTGTTAACTGGCGCTGGGCTTTTTGTTTATAACGTTTGTCTCTCTGTGTCTCTGGGAGCTGGTGGACTATTTAGTCACCACTCACAAAAATGGATGTTTTTCTTCCAGCATGGGTGGAGAGCCTGATCAGTCCTCTCTACCAGCATGGGTGGAGAGCCTGATCAGTCCTCTGTACCAGCATGGATGGAGATCCTAATTAATTCCTCTCTATCAGCATGGGTGGAGAGCCTGATCAATCCTCTCTACCAACATGGGTGGAGAGCCTGATAAATCCTCTCTACCAGCATGGGTGGAGAGCCTGATCGGTCCTCTGTACCAGCATGGATGGAGATCCTGATCGGTCCTCTGTACCAGCATGGATGGAGATCCTGATCGGTCCTCTGTACCAGCTTGGGTGGAGATCCTGATCGGTCCTCTGTACCAGCATGGATGGAGATCCTAATTAATTCCTCTCTACCAGCATGGGTGGAGAGCCTGATCAATCCTCTCTACCAGCATGGGTGGAGAGCCTGATCAATCCTGTCTACCAGCATGGGTGGAGAGCCTGATCAATCCTGTCTACCAGCATGGGTGGAGAGCCTGATCGGTCCTCTGTACCAGCTTGGGTGGAGATCCTGATCGGTCCTCTGTACCAGCTTGGGTGGAGATCCTGATGGGTCCTCTGTACCTCCCCAACCCCTCCTTCACTACATGGTGACTCGTTCTCTTGGTGATTCGGACATGAAGCTGCCTATTTTTTTTTCTTCGCTGCAGACCATGTGACTACCAGCACAGCAGTCGCCATGACAACCACAGCTCATGTCAAGACATCATTCCGAATCCAATCCAAAAGTTGTGTGTAAATATTTTTAATTTTTATGTTGTATTTTATTCTTTGTTGCTCATCTACTCAATAAAAATGTTTTTTGCCTCATTGCGCCATATTGAGCTTTTGCCTGCAATGCATTGTGGTCTATATTGACCCGTCTAGTGACCATCCATGCTCACTACTTTTCAAGATGCATTGTGGGTAATTTTGAGTGCCCTGCTTTTTTCTCTCTGGACATTTGGACACTCCTACAAAATGGCCCTGTATCGGGTACTATGTAGGGAGTAGGGGGGACATTCGGGCCCAGCCATAGCTTCTCATATTGTGACAACCAATGAAGAAGAAAACTGGCTCATCTATTTATGATGATGATGATGATGATGTTTCCATGGTGCTGCATCAGATCCCAGCGGTCTCAGAACTTTTAGAGTTCTTCCTCCCCCAGTGTCCTGTGGCGTAGTCTGCTTCCTGTACCGGGTTCACTTGAAACGGACCGAGACCTACGCTTGCAGGCAGACCACAGTTTGCTGGAACCAACAGCTGGTCCCACTGGTTTTCAGTTGATGCAGCTGCTGGCTGCTGCTTGAGAGACAACAGAAGAAGCTCTGGTCTCACTGGTGGACCTCAGCTGACGTCTCACCGTCCCACTTTAACCAGTCTGTCTCTGTCTACAGGCCTTCCAAACCCCATCCACATGCCCGGCGGGCCACCGCAGTTTTCCAGCATGGAGGAGATGGGCGTCAGCTCCAACCGGGCCAAGCGCTACTCCTCCCAACGCCAGAGAGCCGTACCCGAGCCAGCACCACCCATGCACCTGGGAGTGATGGAGGGACACTACTACGAGCCCAGTAAGATCTGGAGTCTAGAACAACCAGTAAAATAAGATCAGCTGTCATCAACAGGATGGTCCTGGTGCTAGCTGGGTTCACCGTTGGCATGTAACAGACTAAAGTCAGAGGGATGCGGAGCCAGATCTTTATTGTCATTGGTACAGGAAAGATGACAACCAGTTCAGCAGCAGGATTAAAGCGCAGACTTCACTGAAGTCTACGAGATATACAGTATGTACACGAGCTATACAGGTCATGTAAAAATAGGAGGATACACACACAGGTTTAATGTAAGCTGGATGACGTAGAAAACAGCAGACTGAGGCTGCAGCTCTGAAGCTTCACATCAACGCTCACGCTGCAGAAATCCCTCTTTTACCTGCAGAGATGCAGGAGAAGCTTTCCGTCCTGGACTGGTTATTTTTCCTTTAACTACAGGAGTAAATCTCGTTACCACACCGGGCCTCATTTTAAAGAGTGACCTGTTTTAAATGTTGGAACATAGTAGAGTAATTACACTTCATATAACCGAGTAACTGGAATAGAACATGGACAGGAGCAGCCATCCAGTAACGCTTTCTCCATCCTCCTCGTGTTGTAAAGCCTTCAGGCCAGTTCATCTTCAGGTTGGGTTTAGTTCCCAGAGTGAGGAGCTGTTAGAAACGCCTTTTCCCCAGTTCTACATAAAAGCTTGAGAGCGAGACCGCAGCTACCGTTACAGGAAGTTAGATAACGGGTAGCAAGAACCGGTTGGATCTGATCAGTGGAAACTTGGCTGCTTCTGATCCCGACCAAAGGTCCACGGACTTGTTTTCATGACATCTTTCTCCCCTTTTCATAAGTTCAAGAGGAACCCTGAAGGATCAGGTCCATGGTCAGGTAAACCAGGTGAGAGGGTGGAACAGGTGAACTGGTTTTACTTCTTCCAGCAGAGAGCCGTCAGACATGTTTGTTTTTCTGTTCCACTGTTTCACTTCAGACATGAGGGGAGAAATGTACATTTTACTTATTTGGCCCTTTAACTAAATGTGGAAAACATTTTTTACCCTTGTTTTTACCGTGTGGTACGTCAGACTTATTGTGGTGTAATTTTCTGCTCTGTCCACCAGGGGGCAGAAGACCAGCAGCAGATTGTGTACAACATGGTTTTTACATAAACTCATGCAGAATGCCCCCAAACTCGAGGGATCTTGTACGATGTGTTTGGCATTGTAGGGTAAAAGACAGTTTCTTGTTGGTCTACACAGAACTTGGAGCAGAACCGACTCGACCGGGTGGAACGGTTCCACGAGTCTGAAGGATGCTAGAAGCTTAAACTGGCTGGAAACCAGAGGATGGAATATTTACTGCAGGCTATAAACTTCTTATTTTATGAGTTTAGTCACACACTACACCATATGTTCCATTTCTGTGGACATCAGGCAGCGGAGAAGCTTCAGTTTTCCTGCTGACCATGAACGCAACATGTTCAGACCGTCAGTTTCTGCAGTGAACAGTTTAATGCAGCAAACCTCCTCTGAGGTACAAAGTTCTCACCTCACCTCCTTTTTCTCTTCTAGTGTCGTACCAGGGACCAATCTACGCTCACGGTGAAGGCCCCGCCCCCATCCCGCCCCAAGGCATGCTGGTCCAGCCTGAGATGCACATCCCTCATCCCAGTCAGTGATCTTTGAGGAGTCGAGGTTTTTTAGAAACGTGTGTGTATGAAACGCTCACCACTTTGCTTCTTTGCAGGTCTACATCCACACCAATCAGGTGGCCCTATCGCTAACCCCGCCCTCTACGGAGGCCCGCCTGTGTCTCTGTCGCCAGGGCAACCACAGCAGCTGCTGCCACCGCCACCTTTCTACCCTCCACCAGGAGTCATGACCTTCCCGTACCCCACCATGTACCCGAACCCTCAGGTAGTCCACCTTCCTGGTTTACTTCCTGTTAATCCCGATTGATCCGGTTTATGTGAGGTAACGCTGTGTAACTGTGTGTCAGGGTCAGGCCCAGGTGACCTACGGTGGCGTGACCTACTACGACACGATGCAGCAGCAGGCCCAGCCCAAACCCTCGCCCCCCCGCCGCACGTCCCAGCCCGTCACCGTCAAACCGCCTCCTCCAGAGGTGCCCTTTGCCTCAGAGTGACCCCGCCCCTCTCTCCTCTCCTCCACCCGGACCTCAGCCCCCACCCTGACCTGCACACTACAGGTGAGTCCACCACGGCAGCGGTGCGTGATGAGGGTCGGAGCGCCGGGTCTTTAGGTGGGCCGGGAACGGACCCAAGAACGACTTAACCAAAGATGTGGTTCTGAAAGTGTTTCACAGTTAGAAATGTTCCTGGTACCATTATTAGAGAAATAATCAGGATCCATTTCCACCGCTGTGTAAAGTAACGTCAGCAGTCTGAGTTTTATTTCTGCCTCTTCATGCCAACAATTATAACAAGAACGTAAATGTTAGACCCTACTGTGTGAAGAATAAATGAGTCCTACATAGAACTCTGGATTTCTCAGAGAAAACATGGAAAACAGGATCTTTACCTGGACGTGGGAGGCTTTTACTGGGAAAAAAGCAAACAAAAGAAACCTTTATATCAACTTTACCAGTTTAATACAGAATGTAAAAAGGCAGAAAGAGCTAGTACAGCTAGCCATGGCTCAACGCTGCCGCTGGAAAAGATCAGTTTCCGATCAGCACATATCATCTATACAAACCAGAGAGAAAAGATGTTAAAGTTGTTCTGATCTGCTTAAGAAGCGTCTAAAACAAGTCCAGTCCAGATTCTGGACCTGAACCGGTCGGCCTTGCTGGTGGAGACAGTCCAGATGCTGTGAAGCAGGGGGGCAGGACCAGAATAGGCCGTCTCCAGGAGGATTCCAGAGTCCTTCATCTGTTTCCCACCCTGAATGAGACGTCCTCACATTACGATCGTAGCTCCATCACGTAGACACACACCTGATGTACGACTTCGTCCACGTAGACACACACCTGATGGACGACTTCGTCCACATAGACACACACCTGATGGACGACTTTGTCCATGTAGACGCACACCTGATGGACGTAGACACACACCTGATGGACGACTTCGTACACGTAGACACACACCTGATGGACGACTTCGTACACGTAGACACACACCTGATGGACGACTTCGTACACGTAAACATGTCTGCTGGAATCGGATCAGACTGATTTCAGTCAGACGCGTGACCGTGTAAACGCCGTGTCCGTGTAAACGCTGTGTCCGTGTAAACGCCGTGTCCGTGTAAACGCCGTGTCCGTGTGAACTTGTGTCCGTGTGAACTTGTGTCCGTGTAAACACCGTGTCCGTGTAAACGCCGTGTCCGTGTAAACGCAGTGTCCGTGTAAACGCGTGTCCGTGTAAATGCCGTGTCCGTGTGAACTTGTGTCCGTGTAAACGCGTGTCCGTGTAAACGCCGTGTCCGTGTGAACTTGTGTCCGTGTAAACGGCGTGTCCGTGTGAACTTGTGTCCGTGTAAACGGCGTGTCCGTGTAAACGGCGTGTCCGTGTAAACTGTAAACTTGTGTCCGTGTAAACGCCGTGTCCGTGTGAACGCGTGTCCGTGTAAACATGTGTCCGTGTAAACTTGTGTCCGTGTGAACGTAGTTCATGATGCTAACTCTTTCTGTAGCGGTAATGAATTATTACATCAGTGGTGCGTTCACTGGATGCAGTAAACATGGACGGCGGTGCAGACCTGGACAGCTTCACTCTGATGGACTCATGCTGCCTCCTACTTGGGCCGCTGTGTCTCCACGTCCTCTTCGTGTCCACAGAGGGACAGCAGTCCACGTCTTTGGTGTGATCAGACAGACAACCAGAGACACAGTGAGCGCCGCAGACCCGGTGCAGGTGATTGTGGTTTCTACAGCAGAAAACTGAGAGGAGGAACGAGGGCAGAGTGGACTTACATCAGCAGACGACAGCTACCTGTTTTTTTATGAAACACTGGTTAGCATAAAGCAGCAGATACCAACATGTTTGTCTCCACCTGTAAAGAAATGAACCAGGAATACGAGCTGCAGTGATGGAGGCCTCCTAAGGAAAGGCAGAGCACCGTACTTTATGATGGGGCCGACAGGTGTTTAGTGGGGTGGTTGTGAGGTCTTGTTATTTAACCTGTTAGAGTAAAGCACCTGGACCTGGATCTGGGACTGGGACTGGGACCAGAAGCTAAATATACAAGTTCATGTGTGTAAAAAGTTGCTTCAGTGAGGCTGGGCTATTTTATTAGTAATGTTTCTCAAACAGGAAACTCTTAATGCCACTAAATCAACGCAAAGTTTTTGTTTTATAACGACTTCAAAATCCGTATTCAACAAATAACGAAGCATCAGCATTACAAGCACCCGAAACACAATGCAGCACGTGATCCGTTCGCTGCACCTCGACACGGTGGGTTTCATATGAAACTAGACAGCTAGACTTTCACATGGTTCCAGCATCATCGCACCTTAGCCGACCAGCACGAACACAAAGCCAACCTTCACATTTCCAGCCAGCGCACCGGATTGCATGTTTACCACACGGTTCATCACCAAACCCTGAAACTATTCTCACCAAAGCAACTCGTTTTATTTCGGTACCGTTTCCTGCTCATTTCAGTCTGTCCACACTGGTCTTCCACCTACAACCACAGCCTACTCGTCCATAGTTAACAGCAGCATGCAGCAGCGTTTCATTCACGGCCATCTTGTTGCTTTCTCGCAGGACTTGGGAGTGTAATAAAGTTTGTTGAAATTCTACATCTCGCGAGCTTTCGAACGATATCTTACACTTGAAGGAGACTTTACCGGTCAGGTATGTATGTTGGACCTCTGACGCACCGCGGAGCAAAGACAGAACGATTCAGAGAATTTTTTCATTTACAACGAAGCTGAAAGTGAGCAGCATGTCCCAGAGGCCTCAAATAAATAAACACACCCTCTTATGGCGCGTTCAGACCAAAAGCAGCGAGAGCGTCAAAAACGCTCTTTAGCTCAAAGTTGGATGCTTGACGCTGGAAAATCAGACGCGTGACATCTAGAGACAAAAAAGGCTCCCGACGCTCTTGA
>JBAFTB010000023.1:29258686-29274689 GCA_037177355.1 Melanotaenia trifasciata
CTTTTCAGTGAAGTAGGAAGCAAACATTTCTGCAGTCAGCACAGTGGGAGGCTGAGCAGGTGGTGGAGATAGAAGAGTTAAACACCATGAACATGTCGTGTGATGGGAGCATTGCGGATCTTGGATTTAGGCTGGATGGAAAGATGCAGGGTTTTGCCGGTACTTGGTATTTGCTTAGTTATTAAATTAATTTAGCTTTTTTCTATCCGAGATATTCTCCTCTTTAAGTTTATTTTTAGGCTTGTTGAAGTTTTGTTGCTTAATTTTTCGACTCGTTTTGTCTTAACAAGCATGAACCGTAGCAGAATCTCTGCCCTACATTTTCTCGTTTCTCCAAAAGCAATGCATATCAAATCATTATGATTCATGGAGTTTCTGCATCTCCTCTAACAACTCTGGCCAAAATGAGGATCATACATATTAAAAGTGGGTTAAAAGACCGGGTTCAGCCTCAGTTGGATGCATGTTAAATGCTGCATGAAGCAGGAGCAGGTTGCATCCAGATTTAATGCAACATTCATGCACAGCAGCAGATAAACAGACGTGGAAGGAGAGCTGGGGTTGATGATCTCCTGCAGCCGGTTTAAATATGAAAATGTGCTTCTCATGCTGGTCTTATAGCTTAATAGCAATTATATTTAAAACGGACCTCATGCTGTGATTTAGATTTTAAAAATGAAATATAATATATTAATAAATATTTATTTTTCAGAGCAGTTAAGAAATAGTTAAAGTGAAGTATAAGATATTTAATCATAATAATGAGAATCATTAACAAAAATGAGCTTTTCTCATCATTTAAGAATTTTCTTTCTACTTTCGTGTGTTTAAACAAGACTAAATATTTTCCTCCGTTGTTTGCTTGGTGTTGCTCAAAGATCAGAAGGAATGTTTTCAATCTTCTCTGACTCTTTCCTCATTGCTGCTGGCGAACACAGCTCAGGTGACCCAGTTCTGTCCATGTGATCATGGCACAGGTAACCCGGTTCTGTCCGTGTAATTACAGCTCAGGTGACCCGGTTCTACCTGTGTGATAACAGCTCATGTGACCTGGTTCTGACCATGTGATCATGGCCCAGGTAACCCGGTTCTGTCTGTGTAATTACAGCTCAGGTGACCCGGTTCTGTCCATGTGATCATGGCCCAGGTAACCCGGTTCTGTCCGTGTAATTACAGCTCAGGTGACCCGGTTCTGTCCATGTGATAACAGCTCAGGTGACCTGGTTCTGTCCGTGTGATAACAGCTCAGGTGACCTGGTTTTGTCCGTGTGATCATGGCCCAGGTGACCTGGTTCTGTCCGTGTGATCATGGCCCAGGTGACCCAGTTCTGTCCGTGTAATGACAGCTCAGGTGACCTGGTTCTGTCCGTGTGATCATGGCCCAGGTGACCCGGTTCTGTCCGTGTAATAACAGCTCAGGTGACCTGGTTCTGTCCGTGTGATCATGGCCCAGGTGACCCGGTTCTGTCTGTGGGATAACAGCTCAGGTGACCCGGTTCTGTCTGTGGGATAACAGCTCAGGTGACCTGGTTCTGACCGTGTAATAACAGCTCAGGTGACCCGGTGCTGTCCGTGTAATAACAGCTCAGGTGACCAGGTTCTGACCGTGTAATAACAGCTCAGGTGACCTGGTTCTGACCATGTGATAACGGCTCAGGTGACCCAGTTCTGTCCGTGTAATAACAGTTCAGGTGACCTGGTTCTGACCATGTAATTACAGCTCAGGTGACCCGGTTCTGTCCGTGTAATAACAGCTCAGGTGACCTGGTTCTGTCCGTGTAATAACAGCTCAGGTGACCTGGTTCTGTCTGTGGGATAACAGCTCAGGTGACCCGGTTCTGTCTGTGGGATAACAGCTCAGGTGACCTGGTTCTGTCCGTGTAATAACAGCCCAGGTGACCCAGTTCTGTCTGTGGGATAACAGCTCAGGTGACCTGGTTCTGTCCGTGTAATAACAGCTCAGGTGACTCGGTTCTGTCTGTGTAATAACAGCTCAGGTGACTCGGTTCTGTCCGTGTAATAACAGCTCAGTTGACTCGGTTCTGTCTGTGTAATAACAGCTCAGGTGACACGGTTCTGTCCGTGTAATAACAGCTCAGGTGACTCGGTTCTGTCCGTGTAATAACAGCTCAGGTGACCTGGTTCTGTCCGTATAATAACAGCTCAGGTGACTCGGTTCTGTCAGGCAGACAGTGGTCCATGAGGTCACCTGGTTTCTGACTCAACACCGGTGTCTGTGTGTGTTCAGTCTTCTGCAGGGTCTACACGCCAGACCACTCGTACGTCACCATCAGGAGCCGCCTTTCCTGTCGGGTCGGAGAGATTCTGGCTCTGGTCAGAGAGAAACTCCAGTACAGCGAAGACCAACCAGTTCTGCCTGGAAACCTCATACTGGTGGCCGTCACATCAGCTGGAGGTTAGAACACACACACACACACATATATATATATACACACCTACATTCTGGTTTCTGAGGTTGTGTGTGACTGTGGTTGATGTGTTCAGAGAAAGCGGTGTTTCGTCCCAGCGATGAGGCCGTCTTCACCACACTGGGAGTCAACACTCACCTGTTCGCCTGTGAACCCTCTGAACTGGACTCGCTGGTGAGGATTTGACTGATGGATGACTGTTGATTGATTGGAAGTGTAGCAGCGGCAGTGATAACAGAGGAATTTTCTCTGGAAAACCAGGAAACATTCAGGTTTTTAGATTTTTGGTGCCTGATGAATGTGTTTTTGTTTAGTTCTTCTCTTAATGGAATGATGAGGTGTTTGAATTCAACCTTTTTAGTCCCAAACAGGAACAAAACAAGTTAAAGACCTTGGAAATACTCTGCAGCGCCCCCTGCTGTGTGGACACCGGTGTTCCCCGTGAAAACACACTCTGTCATTAACTAAACCTAAACTTCTGAACCACAGTGTTTTTAAACTGTCATCTGTTACGTCAGAGCAGATAAACAGTGAGAAAAGATCAGTTCTAACACAGTTCAAATAAAAATTAGAGGGTTGAGTTGGTTTTTATTTCTAAATTCTGCATACTTTTATAACATGATGTTCAGCTATAATTAAATGTTTATTTACATTCCAAAAAATCTTTGGGGAAGGAAAAAGAAACTCTACCTTATCCCCGTTTTTGTCCATGAAATAATTTGTTAAATGTAACTAAAATAATCATGTAATTCATAGTTTTACAAAGATTTTTTTACATGAAATTATACCATCTGTATGGAACTCTAATGAACTTCATCCCTCTGAGGATTGATGAAGTCTCTAAATCTGAGATGACATGTAGACCAGAGGTATTCTGATGACATCACTTCCTGTGTTCTTAGCTTCCTCTTCCTGAGGAGATCCACTGGACGCCAGGTGACAGTAAACTTCACGACATGTCAGCGGAGGAAGTGGCCAGTCAGCTGGTGGTGTTTGACTGGGAGCTCTTCAGCTGTGTACACGAGGTTGGTGAAACAGATTTAGGATGCATCTAAACGAGTCGGGAGAAATGTAGAAGAACTGTGTTAGTACAAAGTCTGGAGAGATGGAACAGATGACATTCAAACTAAACCTCAGGTTCATCTTAACATGTGTTTATGTCTATAGAAGGCAGAGTTGTTTCTGAGTCCTGCTTCGTTGCATTGAAGAGATTTAAATTTATTGGAGGATATAAATTTAAATATTTGAGACGTTTTGTTAAAATCACATTTAATGACAATGTTGATGGAATGCAGTTCCACTTGTGTCCTGCAGGTGGAGTTTGTGTGTTATGTGTTTCATGGCGAGCAGTCTCGCTGGCGCCCCCTCAACCTGGAGCTGGTACTGCAGCGCTGCAGCGAGATGCAGCACTGGGTCGCCACGGAGATCTTGCAGTGCCAGTCGCTGCCGAAGAGGATCCAGCTGCTCCGCAAGTTCATCAAGATCGCAGCGCTGTAAGTCCAAACGTAATCCCGTTAAAACTGCGTTCCGGACTCGTTTCATGACACAGTGACATCTATCATGAGCGTCTGGAGCTGTCGCTGCCCATCAACATCCCAAGCCTGAGAACTGGACTATGTAACTTTTCCCTCCGGAACGCCGCATGACGGTGCAGCAGAGTTTTTCTTGACCCGCTTTCAACAGTCATGGAGCAGAATCGGCTCTTTATAAATTCCCATTCCATCTATTTGTCATTGATAAGAAAGAGTTCTGGTAATATTTTGTTTATAATAATTAATATTTGGACCTGTTTCACATCAAATTAATAAGAAAATTAGGTCAGTTTTCACAAAGAAACAGAATATTTCAGATTTTAGAAAATCTAACTTAGAATAATTACCTGCTGAGTTAAAACGATTAATCACCTTATGCATCATCCACAGCTAATAAAAGAGGAGTAAGCATGTTTTATTATTATTTAGAGAGAACTTTGATTTATCCAACAGTGTCAAACTCCCATTCATAAGACTTTTCTTAATTTTCCTGACCACTGTCACATATTTGTTAAAACTCTCCACCAGAGTTCACATCATCCCATACGAGCATTTAAAAAGGGAAGTTTTTCCACTGTATGGAATAAGTGCTCGGGATCCCTCCGGATGGGCTGGTGAATGTGGTCGTAGAGAGGGAAGGCTGGGTTTCCCTGCTTAGGCAGCTGCCCGACTCGACCCGATAAGCGGCAGACAATGGATGGATGGGGTGGATGGATGGATGGATGGATGGATGGATGGATGGATGGATGGATGGATGGATGGATGGATGGTATGAGTACTGACTGTCAGGATGAGACTGTACGGCTATTTATCATGTGCTAAGAGCGATGAAGCTAGCAGAAGCCACAAGGAGATGGCAGCTGGGGGACATTTCTAGGCCAAAGTTTTTAGTTTTTTTATTTAATTTAACTTTATTTGTCCGTACATATCTTGTGAAACACTTAAATTTGTCCCTGCTTTTAACCCATCACTAGTTATACTAGGAGCAGTGGGCTGACAGATCCGGCACCTGGGGAGCAGTTGGGGGTTGAGGACCTTGCTCAGGGGCCCCCAGTGGTTATTTTACCTTAGTTGCCAGTCCGGAGACTTAAACCCAGGTTCTCCAGAGCCAAGGCCACCACTCGGCAACCACTCCTCCTCCTAGAGGAGCTTGCAGCTAGCAAGGGGGCGCTAGCCACCAACTACCTGGAAGGGCTACGTTAGTCAGCAGAAGACAGCAGCTGTTTAATCTCTCGGTCCTGTAGACTGTAGCTGTTATCCAGGTGCTAGCAGGCGCTAGCCGTTAGCTGAGCGAACAAACCAGTTGACAGCAGTCATGAACCAGCCTCAACCCCTTCCTTTCAAAAGGTGGTTGACGCAAGGTTTCAGTTACCTCATGAGAGTGAATCATTTAGGTCGTAAAATGATGTCCACTGTATGTCTGAAAGTTGTCTCTGTGTTTCAGCTGCAAGCAGCAGCAGGACCTGCTGTCCTTCCTGGCGGTGGTTCTGGGTCTGGATAACCCGGCTGTCAGCAGGCTGCGGCTCACCTGGGAGGTACAGCACCACGCTGCACCATGTTTCACCACGCCACCTTACTCCATGTTACACCACACCTTACACGACGTTCAGAGAAAACTCAGGTCTTGGTTCTGTTTGTCCCGATGGTGGATCTTATAAATTCAGATTCCGGTTTGTTGATCTGCGTATTTGTGGAAATGCAACCGCATCAGGTGCACGTTTTACCTTTTTTTACTCATTGAGTTACTTTTTGTTCTTGTTTGGTTTCACCCTGTAAAGACTTTTTTTACTCATGGTACTTGCAGTTTTTCTCATCCTGAGAAGGTCTGTGACTTGATGTGATAAATAATCTGACTGATTGGTCGCTGCCGTGTAAAACTGATGTAATGAAATCTTTTCTGTGTTCAGGGTCTCCCAGGAAAGTTCAGGAAGCAGTTTCAGCAGTTTGAAAGCATCGCTGTGAGTAGAAGATGTTTGTTTCATCGTTCTCACACTGCAGCCATCAGAAGTGGTCTGCTTTACAACAATGGCCTTTATCTCTTTTCCTTCTCCCTCCTCTTGTCCCATAGGACCCCTCCAGGAACCACAAATCCTACCGGGACCTGATCACCAGTTTACGACCTCCTCTGATTCCTTTCACACCTCTGCTGCTCAAAGGTGATGCTAAAGTACAAAAGCAGATCAAGCAGTGACCTCTGGACTCTAAAGATGAACATTTGAGCTTATTCTACCGACAAAATCTAAATCCCATCTGGTTGACTTTTTCTTGACTTCAGATGATCAGGAAGGGTTGGATTCTGTTAGCGATGCTAGCTGAAGTTAGCCTGCAGTCATGCTGTGACATATATTTTTAGTTTTGTAAAACACAAAGAGGGACCTGAGAAAGCTTTTTAAAGAAGTTATTTTAAACATAAATCCCATCGGTCCTCTGAGACTGTTTGCCTCCAGCTGTGGGCCAGATGTGAAGCTGCTGCAGCAGGTTAGCTCCCCTTCACTAATTAGCACTTCTGGCTAATCAGTGTGTCTTACTGTTAACCTTTAACACACACACACACACACGGGTTCAACTACACACAATATTCATGTTTTTATCATTTCCTTTCATCTGGTCTCTGCATCAGATCTGTTCTTCTAGTTTTGTGAGGCCCAACTTTGAAAGTTAGCATCCCCGCTCCCTGAAAGTAGCCGAAACCTGATTATACCAGAAATCTGAAACAGGTCTGTCCCAACCAGAGGACCAGACTCACTGTCCAGTTTGTCCTCATAACAAAACCCAGAGACGCTTGTTTCGCCACATCAAATACTCTCATCTTCATCGCTGGTTTAACGTGTTTAATCTGTTCTTTTATCTTTGTGAAGACACTGACAGTAAACATTTCCGGTCCCCCTAAAGGTGCATAAACCTGATTCTACCAGAACCCTGAAACAGGACCGTATAATGTCAGAGCCTCACAAGTACACACACATATCTGGTTTAGATGGACTGTAAGGACTCTCCGTTGACACACTGCATTCACAGCCCCTGACCATCAAATGAATATCTGATCTGAACCCCTAAACCAAACCACAGTCTAGCTCCAATCCCACCACTGAACCAAGTCGGAACCATTGTGTCCCCACAATAACCGTATGTCCCCAGTAGCTGGTATGGAGTCAGTCCCCATCATGAAAGGAAAACAAGTACAAACACACACACATGCAGTGTAAGACTCATGTAAATCTATTGAAACCAAACAAGTGAAAGCAGATGAAAAGCATGCGTACTTGTGTGCATGCATGATTGTGTATGTGTGTAGCCTTAAGCCATGTCTCCATGGCAACACAACCAGAGAGAAGAAAATAGATGGACAGAAGTCAAATGGTTAAAGATGAAAAGATGTTATTTGTAGGGTTTCTATGGAAAAATAGGCCTTGAGTAGCTTAAGGCTACAGGATTTAGTGAATTGCACGGCGGCGTGTTAGCGCTGCTGAACACATGACGGTTGCCACATTACAGAGGGTCTTATTTCATGTTGTAGGTTTAATTTAAATGTTCTCCAGCGATACGTTCGTGGACTGATTTGTGTTGTCTTTGTCCTCCAGACTTGACATTTCTCCATGAGAGCTGCAAGACGTTTCACGGTGAACTGGTCAACTTTGAGAAGATGGTGAGTTCAAAAAAAGAGATGCCGTAACACAAACATGAGTTGAAGATAAACTTTTACAATTTTGTGAGGTTGTTAAGTCAGGCTGCAACGTGTGTGCTGTGAAGTACCCAAACAGATTCCCCCAAATATTTATTATTACTTTGCGTCAGAGGATCAGATCACAGGAATTTCTGATGCGACCATTAACACGATGTTAAATAAAACAGAGGGGAAAACAACAGATGCTAAATAATGACAAAAAAACAACTATAAAATAGGTTTTAAGGGTTGATGTCTTACTGTGTCCATCTCTCTTCCGCAGCATAAAGTTGCAGAGATGGTGAGGAACATCAGGCGATACAGGAGCGCTCAGCTCAGTAAGGCTCATTTCTTCCTGTTTGTCTCCATCTGGTGGTGGTGTTGAAGCACTGCAGCTGTTTGTGCTGTTACTGACCCTGTCATGGTTTTCTGTTTCTGGTAGCCATGGATACCGAGACGTCTCCGTCCCACCTGCAGACGAAGGCGTACGTCCGGCAGCTTCAGGTGATCGACAACCAGAACTTGCTGTTTGACATGTCCTGCAAGCTGGAGCCCAAAGACACATAGAGGGACGGATGGTGGGACGAAGAGGAGGCAGAGGAAGGTTTATCAGTACCAGACTCCATAAATCAGAGATGCAGACTGAGGTTCAGGTCTGCTCCTTTAACTCCTGAAACAACCTTTTGGTTCAAACTGACAGCTGCTGACATGGAGGACTCACCAAGCCGAACCAGAAACCCAGAGACTGGACCGGTCTGCCTGAGGTTAAACCTTTTACAGCAAATCTTCTCTCTCCTGCAGCAGCTTCACCTCTGCAGACAGAAAGTCATAAGCTGAGTAAACCTGACCCACATCAGATCTAACAGCTTTTAAACCGGTTCCTGAGTCTCAGCCGAGACCCAGAGCAGATTCATGGTTTTATTCAAAGTTACGGAAACAGGAGACGGAAAGAAGACCAACAACCAGCTGCTGCCAACCAGTCAGCGATGATGTGAACACAGCAAGAAAATCTCATTATCAGATCAGAAAACACAAAAACTATGGAGCAAACACAGCGTAGTTTATCCTGAGTCATCGTAACAAGAAGAAAAATACCATCAAACTTAAAGGGATAAAATAAACACAACACATGATATTAATTATAAACATAAGTTTGATCTCCAGCCATCATCATAATGAAAATGCTAACAAGAAAAAGATCACTAAGAACAACGTAGAGTGTAAAAACATAAATAACCAGAGAATAATCAACAAAATAAAATCCAAAAATAATAAATCTGAATTTTTCAGGTCAGTTTTCAGGCTGATTTAATAAAACTGACATTATTAATGAAGAAGGAAAAGACTGTGAAAGCAGCAGCTGTTTGTTGGACTTCTGATTCCTCACTTCCTGCTCCGCCTCCTCCTGTGGACCAATCAGAGTGCAAGACACCTGTCATGTGACCCAGCCCCTTCAGATCTGTGTTTTGCTCTTTTTTTTGCTCGTTTCTTCAGATTTCTGCTGTTTTTGGGAACCAGACAATGAATCAGGTGCAGAATTCTTCCAGTTTCAGGCAGAAATGAATCCGCAGATCTCAGGCTGTCTGGCAGGTTTGAGAGAAAATCCAGCCAAGAGCCTTCATCAGGTCGGCATCATCATCGCGAGTGACGTCCTCTCTCCTCAGTTTTCCTTTAAGCTTTGACGCAGATACAGGACACAGTCTGATTGGTCGGTCCTGGCTGTGACATCAGGGGTCAGGGCTGTCCTCTGGCCTGTGTTTCAGAGTCCAGAAACTCTACCTGCACCTGAACACACCACATTCCTCCGTGATGCATTCACTGACACCACCTGTGACGGACTCCAGAGTGCTGCTGGAGAGCGTTGTGGTGCGTTTAAGGACTCACACGATGGGTCGGTGTGGATGAGAGAGTAGATGCTGGTTTTCTACCGAGCATTTCGTTGATGACAAACTGTTTCCTGATCAAACCGAATCAGGTCTGGCTCATTTTAAAGGACCACTCTGCTGTTTTTTTTATGTTTTAGTTCTGGTTCTGGTCCAGTTCTGACACCAGTCGGAGTTTTTCTGTTTTTAAGCCTAAATATAAAATTTTATTCCTTTCTAGTTGATTTTCTTGTGGAATCGAGCTAAAACTCTGCGATTGACTCGGCTGAGACAAGAAAAAATAACACGGTTTGGTCCTTTAAGAGCCTGATCAATACCTGATCAGCAGCCAATCAACCCAACTTTTTCTCAGCCTCTGGGATCTAACTGCTGTCACCGAGCGACCAACCAGTTTCATGGAACGACCCGGTCACCCCCCAACGACGCCGGCCTCTCATTGGTCGGCTCGGGGAGCTGGCAGGTCCGAGGCAATAACGGGAAGGACAGGAAGTGAAACTGATTGGTCGATTTCTCACATCAACAAAGCACTTTTTGCCAAACCTCAGGGCTCAGAGACACAGAGAGGTTTAGTTTACTCTTTCTTCTTCATTTCAGTAGAGTTCAGTTGTGCTGCGATTGGTTCTGTGTTTGTACAGCTGATCACACTTCAGCCATATTTACTCCAATAATAGGAAACTACAGAGTTGTTGTTTTTATGCTGTGATCGCCACCAGAGCTGAGCTCGGCCTCCACGCCGTGGACGAGAACCGCTGAAGGGATCAATCAGATCGATCGGCATCTGATCTGGCTGATCGACACGGGACAGGATCATTTTCTGCTTTCATTCTGTCGTATTTAATGTTTCCATGTTGGGTTTTCATGTCAAACATGGATGAAATATACTGCAGGCATCCAGAAGCTGGCCAATCAGAGGACAGGAGCTGAAACAGCTGGTCCAGGTCCCATTATGGACACACTGTCCGTTTAGTCCTCCAAACAAACACAAAAAATGATCCTCTGAGGCTTCCGTAGCGGTGTTCGTCATGTGATGTTGGTTCAGATCAATAAAACGGGTCCCCTCTCACAGCACGGCCAGTAGACTACGATTGGTCCGGGCGGTAAATGGAGACGGAAAATTAGCCCTAAAAGTAAAGAAAATGAGATGTTGTACCAACTCGGATGTTTTCGGTATGAAAACGCTGGTTGTTCTCAGCTCTGGTGGTCGGTGAACCTTCATCATTCTCCATCTGTACCATAAACATCCAGTTTGTGGAAGCTCGGTAAGGCCGATCCCGTCCAGAGCCAGCAGCTCGCACAGTCCGACACCACGTTTTAGCCCCCAGGTTACGTCGGATTCAGGCCAAAAACGTGCTTCTTTTAAAAAAGCTCGAGGACTCGTTTAAAACATTTATGGATGAATAAAAAAGTCGGTTGATTCTGGACGGGTGAAGACGTCTCTGGTTTGATGAGACTTTCGATGCAACATGGAGTCCAAACCACCAACAAAACCAGTAAAACCTTACGTACCAGTAACAACAGCAGAAAATTCCTGTTATTCTAGTTAAAGCTTAGACCAGACCAGGACCAGGTTGTCTGGAACCGAACCGAGTTTCCAGCTGCAGAAATTCAAACCTCCATCTTCTCCGTAGAAGATCCAACATGGCGGTTTACTGGTACCAGTCCTGCTGGGATTCTGGACTCGGTGTTGATGGTTTTCGTCAAAGCAGGGACGTCGTGGGCGATCCGGTCGGGTCTGGTGGAATGTGAAACCCAGTGAAGACCCATCACGGCTCTCAGGACCACTTCCTGGGTGGTGGGCGCTTCATTATGGGTCTGAGCAGAAGCTGCGGTCCAGAGTCCCGGCCCGGTTTTGACCTAAACCCCGCCCCTTCTCTGGACCAATCACAGCCTGTGCTGGGACCCATAATTCTGCGGTGCAGGCGGCCTCCCGGGTCGAGGCCGTCCACCGTGTCGCCCGAATGAATACACTGAAAACTGTAAATATTGCAACGTGTAAATAAAGAAATACTAACGGAGATTCTATTTTATGTATGAGGAGGGAGAGCGGCGCTAACTCAAGGAGAAACTTTTCGTTCGGTGGGTTTTTGTTTGTTTTTATTTGTGTGAGAACGTGTACGAAGACGAAAGAGAAAGAAATGAATTTGACTTTCTGAATTGTACAGTGTAACCTCCTCAGTTCGATGCTTCTGTTGTTTTCTATCTGACGCTCGTTTGGTTGCTGTTTTGTACAGAAGTGGTTGTTTACATCAATATGAGCAGAGGTGGGCGGAGCAGAGGTCTTCCAGGGGGCGGGGCTTCAAAATATCATTTCATTTATGACAACAGCAGGAAAAATAATTTAAATAATTTAACTTTAAAGTGTATACTTTAATAATTCCAGGATCTAAATAAAGATTTTGTTATGAAAAGATAAAATCAGTCAAATCAGATTCAATCCGAGTAAAGTGAGCTCATATTTTTCAGGATAAAAACTAAAAACTTTATTTAATTTTTTAGCTTTAGAAAATAAAGCTAAAGACTTAATGTTAAAACTTCAGTAACAATTGAAGAATTTTTAGTCTAAATTTGCAAAACGAATTTTTTTTTAATGTTTTTATGAAGAGGATTTGGTTCAGAAAAAGTGGTACATAAATACGACTGATTTTACCTTTTTCATATCAAATTATGATTTTTAACAAAAGGAAAAACAGTGTTAAAAAGGAAAATTATAATGGAAAAAATTTGTATTTTTCTAAAAAGTAAACATATTGTTCACATTAAATATATCCTGAATCCTGAATCCTGAATTTTGCTTCGAACTTCCTAAATGAAATCTGTAGAAACGATGCAACTTTGCAGAAAAAGTTTCATTTGTGTTTTATTGTTTTATTTATGTTTTAACACTTTAATATTTTTCAGATAAAAAGATTTTCTTTTCCTTTTTTATTAAACATTTTCCAGAATTTAACAGAAGTGTTTAGACCTGACCTCAGGATCCTGAAATAAAACCAGATTCCTTTTTTCTGTTAAAAATCAGGAAGTTCTTGGTGAAATGAAATCTGATCTGAGTTTAAATTGAGCTTAAATTGAGCTTAAATCTGATCTAAATCTGATCTGAAATCTGAGCTTGAATCTGATCTTAAACTGAGCTTAAATTGAGCTTGAATTGAGTTTAAATCTGAGTTTAAATTGAGGTTGAATTGAGTTTAAATCTGAGCTTGAATTGAGTTTAAATCTGAGTTTAAATTGAGCTTGAATTGACTTTAAATCTGAGCTTAAATTGAGCTTGAATTAAGTTTAAATTGAGCTTGAATTGAATTTAAATCTGAGCTTAAATTGATTTTAAATCTGAGTTTAAATTGAGCTTGAATTGAGTCTAAATCTGAGCTTGAATTAAATTTAAATTGAGCTTGAATTGAGTTTGAACCTGAGCTTAAATTGAGCTTGAATTGAGTTTAAATTGAGTTTAAATTGAGCTTGAATTGAGTTTAAATCTGAGCTTAAATTGAGTTTAAACCTGAGTTTAAATTGAGCTTGAACTGAGCTTGAATTGAGTTTAAACCTGAGTTTAAATTGAGCTTGAACTGAGCTTGAATTGAGCTTAAATTGAGTTTAAATTGAGCTTGACTTGAGTTTAAATCTGAGCTTAAATCTGAGCTCGAATTGAGTTTAAACCTGAGCTTAAATTGAGCTTGAACTGAGCTTGAATTGAGCTTGAATTGAGTTTAAATTGAGCTTGAATTGAGTTTAAATCTGAGCTTAAATTGAGCTTGAATTGAGTTTAAATCTGAGCTTAAATTGAGCTTAAATTGAGCTTAAATTGAGTTTAAATCTGAGTTTAAATTGAGCTTGAATTGAGTTTAAATCTGAGCTTAAATTGAGCTTAAATTGAGCTTAAATTGAGTTTAAATCTGAGTTTAAATTGAGCTTGAATTGAGTTTAAATCTGACTTTAAATTGAGCTTGAATTGAGTTTAAATCTGAGCTTGCATTGAGTTTAAATCTGAGCTTAAATTGAGCTTAAATTGAGCTTGAATTGAGTTTAAATCTGAGTTTAAATTGAGCTTGAATTGAGTTTAAATCTGAGTTTGAATTGAGCTTGAATTGAGTTTAAATCTGAGCTTGACTTGAGTTTAAATCTGAGCTTAAATTGAGCTTGACTTGAGTTTAAATTGAGCTTGAATTGAGGTTAAATTGAGCTTGAACTGAGCTTGAATTGAGCGTCTCCTGCTGACCGCTGCTCCTTCTGCCGTCCTGCTGAACACTGAAATAAAACCTCTGGACAACGACACGACCGGGTCTTTGACTTCTTGATTGTCTCTGTGTGTTTGTGGGTGTTGGGGTCTGGGTGAAGCTCTCCCGGCCTGATGTGGACTTGTAGAGGTGGATCAGCATCCTGTCCAGAGTAAACCCTTCCTGAGGGAATGTGCCACTCTACTGGGTGGGGGGGTATCAAGACCCTACTGTTTCAACTGCTCCTGGACTTTGGTTTTGTTCCTCATTCACAGAACGAATCAAACATCATCCCCAAACCAAGAATCACAGATGGAAATGTCCCCAGAGATTACAGAGCAGTCACACTCCTGCATGGAGCGGGTGGAGTCTGGCCGACTAGGCTCTTCAGCTGCTGATAAACTGGACCCGTTCCAGTTTGCCTATAAGGCAAGACGAGGGGTGGAGGACACTCCTGGACACAACCACAAAAAACATGGACCACCCTCACTCATGCTCAAGACGTCCTAGAAGACAGACCTCAGCTTGCTGCAGTAAACGTAAAACATCACACAACACACACGGGGTCCCTCAGGGATGTGTGTTATCCCCCATCCTGTTCTCCATCTACACAAACATATCCTGCAGCACGGATATGACACTCCAGGACTATGCAGACGACGTGGCCCTGGTGGCTCACCTAACCGACTCCACCTGCCTAGCAGATAATCTCCAGCAGGTGGACCCACTGATCAGACGGAGCAGCTTCACTGGACCTGAACATGTTCAAAACGAAGGCGCTCTGCTGAAACATGGGCAGGTAGAGGAGCAGGTGGAACATTTAAATATCTGGGCATTAAAGTTGACCGAGCACCATCCTTTTCTGACTCCAGCAGCTTCTTCAAAAAGGCCAAGAAACAGCTCCTACTGCTGAGAGAGTTGAGGACTATTAATGTAAGCAGGAAGGTTTAAACAGCTGTTTACAGATCACTTCTGACCCACAGCGTTTCATCCTGGTCCCCTTTTCTCTCTGATAAAGATGAGTCTAATCTGTGACAGATCTCTACACAGGCAGTCAAACATAAAGCCAGCACCATCATGACTCCTCACACCCACTCCACAGTTCATGTCAGCTCCGTCCATCTGGCCACCATTAGCAAGAACCAACAGCATGAAATCATTCATTCCAAGTCTTAACTCTGGTTTTTTATGGCTCGTTTAACTTGTGTGTTCTTTATTCTGTGAGCCATTTCGTCAAAGGCAAATTTCCACTGTTCTGTAAAGGAGAATAAAGTTTTACCAAATTCTAGAAGAGGACACCAACCGTGAAAAGACCTCACAAAGATACAGAAAACCTCCACAGATTTTCCTCCAGTCTGGAGAGTTTACTTACAGCCTCACTAAATAAATCGGTTGCCAGGCAACATACACAACGGCGTGATTTCCGTGTTTGACGGACCTCAGTCAAAGGCCGCACTTTGATGATCGACTTTGTAGTCGTGTCGTTGGACTTGCGGCCGCATGTCTTGGAGACTCGGGTGAAGAGAGGGGCGGAGCTGCCAGCTGATCGCCACCGACTGGTGAGTTGGCTCAGATGGGGGGACACGGTCAAACGCCTCCTCCAAGTCCACAAAGCACATGTTGACTGGTTGAGCAAACTCCCACGCCCCCTCCAAGACCCTGAGGAGGGTGTAGAGCTGGTCCACTGTTTCAAGACCGGAACAAAACCCACACAGCTCCTCCTCAATCCGAGTTTGACTATCCGACGGACCCTCCTCTCCAGTGCCCCTGGAGGAGACTGAGGAGTGTGATCCCCCTGTAGTTGGTGCACACCCTCCGATCCCAAGACAGCCCTACAGCATCCAGAGCCTTAAGGAACTCCAGGCAGACCTCATCCACCCCCGGGGCCCTGCCACCGAGGAGCTTTTTAACCACCTCAGCGACCTCAGCCCCAGAAATAGTAGAGCCCACGCCAGGGTCCCCAGACTCTGCTTCATCATCGGAAGACTTGGTTGGTGGGATTGAGAAGGTCTTCAAAGTATTAGTATAGTATAAGTATAGTACCCACAACGCCCTGAGTCCAGGTCAGCAGCCCCCCATCCATCTATTATCTATACCGCTTAGTCAAATTCAGGGTCGCGGGGAGGTGGAGCCAATCCCAGCAATGAGCAGGTGGGATTACATCCCATCAGAACAAGCACTGATTTCAGTCAGGATTGGTACAGTGTGTTAGGTGAGTTTACTGCTTGAGTTTCTGTCTTGGTTTCGGGTTATTGTTTACACTGCTGGTGTGGGGCTCTGTCGT
>JBAFTB010000023.1:29538200-29549579 GCA_037177355.1 Melanotaenia trifasciata
GTAAATAGAAAAATTTAAAAACAATAGAAATAAAAAAGTAAATTAAGATAAAATTTTAAAAATGCATCAGTGTGTATAGAGAGACGTCAGACATGAACTGTGTTCTTTAAATAAATATAATTATTACCTGGTTGTTCATATGAAATCTGCTCAGCAGGTAAATGCAGACACTTTATTATATAATCAGATTTATATTATTGTTCTGAACGGTTTCATGTAAAACTGAATGATATATTTTTACAGAAACTGCAATAAGCCATTTGCTGAAGTAAATATGAACCACGCTATAGACACAGATTTAACAAAGAATCTGGTTGATGACGACCGTTTTTACCTTCCAAATCCAGAATTCATCACTTCCAGCCGCCAGCATTTCAGAGCCAGACATGAAACCTGATTGGACAAAGGTCTCTGAGGTATAATATTTATCTAACCACGTCAAAAAGACTGGCGGGAAAACCTGCTCACTCAGTGTTTTCTGACAAGCTGAGCAGAGGTCTGTGGTGTCAAAGATGTTCTGCAGCAGCACCTAGTGGCTGTTAGTGGTGTTACACCGAGGTGACTATTACTTCTAGTTTGTGGACAGGTGTGGAGTTGTACCTCTTCCATTTAAAACGAGAAACCACTGAAAGGTAAACTAGGCAACAAAAATAAAAATAAAAAATATTTTCATTAAACCTGTTTTGGGCAATGTAGAAACAAGTAGAAACTGAATGTTTTCAGGAAGTTGTGATGAAGTAATTTTTCTAAACGCACCATGCTGTTTTCGTGCTTTCAGATGACGACTTTCACAAGGTGCTAACAGCTCTTCAAACCTGTCCTGCAGATTAAAATGGATTCTCAGATGACCAAGCAGGCCCTGAACGAGATCGAGACCCGACACACCGAGATCATCAAGCTGGAAAACAGCATCCGCGAGTTGCACGACATGTTCGTGGACATGGCCATGCTGGTGGAGAGCCAGGTGCGTCACGTGACCACAGGAAGCCCACGTCTGAGGTTGCATCAAGTCCGTGCTGTTGGTTAAACTGCCGTCTGTGTTTTAGGGGGAGATGATTGACAGAATTGAGTACAACGTGGAGCACTCGGTCGACTACGTGGAGCGAGCCGTCTCCGACACCAAGAAGGCCGTCAAATACCAGAGCCAGGCTCGCAAGGTAAGCAGCGTTTACAGAGGTCGGGCGGGACGTAGCTGAACATCTACTCTTCTTAGGAACTGGGAGTCTATGGAGATGGAGTAGAGACAGAAGTAACCTGTATCTCCATTAGAAACTGGGACGTGAGGTACAGGAACAAATCATTTCTACAAGTAAAATTCTGAAAAGGAAGCTGAAAACATTCGTTTTACAGGCCACAGGTGCATAAATAAAACATCTGCGAACCTTTAGCAGAATGAGCTGATCACCTGCAGGAAGGTGGAAGAGCCACGCTGGCCATTAAACCCGGTGTTTCTGTCTGATTTTCAGGTGGCAACTACTCCTAACGTGCTCTCTCTGCAGGTGGGAGTGTAGCTCACCTGTGTGCAGGCGGCAGGTAGAGACATGATGCGACATAATTACACATCAACATGAGGATAAAATAAATGAACCAGGCTGTTTAGTTTTTATAATAAAGAACTAAATATAAACCTGGTCTAGAGGAAAGGGAACCTGGGATCACTGCTCCTGGGATCTTGTGCAGAATAGAAAAACCTAAATATTAAGAGAATATCTGAATATGAAATAATGGGGGGGGGGGCAAATATAATGGTCGGGGTTTATTAAGTTTATGAGAGCAAGCCCTGGTTCAGAATAAAAAAGTTGTTGAAAGAGAAAAACCACAATGAAGTTAAATTTAGCAGAGTTTACTTAAATCCTGTTGGTGTCTTTCTATGCTGATGATGTTGGATTAATCATTTACAGTGTTTTAGAAGAGATTTCAAAATATCAAGATATATATTGTGTATCGGGATAAAGCAAATATAATATTGGGATATCAGTTATCGGCCATGTTGCCCACCCATATGGAGATACAAGTTAGAAAACTTTTGTCCCTATTTTAGCTCCATACCTTCACCTTTCCCTAAAGAAACATGTTTAACAGCTCCGCCTTCTCTCCTGTCACCCTGCAGAAGAAGATCATGATCATCATCTGCTGCGTCATCCTTGGCGTTGTCCTGGCGTCAACCATTGGTGGGACCCTGGGCTTCTAAGACGCTCCACCGCTTGCTGCCATGACGACTGACGCCGACCGACTGACCGTTAGGATAAACCGACAGCCAGCAGAGAAAAGAAACACTGACGACGATGACAACACAAAAAAACTTGAAACACAAATGCAAGACAGATAACCAATCAGCTAGAAAGAGATAATCCAGTCAGAGATAAGAGGAAACACCACGGGTTTGGGTGGGGTACAAAAAACAAGAAAAAAAAAAAACAATAATACATTATAGCTGACTTAACCACACAGTGTAAACAGCAGAGGGTACAAACCAACCTATTTATTACTGATGTACATGTAAATGTATTGAACATATGAAGCAACACATGGGTTAGCTACCTGTAAAAAACTGATATCCTATATATGACATTTACTCGTTTGTTTTGTTTGGCTTTTATCTTCTTCTTTTCTTTTTGTTTTCCGGGAGTCTCCGAGCACAGTGACGGCTGCTGGGTAGGAATCTTGTGGGACTAATTTGTCTCTCAGCCTCTTAAACTAATTTTTGGAAGCGAGCACCTGTTAACACCTAAAGAAAACCTACTCCCAACTCCAGAACCCTCCAGAAACCTCTGATCCGGAGCAATCCGCAGTGTTCTGGAGGCGGCTTCACAGGCTTTGGTAAACTTGATCCCCTTGTTTCTGAAGGGGGGGGGGGGGCTAACTTAAATGTTGCCCCTTTAAGGCCCCCATTCATTGGTTGCTCAGTCCTGTCAATCACTTACAAGAGCGTGACTCGTGTCCATGGAAACGTTCAGTTAGGAAAACATCCGTCGATGAGGGGGAAGTCACAGCACAACAACAACCTCCCCTTATTGTTGCACTTGGAGAGGGAGGGGCTTCTAGTTGGCCTGCTTAGTCTGATTGGCCAGCGGCAGGAGGAAGGTGACATGTGACTGACAGGTGAACCGCGGGAAGGAGAGAGTGAAGTAGGGTTTGTAAGAGGTGGAAGGAGATGAACAGTTAATCTATGCAGTTTAGATCAAAATAAAAGATGACATGTCCCGCCTCCCCAAACCGAAATAGCCAATGAGAATCGGAGATTCACGTCACCAAAAGCCTCGCCATAACACTGATCACTGTAGAAACGTGGTAGTCGAGGCCGGGCGTCACCTTCAGCTGTCTGAAGATTTAAAAGACAGAACACGTTAAAACGAAAAGAAAATAAAGTAAACAAGCCGGACAACACTGTTGTCATGGTTACTGAGGTGTTGCGGTGATATTTTTATTTTGTTGGGTGGGGAATGCTTGTTGCTTTGTTGTTATGGTGCTGCTGTTTTAATGCATGTGTGATGCTTCACATATCAGTCTTTTAGCAGTTAATGTTCAGTCTGATGCCGGGTTCCTCCCAGCATCCATCCATCCATCCATCCATCCATCCATCCATCCATCCATCCGTCAGTCCGTCGATGCATCCATCTGTCCATCCATCCACCCATCCATCCGTCCGTCGATGCATCCATCCATCCATCCATCCATCCATCCATCCATCCATCCATCCATCCATCCATCCATCCATCCATCCGTCCGTCGATGCATCCATCTGTCCGTCCATCCACCCATCCATCCGTCCGTCGATGCATCCATCTGTCCGTCCATCCACCCATCCATCCGTCCGTCCATCCATCATGTGTGTTTTGGTGTTGGATGGCTGTAATAAAACAAGTACACTATCTGAACGCTTGAGTTTTAAAGGTGCTACTCAAGGTGTTTCCTTGTGGCACAGACATTAATTCATGACATCATATATGTTGCATCGTATGCATCATATATGTTCAACTGTTCACACAGACACTAAAAACGTCTTTTTTTAAGACTGAACGTCCCCGTGTTCCTGTCAGTGTTAGGGTTAGATTGCTTTGCATGCTGTAGCATTAGCTTAAATTTAGTGCAGAGGCTTGGAGGTTTAGCTCTCTTTTTTTTTTGTTTGTTTTTTTTAAATTAATGTTAAAGAGAGTTTAAGTATATCCACTCCAGTGCTGGGGGGAATTTAAAAAAGGGCTATTTTCCTTTAAAAAGAAAAAAAAAAGAGGGGTAGCCTGTAAGTTAACCTGTTCAACAGGCCCTGATTTTTCTCCCAGCTAGCTTGTTGCTAGCTAGTCTCACTAGCTAACTTGTTGCTGGGATTCTAACCTGCTAACTTGTGAGACTAGCCAGCAGGTTTCATTTTTTTGTCATTAACAAAAAACAAGCTAGCTAGTAAGGGGAAAAAAGCATTTCATTTTATATTTTAGTTTTACACCTGCAACTTTACAAATACTGAAACTAGACATTTATCAGTTAAGTATAAATTTATTTAACAGTCTTAATAATAAGCTAGCTGCTTATCTGCAGCTAATTTCAAATGAGCTAATTATAACTGCCTGTTAACCTCAGCACTGTTGCCTGGAACAAGATACCCAACGTTTCAAGACAACATATTTTGTAAAGGCATGTTTTGTCGTTTATGGTGTGGTGTTTCTTTTCACGTTAGAACATGTTGGACAAGACAGTGTTAAAAACTACCATGGTACAATTATTTATTTGACTGATCAATGATGTCTTACGACAGTTCGTGAAACTGCTGGTAAATATATTGTTGATTAGAGAAAATCAACTATAATCTCATATAATCATGGAAAGCCCCAGAGAGAAGTCACACATGAATAAAGCTAATATGATTGTAGATGGCTATCGTCTTTTTTTACCAAACTGATATGTGTTCATGGACACCTGAACTTTTTCAAGTTTATAAGGCATTAAATCAGTTGATAAAGATGAGGCAAACATCCTGGCTTGGCTGAAATGGGCTTTCTCCCAACGTCTGCCACATCCTGAACGTTTGCAGAGGGAATGAGTTGAAAAAACAAAAGAAAGACAACCAGTTTAAGTTATTCTAAAATCTGTTGTCAGGTTATGGCTTTCGAAGGATTGCGTTCAGGCTCTGTGATACGGAGGCTCGTGAACTTCTGTTGAGGCCTACGCTGGAGGAAATAATGAAATACCCTAAACTCACACAGCACTTTGTGTCCAAGCAATAACGTTAGCTTCACTTCACAGAAATGAGTAAGTAGTCACTGTTTTGTGTAATGAACATGTTACTTTCAGCTGTAGCCATTAGCGTTGTTAGCTTTAGATGTCTGCATGTATAGTTGAAAATGATTTAGTTTCAAGTTTGGAGACGACTGGAAGGTTTTTCTTTTTTTTTTTTTTTTTTTGCTTACCCGAAACCAAAACTTCTGTGTTGACCAAAGTTTCACACCCACAACCCCTCCCAGCAGCAAAATCCAACAGATGCTTGTTAGAATGAGCTGTCAGTAGATTTAGAACAAGAAGTTTGCTGTTGTGTTGGTAAAATCTGTGACTTTCACCCTTTTTTCTACGCGAGCGCGAACAGCAATGGCTTTAACGTTTCTTCTCTCAGCCAAACTCTGCTTGCTTCATCTACATTTTATCCTGTCTGTGGATTTTCTGAGAACTTGGGAAGTTTAACGAACGTAAACAGTTTTTTCATGTTTGTTGTCACCACCTGGTCCCATCACAGTCGGCTACGCGTTGTTTGGGTCAGCCCCACGTTCTCCGCGGTGCACGGTTGTCCAGGTGGCGCCGCGCTCGCTGCAGCAGACGGTTTCTGTGGTGGCTAGGTCAGCGTTGTAGCACCAGCTAGCTTGTTGACACCGACCTCGCTTTGCTGTGTTTCCTGTAAAGTTCCCATTCCTGTCTGGCAGCCATCCATCCGACCCTGCCACCGTCCCCCTTACAAACACATTGTTAAACCATAAAGGCATTAAGGTTGACCAAATATCTCGGTAAAGGTTTGCCCGAGTGTTCGGCCCCCTGTCTTCCTGTCTTGTGTTGTGGTTGTTTGGTTGTACAAAAAGACAATGATGAGGGTCGGGAGTGTGCAGACCCCGCCCATCCCGCTGTGTGTAATAATTGTAATGATAATAATAAAAAAGGCATGCAAAAACGTTGTGGAGTTTGCATGATGGTGTTTTTTGTACCCCAGTCCCACCCTGACCTCCATGTTGTGCACTTTACCATTCATCGGACCTGTTTGATTAGCACATTAGCTACTTGCTATTAACTATTTAATCAGCCTTCTCATATTTATGTTGAAGTTCAACACATGCAGTCTTTACATGTGTAACGTTAGATGGAAAATACTGTTAAAACTTTTTATTTAAATGGATAATTTCACGCAAAAGGCTTCCCCTGAGTCCTCCAAACCTCTCGCTAGCTCTCACACAACCTTAATCAACTGTGCTTGTTGGCTCTGTTGCTTTCCGTTGTGTGTTTGTGGAGGAATTTTCTCCACAAATCTTGTTTCTGGGCTAAGATTTCCTCTCCTTGTGTGTGTGCAGCATGCTTCCCTTCCCTTCCTTCCTGGTGAAACCAGATTCCCATGTGAGTGAATGCGAGTATGTTCGAGCAGCACGAGTTTGTTTAGATGTGCGAAGGTTGTCGGGTTGCAGCCGATTCACGAATTCTCCAACGTTCATTTTTAAAAGTGCGACGAAGAAGAAGCGATCGGACACATTTGAGGATGCCATGATCACTGTTACTCTTATGTTTGATTCAAGCCAAAGCCTTTTTCCCTCCCCTCGTGTTCTCATAATGTTCACCGTTAATATCAAAGAGCACAACGCGAGTCGACTTTACACACGGAAATTTAAAAGTAAATAAAACGGGAAGTCCCACCGCCCACCACCAGCCCTCACTGCATGTTGGTTGTACCGCTACAGTACGATGTCTGCCTCCCCCTGGTTTCCTTTCCTCTCCACCTCTAGATGTACGTTTGTGGTGGAAGTCGTGGAAATATGACTCATTCTCATCTGTGAAATAATTAGCTTTTCCTCCACTTGAGGCATAATCGGAGACGATGGTGGTGCTTTCTTCTTTGGCTTATTTATTGCTCTTATTGTTGTTATTTTGGTGTTATTTTCTATACAGCTTGTTTGCCAGTCGTGGTCACACTCCAGGACTGAGACTCCTCTGCAGGTTTGTGGACAAACAAGTGAATAAATGGGAAGAGAGTTGCAGCTATTGATGCTAACTCAAGCTATCTAGCTCCCATAAACCCTGAGTGAGGAGGTTCTTGTGTGTGATGGACTGCAGCCTTGTCAGCTGATGCAAGAATAAATATGAAACTGCATTTCTACACCTGTATGTATGTATGTGGCCGCGAGCCAGTACTGCTTCTTCTGTACAGTTTCTGTCAGAGCAGGACACAAACGACAGGAGGAAAATCATGTGGGAAGCGTTTCGGTGCGACTCTGAGAGTCCGGCGGCCGACTTGCCGTTAGCCTAAAAACACGACGTTGTTGTCTCAACGTGTGCACGAGCGTCTGTCTTCCACGTCGTCAACAGACGCCACGATGGACCAAGTCTCAGACCAGAAACCTTCCCCAGGATTTTTGTCTTCCTGACAGAATTTTGACAAACCAAACCCTGTCCGGTGTCCTGCTCTGCTGATCACCACATGAAATTGTTTGTTTGTTTGTTTGTTGTGGCTTCTGCTCGACCAGCAGTAGCTTGATATGAACTGTTGTTTCCTTTGGTCCTCCATCCGTCTCTCTGCATCCACAGTATTTGCTTTATCAGTGTTTTTTCCCCCTAGTGGGAGGGGTGGGAGGAGTTAAGGGAGGGGTCACATATAGACCACACCCACACAGTCCCTGCCATAGCAAGTAGGAAAGACACTTAAAAAACATTACTATCATTATTATTATTATTGTTCTGATTATTCTAAGCATAAATGAGAACTGCAGTAAAACACCCAGACGGAGCGAGAACGCTTCCACACAAAGGGATCAACAAGAGAAAAACCTTATCAAAGGGAGGCACTGATGGCGATTTAAAGAAGTACAAAAGGAGTTATGTTATCATAAATAATAGTAGTAATATTGAATATTGAATGCTCGCAATTTTGTCAAACTGAAACTGGATTCTTTGTGTTCTGTAATTATTGTAAATAACTTCAAAGAGAGAAAAAATGACTTGCATGTCTATGTATAAAACTACTGAGATATCTATTCCCGTCAAAGTTGACAAGCAGTTCGAACTCTGTCCTATTTTCTGTCCCCCGAGCATCACCTGTCCTCACCTCTGGCCCGTCCCCGCCCATCTCGGTCCTTTTTGCTCCGCTGTTCATGGACGAGAGACGGCGGCAGAGAGACGGAGCGTCGTCGTGCACTAGGCTCGGTTCGGACGCTGCGTTTACGCCGGCCTGCAGGATGGAAGGGGACGGCGGTGTTTTAGTAGCAGGACGCTCTCCGAGCTGCAGCGTCGTACCTTTCCAGCCATCGGCTTTCTTTCTTCCAGCTTGTTTCAGTGGAAGCAGGAATCTGGTGAGTCGGCGGGTCTTTGTGAACGCAGCGACAGCCACACCACATCCATCACCCCAGATCCAGAGGCTCCACACATGGCTCCTCTGATGAAAGTGCTTCCCTCCATATTAGGAAATTTAACCCCGCCTCCAGGGCTTTCCAAGCCACGCCCCCATTTCCTTTGAAAGCCCTGTTCGCGGTAACAAACTCTCTCTCTCTCTCTCTCTGTTGGGTCCCATCTCTCGGCCACAGCTAGCAAACCGAACGACACAAAGCTCGACTAGCCTGGTTTCCTGGAGTTAGCCAAGAAGTCAGGCGGCTAACCGCCTACGCTGCGCCAAATATGAATATCAGCATTGTAGGGTAGAGTGTATATACTACTCATAAAAAGTCCACGTTGCTTACACCCATCAAGTCGCCCCCCCCCCCCACAAAGAAAAAACACACATCCATCAGCCAATGAGACGCCTTCACCTTCGCCTGTAATAGAGACCAGATTTGATTTCTAGCTGATCTCGTTCTTCGTCTTCGTGTAACAGAAACACAGCCCAAACGATCTGGGTTGTGTTTCTGATCTGAATCAACGTCCTGCGTCCTCTAACGCCTCCAGTCTTCCTTCTCCGTGGCTTTCCCCATCGCTTAGACCTCACAGAGTTCCTGGAGGAGATCCTAGCTTCAGTTTCTCAAAGAAAGACAGTCGCAGCTGAAAGTTCACGAGCGGTTTTATTCGGGTTTGAGGGACACGGTCCTGCCAGCGTCGCCGCCTAACTTTAGGCCCGGTCTCCTGCCTCATACAGGCCTATCACAACGAAGTGTGCAATATTCAGAGAAACAAGGGCTGTCTTTATCATGCAGAGGCGTGCAGGCCGGCCTGTGAGCTCACTCTCCTACAGGGACTCCTTTAACTGTTGAAGAAGTAAAGGCTTTTTTTATATACTGCATTTCGGTTGTTTTTTTTAGTTTCCTGGACGGGTAGAGACGGACGGTGTCTCGCAGCGAAAGCGGCGGGACAGAGGAGGACACGTGAGGTCAGAAAAGGTCGTTTTTCAGAAAGAGGACAGGGCCGTCGCTCTTCAGACGCAACTTTGACCGGAAATGCAACTTGTGTCCTGTTTTTTTTGTGTGTGTGTATGTGTGCGTAGCGTAATGTAAAAGCGATCTGTCCCCCCCCTCCCCCGTCCTCCCCCTCTAGCCCCGCCCCCTCTCCTCTCTTGTACTGCTGTTGGCTGTTCTGTTTAGTTCATGTGACGTGCCAGTATTCCCCCTTCCCCTCTTTCTTCACCCATTCGCCTCACCCCTTCCTACCCTCCCCAACTCCCCCGCCTCCCCTCTTTCTCTCCTCCTCTCTTCTTCCCCCTCTCTCTTCATGGATCTTTAAGATGACAACTCTATGCAGATGCTGTCTTTTATAAGTGTGTCAAAATTTTAATTTAAAATAAAAATTTAAAAAACAAACCCTGACAGACATATTGAAATGAAACAAAAAATGAATAAAGAAAAGGATTGTTCAGTGTACTCTTGTGGTGTGATGGGATCTTTATTGCTTTGGGTCTTTTTAATCTGTTTTGTTTCTTGTTTTTCTGTTTTCCTGCTACGTCTGGTCCCTAATAACACATGCAGCAGGAAACGAATCAAACTCTCGTCCTTCTGCTTTATAAGTAAACATGAAACATCTTAAACTGTGTTGAATTTGGTCTTTGGGGTCTCCAGGATCCCGACCAGGAAGCAGGTTACGTAGAAACGGGGTACATTAACCCTGAGTTGAGGTAAGTCTAACGCTGGTAACCGGCTCGCTTGCAGCTTTCCTATCAGAAACCCAGTTTCTACACAAATCCTCCACCTGAAGTCAGACAGGGGTTGTCGTAGCAACGCATAGCAACGCGGTCCCAGATATTTAGACTATAAATTAACAGGCAGTGATTTTCAAAGGATCTTCAGAAATCTGATAGATGATTTCGTGATTAATATCTCATCAAATGGTCCCTCCACCAGAGGGCAGTACAGAGTTCACTTCCCAGATCATGATGACATTCTTTCTCAGAAAGAGGCGGCAGTAGACGGCGGAGGTCTGAGAGTACATTAATCACGTTGCAGGTTCTTCTTCGCTGGTTGCATGTCAGCTGTACTGGTCAACAGCGCCCCCCGCGGTTCCCGGTGGTACTGCTCTGCTCGTTTTCAAGGGTCCTGCAGATCCGTCGTTTGATGCAGAAAACTGTGCAACACCACCATAAACCATTGGGGGCAGCGTTGAGCAGGATAGCGGACATGCGAACAGCAAAAGGTACACACCAGAGAAGAAGCAGAGGACGACTGTAGAGATGGCGGGAGCTTTAGGTTGACCAGGTTAGGACGACATGAGGCTCTTTCCGACTGTAGGAACCTTTTGCAGTTCCTATAACCTTTTCGGGAACCAGGCCGTTTTTTCGCGCATTCCGACATATAGGAACTAGGGACCAAAGCCCCCAGTTCCTATAACCATTTTAGCTCCTGCTCTGAGGCAGGGTCTGAGCGGGGTTCTATAGGAACCCTCATGACATAGGTGTTTGGTGACTGGTAGCTACGCCCCTATCCCGATTTCCGCATTTTGTGTCCCTGCCACATTTAAAAACACGGTTGCACATACAGCCAAAAACAACAGAGCAAGCGATAAATGGACCGACGAGGTCGAAGCTCTTCTGACCGTCTACGCCACAGAGGATTTTTAGAGAGGTTTTGAAGGTTCGCAACAAAATATAAAAATACTACTGACGATCGGTTCTCAGTCAGAGAACGCAGGATAACGCAAAGCAGCACACGTAGAAAACTCACACAAGACTACAAATAAATTAAGGACCACGACAACCGGAGCGGGACGAACCGAAAAAACAGTAAA
>JBAFTB010000023.1:29549679-29562776 GCA_037177355.1 Melanotaenia trifasciata
TGGAGAAGGGCCGTTCTTAGAACTAGGACAGTTATTAGAACTACGTTCTTAGAACTCCTCTGTCGGAATGCGCCTATGGTCACGAGGTCAGCAGCACACGTCCTAAAATACAGATTGAAAATAAAAAGACCATAAAGTGAAAAATCAATACATAATCAATACATTTATACGGACTTAAAATGAGGTGAGGAACCATCAAAGCCAGACACCATAAGATTCTCACTCTCTGGAAAGATGCTGCGTGTTGTACAGAGTTCCGAGCTGCAGGGCAGCAACACTGAACCCTGGTTCGGTCGGGACTCTGAAAACATTACGACAGAAAAAGCGCCACCATCCATGGTCTGAACTCAGCACTGCCCCCTAGTGGATGAACTGTTGCATCTGACCCCAGTAGGTTAGATCTCCAACAGGGTGATGTTTATTTCCAGTTTGGTTGTGGTTTAACTGATGTGAAGGTGGGCCGGTTAACCAGAAAGCACAGTGTTTCGAAGACTCCAGAACCAGAACCAAGTCTCCTGGGACAAACGGCGTATTTTACATTCAGGCTGTTTGCTGGGTTCAGTTTTTACCTGTAACCCTTTAATGCCGTGTGCATCATATCAGATTTATATGGTTTCACACCTTTTGTATCATTTTATGGTAAAAACTTTGCTCCAAAACAATCTGATCCCTTTTTACTGTCCTATGGTGAACACCTTTGGCATTACAACACTTTTGACATTACATGGTAATAAACAGTAAATATACATGAAATATTTCTAACTATTTTTTCACATTTTGGTAAAGGGCCAAATAAAGACTTAGGTTAAAAAATTGAACTTTCTAACCATTTTTTTCCACGAAAGAATATAAGGGCCACTGAAGAAAAAAAATAAATAAAGTTCTGAGAAAAAAGTCAGAATTCTGACTTTAATCTCAGATTTCTAATACTCTTCTGTACTTTTCTTTAACAAAAGCAGAAATGAAGGCTTTTATGAAGATAAACGACCAGCATTCAGCCAGTCATCAGGGTTAAATGAGGTCTGAACAATAAATAAGCTGAATGTTTCACTTCTCTTCTTCTGTGGTGGTGAATAAACTTCAGGTTTAAGAAAACGTCTGAAAAGTTCAGCTTCTGTGTTTAATGCAGATCCAAACACAATCTACACAAATTCCAGACTTTCCAGGACTCCTTCCAGGATTTTCCAGCCTTCTGTCCATCAATCAGACTGAAACTCAGACTTTTCTCAGCTATTTATTTTCAGTACTCAGCAGTAAGGTTATAGTATATGGACAAGTTTTCTGTTAAGAAATGAATTATCAAAACATAGTTTATAAAAGTGTATAGTAAGCATTACATATATATATGAATGGAAACAGAACGTTAGAGCTTCAAATAAAAAGGGTTATATTTGCTCCAAACCTTCTTCTTCTTCTCTAATCTACTTGAAATGCAGGCAGGAAGTGTCCAAACAAACGGTGGTGGAGGAAGAAGACGGCGAATGTACAGTTAATATTTCTGTGTTCTAGATCACACGGACTCCTACAGCACTTAACGGTCACTGCACAGCTTTTACTTTTTTACTTTTTCTTTTTTAAACTAGCACCGGTGCTCCTGAACACGCTGACAGACACACAGAGGCTTCCAACAACCTCGTTAAATAATCCCAAGGAAAGAAACACCAATAAATACGACAGGTGGAAGGAGCCGAGCGCGCCCCGGCGTCCCTTTAACTCGGCCAGGAGATAAATATGGAAGAAGAGAGGGATGATGGGAAGGCTCGGCACGACGTCACGCAGTGAAGAAGGCAGAAGAAGACGTCCCGCATGGTTGGGTCCTCGGTGGAGTCTGGATCAGTCCGTCAGCTCCAGGGGGGGCAGTTCACATCGACACAGCTCTAAACTCACACAGCCTACACACTACCGCTGTCCAGTACGCGTTAATAATATCATCATCATCATCAGATAAATAAATGTGTTACTACGTCTTCTGTCCTCTTAGAAAACTGCATTACAACAAATACAATACACAGAGGCTCCGCCCCCACAGCGCTCACCTGTGTGGGTTCGGATCAGGTCCATCAGATGTTCCCCGGCTCACACACCTGGACTCGGTCGCTTTGTGTCGCACAGCAGACGGTTTCCCATCAGCTCAATGTGCGTTTCTGTTTTATGGTTTTCTGTCGACACTCACAGTGAAATGTTCTGATTGGCCCATCAGGCCACAGTGAAATGTTCTGATTGGCCCATCAGGCCAAAGTAAAATGTTCTGATTGGACCATCAGGCCAAAGTAAAATGTTCTAATTGGCTCATCAAGCCACAGTGAAATGTTCTGATTGGCTCATCAGGCCACAGTGAAATGTTCTGATTGGCCCATCAGGCCACAGTGAAATGTTCTGATTGGCCCATCAGGCCAAAGTAAAATGTTCTGATTGGCCCATCAGGCCAAAGTAAAATGTTCTGATTGGACCAGGAGCGTTTCTGAGGTTTGACTAAGCTAACGGTTCGTTATAGTCTGTTAACACATCAAGAAAACCTAAACTAACGAACCATCGCTGCTCGTATCCATCGATCCAGATGTTACACAATCAGCCGTGACGGATCACACGACCGGTCATGTGATCAATTAATTGATCGGTCATGTTATGAGCCAAGTGATCGGTTAATTGATCGACAGAGCCTGAAATTCTTTTTTTTTTTTGTCTGTACTAACAGATGAAACACTGGTAAATGCTGCAGGGAAAACCTGAAACATCAGAGCCAATCTGTCAGCTCCGTTTGTGGAAACCTCGGGTAACGGGTCCGAGTTCTCGGCGTGCTGGTGTCAGGATGATTCAGATCTTCTGAGATGGGTCAGTTTACAGGACCCGGTGAAATCGGGACGCTTTAACCATGGCGGTCTGTAACGGACTGTTCGTACCAGGTCCAGGTGTGTGAGCACCATGTCAGGAACAACCTCACATTTAAAGCAGCTCCTCAGTCTCAGTCCTCAGAGTTCCCAGAAGTCTTTGCTGCTCCAGAAAGAGAACGTAAAAAAGGGAGTGCCCCTCTCATCGCACGACCCACAACTGCTGACGAAGGCCACCAGAACGTTTCATCCACACACATCAAAGAGCAACTCCATGTGGACCCTTAAACCCCCAACAGTCTCCACCAGGACCCACGTGTCTCTCAGAACTAGTCCAGGTCCGGCTCAGGGGGCGGGGCCACAGTCAGAGGAGGCAGCATGCAGCAGAGGGGCGGCTGCAGCCGGTCGTATATATGTGTGAGGAAGAGGAAGGTTGGGCTAAGTTTTGGCATCTAACCCCTCCTCAGCCTAAATGAAGGGCCCCCCAGGCATGCCCAGGTAGTTGGGCACAGCCACGGGCTGCGGGGGGGCGGAGCTGCTCCAGTGGACCTTCATGTGGTGCCTCAGGTTGGACTTGGAGGAGAAGCGCTTGTCGCACTGCTGGCAGGAGAACGGCTTCTCCTTGGTGTGGATCCGCCGGTGGCAGATCAGCTGCGTAGAAACCCGGAACGACTTCCCGCAGTCGGGACACTGGTAGCGTTTGGGCTCGGTGTGGATCCGCCGGTGGTTCTTCAGGGACATCAGGTTGGGGAACTCCTTCTGGCAGGAGGAGCAGAAGTACGTCCCGGTCTTGTGGCTGTTCTTGTGGTTGAGCAGGGAGCTGGCATGCCGGTAGGACCGCCCACACTGGTCGCACACATGGGGCTTGGCAACCTCACCGTCGCCTTCCCGGGCACGGGCCTTGGCCAAGCTACTGGGGTGAAGTCCTTGTTCCTGCATGAGTGTGAGGTCCAGGCCAGACCCCCAGCCCAGCTCCTGGGAGCCCCCCGGGCGCGGCTGCTGGGGTCTGGGCTGGCGGGGCTGCGGCGCCTGGCCATGGGTGATCTCCATGTGGAGCCTGAAGCTGGCCTGGGTGGGAAAGGCCCGCTGGCAGGACCGGCAGGTCAGCTCCCGCTGCTTCTGGTGGACACGGCGGTGGTTGTAGAGCTGCGAAGACACTCGGAAGGCTTTCCCGCAGTCGTGGCAGCGGTGGCGCCGCGTCTCGGAGTGGATGCGGCGGTGGTTCTTCAGGGCGAGCAGGTTGGAGTAGGTCTTGAGGCACACGGCGCAGTGGTAGATGCCGACGGTGTGGGTGTTCTTGTGGTTGAGGAGGGAACTGGCGTGGCGGTAGGACCGGCCGCACTGATCACATCTGTGCAGAGACAAACAGGGGGGGGGGGGCAGATTAGCGACGGAAGGTGGAGGTGCAACATTTAGCTCGCTCATGTTAAACATACAGGTATATGATCTGAAATCCGGCTCAGAGCTTCTAAAAGCTGTGTACCATTTATCGTTTCTACACAGGTCACTGAGGGGGGAGTTCTGGGAGGGAGGGGGGACATGGACAAACAGCTGTGAGGAAGGTGGGAGGTATCTGCTGCTTCCTGCACTGCACAACCCACCAGCGTCCACCTCCTAACGTCTAAAAGCTGAAGGAGTCCTGAGGCGAGTCTGCAGTGCAGCTAGCTGCAAATCCTCCTTATCTTCCAGGTCACGCTTCTACTCGCTAACTGGCCATGAGAACAAAGACAAAGCCCCGTTTCCACCAAGGAGTCTGCATTCTGATCGGTTACGTTTCCACAGCAACCGCACCCTTACCTGGTTGGCGGGAGCCAGCCAGAAAGCGATAGATGTGTTAGCTCCATAAGAGCATTACAGCTTCCTGTACGGACATAAATAGGGTCCATTTCAAACATCACGCCCCTCATACTCCCATGAGTCCTTTACGTTAGCATGGCTCGTAATCATGGTCTGTGCAACCAGTTAACTCATAGCAGCGTCTTCTTTGTTCCTTTCACTAGCTGCATATCAGCTTCACTGCTCAACACTGCCCCCACACGTTTACGGGGGTATTGTTTCGTTTGCTCCATCAATCTTCAGGTTTGAGTTGTTTTCCAACAGACTGTTGTCAAACTCTGCCCAAAGACGTGTTCATTTTAGTCAGGTGTGATAAAGTAGGAAACATCTAAACCCTGCAGAACAGCGGCCCTCCAGGACCGGAGACTGACATCCTTGGCATAGAATCTAAATGGGAGTTTAGCGGTGCAACGCCTTCCTAGGATTACAAGGAAGAAGAACGCGACCCAGAAACAAAGAGGGAGAATAGTGGACATCGAACAGTTAGTCTATTTCCTTTTTGGCATGTTCTTTTTGCCAAGTCACACAGGAAGGGACGATTCTCTCAACTAATCAACGGATTGCAGAGTTGGATGGCTAAGACTGGGTCCCAAACACCAGGGTCTCCAGAAGTAGGACGATTCGTATGTTCTGGTACCCTTCCCGTATTCTGACTGTGGAAACAAAAGAATGCACCCTGAGTGGGACCGGTTGGTGGAAATGGTGCTGAACAGACCACAGCAGGTGGAGAACAGAAGGAAAACAACAACATCATCAGAATTCTGCGTCAGAGAAGAAAACAGCATGAACAAACATGACATGGTTGAAGGCAGCCTACAAACTACAGTGTGTGAGATATGCTAACTGAAAGCAAACGGGGGTGACTTATCTGGTCTCTCCACTAATTCAATCTGTCCAAACTTCAGAAAAATCCGAATTCCGGCACGCGTATGGTCCCAAGGAAGCCGGATTGGAGATCATATACCTGTAATAGACATGTAGAGACCTAAATTTATCTTCACTATTTGTTTGTTGAACTTCGAAGAATCACAAACAACTGACAAGAACTCACGTGTACCGACACTCTTCTCCCTCTCCCGTGGGTGCAGTGGCCTTCCTCCTGACTTCCATGCCTACCTGGTTGTCCCCGCAGCGGTGCCGAGCCAGACCGGACCTCCCCTGGAAGCTCTTCCCACAGGTGGGGCAGCCGAAGGGGGTGGCGCCCTCCTCGTGCACCTTCTGGTGGTTTCGGAGGAACCGGGCCAGCCGGAAGGCTTTCCCACAGGTGTGGCAGATGTGCTTCTTGCGCTGCGTGTGGATGCGCATGTGGTTGCGCAGCGCCATGTAGTTGGTGTAGGGCTTGTCGCAGAAGTTGCAGCGGAAGTTTCCAGTCTTGTGCGTATGCTTGTGGTTGAGCAGGGAGCTGGCGTGTTTGTAGGTGCAGCTGCAGAGGTCGCAGGCATACGGCCGCTCGTCCGAGTCCATGTCCACTGAGTTCCTCTCCATGCTGACGCTGGTGGAGCTAGTGGTGGAGGACGACGAAGGCAGGTGCTGCGCCGGACAGTTGTGAGCCGCCAACTCTTCGGCCGTGGCGAAGCCTTCGCAGCAGCCGTCGCACTCAAAATCCATCTGGGCCCCGGGGCCCTGTGGGCCCTTGCACAGGCCAGCCGTAGTGTGGGTGGCGAGCTGCCGCTGGGTCCGGAAGCCTTTGCCGCATTCCTGGCAGTTGTGCTTCTTCTGGGCGAAGTGCAGGCGGAGGTGGTTCTTCATAGCCAGCCGGTTGGGGTAGGTGGAGTTGCAGACGTTACAGTGGTACTCCCCGATCTTGTGGAGGTTTTTGTGGTTGGCCAGGCTGCCGGCGTGCCGGTACGTCTTCCCGCATTCCTCGCAGGCGAAAGGCCGCCGGCCGCTTTCTGCCGGGTCAAACTTTTGGGGCCTGGAGGTGCCAGCCGAGGAGTAGGGCTTTTTGAAACCTTGATGGCTGTACTTGACCCCCATCACCTGGCCCTTCGAAGACTCCCCTCTCATAGTCTGCATCTGAGATGGGCCCGGCTGCTGGAAGCGGGAACCGTTGGGGCCGGTCCGGACCAGGCCTTTGGCCCGGTGCTCCTCATGCAGACGGAGGTGGTTGATCAGCTGCTTCTGGATCTTGAAGGCTTTGCCACATTCCTCACACTTGTGTCTGCAGGAGGAACGAACAGAAGTGAAGAAGACAAACAGGAAGTTAACACATTTCAGTGAATCATGTGACCCTTGCAGGCCAAAGTTGTCCTGGTTTGGAGTTACCGGTCGCGGAGAGTCTGGATGGTTCATAGACAGGAAGCCTCTCACCAAACACAGCCGACGGATCTGTACGCTGACCCATCATCATATGACACGGGCAGCTCCTCCTCCGTTTTGTTACCATGGTGACGTATCTGCTCACTGGTTATCTGATTAGCAGAGTCCAGACACCCGAAGAGACATGAGCCCTGTCCACATGTACGGCTCCAGCAGATTCTTATCTACGTTCGCGCCTTTCATCCGCATCCAAACTCTTAGGTCGACATGCAGATGTCAAACTATAAACCAGTTTTTAAATTACATTGATAAACCAGACTTGGGCCGATACGGATACTAGCATCTGAAATACTTGCCGATCCTGACGCGGGTCACACCTACTGTGTACTGCTCAGGGCAGATTGAGGCAGTGATTTTCAGGAAAATCCCGTATAAAAGAGAGAATTAGTTTAACTTCAGCAGAACAAACACGGATTTCAATCAGGGTTGGTCCAGTCGGATCGGTGAGTTACTGCTTGAGTTTCTGTCTTGGTTTCGGGTTATTTCAGGTTTACATTGCTAGTGTGGGGCTGTCGTTAGCAGCATCACTCTACAACTAGTCGAGGCCGTGACTTAAATACATCTGATACCATGGAAACGGGATCAGGATTCCTTTCCCTGCCCAACACCACCACACAGACACGGGAAGCGACTGTTTTTGGTTGGTAAGCAGAGAAGCATCTACACGAGTCATTGCTAACATTTAGCATTAGCGTCAGCACTTTGCCGTTACTGCTCACTAGCAGAACAGCGACCTGCCTCGTATGCAGGGCTGAAGCTTCCAGAGGTGGGACCAGTGCGGCCAGATTTACCACATGGGTGGTTTACAGCATGGGAATCCATATCAGCAGATACCTAAACCCCAGGAATTGGAACTGAACTGAAAAATGGTACTGGAAAATTCCTAAGTGAAACCAGAGTCATGATAAAACTTTTCCTGTATGTTACCGTCTTGTTTGGAGCTAGAAGAAACAGTAAAAACAAGCGAGGGCGCCGTTCACCTTTCCGAGAGCGACTCCCGACACGGCTGAAGCAAGTCCCACTTGGGATAGACTATAAAGTTTTTTCCTTCTTTCTTTTCTTTTTAGGAGAAAGAAGAAAAATCCTAGAAGACCCCTAACAACCCCACACCACCACGGCCTATCCCATGCGTCGTCAGGTTCTGGGAGCCTTTTTCCCCATGCTCCTCACATGTGGAACCAACTCCCAGTAACTTGCAGGTCTGCTGACTCAGCAGTTTTACATCAGGGTTAAAACTTTTCTATTTGCTGCCTTTTATCCGAGCAGCTGTCAATTCCCCACACTGGAACGTTACTTCTGGCTTTTATCTGGTTTATTTTAGCTTTATTCTGTTTTTATTTAATTCCTTTTACTTGTTTTAAAGTTGGTTTTTAATGTGCTTGTTACTGCTTCCTGCAGCCGCTGTGATGCTGTTAATGTAAATCACTTTGACTTGTCTTCTATGTGAAATGTGACGTACAGATAAACCTGCCTTTATCTGTCTGGTGTGGTGTATGATTACGTTTCCTCATGGACACCACCAGCCACCTTGTTGAATCTGTCGCATCAATGGAAAAGCAGATGTTAGAACTTTACGCATTAACCACGCCCACTGCAGATTTCTAACCAATCACACAAATTTTCACAAAGGTCACGCGGGAAAAAGTTCAGCCCGGATGACGTGTTGAGGAGAAGCTGCAAGAACTCCCAAACAAGGAAGTTTCTCGCCACCTCGAGATTAGGAATGAATTCTCTGTTCTAGTGGAACACATATCGGCCTTAAGGGTTAGGCTAACCATACAAGTACGTCCCACCAATCAGAGCTCTTCAGCACCCCAAGGATTCAGGGGATTCTGGGAAGTCCTACTCCTCTACTCTGTACTTTTTAGGGGATGTTTTTTGTTTTATTCCTGTAATGTTGGTGAAAATGCACAGAGGTTTTATAAAACTGTGAGTAAATGAAAACAGTTCCTGCAGTGGAAAAAGGACTGTAGTTGATCTCTGAGACAGGAGTAGAAGCACATAAAAAGGTGGACAAGAGCGTACCTCTTCAGATCGAAGTGGGTCCTTTGGTGGTTCTTCAGGGCCAGCAGGTTGTAGTAGCGCTTCTGGCACACCAGGCAGCGGAACACGCCGGTTTTGTGGGACTTCTTGTGGTTGAGAAGTGAGCAGGGGTGTCGGTATCCCCTTCCACACTGGTCGCACTTGTGGGGTTTGTCGCTTTGATCAATCAGCGGCCTGCGCCCATCGGCTCCGACGTCACGGCTTCCTCCAGCCACACCGCCACCGTCCCCACCCGACATGCCTTTGGCTCCATTCAGACCTGGCTTGTTCATGGAGCTGGACTGATTCTTTCCAGGGCACAAATGGGTGATCAGATGGTGGCGGTCCGCAAAAAACATGCCGCAGTCGACACAGATGTGGTTGCGGCCGTCCACCTTGCTGCCGTTGGCTGAGCTACTGGCGATACCTTGCTGCTGGCTGTCCTGCCTCTGGGGGCCGTGGATTAACTGGTGATTCAGGAGGTCCTGCTTCCTGGAGAAGCTCTGGCCGCATGTTGAGCAGATCATCCTCCAGTCCTGGTCCAGGTTGGAAGGTCCTGGTCCTGTTGGGTTATTGGCGTGGCTGCGCAGGTGGCTCCTGAGGGCTCTGAGGCTGGCGTAGTGGTTGCCGCACACCGAGCACTGATACACCTCCCCATCGTCATCATCCTCCTTGTCGTTGCTCCCCATCCTCTTCCCTCCGCTCTGGGAGAACTGTCTCTGGCTGCTGCCTTCTTTCATGCTGTTGGAGCTTCCGGATGGCAGCGAGGTCCCACCGGAGCCGTGGTAGGACATGTTCCCCATGAAGCCGTTGGACATGTTACCCTGCTGCTGTGGCGGCTGCTGCTGTGGCGGCTGCTGCTGGCCGCGGCGAGGACACATGTGGGACTTAATGCCCGAAACGTCACCGTACATCTCGCCGCAGTCAGCACATACGTGTCTGTCGGCTTGCCGGTGAGCCGAGCTGCTCTGGGACAGCGAGCTGCCATCAAAACGATCGTGAAACTCCAGAGAGTCCAGCCCGCTGCTGTGGCCGCCATCCGGCACAAGGTGGGTGGCGTCCCCGAGGTTTCCTAGTAGTGAGATTGGAGTGGTGGCGCCGCTGGCCTCCTGGACGTAGCTCTGCTGGGAGTCCAGCGTGAGCGGTTCTGGGGACAGCCAGTCGCTGCTGTCGCTATTGATTGGCTGGTTGGTGGGACGGCCCTTGTGGCTCCGCAGGTGGCTGTGCAGGGCCGCCAGGTGGGGGTATTGCTTACAGCAGATGGTGCACTGGTAGTGGCCGGTCTGATGGCAGCGTTTGTGGTTGACCAGACTTCCTGCATGTCGGTAACTTTTACCACACTCCCCACACTTGAAGCGACGCTCTTCATCATCCGGAGAGTTGGCCTGAGGCACGCGGCCTCCGGAGGGCGACGCCACCGAGCCCTGCGAGCCAGAACTGAGAGTGTCCGAGTTCAGGATGGAGTTGTCCTGACTGTGGGATGGCGGGTGGGGATCGTGGGTGAGATAGTGGACTTTCAAAGTCTCCAGGTCCGGGTGGCCTGCCCCACAGTATGCACATGTGTAGATGGGGTTATTTACCGGAGGGCCCATTATAGGGTCATAAGGGCCTCTTTTGTCAGTGGGGAGAGGTGGTAAGGGCAGAGGGTCCCCCAGGGCTGGGGTGTACGCCGGGGACCGGACGGCACTCAGGTTGTGAGGCATGATGCCAGGGAAGCTGCGCGGCAGGCCGAGGGAAGGCGAGGCCGTGTTGTGCAGCAGAATGTGCTCCTGAAAGTCGGCCTTGTTTGGCAGTGCGATCTGGCACAGGTGGCAGAAACACGAGGCGGCGTCATCGCTCTGGGACGACTGCGAGCCGGCGCCGCGCTCCGAGTCATGGAGGCTGCTGCTGCTACTACTGCTGCTCACCATGGAGGCCCCTGGCGTCTTGAACTTCGAATGAGTTCTCTCGTGGCTGTTTAGGGCAGCCAGGTTGCTGAACTGTTTGAAACACACAGAACACTTAAAAGTTCCTTGTTGGTGACACTTCTTGTGGTTCACCAGACTCCCGTGATGTCGGTAAGTCCTGTCGCACTGGTCACACTTGAAAGGCCTATCCCAGGCGTCGTCAGATTCTGGGGAGCCTTTTTTCCCGTGGTCGTCTGTCTCGTGGCCTTGCAGGACACTATGTCCCATACCACTATTGTTCAAATGGGAGCGTCCAAACCCGTCCGAGAGGTCCTGGGCGAGGCCGTAGTCCCTCTCCTCCTGCCCGGGCTCCTCGGGCACCTCCTCGCTCTCCTCCTCTGCGTGGGCGCTGCTTGGGGACAGAGTATGAATCCGGAGGTGGTTCTTCAAAGCCACCGCGTTGGGCAGCGTACGTGTGCAAACCGGACACTGGAAGGATCCGACTTCGTGGGACTTCTTGTGATTGGCGAGGCTAGCTGCGTGCTTGTAAATCCTTCCACACTGTTCACACTCGAAACGGCCGTTCTCTTCCTGCTGATAATGTGCTTTCATATGCTCTAGAAGACTTGGCGTACTCGGGCAGACCATATCACATTCTTTACAGGGGAAACCCTTGGCTCGACTCATATCATGCATTGCCATAGTACTCTACAGCAAGGCAGTCGGAGGGAATCACGGTTCACAACACAGCAATGAACAGTGATCGCGGGGAGGGGGGAGGAAACTGTGATGGTTAGTTGAGGGTGTCAGCCATTTTTCCTGCCAGCCAAGGTCCAGCCAATCAGGGCCCGCCTAAGGAGGTGGCGGGCCTGTTGGAGGGTGGGGTCACGCCAGCCAATGAGGTCTCACTGTGGAAACAAGAAAAAGAAGAAGGAGAGAATTACTGACAAAGTTCAAACCCTTGAGTCGGCCTCCCGTGGTTTCATCATTTCTGAGGTTTTTACTGGCCGGACTGAAAACTGAATCTAAACTCTTGAAGCCGACGTTTCACATACACACACCTTGTTAGCACGTTTACATGTGTATGTTTCTCCAATCAGGCCCAGATCAAGTTCTGATCGTGATGAGTTTACAAGCATCATGGCTGCTTTTCATTCTAACACGTCTTTTCAGAAACAGCAGAAGAAGAAATGCTGATTCCTTGTGTATACAAACACGCTACGCTTCTCCTCTTCCACCCTTTTAAGTTCCTTTCAGATCTAAAACAACGTGTCTGCATCCTGAACGGACCGGTTCGGTTTCTATCCACCACGTCTTCCGCCAGACGCCATGTTTTGTTTTTTTAAATTAACTTTATTGAGTGAAACAAAGAGTGTGAAATCCCGCGTAGACCTACTGCTGATGTAAGAGACATGGGATCGATCACAATTCAACTTTGACCCGATTGAGTCTGATTAGATCAGAATTTTCCGTTTGGAATGTTTACATGAAGCATTTTTTCCCATCAGGTTTGTAATCTGAATACTGGTATGCATGGAAACATGACTGATGTTCAGATTGGTACCTGAACTCAGGACTTATATAGTCTCCTGTGCCAGGACTGTATACACCGCTGGGTGGGCATGGTCTGAATTTTTACCTTTATCACGGTAAGGTGGCGGCTCAGGGAGGAGGTGGGGGATCAGGGAGGAGGTGGCGGCTCAGGGAGGAGGCACACTAATGACTGACTCCACCGAGCACCACGACACGTACGCTCCCTCATCGACATTTATAAAATATATTAAACTCATTTTATTTGTTAAGCTTTAAAAAACCAGAATGTTGCATTTACATCAGACAAGACATTTTTTTATTTATTCTAAAAATAAAACAGCAAGGGTTTCCTCCAGTTGTGGTATTACTCCAGCTTCTCTTACTCTGTTTACCAGTAATCAGATTACTTCCTACAGGATGTGGCAGATTAAACCGGGTCAGCTTTAACAGGCTGATCTGGACAGCCGATCATCTCGTTACAAACTCCAGGATTTACACACCCTCCTCACAAACAAGGACTTCCAATGACCCAAGGTTTCCCATCCAACCATGGATCAGGGGACTTTAATAAGGCCAACTTAAAGACTGTACTCCCGAAGTTCTACCAGCATGTTAAGTGTGCTACAAGGGGGGAGAACACCCTGGATCATGTCTACACTAACATCAAGCATGC
>JBAFTB010000023.1:30348018-30361407 GCA_037177355.1 Melanotaenia trifasciata
GCTTCGTGGAGTTCATCTACAGTAATAGGTGCATCTAAATTTATTTTATTTTCATTTTTTAGTTTTGGTAGATTAATGTTGTTTAAAAATTGTTCAATATGTTCATCTGTTGGATTAATTCACTAAGTTTGTTGGTTGAGTCGATCTGCTCAACGGTATGCGTGGAGTCATGAAATCTACGGTTAAAAAAAACTTACTTAAAGCACAGCTATCAACTATACACACACGGAGGACAGAAACTGCTTCTCAGCTCGCTCAGCTCACATAATCCCACCGGCTGTGAGTGAACGGCTCTTTATTGAACACGCCAACATTTATCATACACACCTGAGTCGGTGACTACTCCAATTAGGAGGTGAGAATACAAATTACAATCAATAACTGAACACAACAAATGTTTACAAAACAGAAACAATATTTTGGGTGCATTTGTCAACACAAACAATAATTGAGAGCATCTGTCAACAAAGTTTCTTACAACTGGACCCACTGGTTCTTACCCACACAAACATTTAACATTTCTTTTCTTCAGAAACTTGGCTGAGTTTAATTTCTGTTTTTCTGGACCGATAAAAAATAAGATGAATAGTATCTCAGAGTTATCGAAACTTGAACACAACTCAGTGAAAAGATGAAAAACATCAGAAATTTTGAATAAAAAAGATAAGCAAATGAAGGTCACTGCTGAACTGCTGTAAACAGAAAATGGCCGATCAATCCGATAGTTGTGTGCAGTGAGGCTAGCCCACATTCTCTATCCAAGCCTGGACTGTTGGTAGGCCACAGTCTCAGAGCAGTGAAGCACCGAAGTGAAGATCAGGAGCAGCCACAGGAAGTCCATACCGACCTCTCCTTCCATGCCGAGCGGTAACATAGAAATATAGTCAGAAATAAATCCTTAGCCTGGATAAGTGCAATTTTATTTAGGGTTGAAAACTCCTGATTCTCATTACTCTGCTTTCAGGAGTGATTATGAGTGGAAGTGATCATGCAGGTCCCACGTTTAACTGCTCATCACAGTAGCAACTCTGCACAGAGAAAAAATGAACTTTTTTTCTGACTCTCTACCATCTTTTGTCCATAGGACGTGGTTGCTTAGCTGCACAGGAGCTTGAGACCTGCACAATGTCAGGATGGTTTCTCTGCTGCCCCCCGTTGGTGCTGAGGTGTTCAGACGCTTCACGGAAGCTTCGCTGGAGGAAATCCAACAACGTCATGAAGCTGAGGAGAAGGAGCAGCAGAGGAGGAAGGAGAAGAACATTGAGGTACACAACACGCTCACAATAACATCCACCATACACCAAGATGGAGGAGCGGATCATCTAAAACCCTGATTCTGACTGGCAGATAGCAGAAGAAGATCTTCCTAAACCAGCCAGTGATCTGGAAGCTGGGAAGCCCCTTCCCTTTATCTTTGGAGACCCCCCCCCTGAGTTTCTCAACATCCCATTGGAAGAGCTGGATCCTTTCTACCAATCCCAGAAGGTTTCTTTGTCAAAAGCACACACATTTATTCACCCTGCATGCAACAGTTTTCTTTGCAATCTCACACTGACCATCATGTCAGGGGAAAGTGGCCTTCAGTGCTTTTCCCAGACAGGCTGGGACTCATGAAAGAGCTGGGGATCAAACCACCAACCACTTTACCATGTGAGCCACAAATCCTGCTCCCCCAGTCAATTTGTCATAGTGTCTTTAGGCCAGACACTTCCCTTCCTGTTCTCCAGCTGGTATACGAGTGTTCAGTGGTGGTGGAGACTGGCTGCCATGTTCCCGGCAGCTGTGGCTACACATGTAGCTTAGCATCACCAAGTAGGAATGAATAATGAATTCAGTGTAAAGCATTCTGAGCAGCTTGGAAAGTACAACATAAATCTAACCCATTATTATTCTGAAACATGCTGAACCGATCAGCCTGAGAACTTGGCCTGGTCTGGTGCATGTACAGGAAACTTGGTAATAAGTGTGTCTTCTCTTTCTTTCTGCAGACCTTCATTGTGCTCAGTAAAGGAAACATCATCTATAGGTTCAATGCCGAGCCTGCCTGTTACCTGCTGAGTCCGTTCAGCCTTCTGAGGATCATAGCCATCAGAATCCTGATTCATTCATATCCTTTCTGATATCACGCAGCTCTAACAAGTTGGGGTTATCACAGCATGACTGAGCTTTCACCTTTTCCTGCAAACACATAGCACCCTCCACAGCTTCTACCAATGGCTAATATACTGAGCTGGTTCCAGTTCTGGTTGAGAACTAGGTCCACATCTACTATCAATTCTTTCTTTTCTAACAGTCTTAAATAGGCAAGAAAACTGGTTTCAGATCAGCACCCAGTATTTGTAAGTCTAGCACTAAGAAATGTTTATGTTGGGCAGGAAGCAGCATCATTGAGGAAAACGTTTACAGAACGAGTACATCTAGTCTACTTTTCATTTTTTGAAAGTTCCAGTAGTTGTCAACAACTTACTCTGGGGCTATTCAGATGGCTGCTGCAGGAAACCACTGCATATCCCTGCATCCACACCCAGCAGCAGCAGCTTTCCACTAGGCCTGTCACGATGGCAAATTTCACTGTGCATTTGATTTTCTCAGAAATTATTGCAATAAGCGATGCATAAAATGATAATGCTGTAATTTTGAGACTTATATAATGACAATTGGGGTTGCAAAATTCTGTGAAATTTTTAAAGTTGGAAAGTTTCTATGGGAATTAACTGTAAAATTTACTAAATTTAGGTTTATTCACTTAACAAGGAACTCAAATATAGTTGAGGAAAATACATTGTAGCGTAGTCTTGGCTTTCAGCATGAGAAATTGGGGGTTTAGTGTGAGAAACCACTCAAATGCATGAATCTCATGGCCGATGTGTGAGAGTTGGCAGCCCTGTAAAATAATTGTGGCATACCGGCTCCCACAGGTGCTTCACCATGGTCTCGTGCTGCAACCTACTGCTGTCAACACAAGTATGACACGAGAGAGATCACTCCGCAAAAAACGAGTGCGTTCAGTTGAGATACTCCATAGTGAAACCTGTTATCATACACAGCCTATGGCAAGCTAAGCAGAAATATGTTGCTCAGCCTTTCACGGATAAGTCATGTAGGATGGGATCCGGATCTGGGTGTGATCTGAACCAGCAGCCTTCTGAGGATGAATGGTTATGAACACCCTCTCATCTCACCCTTGGCCTGTATGCATACCTCAGCAGGTGGTCAGAGCTGGGATGAGGAGTCAGAGAGTATGCATTTTCCCTTCTAGTAGCACATGTAACATGTTGATAGAAATGAGGCAGCACAGACGTGCTGAAGTCCCCCATCAGTGCCTATAGACTGAAGATACAGCAGGCTTCAAAGGCTGATGTTGACCAGCTTATCGTCTGGGGAACAAAAGTAAGTTAACAGGACAGTGGAAATGGCAGCTTTCCTGGGATTAGCGCTGAGCCTCACCTTACCATTTGCTTTCTTTACTGTTGTGTTGCAGCATTGGAGGTAGTGTCTTCTACCGGGTGAGGGTCTACCTGGTCACAGGGTCTCCTCCAGGCAGCCTCAGCATGAATGTTCCAGTTTGCTCAACTATTTTAGCTAACTGCTGCTACACGGTTTTTAGATTTAGATAAATTATCAGCCAATTTTCTCCTCTCGGCTTTCTAGAGTGAGAAAGAAGCTAATTATAGCATTTTATTTTTATTTTATTTATAAAGCTATTTTCATACATAAGAAGCACAAAGTGCTTTACTTAATAAGATGCACACAAAATAATGTTTGAAGATACAAAGATCTCAGATGTATCTGTACATATTTAATACATTAAAAACCAAAGACTATATTATTCTGTTCTATTCCAGTGAGCAGCCATCTTATTGTGGTGGAGGAGTTTGTGTGTCCTGACGATCCTAGCGGATATGTTGTCAGGGGCTCATGCCCCTGGTAGGGTCACCCATGTCAAACAGGTGTCTAGGGGAGGGACCAGAGAAAGTGTGGCTCAAATCACCCCTATGATGAGGAGAAAACAAGGTTTCCCTTGCCCGGACGTGGATCACTGGGGCCCCCCTCTGGAGCCAGGCTGGGAGGTGGGACACGGAGGCGAGCGCTTAGTGGCCGGGCCTTTACCCCCCTCCCCCCTCCTGTGGGCTCACGACCTGCAGGAGGGGCCATAGGCGTCGGGTGCAGTGTGAGCTGTTTGTGCTTATGCACCAACTAGCAGTTCAGAGTTCCCACCCTCTTTGGAGTCCTTGGAGGGGGTGTTGGAAAGCATTCCTTCCGGGGACTCTCTCGTTCTGTTGGGGGACTTCAATGCTCATGTGGGCAATGACAGCGAGACCTGAAGGGGCATGATTGGGAGGAACGGCCCCCCTAATCTGAATCTGAGTGATGTTTTCTTGTTGGACTTCTGTGCTTGTCATGGACTGTCCATAACGAACACCTTGTTCAGACATAAGAGAGAGCCCACATGTGCACTTGGCACCAGGACACTCTAGGCCACAGTTTGATGATTGACTTTGTAGTCGTATCGTTGGACTTGCGGCCGCATGTTCTGGACACTCGGATGAAGAGACGGGTGGAGCTTTCAACTAATCACCACCTGGTGGTGAGCTGGCTCAGATGGTGGGGGAGGATGTCGGTCAGGCCTGACAGACCCAAGCGTGTTGTGAGGGTCTGTTGGGAACATCTGGCAGAGTCTCCTGCAGAAAGAGTTTCAACTCCCATCTCTGGCAGAGCTTCAACCGTGTCCCGGGTGAGGCGGAGGAATGGGCTGTGTTCCGTGCCTTTATTGTCGAGGCGCCAGCTGCTGGCAAGGCCGCAAGGTCATCTGTTCCTGTCGTGGTGGTAACCCCGAAACTCGTTGGTGGACACCAGCAGTAAGGGACTTCCCTCTCCCCAGCCACATTCATCAGCTCATCCGGAGGGATCCCGAGGTGTTCCCAGGCCAGCCGAGAGATGTAGTCCGTCCAGCGTGCCCTGGGTCTTCCCCGGGGACTATTTCCAGTGGGACATGCCTGGAACACCTCACCAGGGAGGCATTCAGGAGGCATCCTGACCAGATGCCCCAGCCACCTCATCTGGCTCCTCTCGATGTGGAGGAGCAGCGACTTTACTCTGAGCCCGGTCACCCTGTGAAGAAAACTCATTTTGGCTGCTTGTGTTCGCGATCTAGTTCTTTCGGTCACTACCCACAGCTCATGACCATATGTGAGGGTGGGAACGTAGATCGTAGCTTTAGATTACAGACATTTAGCAGCACTTTTATCCAAAGTGACTTACAATGGCTAGGCAGCAGCATTTAGGCTCTTGCCTATAGGACCCAACTGGAAGGTGTTAATCTTCGTCCCCTGGGGGAATCAAACTATGGTCTCCCACATGGGAGACTGATGCTCTACCAATTGAACTATCCAGCCCACCTTTGCTTTTTGGCTCAGCTCCCTCTATACAATGACAGACCAATGCAGTGTTCACATAACTGCAGACGCTGCACCGATCCGCCTGTTGACCTCCTGCTCCATCCTTCCCTCACTCCTGCTCAAGACCCTGAGATACATGACGTCTTCCACTTGGGGCAAGACCTCTTTCCCGACCCAGAGAAAACACTCCAGCCATTGTTATGTTGTCATGTTCTGATACATAAAACCACAACAGAAACAGAACCTGGTACAAACTGCTTTTAAAATGATGTAAAATCAGAAACCAGAGTGCATTCCTCAGAAGTAAAGGTCTGAAGGAAAGCAGCAGGAACTCAATGAATGTCATCTTCCCTGTTCAACAGGTTATTATTTGTTTATTTTTCCTTAAAACCAAAACTTTATTCAGCTTGTTCATTATGCTGACCATTCTGGCCAACTGCGTGTTCATGACCATGAGTGATCCTCCAGCATGGAGCAAGACGGTGGAGTGAGCACACACACAAACACACACAGTTTCAACCTATTTCTTATTTACCTAGAGGAGCTGACCAGGAATCACATCTCACGAAGCAGAGATGTGACTGTAACTCAGCTTTATGCAGATAAACAGAGACCTAAAGCCCTCTGTATGTAGTAAAGATAGCATTTAAATAGCAGTGGAAAAAATAGAATTAAAAGAAGATTGAAATCAAAGGAGAATCTTAAAACTGAGGTCGTAAAAGTGGCTCATCTTCCCCCACTCTCCCCTGTGAATGCTGAGTGAGCACAGCTGTCCGACATGGCTTTTCTATGGTCGGACCACCAGTCCAGAAAGGACTATAGCACCGTCTAGCAGAGCTGGTAGTGTTTGCAGGTGGCAAGAAGGAACTAAAGAAAGTAGGTAAACCGGGAGCTAGGCATGTCTGCAGAAAGGGGGTAGCAGATATGGCACAGGAGGATGCTTCAGCCTGATTTGATCAGCAGAATAGCCAGTTGGCCCAGGTAGACGTAGAAAGAAAGCTTTGTGTTGTGTTACACAGCCCTTCCTCCAGACAATGCAACGATTGTCTTCCTCACTGCCAGCATGGCAGTCCACCATCCTGCATTTCATCAGACATGTCTGCATCTTCATGACTGCCTTCTTGTCTCTATAGTTTCAACGTGGAGATACACGTTTTTCTGTTTTCCTGTTAAACAGGTACGTCTTCACAGGCATCTACACGTTTGAGGCGACTGTCAAAGTTTTGTCAAGAGGATTCTGTGTTGGAGATTTCACCTTCCTCAGAGACCCCTGGAACTGGCTGGACTTCATGGTCATCAGCATGGCGTAATAATCAATAACTAACCTGATCATGCACTAGATGTTTATCTTGGCTGGTACAATGCTTTGATTTGCTAAGGTTGTGTTTTATGGGCTGCAGATGGAAATTAGCTCACTAGAATCTGGTACAAGGAATATTTTTCTCTGGGATCAATGCTGCTGTACATGGTCTCTGTTCAATAAACTAAAATAGACAACCTTACTGTCATTAATGAGTCCTATGATAATAAGATCCTCCATATTCAACCAAACCAGAGTTTGCTTTTTGTAGTTCAAAGTGCTAATGTGTTTTCACATTGCTCCAAGTGAACCTGGCTATCCATGGAAATGGACCAAACAGAACCAGTGTGAATGTGCCATTTATGAAACCTTAAAAATCTCCATTATAGTCAAAAAACTACTGGTACTCTGTTGTTGTTGTTGATGATCTGTTGTTCAGGTGGAACCAGTCTGATATGGTTTCTGTTTTAATACAGCTGTCAGCATTTAGCTAACTGACAATGATGATCAGAAGGATGGCACTGATCATTATGGTTTCCGTTTGTGTCTGTATTCCAGATATTTGACAGAGTTTGTGGACTTGGGAAATGTTTCTGCACTGAGGACATTCAGAGTTCTCCGAGCTCTAAAAACCATCACCGTAATCCCTGGTAAGTGTGTTAAGCAGACATTTTACACTTCCGACGGGATCATCTGGACCACTGTATCAATCCTGTCATTTTTGTTTTACTTGTGGTAACAATATTGTAAAATTCTGTCCAAATATCAGGGTCAGGGTTTGTCACATGGTAACCAATCAGTCTTTAACGATTGTCCTCTCTGCAGGTTTGAAGACCATTGTTGGAGCGCTCATCCAATCAGTGAAGAAGCTGGGGGATGTAATGATCTTGACAGTATTCTGTCTCAGTGTCTTTGCTCTGATTGGTCTTCAGCTTTTCATGGGAAACTTAAGACAAAAATGTGTCCTGATGCCACCGCCTTTTCTCAGCAACCACACATCAGCCAGCAACTTCAACATCAGTTTCCATGGCAACTACACCAATGGCGACAACAGCAGCAATTTTGATTACAATGAGTACATCAATAACCCAGGTAACAAAACACCAAATATTACCAGTTAGAAGCAGCTTCTTCTTTCTCAGAAGAGCCTAAATATCAGTTCTAACACCTCCCTGTCTGTCCGTCCATCTGTCTGCCTGACTACCTGCCTGTCCGTCTGTCCATCCATCAATGTGTCTGCCTATCTGCCTGTCCGTCCATCTGTCTGCCTGTCCGTCCATGTGTCTGCCTGTCTGTCTCTTACAGAGAACTACTACTTCCTGGCCGGTAACGCTGATGCTCTCCTTTGTGGAAACAGCTCTGATGCCGGGTATGTTCACAATCAGACTAAGAATAGAGGATGATGATAATGATGTTGATGATGATGTTCATGTCTTCAGGGTATGTCCAGATGGCTACATCTGTCTGAAGGCTGGCAGAAACCCAAACTATGGCTACACCAGCTACGACTCTTTTGGCTGGGCATTTCTGGCTCTTTTCCGACTGATGACACAGGACTTCTGGGAGAACCTGTTCCATCTGGTCAGCACCTTATTGGTCCCAGTACAGAAATTAATGCTGAGTTTCTGCCTGTCTGTTTGCCTGCCTGCCAACAGGCAAACAGACAGGCAGAATACCTGTCTGACACTGAAGTGATTGTCGGGGTGTTAGACCATAAGAACCTCCTCAAAATTCAGAAATAAAGTGATCTCACAGATGATGTTTAAATTACAAAAAGAAATTTCAGATGACCAATATCAATATGATATGATTGAACATTTTTAACCACTTTGAAATCCATACGACTCCATACCACTCTTAACGGTAGAAAAGAATTCATTCATTCATTCATTCATTCATTCATTCATTCTCTACCGCTTAGTCCATTACAGGTCACAGGTAAGCTGGAGCCCATCCCAGCATTAACAGGTGAAAGGCAGGTACACCTGGACAGGTCACCAGTCCGTCACAGGGCCAACACAGACAGATAATCAACCATTCACACTCACTCCTAGGGAGAATTTAGAGTGAATAATTAACCTAGTATGCATGTCTTTGGATGGTGGGAGGAAGCCGTAGAACTCGGAGAGAACATGCAACTCCACACAGAAAGGCCACCTCGCCCAGCCGAAGCTAAAACCAGCGACCTTCTTGCTGTGAGGCTGCAGTGCTAACCACCACACAACCGTGCAGCCCTAGAAAAAAAAGTTCTAGAGACATGGAGTGAGCTTCTCAGTAATTCTGTTATATTTTTCATCATTTTGATGATGGTATAAAACTGTAAAATATCTTTTTATCCCAGAAACTGCAGTGATGTGTAGATTATATGGATTCATTGGGCAGATTAAAAATCCCGATGCTAGAATCACTATGGTTTCTGAGTTAAAATATCTCAAAGTCTGCTGTAACCTCAACAAAAAGCAACTAAAGCAAAGGAAAGACAGAGAAAGTGTGATCATGTTCACATAAAAAACAAGACCAGGACCAGAAGAAATACTACAGACAAGACCGGGATCAGAGGAAACACTGCGGGCACGAATAAATAGCGTTGGATTTGAGTCCAGATGTCACAGATGACTCACCAGTGGACTAACCCTAACCCCCCGGGACTGCCGTCCCATGAAGTTCCATTATGTTTTATCCAGACAGAAGTCCATCCATCCATCCACCCATAATTAGTAGTTAAACAGGTCAAACTTCTAACTTACCTAGTAGCTCTGACAGTAGCTTAACTAGTAGCTAAACTAGTAGCTCTAACTAACCCAGCCAATCTGATTGTGTGTAAATGTCCAACTGAATAATGCTTTTGAAAACAGTAAAGATATGGTCTCTCACCTGTCTCACCTGTATGTCCCTCTGCAGACACTAAGGGCAGCAGGTAAAACCTACATGATCTTCTTTGTGGTCGTTATCTTCCTTGGTTCCTTCTACCTCATAAACCTCATCCTGGCTGTGGTTGCCATGGCATACGCTGAGCAGAATGAGGCAACCATCGCCGAGGCCAAACAGAAGGAGGACGAGTACGGTCTCATACTGGAGGCGCTTAAAAAAAGAGAAGAGGAGGTCCGACCTTTCCAACAAAAGTCCAGCAGAATGGTGAGAAGACCCAGCTCAGATCTTCTTTTGTGTTTTTCAGCAAGCGGCCTGCAGAGCCAGACTCGCTGAGAAACAAGAGTCCACATCACAGAAGAGTTGTCCTACAGAGGAACACACGGCCATGGATGGTAAGCACACACACACACACCGCAGGATGAGGGACAGGTCACAAATCAGTAGGTCATCCTCAACTAATGGATTTAAGTGATGTGAGTATGACACAGAGTCTTCCAGGTGGTCCACAGGTAAAACCTTCCATGGACCCACAGGAGCACTGAACACCTGAACAACTCAGTCATTGAAGAAACACTACACACAACATTATTAAAAAAACTAAACAAGATTATTTTTGTCCAAAGTTTGAATTGTAATGATAAATTTTATAAAGGTACCATGAGTATGAAGACTGCCCAATGGACAAAAGAGGTGCATGCATGTGTGTCTTGCATGGCAGCTTCGGCCATCAGTGTGTGAATGCGTGTGTGAGTTTGTGTGAATGGGTGAATGTGACATATGATGTAAAGTACTTTAGGTATTGCTTCAGGTACAGAAAAGTGCAGTAGAAATACAGACCATTTACCATTTAGATGGGATATTTGAAGCTAGTTTTAACATGAGCAGTCTGCTGGTAGAAACGGCACTGAGGTCAACAGTGTTTCAGTTCAGCCTGAATGTCATGAAGCCGCAGCGAAGGAGAAACACTGAACACAGAATTTCGATGTATGCGGATGATACGTTGCTGTTTATTACCAGACCAGAGGTCTCTATACCAACTTTGGTATCAATCATACGTCAATTCGGTCAAATTTCGGGGTATAAAATTAACTATGATAAGTCAGAGGCCCTGCCGCTGGGTGATTTTGGAGTCTGGACTACTCTTATCGACTTCCCATTTAAGTGGTCAACTACTGGCTTCGTCTACTTAGGCGTTAGCATCTCAGCGAATGCTAAAGAGCTGTATAAGTTAAACTATACGCCGACTGTAACGACCATTAAACAAGATCTTTGACCTTCCTCTGTCGTGGTTGGGTAGAATCAGTTTGATTAAAATTAATCTACTTCCTAGAATTTTATACCCTCTACAAATGCTACCACTTAGATTAACTAGAAGGGCTATTCAAGGCATTGAAAGATCTCTCTCACATTTTATATGGCATGGAAAAAGACCCAGGTTAAAGATGAGGACCCTGCAGATGCCTGTCAATAGAGGGGGTCAGGCCCTTCCTAACCTTCTGTACTACAACTGGGCTTCACATGCCCGTAGTATCAGGATGGCTTAAATACTTTCTCTATAAAGGTGAAGTGCCAGTGGATGGTTGGTGCTGTGTCCCTTTCTCCTTTATTAGCCGTATTTCAACTCACAAGAGCAGACCGAGGGCGGAGAGTAAAAATAATCCCATTATGACTAACACACTGAGGATTTGGCACGACATTGTAAAAAAACCTTTAATTCGGAATCAGGCCTTCCCGCCTGGTGTGGGAATTACAATTTTTGACGATTGGGTTTCAAAAGGACTAAGATTTATTGGTGACCTATTTGTAAACGGAAACCTTATGTCATTCACACAACTCCAAGATAAATATCAGCTACCAAGTAACCATTTCTTTGGGTACCTTCAGATTAGACACTTTGTAGACTCCAATGCTTTACCTTTAACAGGCCAGCCTTTTGAAAGCCCAATTGACAGCTTCCTCCTCAACTTCAACTCATCCAATATCGGTAATAGAAAATTTATTTCAACTTTCTATGACAAATTGCATTCCCTCAACCGCGCAGGAACTGATAAAAGCAGGGGGTCATAGGAAAGGGATGTGGGAGCTGAGATTGACACTGAACTGTGGTCAGATGCGTTTAGATCGGCTAGGAAGGTATTTACATGTAATAGACTTAGGGAGACCCAATACAAGATACTGCACAGATTACAGCGTACTCCCCAGTTTCTTAATAGGATTAACCCCCAGATCTCCCCCCTCTGTGGGAAATGTAAAAAGGAGGTAGGAAAATATTATCACTGTATTTGGGAATGCCCTCTGATATTTAGATATTGGAGGAATTTGTCTCAAGTGCTTAGCTCAATTTTTTCCAAAAAAATAAAACCCGAACCAGCCCTGTTTCTTTTGAACTTATCTCTTGGTCAGACCTTCCTACCTGCTGGGCACCGGATTCTATTGGGTAAACTTTTACTTCTAGCAAGGTGCTGTGTTCTCCACCAGTGGATTGAGAGTAAACCTCCATCTATTACGCAGTGGCACAGACTATCTGGCAACCTTTTCTCGAATACTTACCTGATGACCTTGTTGACCTGCTGCGAAAAGGATGTCCACATCTAAGGTTTTCTAATAATATTGTCATATAACTAGATGCAATATATGTGTGTGATTAATTCTCTTTCTCTTTGTGCTGTATATGCTGGCTATTCCTGTGCTTGTTGGTTTGTTTGTTTGAGTGTGTATAAAATCAATAAAAATTATATTTATAAAAAAAAAAGAGCCCATCGGTGTGAGGGAATCACTGTGCTTTAGTGGAACTTAATGTACAAAGAAAGACTAAATCCAGTTTAGCATTTGTAGCAGCACCTTCTCATTTTCCTGTTTTCCATATTTCATTACTCATAGTGACATGTAGACCGGAAAGAGCTAAGCAGTGAACCAGACCCAGCAGAAGCTCAACTTTATAGATTTCATTCAAAAAAGTGGTGAAAAAGACACCTGGGAAAACACTGAAGATGGGCCAGAGGGAGTTTTAAGCTTAAAGAGAGAAACTAAAGATAATTCCCACAGACGAAGGATCCAGAATAGCCAACAGTATGAGAATGGATAGAACTGACTGAGTAGCTTACTTTGAAGCAGGAGGAGTCCTTCGAAGAGAGGGAGGTAAGGGTGCTTAATATTTCCAAACAGAGAGAATGACCGACAGAGGGTCATGCCAAGAAAAGAGAGCAGTAGTTATGCTGCAGGCAGTTCTCAGTCAGCACAGGATAACACCAAAGCTGCCGGGGTCTGGTGGAGTAAGGCCTGAAGCTGCTATGAGGTAGATGAGAAACAGGTGTGTTTGGCTGAAAAGCAGGAAACTCCAGCTCAGTCCAGAAGAGGGAGCCAGATCACACCTCCTGTCTCAGGAAGCTGGAGAAACCGGCAGCAGGACCAGATTATGACAGGTCCAGATGTATCTGGACACATCTGCAGTGAGGATGGATGGCTTGTAACAAACAGCTGTAATAACCAAGGGAAAGTCTACATAAAACATAAGAAGAACTTCACAACATTTCAAGGCACTTTACAGACATAATCCAATTCAAGCCAATTCATTGTGATCCAATTAAAACAAATCCACATTAGTCCCATTGAAAACCAGTGTGTTCATACAAGCCAGTTCATAATAAATTATATCCTAGCTAAGGAAACTAATGGATTGAATCTTGTCTTCAGTTCAATGCTCCATCCTTAGTTGCATGCGGCAGTTCAGGACGGGGTTTAGGATGAGATGAGATGAGATAAGATAAGATAAGATAAGATAAGATAAGATAAGATAAGATAAGATAAGATAAGATAAGA
>JBAFTB010000024.1:49860-62013 GCA_037177355.1 Melanotaenia trifasciata
CCTCATGCAAGATTTCAAAGCTGAAAGTGAAATAAGATCCATTTATAATAATCATGAGATACATAATCCGATTGGTCATCATTCAGTTTTCCTTGGACCTGGATCTAACCCTGGTCTGACCCAGACTGGATCCCTCAGCCTGTTCATACAGCTGTTTGGCTACCAAGACAGCTGTTCCATCAACAAAACGGATCCCATGCCCCTCCTCACCTCATGGACCTCCACCCAGTCAGATTCAGAGAGACGTCTGGGTCTGCATCAGCTGTTTAAACGCAGTCAGGTTCCTCTTCGATCACTGTGATCCTCTCAGGACCGAGATCTGGTCCCACCAGGCTCAGAGCAGACTCCTCCCTTCCAGCCAAAGGAACTTTATCGCTACATTACACTTCATGTACAAGTTAAAATGCTTTACATAAAAATTGAAAGCATTACAACGGGGAGCGGGGGGGCATACATCCATCCAATAAAGTTTATTTCTATAGCACCTTGCAAAAGCACTTAAGCTGACCGAGGTGCTTAACATCATAAAACATATAAATACAAATACCCATCGCTGCATCTGGACCAAGGCACCAGCAGAACGTGAAGCTTGGCTGGGCCATCCAGTGTTTTAAAGGTCCAATCTTATACAAAATCCACTTTCTAAAGGTTTTCTAACAGTCTTATGTGTCCTCATAGCCTGTGTATAAGGCCCAAAAATGAGAAAACGCTGTCTCCTCTTTCACTTGCTCCACTTTCTAGCCAATGTGTGCTCAAACAGGTGAGTCTGAGATCTTTCCCTTTGTGACATCACAAATAGGGAACTTGGAGTAACGGCCCTCAGTTCCTAGAACCATCATGACGTTACTGGTAGCGATGCCCCTTGCCAGATTTCCGCTACTTGTGTCCCAACCATATTTAAAAAACAACGGTAGAAGATGATCTTGCATGCTGGAAATCTCTACCCATTTCACTCATGGGGAGAGTTGCCACTATAAAAATTATGGTTCTACCCAAAATCAACTACTTGTTTTCTATGATTCCTATGAAACTCCCCTCCATCTGGTTTAAATTACTATAATCACACATCTCCCGATTTCTCTGGAAAAATAAACCTCCCTGGATCAGTTTAAAAACTCTACAGAAGCGAAAGATAGGGGAGGATTAGACCTGCCTAACTTTCAACATTACTTCCTAGCTAATAGGTTGTAATATGTCCTAAAATGGCTCAAACCTAGTCCACTAGATGACCTGTGGATAGACATAGAACAAACATTTTGTAACAATTTGGAAATTTTTAATCTTCCTTTTTTCAGCTTAGGTATAAAAAAGCTAAAGTGCTTCAAAAGTGTTAACATTGTTTGTGGACATTTAGATCTGGGGGACAGGGACATCAGCATGTTCCACACACTGGCATCAGGCTGTGTTTCCACTCATTTATTACAAACAGTATAAAAGACTGGCCTGCTTCCTCTGCACATTATTTACTGACCACAGATGTTATCTGGTTCATGACTTCTGCTAACATTTGTACAGGAGAAAGTTAAAACGACTAGAAAAACATTTAGAGCATTAGCAAAATCCGTCTCTAATTTGAAGCCAGTTAGAGTCACACCGGGCCTGTTTATTTCTGTCTGGAGGCCAGCATTGGTTTTCATATTGGTCCAGGCTGAACCAAATTTATAATTCTACTTGGCCTTTAGGATGGACACTTAAGTTCTTTGTTAGCTGTGTGAACCTCCGATGCTTCTCATTGTTGAAGTGCTAATCTTTTCCTCTTTATTGCAGCCTTCCCAGATGTGTCAACCCACGGTTTGTTGCTGGTGTAAATTTTAACCCTCTTCATGGGTATCAGCATGTCTCTGCAGATGGCTGCATATGAACAAACAACATCCATCAGTTCATCCAAATTCAAGCATGACTCCTCAAACATTCCCCAGTTTGTACAGTCAAAGCATCCTTGCAAGGACGGCATCACTGGACCAAATCTTTATGGCCATGGTTTGGACCCTTTCCCCTTCTAAAACACTTATGTAATTAGGACTAAGATGTTCACAATTGTGGTTCACAGAACCAAGGGGTGGCATAAGAAGTGATTTATACAAATCTTTTATTGACCCATAACATAAATCCAGAGTCCACTCGCATCCAGTTGGACTTTAGACATTAACCATGGCCTTACTTAGTGAGGCATGTTTACAGTCCCCCAAGATAAAATTTTGGGCCTCGGGTGAGATAGTCTGTAAACTCTGTACCACATCAAATATGGCGTGGGTGGCAGGATCACTGTTAGCTTCAGGATGAACGTAAACAATGGTTAGAAGTGAGGGAACTCCCGGACAGATCAAATAGACACAGTAACACAGACAAAAGTTCAACATCTGACATACAGACTTCTTCTATGGTAGTGACAGAGCTATAGGACCTTCTACTGACATCTATCATACCCCGCTTCACCTCGCCACACCGGTCCAGCCTGAAAGGGGACCCCAAAGCCATCCATCATCAGCCGTGGGTCTGGACTCTTCCACTGTACCCGCAGGGGCCTGTTCGTGGTGGGGGGGCTTAGGTTGGTGCTCCAGGATTGTTGCTAATGGCTAATGGATGAATGAATATAGAAGCCTACATGTCCCACCATTATAAGAGATGAATGATGTGCATGTGTTATAGCTACAGTGGTATCACCATGCTGCTAACATCCATAGATACAGTTGAACTGAAGCTGGCGGCATGGGCACACACAGCGGCTCAGCCACATTTTACTCATCTAGTTTAAGGTGAATCTCTGTTTTGGAGTTCCTATCACTTAGTCCATCCATTTCCTATGTGCACAGGTAATCAATGTCACAACAGAGACTACAGAGATTATATTGGTTAGAGACAGGTAACCAATTTTCTAACCAATCTTTGGTTTTTACAAAGTCATGTCCTGATGTATTATTTTTATTTCCTAAACTGTCATTTAAAACCTTACTGATGGTCCTGTAAGATTTTCGTTTATTTTCAGTTAAAACGGTCATGTTTGTAAATTTTTCTGTACAACTCAGATTACTTAAAAGAGTTCCGCGCTGTGCTGCGTTCACGGCCCCACAACTAATTAAAACTCCTGTGATCAGAGCAATGTTCTCTCGAGATTAAGCAACGCGCTGTTGAAATGACAAATACACTCCTCAAGGTATTTGGCTGAGATGTAACGTCATAGGGAGGAGACAATGTAAACCAAAGCGGGAAAGCAGAGCACGCTGCATGCTAGGCAACAAGCTAACCCACACAGACCGGCTCTGCCCAGTCACACGAGGTCTCTAACCAACAAACTGGAGGAAATTTGTCTGTGGTCTGATGTAAGATGGACAGCTGTGTGGAAACCTTCACCAAGACCCCAAGTGGTGGCCAGGGGAGGCCAGTGCCACCCTGAACAAAAAGCTGGCCACTTCACTGGCCACCCCTGAAAATATTGTATTTTTAATTTTTTTTTTTTTTTTTATTGTTTTTACTATTAACACCAACATTAACCAAGGCTGTAATAAATTAAAATAGCCATCCCCTTACAATGGCAGATAATTTCATTTAGTCTTTTTCTAGGAACACTTCTGATCAGAAGTTCTTATGTGCCATAAGCTCAAACTGACCCACTCCATGTTTTTGTTCAGCAGACTACATGGACTAGTTACGCATCATAGACTTAATAACCTTTGGCCACCCTATTTTCTCTGGCCACCATATGGCCACCCCTAAAAAAAATCTCTGTGGGCATCCCTGCAAGACCTTGCTGGACAACAATAACCATGACATAGCGGTGGAGCTAGCATTGCTTCGGGTAAGACCAGAGGCAGAGGTTTAAATCTGTATGTCCACAACTCATGGTGTACAACTATGAACATTATTGGAACCTTCTGCTCCCCGACCTGGAACACCTGGCAGTGAAGTGCAGACCAGTTTAAATTGGTTAGAGAACTCAGCTGATCCTGATGGTAGCAGCCTACATACCACCACAAGCTAATGCTAAGTTAGCGCTGGAGGAGCGGTTCTGCCTGATCACTGGGCATATTAACGCTGATCCAGAGGCGGCTGGGATCATGGCTGGGGACTTTAACCATGTGGAACTAAAATCTGTCCTCTCCAGATTCCACAGGTTCATCAACTTTCCAACAAGAGACTTTAAAATACTGGAGCAGGTGTACTGGAACATTCCAGAAGCATACAAGGCTGCAGTAGCTCCTCACCCCGAGATGTGGAGCTGATCCCTGCCTACAGACCTCTGATCTGCAGTACCAAACCACCACCAGAACCATCCAGGTCTGGACTGAGGAGGCTTCCCTGAGCCTTACAGGGCTGTTTTGAGCACACAGACTGGGGAGGGTTCAAAGAGGATGCTGATCTGGAGGAAAACACGTTGTCTGTGCTGTCCTTTGTTCACTTCTGATGCTGTCCTTCACACAAAGACCATCCCGGTTTCCCCAACCAGACAGACAGACCCAGGAAGTTCCACAACCTGATCTGCCAGCATCACTCTGCACCTGGATCAGGGATGTCCTCACCTTCAGGCCCAGGTGGTGAGGACAGGGAAGTCAGCATTTTCACCACTGATCCTCACCACTGGAACACCGCAGGGTTGTGTGCTCGGCTCCGCCCTCTTCACCCTCTTCAATAGGACAGCTCTGCCATCCACCCACCACCACGGTTGGGAAGTCTGCAGACGATCCCACCGTGGTGGGTCTCATATCCAACAATGATGAGACCACTACAGAGAAGAGGTCCAGAGTCTCTCAGAATGCTGTTCCAGGAACAATCTGGTTCTTATCAACAAGACCAGGGAGGTCTTAGTAGATTCCAGGAGGTCCAGGAAGACTGAGCACACTCCTCTCTACATCCACGGAGAGGCAGTGGAGTGAGTGGACATCCACATTGCCTCTGACCTCTCCTGGACTGAACACTCCCACCTGGTGAAGAAGCCCAACAACAGCTCCTCTTCCTCAGGAAGGTGAAGCGACGGGACTCTCTTCTCAGCTGCTGGTGAACTTCTACAGAACCTCCATGGAGAGCATCCTGTGTCTCAGAGAGACAGTACGGCAGCTGCACAGGACCAGAGGAATTTAGCCCGGCTGGTGAGGACAGCTCAGGGGATTGTGGGCCGCTGTCTACCAGATCCCGACCCCATCTACACCGCCCGAGTCCAGAAGAGGGCCAGACGCACTGCAGCCGACTCTGCTCACCTGGTCAACACCTTGTTAGTACCGCCTCCATCAGAAAAACTGGACAGGAGCATTAAAACCACCACAGACAGACTCAGAGACGGCTTCTTCTCCAGCAGCCCCTTGTAGTTCATCACTACACCCCCTACAGTATTCACACACACAACACACACACACACAGGCTTCCACATCACTATAGAGCAGTGAACATGTTGCACTGTGGTGCGGAGTGTTCCTGTAGGCCGGTGAATGCATTGCGCTGTAGGAAAAAGATTAAAAGAAATGCAATTACTGTAATAAAAACAAAGGGAAGATGCTAAAATAAAATAGATAAAATGTGTGGGGAAAGAAAATATGAAAACATGATTCCAGCTTTAAAGAACTAGATGTAGATTTTGACTTCTAAATAAAAATAGCGCGGCCAGGATCCTGATGAGGGTGCGAAAGCCAGACCACATCACCCCCATCTTAAAATCTCTTCACTGGCTTCCCATTTCGTTTAGCATTGAATACAAGGTCTCTCTCCTCACTTACCAGTGCATCCATGGACAAGCCCCTACCTACCTACAGGAAGTTCTTTTCCCTCACACTGCTTCACGTACCCTCCGGCATGCCTATACAAACACCCTCCGTGCCCCCAGGACTAAGCTTCGCAGTATGGGTGATCGAGCCTTCTCAGCCGCTGCTCCAAGGTTTTGGAACGCCTTACCAGAACATCTGAGAGGCTCACAGTCTCTAAATGACTTTAAACGAAACCTGAAAACGTATCTTTTTAAAAAAGCTTTTTGCTAACCAGCATTTTGCTAGTTTTTAACTTTTATCTTGGTTTAATATCTGTGAACGATTGCAGTGAAATTTTAATAGTTCTTTTATCCTTTACACTTTTTAATATATTTTTATGATTTGTTTTGTATGTTACTAAAATCCTTTGTAGCACTTTGAGATTCCTTGAAATGTAAAGTGCGTTACAAATAAAATTTATTATTATTATTATTATTAATTAGTCCATGCAGCAGAGAACAGGTGGGTATTTAACCTGGATTTAAATAAACAGTGTTTCAGCTGATCTGGGGCTTTCTAGGAGTTTGTTCCAGACATGTGGAGCATAGAAGCTGAATGCAGCTTCTACATGTCTGGTTCTGACTCTGGAACTGATGAGAAACTGGATCCAGGTGGCCCGAGGGTTCTGGTAGGTTCATACTGGGTTAAGAGATCTCTGATGTATGTTGGTACTAAACCATTCAGATCTTTCTAGACCAGCAGCAGAACTTTAAAGTCTATCCTCTGACGGACAGGCAGCCAGTGTAAAGACCTCAGAGCTGGACTGATGTGGTCCACTTTCTTGGTCTTAGTGAGGACTGGAGCAGCAGAGTTCTGGATCAGCTGCAGGTGTCTGACTGATGTTTTAGGTAGGGTCTGTAAAAACACTGTTACAATAATCAAGTCGAGTAAAGATGGAAGCTGGACTAGTTTTTCCAGGTCCTGCTGAGACATCACATCTTTTACCCTTGATATGTTCTTAAGCGGTTGACTTTGTGGCTCCCTTCATGTGGTTCTTAAAGTTTAGGTCTGAGTCCATCACTGCACCCAGATTTCTGGCCTGGTTGGTGGTTTTTAGGTCTGAGTCCATCATTAGACCCAGATTTCTGGCCTGGTTGGTGGTTTTTAGGTGTATAGACTGAAGCTGGTGACCTTTAATCGTTTCTCTTTGGCTCCAAAAACCATCACCTCAGTTTAGTTTTTGTTTAACTGGAGAAAGTTCAAACACATCTAGTCATTAATCTCCTCAATACATTTACCAAGAGCCTGTATGGGGCCTCTGTCTCCTGGTGACATTGTAATATATATCTGTGTGTCATCTGCATAGCTATGGTAACTAATGTTGTTCTTTATGACCTGTGCCAGTGGGAGCATGTAGATGTTAAACAGAAGAGGCCCCAGGATGGAACCTTGGGGAACTCCACATGTAATTCTTGTCTGTTCAGATGTAAAGTTACCTATTGACAAAAAGTACTTTCTGTTCTCTAAATAAGATTTAAACCAGTGTAGTGTAGTACCAGAGAGGCCCACCCAGCTCTCCAGTCAGGAGTAATATATTGTGGTCGACTGTATCAAATGCAGCACTGTGGTCCAGTAAGACTAAGACTGACATTTTTCCATCGACTGTATTCAAACATATGTCATTAATGACTTTGGTCACAGCATCTCAGAGCTGTGGTGCTGCCTAAAACCTAACTGGAAGACATGGTAGCAGTTGTTTTATGTTAAAATGTCATTTAGCTAATGAAAACCCGCTTTTTCGATGATCTTACTTAGAAAAGGAAGATTTGAGATCGGCCTGTAGTTGCTCATGTGTCTAGATTGTCCCTTTTTAGCAGAGGCTTAATTACAGCTGTTTTTAGAAGTTCTGGGAAGACACCGGAAATTAAAGATCAGTTCACAATCTGTAACAGATCTGGCTCCAGAGTGTTTGAGACCTTTTTGAAGAAACCTGTGGGCAGGATGTCCAAGCAGCAAGAGGAGTTCAGCTGACATAAGATGTCGCCCAGATCTTTGCTATTTATGGGATTAAACTGTTTAAACTGGTTTTCAATGGACACAGTATATCTGTTGAACCTGCTGTTGATGAGTGTTAATGAGTGGTGCGGTGTGTGTTCCTCAAGGCCAGTGAACGTGTCGGTGGTGTCTGTATACAGTCAACTGGACCCCTCCCCCACCAGTTATCCTGGTCCAGTGACCTACGGGCCGTTGCCCCACCTACCTGTATGCTGATTGTCCATCCTACGGGTGAGCTTAGTTCAGGCTCTCACTTAGGAATGCAGCCCGTTTAGTTTTTGCCATTGGTTATATTCTGAATGATTTGCCAGTTTGTTTACTTTCTACCTCTGTGCATATTTTCTTTTGTTAATAAAATATGGTTTTATTTGTTAATAAAATATGGTTTTATTTGTGAATCCGTCTGTTTGGGTGCATAATTCGAACGTGTGATTTTACTTTTTAGATTACTAGAGGGTAGACCACCATGGCATCCATAATTAGTGGTTTTGCCATGCTATAAGTAATGTTTTAAAATCTTCTGTATCGTTTTATCCTCAGTAACGGTAAACGTAACGATGGACAGAGTAAGTCGTTAGATTATCGGTTCCAAAAACAGTTGTTTGTTTTATATTAAAGAATAATAAATTTAAAAAACTCCATTTATTTTTACAACATTACATCGATAATAGTAAAGTGAAATAATAATAAACAAGGGCTATCAGTCAGCTGGGTACAGTGATCGGAGTCACGAGGTGATCCTGAAGCTGGTGATACATTTCCTTCAACAGCCATTTTTTTACCTTCTCATTTTCAATGTCCAGCATCTTCTGCTGCAGAGCTGACTTTGTCACCTCGATGGACTCCAACCACTGAAGAGAGACAGGTGTAGTCAGGAAAGATAACAGCTTAACCATCGCCTCCGTGTTGCTTAGCAACCATCTACAGCATTAAACCACTGTGTATTCCACATGTCAGTTTGTATCCAGAATAAGAAATGGAGCTAACAGATATTGATCAGTTTCCACCTGCCTCCTGCAAAGCTAAGCTAACTGTTCATGTCTGATCCAGTCTTTCTGCTAAGCTAAACTAATCTTGAATTTTCCTCGGGATCAATAAAGTATCTATTTATCTATCTAATCATTTGACCTCCTTCTGGTCCGTTACAGAAGCAGGAATATTAACAGTGATCAAAGTTTGTGTTTGTCTTCAGGTGTAACTTACCTTTTCTGCCAGAGTCAGAACCGTCCTAGCATGAATAACCACCACTTGCTCTTCATTGGCCAGATTCTACAGAAAAATATCATGTCAACAAAGTGATAAAAACGTCGTAAAATACCATGAAATACTAAAAGTCAAGAAATCATGTAACTAAATTAAACAAACAGAAAAATAAGGTGTGTTACAAAAATCAAACAATAAATGAAAAACATAGGAAATGGAGTTTTCTAAATAATATGCTCGGAGGGGATGCTACATCTCCGTCTTTTCTTTAATCTGGTGGTCATTTCATTACAAAACCAGTGAATATAGCCAACCACTTAAATAACAGGAGAAGTTTGAATTAGAATTAGTATTATGAATTGAACATTACTGTGGGCCATGCTGAAAAGTCGGTGTAGATAATATTGATTCAAAATTATTAAAACCTGTTGCAAAGTTAACTGCAGATCCCATTGCTCACATTCTAAATTCCAGTCTTGACAAGGGTATCGAACCACTAGCTTGAAAAATAGCTAAAATTTAAAGGTCTTGGCTTAGACATTGAAGGATTGTAGCTTCCCCCAGAAGTAGATTCTGCTCTGTTCTTTCTTCCTGTTGCATTTCCAGCCCAGCCTGTTGTCCAGCTGAACTGAGCCTGACCACTGCCTGTACAAAACAATCATCCCTTCTAGATGAGGCGGTTGTTTCTGCACCATCTCAAAAACCGACTGACCAGCTCTCTGTACTCAGCTTCTTGACCATCACTGATACTCCCCACAGCTGCAGAGTAATCTGACTATTTCTGGAGATGACAGGTATCAGTGAAATGGTAAGAGGGCAGTCCTTTGTGGTGCTCCAGTGTGATAATATGTTAAGTGCATACTATCAAGATAACATGATGACATCACAATGACACAGAATCATAAAATTTATGATGCAAAGGTGATTACATGATTGTGACATAACATGGTAAAATCATATGATTCAATTATAACATGATGACATGACAACAGAACACCAAGATAATGTAGCACCATGATACCAATATAACATCATGATGACATGCCATGAGGAAGCTAGAACATATTCTGATCACATGATGGTAACAGCACATCATGATGACATGCTAACATCACAGTATCATCATACACATTGTTAGAACACACTCCAAGCCTTCTCACAATGTAAAGTAAGTAAATGTAAGTAATAAATAAGCTGTTTCAAAAGGATGAAGTTTCCTCTGATCTAACTTTTGTTTTTTTAAGAGGTGAAAATCTCTAAGCAGCCCATTTGATAAAGCTGAACATTTCTTTGTAGGTAAAGAAATTCCAGCTTGCAATAAAAATCCATTGGACATTCTTAAAGGTTCATTGCCTATTATGTTTGCTTTTAAGCCCTTTGCCAGGAAAAAAAATTCAGTCATTTCACCTTGGCCAGTAAGGCTTCACGTTCCACCTCGCACTTCCTTGGTTGCCCTGGTAGAGGCCAGATGCACTGCAGCAGCTATGTTCTGATGAGAGCAAAACACAGCTAACCTTGTGTGAACAGTGGGTAGACAACCAGAGGTTTTTCCTTGCAGTCTGAAAGTACCGGACTGACCCAAAATTTATGCCCATGTGTTTTCTTTATACTGGTCAGGTTTTTTGTTAGAGTTGAGGAACCGGAGACCTGGAGCGTGAAATGGGATCCCCTTTGTTTAAAGCCTTTCTAGATACCTTTCCATTAATGGATGACAAGCCACTGCCTGTATTGAACTGACACTCAGAACAGTGGACCGGTTTCACACCATCCACCTAATCAGACTGACACAACAGGGCCTAACATACAGTCTTTGAGAAGACATAAAATAAAATTAACCTGCGTGCACTTGTAATAAGGGAAAAATAAATAGAAGCAGACCCAGGTCTTTAACAAATTTAGTCTCTCCAATGCAACCAGTGAGTCACCCTGAATGGCTTAGCTGAAAAGTAGCTAGGTGAGGCCAAAAATCAGAAGGTCTAGGGATGGCAGGAACCCGGAGGATGAGTAACCAAAATAAAACGAATACACAATCGTACACATTATTTTTGTAAGACTGTGTGTGCTTTTTATTTTATTTACCTGACCCAAAGCCCAAGCCCTAGTACTGCACATTGTTAGGAAGAGCTGAGAGTGAGACAACAGTTATGGGAAAGCCAGCAGAACAACACGTCCTCTTTAAACCAACCTTGGTCCCCATCGAGGGAGAGACGGGGACTGGAATGGGTCAAACGTCCCACAGAACAAAAATTTAAGAAAACTGTTAAAAATCTGCAATGTTCGAATGTCTTCCCAAAATGACTTGTCTTGACTTCAAACTTCCCAAAGGTTTGATAGGTAAAAAAAGTAAAGCATGTGTAAAAATAGAGGGTAATGAGATTAGCTGTTAGCTGAGATTAGCTCCCAAATCACTACTGTTTCTCAGTCATTCTACCAGCAGAACTTGTTGTCGCATGAGGTGAGACCACTCTTTGAGTTGTTAGATGGTGAAGGAGCAAATGGTAGCCTGTACCTTATTCAGGTTACATTGAGATCAGTGTCTAATGGAGCTTGACCTCGTTTCAGAATTCAAATATCTTGGAGTGGTTTTGGACTCAACACTAACTTTTAAGAAACATGTAAAAAAAGTGGCACAGGTAGTCAAATTTAATCTACACAACTTCCGTCATATTCGTAATAATTTACCCATGAGTGCAGCCATAACATACTTTCATTCCATGATCATTTCCCATATTGATTACTGTTTGACGACGTGGTCACTTACTTGCCCTACAACCCTTAAAACAATAGAAAGCTTATATAAAAGAGCCTTAAAAATACTTGACAAGAAAACACTGTCCAATCATCATTGCCATATTCTAAAAAAATATAAATTATTAGACTTTCAGAATATGATCACCCTAAAAACAGCTTGTCTAATACATAAGGTCCTCCACTCTTCCGCTCCCCCACCATTGAAAGAATTCATCAAATCTAAAAACAATTCGTCAAGAACAACACGAGCCACTGCAAGAGGAGATGTAATCATACCTTTTAGGCGATCCTCGTTTGGTCAGACGACTTTTTCAGTCCGGGGTGGGAACATGTGGAATAGTCTCCCACTGATACTGAGAGAATGCTCAACCTACAATTGTTTTAAAGTTCAGTTAAAAAACTGGCTGTTTTCAAATCAAAGCTGCTCTCACTTATAGTTTAGCACAGCTCCGGCTTCCTGACGAAGCCAGAG
>JBAFTB010000024.1:579440-591563 GCA_037177355.1 Melanotaenia trifasciata
TCATGTTCAGTACGTGTATCGTCGTGTTTCTTTAGTTAAACTGGCGCTGACACATTTATTGATTATTCCAGACAAAGCAGTGATGTAATAACAGCTGTTTTTTTTTTCATTGCTGCACCACAGAACGACACGTGTGAACAGAAAAATGTGAACCTGCTTTCACCCACAATGTTCATGTCCACTTCAGGGTCCAGCTTCTGAACGCGTTCATCTGAGCGCCGCTGACCACCAACCGCTGGTCCACTGTGGACGAGAGCAGAGAAGAGCAACACACACACAGACAACCACAACATCACTGATCACACACACACACACACACACACACACACACACACACACACACAGTGTCAGAGCGCTGCCTTTATGGTCCAGTAACAAAACTCTGACTCTCAGCTGATGATGACGCATTCAAGTGAACCATGAAAAATCAGACATTTCACAGTTTCAGGCTGTTTTTCGTCACGTTTAACGCCTGGATGTGTTTCACCTGTCTTTAGTTTTATTTACCGGCTGTTTGTGACTCCTGTTTACAGCCTTGTTGATCAGTTTTCAACATGTTTACAGCCTGTTTACTGACTGTATCTTCAGACCTTCTGCAGAACCTAGTCCTGGTTTTCTGCCTCGTGTCCTCTACGTTTCTAACCACGTCTGATCCGGTTCCGGTTCGGTGTCGGCGGTTCCGATATTCATTAGTCGGTTAACAAAAAAAAAACAGTCAGAAAGTTGATAAGAAACCGGAAACACTCACCAGCGCTGCTGCAGGTCGAACTGGACTTTCTGATGGTCACATGACCGCTTCGTCTCAGCAGCTGAGGAGGAAGTGACGTTACTGTTAGATCACGAGCGTTTCTGGTCAAAGTTCCTCTTTGATCAAAACCGGAAACAAAAAGGATTTTCATCCTAAAACAACAAAGTGATTTTTTTTTCTGTAAAGTTTGTGAAAGTTAACCTTTTTCAACCGGAAACACCGCTCACAATTCAGAGAAAAAAAGTTTTATAAAGCTTTCAGAAAACGGTCATCAGTTTTATAACAACGATCAACAATTTTTACTCTAACAGATTAGAACAAAGAAACGGCACAAAAAACCTTTAAAGGGTTTTTGCAAAGACAATTTCCATTAATTTTAATGATAGAAGTAATAGATATATATATTACTATAAATATATATATAATAAAAAAGAGTACGATAGAAAGAAAAAGTTGGAGGATTTTCTTAAATGTAAGAAAAACTTGAAACTATAATTTGTTATTTTGAACCTTTATTTAACAGACAAGATTTTAAGCTTCTTCTTTGACCAATATCAGTTAAAAACATCAATGATCAGGTCATGTTTTATTCGCCGTAGATGAACATTTTAGACATTTTACCGTTTCATGTTCACACAGAAACGTTTTAATGTGACAAAATGTAATAAAACTCTGGGATGTTTTTTCTGTTGATTATGAGATTGAAACTTTAATTAAAGATAGTTTCATTTTAACATAAACAAAAAATTTTGATTTTTATTTCAATTAGTTCCGGATCTTTAAATTTTTTTTTTCCTTAATGCTAAACGGTCTGCTTTTTATTTTGAAATAGATAAAACAACTTCCGATTGTTTTTATCGCAGGAATAGTTTTGGGGCGTCCCTCGGTATTTTCCCGTTTTGTAACGAGGCTTGTTTGACTTCTGTCTCATAACCGGACCGGAACCGGAGCCGGTCCGTGCTCGGTTCGGAAAATGTCTCGCGTGCTGATAGTCGGAGCGGGCCTGACAGGCAGCCTCTGCGCATGTCTGCTGAGGAGAGAGCTGCAGAGTAAAGTTCAGATTGTGGTGTGGGACAAAGCGAGGGGAACGGGTGAGTCACAGTCAAACTTTCATTCAGTTTTCTGGTAATTTAACGTTTCCGAGCTCACAGCCGAACCGGGTCACACATTTAGAAGCAGAGCGGATTGAATTTCTCATCAGAAGATTTTTCTTAAATTCGGCTCAGTGAACTCCAACATAATTTAATATCTGCTGCAGAAAGAGACGTAGAAACCATTAAAAATCGTGTCTGAGAACGTTTCATGTTGTCAGGCTCCCAGTGAAACAGATGATGGCCGGAAAACTAATCGTAACCATCTTTAGACATGCATCAGGAGTTCGGCTTGGAGAGATCTGACTGGAGCAGGCTGGTTCCAGTTTGAACTGACAGCTGCATCTCTCCAGATCTTGGTTTCCATCATGGCTGCAGACGAAGATGAAAAGAAATTAAATAAAACATCTGCCAGTTTTCTAATGGAGGATGTGTGGATCTGATCTGTGTCCATCTCAGGGGGACGGATGTCCACCAGTCGTGCACCTGAGGCCTCATCTCATTCAGCTGATCTGGGAGCTCAGTACATCACAGCCACAGCGGCCTACGCTCGGTCCCACCACAGGTACGCCTCACCTGGTTGCTGCAGATGTGGTCAGTTTGGGTTTCCTCCAGTTTAAAATCTGGACTTGTGTTCAGTTTCTACTCAGAGCTGCTGTCTGCAGGAGTTCTGCAGCCCATCCACTGTCTCATCCAAGGTCTGCGGCATAAGGACGGAGATCAGGACTACGTGACACCGCTGGGCACGGGCAGCCTGGTCAAACACTTCCTGTCCGAGTCAGGTAAACAACTTCCTGTCCGAGTCAGGTAAACAGCTTCCTGTCCGAGTCAGGTAAACACCTTCCTGCCCGAGTCAGGTAAACAACTTCCTGCCCGAGTCAGGTAAACAACTTCCTGTCCGAGTCAGGTAAACAACATCCTGTCCGAGTCAGGTAAACACCTTCCTGTCCGAGTCAGGTAAACAACTTCCTGTCCGAGTCAGGTAAACAACTTCCTGTCCGAGTCAGGTAAACAACTTCCTGTCCGAGTCAGGTAAACACCTTCCTGTCCGAGTCAGGTAAACACCTTCCTGCCCGAGTCAGGTAAACACCTTCCTGCCCGAGTCAGGTAAACAACTTCCTGCCCGAGTCAGGTAAACAACTTCCTGTCCGAGTCAGGTAAACAACATCCTGTCCGAGTCAGGTAAACACCTTCCTGTCCGAGTCAGGTAAACAACTTCCTGTCCGAGTCAGGTAAACAACTTCCTGTCCGAGTCAGGTAAACAACTTCCTGTCCGAGTCAGGTAAACACCTTCCTGTCCGAGTCAGGTAAACACCTTCCTGCCCGAGTCAGGTAAACACCTTCCTGCCCGAGTCAGGTAAACACCTTCCTGCCCGAGTCAGGTAAACAACTTCCTGTCCGAGTCAGGTAAACAACTTCCTGCCCGAGTCAGGTAAACACCTTCCTGTCCGAGTCAGGTAAACAACTTCCTGCCCGAGTCAGGTAAACACCTGATCCAGGTTTCATGCCTGCACTGTCCCCGGTCCCGCAGCAGACGACCTGTCTGTGGACGTTCTGCTTGTTTGACTGTGTCTCCGTTCTCTGTTCTTCAGGAGCCGACGTGTTCCTGGAGCGTCATGTGACCGCTCTGTACCGCCGCGGTGCATCATGGGAGGTGGAGAGGACAGCAGGAGGAAGTGAGACGTTTGATGCTGTCGTCCTGACGATGCCGGTTCCTCAAATCCTGCAGCTGCAGGGAGACCTGAGAAACTGTGAGAAACTCAGACATAGAACCAGATCCAGCTTAGACCGAGACTCACACAGCTGTCCTTAGTGTGTCACATGACCTCTGAAGTCGTCGTCACCATGACAACTGAAAGCTCTGGTTTCTGATCCGAGGTCTGCAGTTTGGATCAGTACCACCGGACCACCACAGGGGGGCAGCAGCAGCTCACACACACCCACACACATTATGTCACTTTCCTTAAATCTTATTGGCTGAAAAATTCAGTGTGTGAAGCAGATTTGTGCCCCTGTGAGGACCACACTTGGTTTCATGTTTTGGGTCAGAACCACTTTTACATCACACTAAAGCAGAACTGCGTGTGTGTGTGTGGACAGATTACAGTGTGTGTATGTGTGTAGATGATGTCACCATCAGCTCCTCTGATTGGCTGCTGGAGGACAGCGCCCATTTCCTCCGACACACTCAGGTTATAATTAGCTGCTGCGAGTTTTCAGAGCGAAGACGAGACGTGTTTCCAGTTAAACTGTTATTGAAAAAATCACCAGTGTCCCGAGTTTAAACTAACTAGTTACCAGATAACCCAACTGTCGTCCAGAGCTGAGAATATCAGTTACCATGGAGACGGCTACACATCCTCTTGTTTCTTCCTGCACAACAACATCAAACAGCAGCTGATCAGGTATCAATAAGAGCATCGATCTGTCAGATGTAAACAAAGTTTTACTGGACTAGGTCTGAAACCAGTTTGATGGAGGATCTGAGCGGATCTGGTCTAGAGACCAGGAACGGCTCCATCAGATCTAGGATCGGCTGGTTGTCCGAATGTAGACCTGGCAACCATCCTGAGTCCCAAACAGAACCCGAGGACCCTGACCCAGTCAGAACCCCTGAAGTCGAGGCTGTGGTCCCATGATCCAGCGTCTCAGACCGCCCTGTCTCCCTGTCTGTCTCAGTGCTGTCCGTCCAACAGAAGCAGCAGCTGGACGTGGTCCGATACTCGTCCCGCTTCGCTCTCGCACTCTTCTTCTCTCCAGATGTGGTCTTCAGTTTTAGCTGGGGGGCCCGATACGTCAGCGACAGCTCCGTCATCTGTTACATCGCAGCCGACAACAGGAAACGTAGTGCAGGTTTGTCCTTGCACCTGTCCTCGCACCTGTCCACTCAGCTGTCCACTCACCTGTTCCCCATTGACTGTCCCATCTGTCCACTCAGACACCCCGGGTCTTGGCCCGTCCCTTGTCATCCATACCAGTGTCCTGTTTGGCCTGGAGCACCTGGAACGGGACAAAGAGGACGTCAAGCCAATCATCTTAGAGGAACTCTGTAGGCTCCTCCCTGATCTACCTCAGCCAATCAGCATCAAGTGTCATAAGTGGAGGTACTCTCAGGTGAGTTGTTTCCGGTGATCTCCTGAGCTTGGCCTGGTGAAGAGCATTGACTTTCCAGCCTGTCCCTCCTCCAGGTGCTGACTTCAGTTCCTGACTGTCCAGGTCACATGACCATCGTTGACCAACCGCCCCTCATCTGTGGCGGCGACGCTTTCAGCCACTCCAACTTTGATGGATGCGTGGAGTCTGCACTGAGCATGGTTAGTACACTGAAGGGAATGCTGGGGGTCCAGCAGAGCGCCTGAGCCACGCCCACACCGGAGCCACACCCACACCGGAGCCACGCCCACATCTGTCAATAACCAGTTCATGTGAAGTGACTTATTGATTGAAATTTATTAAAGGTTTGATCTTTAATGTTTTTACTTTAAATAAAGTTGAACATTTGTGGAAGAAAGAGTTTTTATTTTATCTGACATCACATGGAGGTCACCTGAAGGCCTCAGGTACACACACAGGTTCAGGGCTGGTTCTTGACTCGTTCCTGACTAGTTCTTGGTTTTCTTCTAGTTCCTGGTTTACGTCTGGTTATGTCTCCTCTTTGGAAGGAAGATGGTGGCGTGGGCACGCTGCAGCTCTGCAGCTTTAAGACTGGAAGCCTGAATCACCAAAGCCAGATTTAATGCCACCCGAGCTGCAGCGGACCACAGAGGCCCTCGCCATCTTTCCTCTGAGGCCCAGGAGACGGAGGAGACGATGTAAACTGAAGCAGGGAAGCGGAGCGGGCTGCGTGCTAGGCTATAAGCTAACCCACATAGACCGCCTCTGCCCAGTCTCCTCGCCATCGCCACGTCTGTCACCAACACACTGGTGGAAATTTGTCTGAGGATCGTCTCACGTAGGACGGACAGCTGTAAGGCAACCTTCACCGACGTAGCGGTGGAGCTAGCAGGACGCTCTCTGCTCCGTGCCGACTGGACTGCAGCTTCAGGTTTGGAGCTGTACGTCCACAACTGGTGGTGTACAGCTACGAACATTACTGGAACCTTTTGCTCCCCGACCTGGAACATCTGGCAGTGAAGCGCAGACCAGTTTAAACTGGTTAGAGAACTCAGCTGGTCCTGATCATAGCGGTCTGCATACCTCACCAGCTAATGCTAAGCTAGCGCTGGAGGAGCGGTTCTGCCTGATCACCGGGCAGATGACCGTGATCCAGGGGCGGCTGGGATCGTGGATGGAGACTTTAACCACGTGGAATTAAAATCTGTCCTCCCCACATTCCACAGATTCATCAACTTTCCAACGACAGCTCAGGCGATTGTGGGTCGCCGTCTACCAGATCTGGACTCCATCTACACCGGCCATAATGACAATAAAAATCTTGAGCTGAATTGATATTTTTGGCCCAGTTCTTGGTTGATCAATGGTTCCTGGTTTTATCTGGTTCCTGTTTCTCATCTTGTTCCTGGTTCTTATCTGGTTCCTGGTTGGTTGGTGGACTTGCAGGGGGGTGTGGCGTCCGAGTCTCCTTTGATGGCAGCTGATAAAACAGATTTAGTTCTGGTCGCTGAGTGAGTCCTCGTTTTTTGCTGGTTCTGGGCGCGCTGTGTGGTGCTGTAGTGTTCTGTTTTATTTTTGCCATGTCACCGATGAATGAGACACACACACACACACACACACACAGACCAAGCTCCAGGAACAGTGTTTGTTCTGGATGAAGTGGAGATAGAAGTCTGACAGGAACCAGTTTCAGGTCCAGCTGAGGTCCTCCTCAGTGTAACAGACCCAGTTAACATTGAGCTATCATTATGCTAACACTGACCTCACAGGGAGTTAACATCGAGCTAACACTGAGCTAACATTAAGCTAACATTGAGCTAACACTGAGCTAACATTAAGCTAACATTGAGCTAACAGGGAGCTAACATTAAGCTAACACCGAGCTAACATTAAGCTAACAGGGAGCTAACACTGAGCTAACATTAAGCTAACACTGAGCTAACATTAAGCTAACAGGGAGCTAACAATAAGCTAACATCGAGCTAACACTGAGCTAACATTAAGCTAACGCCGAGCTAATATGAAGCTAACAGGGAGCTTAAGGGCCGATTCAGTTGGTCTCTACAACTACAAGTTTCCATTTGTTGCTTCTGCTGCTGCTCAGAAACACAAAGCTCCTCCCAGTTTGGATTTTTACATTCTGGATGATCTAAAACAGAATCTGGTAGTTTCCAGACCAGAGGTACGCGTAAAGGAGTCGCTATTGTCCTGTTCCCGCCCCTCAACAAACCTGCAGGAATTCATCCAATCAGAAGACACGTCCTCCAGGAGACGGTTAATGGTTCAGAAACCTGTTTGGAGTTGTGATGGCAGCAGAACTGGTCCCACAGAACCAGGATTAAGATTAAATGGGAGGAAATAGTCACAAGTCCTGAACTGACATTAAGGGGACGACACCACTGGTTAGCTTGACTTGACTTCTCACCTGGTTTGTTACCTGGTTTCCCTGCAAGTCGTTTTCAGACAGTTTTAACCTCACCAGGGTGTAAACATCTGGTCTCTGGTCAGATTCCTCCCGTATTTACCCTCAGCAGGACGTTCCTCTGCTCTTTACAGCTGAGAACCTGTTTGTTTCCCACCCAGGTGGTTGGCAGGTGTTTTTCCCTCCAGCCCAACAAACAACAGCAACCAGCAGATGTTTATAAATAGTTTATTCAGCTTTACAGTGTCTTTATTATATTATAAAACAAGGAGAGGCAGAATAAAAGAAGGAGGGGGGTTAACATGTTGCCATGGTGATACGGGTCATACACTAACGGGGACTTTGTTCGTTTGCTGAACTTGTGGAAACAAGACAAAGACCCGATGATACAGAAGTAACGAAAACTCAGTCGTATAAAACTGGACCAATCAGAAACGACAAGTCCCCATCAGAACCAATCAGACCCAATTAGACTCATAGAACCCATCATATCTGATCAGAACTGATAAGACCCCTTTAAACTGATCAGACCGATCAGAACAGATCAAAATCATTCAGACCCGATCCACTGCGGTGGTTCTGTGACACGAGGCCACCAGGGCCAAGGTTAAGACCTTCTCGGCAGCATTCTAACGGACGGAGGACATGATGAAACACTGAGGGACGAATAGAAATTACCATGGCAATGTGGGCGGGGCTTTGTGAGCATGAAGACTGGCCACACCCACCAGCCGTAAAATCTTAATGGTAGAAACGAGGACACGGTCTGATGGGGTTTTAAGTAGTTTAAAGGACTGAGTTCACCAGAACAGATGATCTGGTGAAGGTGTGGTCACATGACACCCCCGCGCTGAGAGCTGATTGGTTAATCTGGTGACTGAACACTGATCGGAGGGATGAAGGACCACAGCTTCAGGAGGAAGAAACACGAGGAATAAAAACAGCTTCATGTTGGCAGGTCTGCTGATGATGTAAACACAACGAGCTGAAGCAACGGTCCGAACCGGTCCAAGATGGTTCAAAACCGGTCCAAGACAATCTGAACCGGTCCAAGACGGTTTTAACCAGTCCAAGACGGTCCGAACCGGTCCAAGATGGTCCAAAACCGGTCCAAGACGATCTGAACCAGTCCAAGACGGTTTTAACCAGTCCAAGACGGTCCGAACCGGTCCAAGACAGTGTGAACCGGTCCAAGGCGGTCCGAACCGGTTCAAAAAGCTTCCGTCAGGGGGGATTGGAGCGGGAAGCCTGAACAGGTTGACAATGGAGGATCTGTTCTGAGCTGCAAAGTGTTGTCTACGCCCAAAGAAAAAGACATGGCACCTGTAACAGAGACGTGGGCAGCACCGCCTGGCCTCAGACACCTGAACTCGTCCAGAACCGACCCGGACAGGAAGTAGGACAGCTTCCGGTCAGCAGATGAAGAAAACTCTGACCATGAAATGTTTTGATGTTTTCAGCTGCAGGTATCTGGTTTAAACGTCTAGTAGAAGCAACAGGTGCTGAGGCCAGGTCAACTAACGGGTCTCAGGACAGGAAGTGGTGGTCAGACCGCCACGCTGATGACGGAGCTGCAATGAGCACCATAGATGAACGACAGGCGCAGCTTCATACGCGGCTAGTTTAGCACCTAAAGGTCAACGTGATGGACTGAAGGTTCGACAGCAGCACTATCAGCCGATCACACAGGACGCAGGTTATCAGATTACCTGGTTCAGTCAGGTGGAAGCGACATGAACAGTCACTTTTAAAATGAGAGGACTCGAGACCAATGATCTGATCACAACTCAGACTGATTGATCTCAGACATCAGCCACGATCAAACCGGCTGAAATGAGTTGATCTGTCATCCTCAGAAGCTTTAAACTAAGAGCCGGTCCCAGTTCCCCCCTCTGAACCAGATACCCGTTTATACGGATGGAGGTCATCGAGTCCTTCAGTTTGGGTCACCATTCAGATGGTGATTCGATGACTTCATCTCCTGAAAAAAAGGAGCACCACAACCCTGCTGAACAGTGAGTCCCAGTGGAGGAGCTGGGACTGGCCTGGAAGGGTCCTCTTGGTACTGGAACCAGTTCTAGCTGAGTACACAAGAACTTCGTAACTTTTAGAACTTTACAAAACACCCAGTTTCCTATAACTGTGACCAACATGGACGTCTCTTCACTGAGCTATGAAACAGACTCATCGCGTTCGGACACGTTGCGTTCTGACTTGTGGAGTTGCGTTCTAACTCGCTGAGTGGGACTCGCTGAGTCAGACTGCGCGCTTGGACACATCGCGTTTGAACGCGAGTCTGACATGTTGCGCCGGACTCCTTACATTTGGACTTGTCAAGTCAGACTTGGGTCATGTCAGTTGAGTTGGACACGTTGCATCTGCATATGTTTTGGACTCGTGGCATTTGGTCTCGTCAAGCTCATGGTGTTTGGACTTGAGGCGTTAAGACTTGTGGATTTCGAACTCACCAAGTCAGACTTGTTGCATTTGAACACATCACATTTGGGCACGTCGAGTCGGACTTGTAGCTTTTGGACTCAACAAGTTTGGACATGTCGAGTCGGACTTGTAGCTTTTGGACTCAACAAGTTTGGACATGTCGAGTCGGACTCGTACCGTTTGGACACATTGACGTCCCTCTCACCTCAACTTGGTCCAGCTGGTTATGGACTTTCTTTGGCTTGTGTTTAACCACAGCTGTTGCTGCATCCTGTGTAATCAACTCTGATCGAGTCTTTCTTGACCTCATGACCTGACCTGATTCCAGATACTGATCTGGAACTGACTGGAACGATGATAAATTTAGCACCAAATGTCAGGACTGATATCAGGGATCCAGACTCCAAGTTCTCCCCACACCCGATCAGAAGGCCGATGGTCCTTGAAGTGATAAATAGAGACTCCAATCGAGTAAACAGATCATTACGGTGTGTTCAGGGAATTCCAACTGAGCAGGAGGAAGCAGCGATCTGACTGGAGTGTCTCTAAAGTTCATTCAGACAGAGGAGTCAACATGGTGTTGCTGTTAAAGCTACAGTTTGTGTGGATTTCAGTGCGTCTCTAGGAACAACGGTACTCGACAGACAGACCACGAGCATGTCAGAGCCGATTGGTCCTGGTTCCTTTTCCTGAAGCCTCTAAATGGAACGATGACTATTTTGTAGCTTATACTATGAAATGAATTGATGTCACAATGACTACGTCTTTACAAGAACGAGAGCCAGACGAGACAGACTGAGCATGCCCGAGAATATTTACAAGAGCATCGGGTAACTCCGAGTCGGATCCGAGTAGATCAGCAGAGGGAATGGTTATACTGTGGATAGCTTGTCTGTTGTTTAGCTTAATGATTGATACAAGTTAGAGTACAACAAAACGTTTCTTGTAGGCGAGGAAGCTGATTGGACAGACGAGGACAGGAACCGCCCCCGCTGGTTGATCAGCTGATGGTAGATTGACAGAGCTACGGCAGATTGTGAAGAATCTGACTTTCTATGATTCAGTCTCAATCAAACAACGAGGTCGTCACTTATCTGTGCACTGCATCTTCTAGGGCCGACACCGGTCCGGGTCTGAGCCGAGGACGGATCCGTCGGCATCAGCCCGGTCTGGACGGGTCCAGGTCTGAGCCAAGGACGGACAAACCACATTCAACGTTTCTTCAGACTCTTTTAAAACAAAACCTTCTGACTGTAGTTTGCTTCCCAAATCAAAATCATTGATCCTTCACTCACCGACTAATTCGATCAGAAGAGATGAAGGACCGGCCGCGAATTATTATCACAAGTTGATCTGAAGTCGATAAAAGAAATGTTTCAGAGAAAATGTTGGGTGTGAATTTGGGCTTAAAAACAGGGGCACAGAGATGAGGCCGACACTCCGACACTGAGCCGGAAACAGGATCCGTCTGCAGGAAGGTTCCTAAAACTGCTCAGGAAGGAAGGGTGGAAGGAAGGAAACGAGGGACTGAACCAACAAACATCTTGGGGACGTCAATAAAGAAGTCTACTCGTCTTTCAGTTTCAAGTTTTACTCCTTTTAAATCTGGTAAAATCCGTCCATTCATCTGTTGCCTGGTTTGGCCCCGCCCACACACATAGCCCCGCCCTCTCAATGCTGCTCACCATATCGTGATTGTCCAGGTGTGAACAGAGTAAGGGGAGGGGGGGATGGGGGGGTAATGTGATCCGAGCTCCTTGAAGCCGGAGTCTACAGATCGGTTCTGGTCCATCAGTTAAATTCCTCCAGAATCCAGTCGGACCGGGTTCCGGTCTGGGGTTCATCGCTGCGTGTACACGCGTCTGTTCATGGATGTTAACACACGTGTACACGGTGCATGTGTGAGACTGTCAGACTTTTGTGATCTGATTGTGGTGGTCCTCTTCGAAGGGCTCGTTCTCGGGGTCCGAGTCCGTGGTGTCGGAGTAGCGGTAGTGATCCGGTTCGTTGTCACTGACGTCTGGTGTGACCGAGGCCGACGTGCTGCTGGCGTCGCAGTTGGCTCCCTCCTCCACCGTCTTGGTGAAGAACAGTTTGACCTGAAGGAGACATTCAGAGTGAGACTGTGGGGTAAATGTGATGGATATTTTTCCCTTTAGCTGATCTACGGATGTTTTCCAGGATTTCTATCCCGTCCAGGAGGTTTACAATCCAGCCAGTAAATGTAGTTTAATTCAGAGACTCTATCTGGTAAATCCACCATGATCCATGATAACAGCTTTATTTATCACATTTCACCATAAAAACAT
>JBAFTB010000024.1:701348-712168 GCA_037177355.1 Melanotaenia trifasciata
GGCTTGGCACGGAGAGTCCGGTGCGCCCTATCCAGAGTCGGCAACTTGTCCAGTCCAAGGGCTTCTTTCAGCATGTTAGCCACATATTGGGATGGATGTTTTCCGTGCTCTCTTCCTTCCTTAATCCCGGTGATGCGGATATTACAGCACCGTGATTGTGCCTCCAAATCCTCGCACTGGGCCTTTAGCATGGTGAGTTCTTTCTTCATGTTGGACAAGTCCGACTCCAATGCTGCAATGGAGTCTGAGTGGGCGCCGACTCCAATTTCTAATTCAGACGTGCGACTCTCGGTTTCATTTACTCTTTTATTAAGCTGCCCAATGGTATTGCGTAACTCCGTTTGAGTTTCTGCCGCTTTCTCGTCTATTTTCTTCAACAAGTCTTGTCTCAACATCTCAATAGCATGCAGAATCACATGTTGGTCGCCCGGGGTAGTCTCCGTGTCTTGTGGGCAAGCTAGGCTAGTTAAGCTAGCATTTGCCTCGGCTCTCGCCTCCTGCTCCAACTTGTTCCCTTGAAGTTTTTTAGGCATTGTGTCCGTAGAAAGCAATGCTTGTTATTAAAGTTCAATTACACGAGTGTGTGAGGCTATAATGCGTAATTTTCAAAGAGAAATATTAAAAAGTCAGTGGTTCCTGTGGGAGCTTAACAAACCCACGTCTTCACATGGCGCTGCCTCACCGGAAGTCAGTCGGCCATAGTGATGTTATAACATTTCATATAACATTTCAGAGGGCGGGTGCAGCTCTTACAGCTTGTGTGTGTCCAGAGGATGATGCCACATTTTGTTTCAAACAGTCAAAGTCCACAGATCGTTTCCTACATGTTCAATAAACCTGCAGGCTGCTCTGATCTGGTGCGTCTGCAGCCACGATTACCAAATACATTTTGGTCAGCACAAAAATTTACAGCAATAACGCTACTTGGCTAGAACTTCTTTTATAGGTGTCCCTTATCACATTTTACACGGACACCCTTCAGCCAATCAGAATCGAGTATTCACCCAGACTACGGTATAATCTGCTATAAACGGCTGTAATCTGCTGTAATCTGCTATAATCTGTAATCTTTGCATGGATTTGAATCTGTTCTTTTGATGGTATCACATTTTTCTGGGCTAATACCTGTTCAGGTGATTAAACATATTCGCCATTCTTCCTGTTTTGTTGTATTAATCTGTTTATTATTTTGACTTAATCTAAACAACTTCATATTACTCACATAGCAGAACCTTTAAGGTCGACTACAAACCCAGTTTGTGGAAAACATGAGTCCAGTTTTAGTCTCAGCTAGCTGTCATGACTCCTGATCAGTTTCCTCCCACAGTCTGCTGGCAGGTGTTTGTTTTTATTTATTCCTTCTGGGTTTTCTTGGGGGTTAAATTAGAGGTGCATAATCTATGAAAAACACCTCCATCTGTGCTGTTATTGATCTCTTCAGGTATAAGTGGAACACGGACAAACAGGTGGTGGTTCTGAAGTTCACCGATCTGGATGGAGATGGGATCGGGATGCTCAGGTAAAAACAAATCCACCCACTGGAGATATAATGCAAATATAATGCAACCTGTCCTGCACCTGGGAACATATCAAATGGTGTTCATATCAAATGGTACTGATAACCTGATAAAAAGTTTTAAGACTTTTCATATCAGACTCTTAATAAACATCTGGTATGAACACTCCCCTCTGACCTGTCAGAGCAAGAAGCTGGCTGTTCGCTGTTACTGAAAGGTGGTGGTGTTCCTGGCTTCTGTTATAAACCAGGTGATTATGACCTGAAACACAACAGTTAACTCCCAATTACTCAGAATAACAAACTCCGGATTATTAAAAAAGATATTTTCAGCTGTCACCATGGATCACGTGACCTGCACGTCGGCGACATTTGTGGGTGGCAACAAGATAAACAAAGCAGGTGTCCTGTGGTGGGTGGATGTTCCACTAATTTAGCCTCCACTGCGGATCGCCATGGCGACGGGTGGATGTTCCACTGATCCAGCCTCCACCGCGGATCGCCACGGTGACGGCAGGTTTCAGTGGTGATGAAAAGCTGGACCTGGATTTTCCTTTGTGGTCTCAGTAAACACAGATGTTTCCTCCCAGTAGTTGTTCGTAACGTTAATTCCTAAATATTTTACCGGGACGTCCCTAATCTTCACATCGCTGTAACGTCGTCTGTATCTGCTGGTTTCTACTCAGCTTTCACATGAAGAAAAACTTTGTTTGGGGAACTTTCCACAGCTGAAGGTCTGATTCCCATCCGGCCGCCAAATATTTAAATTTGTTTTAATTCTGCTCCTGTGAAGGGCGACTGTCCATCGAATGTCAAGGTAACTCAGGTAGCAATGTCTCAGCTGGATGTTTGGAGTTTTTTTTAACCAGGAATCTGGAAAATCAGACAGATTTTTAGCACCAACAAGAATACGTTTTTTTTCAAATATCCTGTCTGACCATATCACAGATTTACTGGTTTAAAAGTGTTCAGTTCGCTAGCGCCGCCCCTGATGAGGAACAGCTAATCGTCACTACAGCGGGTCCCAGCTAGCTTTTAGCCTCCCACGATGGCGGCGTAAACGACCAGGGTGACATCACCAAGAACGGTCCATAACACAACATTCAGCTGACAAAACATTAGTTTTTCAGATGTTATCTAAGTTAGCGCAGACCCACATGTATCATTGAAAAGTCTCTGAAGTTCATCAAATATCTGGACTGATACATGAGCTGAGCTTAAGATGCATCTGCAGACTAACAAAGTTTGTTTAATTTCAGGACATGATGCTGCAGATTTTAACAGTTTTTACTTCAGCAAGACTGAAAGCCAAATACATCTGTCCTGTAGATAAATAGCAATGTAGTAAAATGCTAAAGAACACACTGAGGTGACGTCTAGATACAGACTGAACTGATTTTGAGTGAACTGAACTGAAGTTGGATCAGTTCAGAAAATTCAGTTTGGGGACCAGTTCTGAAAAACTAAAGTTTTCAGTTTCAGGTTCCACATGGACAAAAAAGAAGAAGAAGAAAAATAAAACTTTAGCTGATATCTAAAGCCATGTCCATCTGGATGGGGTCTAATTCACATGGACACAGCCCGTCCAAAAGACGAAGTCAGCACTGGGATGTAACTAAGCCAGCAGGTCTCTGTCTTTTATTGGATTACGCTACATTACAGTCACTTAGCTGACGCTATTATTCAAAGTGACTTAAGCTGGATTTATGTTCACGCGGCATCTGCGTGCGGTTGGTTACAGCGTAGCTGATGCTGGTGAGTTTGCTCTCATACTCGAGCGTACAGGGAACGCGTTGTTTTGGTGTCTGGTTGCAGTTTCTCCTCCTAACCTGAAGGTGGCAGCAGGGGTGGCATCAGCCGGTAAACTCACCAGGTCAGAATTCTTTTGATGGTTTACTTCAGTTCGGTGGTATTTCCTGTTTTAAAACAAAAATGGCGTCCAATATGGTTCAGTGTAGATTAGCTTGTGGAAAAAAATGAAGAAATAATTTGATCAGCCTCTCATCAACTTGATCCACTGGTTATTGTTTTAAAAATGGTGGTTACCACACAAACTCAGCAAGAAATCCAGAAATCCAAGAACCTTCTCATAACCGTCTGCACGTCAGGTCTGGAAGAGACGTCGGGCCTCTGCGGAGCTATTTGGCACCTGCGGTGGCAACGCCATTGTAAATCCACCTTTACAATGGTTAGGCAGTAGCATTAAGGGTCTTGCCTAAGGAGTTGAAGGTGTTAATGTTTGTCCCATGGCCTATCAAACTCTCTTAAGCTTTGGTCTCCCGCATGGGAGATGGATGCTCTGCCAACTGAGCTATCCAGCTCATTGTGTGGATCATTCTGCAGGGTGATCATCTTCCTACTGCAACTAGTTATTTAACTCCAACTGATGCAATGACAGCTTCTCATGTCTTAACCAACCATGAGGAACAACGAGAACAATGAACAATGTCAAGGAACTCAAGGGACTGAACAGCTGTGTAGGATCTTTGGGATGTGCATTGGTCGGACTCCCCATCATCAACACAAGATGTTGGAGAGAAATTAAGGCAACTCTGAATGGAAATAAATGTGACGTTGCAGAAGCTTCTGGAGAAGATGCCACAGAGAGGCTGCTGGAATCAGAGATGAAGGAGGTCCATTGAGGTGTTAGAATTAATATTAAAGGTTTAGCAGAAATGAACAGTTAACAATGTTATCTTGGTTTCACTACATCTGAGCTGATGTGGAAATTAGCTGTAATCTAGAAAATAGTTTTCCATCTTTTTCTACTCATTACAATAAATCCAGGCTTCTCTTTATCCTCATCAAAAACCATCAAGTGTCCAAATGTTTTAACTCAGAATGATGCAGAAAAGCAAACGTATGCATCTGTCCAGTTTACAGGCTTTCAGCTTTTAAAATGAGTTCTTAAAATGAGAAAACAGGAACCTCTAACGTTCTACTTTAAACCTAATTTATTCAGATTTTATGTGTAAACTGTTTGTTCTGCATGTTAACATTTTATTCTGATCATCCTGGCAGCTGGTTTGCAGTTCACGCCGTCAGTATGAATTACACCAACCGCATGGTGAGCAGCGACAACATGGGCTACGCCTCCTACCTGCTGGAGCAGGACAAGAACCCCGGAGAGCTACCTGGACAGGTAACACCACAAAGTCCCTTTAGAAAAGAGAAATTCATTTTAGCTCTTTTAGACATAAAACTTAGTGATGGCAGATGAAAAAAAAAGAAAAATAATAAGACAATAAAGCTGTAAATGAAAGAAACTACATACTATTTTCTACTTTCTTCTTCTCTCTTTAAACACAATGATTGTTTCAACATCAGATTCAGATCCTGATTTTCCTTATTTTGCATTTGGAAAAGTAAAGTTACAATAACCGTTGAAATAAATGTATGTGTGTGTGCTTGTGTGTGTGTGTCAGGGAAGTTTTGTGGCTGGTTTCTCCTCCAGTAACCTTGGTGATGTCAGTCCAAACACCAAAGGACCGTACTGTGTGAACACCGGGCTGCCCTGCGACTACCTGAACAGCTCTTGTCCTGTTGGAGGGGTAAACACAAGCATTTACACACTCACAACGTTCTGTGATGAGCAGCCGGTTAACACAGCGTGTCTCCACCAGACTAATATGTGCCTGTCCTTCGGACCTGGAAACGACATGTTTGACAGCACAAGGATCATCGGACACAACATCTACATGAAGGCCAAGGTACCTGTCCCTCTAGGTCTGTCTGGTTGTAGCTGGTTGGCTGAAGAGGCGGTAAAAACACAAAAGAAGAAAAGACATTTGAAACTGTGAATTCTGATTTGTGTGACTTCTGGGGACCCTGGTGTTCATCCTGCTTTATGGGGACAACATAAAAACAGAGTCCTTACAATCACATTTTTTTTTCATGACTCAGTGTGGTCCTTGTTAATGTCTGGATACGATGAAGAGAAAGAATAAATATTAGATCAACATCTTTTTAAAAGATGTTTGCATGTTTGTGTTGCTGCCCCCTGCAGGAGCTGTACGCAACTGCAGTCGAAGAAGTGACTGGCCCCATTCAGTCTGCTCATCAATGGGTCGACATGACAAACGTGACTGTTCAGATCGACGATAAAAACACAGTCAGCAAGCAACCACACACACGTACACACACACACACACACACATGCACAGAGATGCACACAGACAAGAATTCAACTTTCTTTTAACAGCGGACATCAAAGGAAAAATTTAATGGCATGAAATCATCATTTCAAAGTTTTGGAAGATTTTCAGAAACATGTTGAAGATATATAGTTTAATTATTTCTGTTAATGATAAAGACAAAATGCTCTGAAATCTTTTTGTTTCAGTTGTAAATATATTTGGATGTTTAACAATTAATCATTATACATTTTTGAGGTTATATAACTATTCATTTTTAATCGCAATTAATTATATGACATACCGCAATTAATTGCAATTAATCACACTGTTACATGCAAAATGTCTCTTTCAAAAAGAAGGCCTACGGCTATATAAAGAAAATGCGGTAAATTTTGGTTTATAAACACGACATCAGGGGTCTCCAACCTGCGACTCCGGAGCTGCAAGTGTCTCTCTGGACCTTCCATAATGCCTCTAAATACGTGGCTAAAATATTTTTTATTAATCTATCTTACTTGTAATTAGGTTGGAAACCACAGACTTTTCTTTTTCTTTTACATCTTTTACCTTTTTTTTTTACATATATATTAATGTTAATATTTACATATATATTTGTTAATATTTACATATTTCCGGGTGTGTTTTAGGTCACTACGTGTAAACCAGCTCTGGGTCACAGCTTTGCAGCTGGAACAACAGATGGGGGAGGAGGCCTGAACTTTACTCAGGGTAATTCTACTGTCATTCCACTCTTACTCTAATGTCACTTTGCTGTCTGCCTTTAATCGAACTGGTCTCTACAGGTGCTGTGGAAGGAGACCCGTTCTGGGATGGGATCAGAGATGCTCTTGTGGGGGCACCATCCAATCAGACGAAGGAATGCCATCACCCTAAACCAATCCTGTTCAGCACTGGGGAGGTGAGACAAGGCGGGGAGTCTCCTCCAGTCCTAGGAAACACTCAAACATCACCTGAATGGCTAGCTTTGCTCTGAACGGTGTGATGTTTGTGGGTTATAACGCGCCTGCTGTGCTTATGTGTTCAGATGAACTGGCCTCTGCCTTGGCATCCGCAGATTGTTGATGTTCAGATCATAACCATCGGATCGGTGGCTGTCGTGGCTGTTCCTGGAGAAATGACGTGAGAATGTTTTACTGTAAAAAACAAAGCTGCAGGTTGCAGATAACAGTACTGATGACACTCTGTTTTACCAGCACCATGTCAGGAAGGAGGTTACGAGAAGCTGTCAAACAGGTGAGCAACAAGCTGAACAGGTGAACACATCATGTGACAGCACTGAGGGTAATACTGTGCTGTTACCTGTGTCAGGAGCTGGAGTCTGAGGGAACATTAAAGGACATGGAGGTGGTGGTCGCTGGACTCAGTAACGTGTACACTCACTACATCACCACCTATGAAGAGTACCAGGTAAATGGCAGCTGGGAATAAACCCTAACTCTACAATAGCTGGGCTGTGTGTAAAATGTAAAATGCAGAATCTCGTCATCATATTTTATCCCCAGTAGAAGATAAACAACATGTCAGATGATGAAACTGAGACATTTCACCATGTGATGGAAAATCTGAGCTGATAATGAATCTGATGCAGCAACACGTCTTACCGGCGCTGCAGGTTGCAGGTTAATCACTACAATAGTGGTAAAATATTTGATTCTGTGATTATTCCTTCTGACATACTCTACACGGGGCTTCAATTCCCGTCAGTCTGTGAGGACATAGAGAATTTCTGCTTCAGTGGGACAATCCGGGCCTTCCAGACTCTGAGAGGAATATCCTGTTCCTAGAAGATTTGCATAAGAAAAGGCAAAGTGTGGATTAAAACCCAGGAAATGAGGGAGGAGAGGAGGAGATTGAGACAGGTCCACCTCCCTTCAGTGATCCTCACTCAGAAACAAGATAGATGAGCTTTACGAGCACAGGAATGTCTGTATCACGGCCTTCACTGAGACATTGCTTACATCCATGGATGCAGACTCGGATTTGACCGTCACCGGCTTCGGAGCACCTTTCACAGTGAAGTCCTAAAGGGGTGGAGTCTGTATCTATGTCAACAAGCAGTGGTGCAACAACATGGTGATTAGTGAGTCTATTAATGTTTGATATTGAGCCATTGGCTGTCTCTCTTGATCCCTTTTACATGCCAGGGGAATTTCCTCATCTGTTTGTGACGGCTGTATTTACACAACCCAAAGCAAAGCTACAAAAAGCATCATTTATAGTGACTCTCCCCGAAACCTCTTCCCTACTGATGGGAGACTTTAATAACTGCAAGCTGAAATAGGCCCTAAACTTGCATCCGTATGTAACTTGCCCAACCAGAAAAAATAAAATCCTGGACTTGTGTTTTGACACCATCAAAGATGCCTACAAAGCCTCTCCTAGACCCTCTTCTGGCTTCTCCGACTACAACACCACCTTCCTCTCCCGTGTATAAGGCAGGACTAAAGAGGGAGGAAGTAGAGGAACGAAGGTCTGGGATGAGGAGAGTCTCTCCATGATGCAGGGATGCAGGGACTGTACTGACTGGCCTATATTTACTTTAGATGAATGAACCAGCTGCAGTTTTATTGTTTTGTGAGGATGAAGTGATCGAAAATAAATTTATAGAGTTTCCTGATAACAAACGTGGGTCACAAGTAACTTAAAGCAGGTATTTAGGAAACAGCTTTTAGTTAAGGAATGAAGGAGACAGAGAAGAAGCAGAAATTAGGATAAACTGGATCTGAGGACAAGCTGGAGGAACAACTGATCTTGGAGTATTATGGGATGGCTAAAACTGATCAGAAACCAGCTACATTGAAAGCTTATAGCACAATTAAAGAACTGGATGAGCTCCAGATGGTTTTTATTTAAGGTGTGATAGTTCCACAGGAGAGAAAGCAGAGATGCCGTCTAAACTGGAGATAAATGATGGAGTTTCAGGGTTTAAAGAACTGAAGCTGAACCAAAATGGATCACAGTGGACCAGATGGATCACAGTCAGACTGAGCAGCTCGGCCATGTTGTTCTGGACATGTTAACATGTTGTTGGAGCAAACGAGGCCACGCTGTGGAAGGACTCCATCATAGTTCCTGTAGCCAGATTTAGTTCTCCCCAACAGCTGACTGACTTCAGATCAGAAGCCCAGACTTCTCTGAGATCCAGTCCTTGAGAAGCTGGTGAAAGCTGATCTTTTAAACCAGGTGCAGGTCCTTTCAGACCCCTGCTGTTGGCTTATAGACCCGGGAGGGTTGTGGAGGATGCTTGCATCACGCTAGTTCACCTCCTGATGGGACCTCTTCAGGGTCCCGGGACACATGCCAGTCATCTATTTTACCTCTGACCTAACAGACAGGGTGGTGTGAATGGAACAATGTAGGAGGCAGCAGGAGAACCGGCTCATCCTGAAACTCAGAGTCTGCTGCATGATGACGAGGACGGCCATGGGCCCGCGGTGGAGGACTGAAGCCCACCTGCAGCTACATAGTGACACAACCAAAGATACGATTACTGGTTTTAGGAAGTCCTCTCACTTGTCATCACAACACATAGTAAATGGCAGAGACATGAGGTGGAATGGTAGAAGTATCCTGGTCTGGTTAAAGACATGTTGAAGTCTGATGCGAATGTGGAAGCAGTGACAGGATGAGCCCGACCTGGATTTCCTCAGGAAGTTACAGGCTTTTACAGCCCTCCCTGCCTGCTATAGGAGCAGCAGGCGGGGAGCTAAGCCAGATGCAATGTGGGAAACCAGAACCACCATTTATACAAGGACTGCTTCTCTCAGGTCCGACATTCAGAACCAAGACTCTTCCACGTGGAATAGCATTTTAAACAGCTATGGATGATTTTATTCTTTTTATGATTTCATCAAATGATCTTTTTTGTATCGTTTTTAATCGTTTTTGGGTTTTGATTTCGAGCATTTTTATTTTTTAAAGGTCGCTGGTGTATTATTTCCTTTTTCTATTTCGATTTCATTGGTTTTATTTCCTCAGTGTTTTTTTATTTGTGATTCCAGTGGACAGTCATGTTTGATGTGTGTGACTGGATTTTATAATTTGATGTTCTTGATATTGTGAGGACCTGTCTGTTAACTAAGTTTCCATTAGGGAGAATAAAACATTATTTGAACTTGAATGTCTGGAAAAAGTTGGAACTGGAGCAACAAAAGGCTGGAAAAGTACCTGATACAAACCAGAAACACCTGGAGGAGCATTGGACAACTAACCAGGTTACCTGGCAACAGGTCAGTAACATGACTGGTATAAAAGGAGCATTTCAGAGAGGCAGAGTCTCTTACATGGAAAGATGGAAGTACATAGAGGTTTTAGAGCAGTCTTCCACAAGGGGACCATGAAGACGTTGAAGGACCTTGAATTTTTTTTTATGATTAGACAAGTTTTAAAAAGATATTTTAAAATATTTTACCCTCACACTTAAATATACATTAACCTTAATCCAACTCTGGAGCTCTGATCCACAACAGCCAATACTGAGGCCAGTACTGTATGGACATTGTTATGAACAAAATTGGAAAGTTTTGTAAGTCGGAAAAACTCCACAAGCACAAGAAACAAGAAACAGCATCTCCCAACTCAGAAACCGCTGATGAAAATGTACGAGGCACGGCAGCACCTTCTGCAGCTGACGAGACCCGAGATTATACAGATCTGACAGGTGGCGTTGAATTACCAAGTGGATTCACGACACTTTTAAATGTAGTAGTGATGTAACAAGCTGGGTCACCAAACCTGCACAAGACCAAGTCCAGCAACCAAGGTCCAGGACTGTAGAGCAGCTAGAATCCTGCAACAGACCAGAATGGGACAACATTCCTCTCCTAAAACTCCAGCAACTGGTCTCCTCACCGTGCCGAACATCACCCTGGAATTACTTTTTACACTGTGCCGAACATCACCCTGGAACTACTTTTTACACCATGCCGAAGACCACCCTGGAACTACTTTTTACACCATGCCGAAGACCACCCTGGAACTACTTTTTACACCATGCCGAACACCACCCTGGAACTACTTTTTAGACCGTGCCGAACATCACCCTGGAACTACTTTTTAGACCGTGCCGAACATCACCCTGGAACTACTTTTTAGACCGTGCCGAACATCACCCTGGAACTACTTTTTAGACCGTGCCGAACATCACC
>JBAFTB010000024.1:832297-848197 GCA_037177355.1 Melanotaenia trifasciata
ATATACACTATTTTTCTGGCTTCCTGTGTGAGATCTTCCTGGCGGGTTCCTGGTGATGAACCAACCATCTGCTTGCTGTTTCATGCTGAATGTTTCCTCCAGTAAAAGTCAGTAAAAGTGGGCATGTCTGCAGGTTCTGGAGGAGCTGTGTCAGAAGAATAACTGGGGTCAGCCCGTCTATCAGCTCCACTCTGCCATCAGTCCAGACCAGAGACAACTCTTCCTCTATAAAATCACTATTCCAGCTCTGGCTACTCAGTATCCTAACGTGTAAGTGAAGCTGCTGCTACTCATGTCCGCTCTGTTTCAGTTTGAAGGTTTTATTCGGCCCAGGTTCCTCTCCATCATCCTTCAGCTGTAGAAGCTGCTCCAGCAGCAGGAAGGAGTGTCATGGTTTCCTCTCATGGTCGTGGTGGAACTTTGCTCCACTCTTCTTTCCTTCATTGCTTCAGGTCATTGAGGTTTGTAGCATCTGAAGGTCCCTGCAGCCTTCCCAACAAGCCGTACTGGTCCAGACTGTCCTGAACTTTAACATTTAACCTGCTAACTCAGACCCGGAGATCTGGGTTTTTTCCTGGTCTGCACCCGCTGGGCCGTCCACTCCTGGAAGATTTCCAGCTGCCTTGTGGATTATCTCTGTAGAATGATGGACTCTGGGTAGTGCGGAAACGCCCTGATAGCCTACACACGGCTTCTGACCTTTAGTTTCTGGTCAGTGAATAAGGACAGTGTGATCTATCAACGATAAGCTAAAGTTTTAGACTTGATAAGAACAAAACAAAATGTCCTGATGAGAAAAACCTTCCAACTGAAAGAGGGTGCACTTTGTTTTTCATGACTTCTGCTGCTGCAACCAGTAATACACATTTGGTTGTAAACTGTCGCTCCAGTGAGCTTGTGGTCATTAGTGGTAAAACTTGCAGTAAGTGGGCTGTTTAACTGGTTTATAATAAGTGTCGTGTGTTTTTCTGCAGCCATCCCTTCACTCCTGCCAAACTGTGTGCAGCCGTGGAGGAAGCCAAAGTCCATGCGGCCGAACACACCCTGCAGACCCTCGGCCTGCAGACAGAGGGCGCCGCTGACGCTAGCTGTGCTACTGCAGCCGCTGTGGCCTCGGTAGCCTTCCCAGGTATGTGAAGGTCCGTATAGAGCCGACTAACTTCTCACTTGACAGATTACTAACAGCCCAGATAGCAAAAAATGTTTGGCCCAAATGTGGCCTTGACTTACGAGGTTGACCGAACGTGTGGCAGCTACATGACCAGCAGTGGATGTAGAAATAAAAAATAATTTGCACAAATATTTTTAGAAGCAGCATTTGCACAAAAATAAACTATTGAATAAAAACGTGAAGCTCTCTTGACTGAGCGGCACGAAGGTGATGAGCCACGCGTCTCTGAGAGCCGATGCTTCGTAGTGAACCAGAAGTACCGACTCCCTTCACTCTCACAGAGCTCAGCAGCGAGCCGGTCTTTCCTATAGGCGACGTAGGCGGTAGCCTAGCGCCGTCTGTTGGGGGGCACCACAGTTGTAAGCACATCTATCAGCACAAGGCTGCGTTCACACTGCAGGTTACCGTCACGTTTGGTAATAGGTATCAAAAGGAAGAGGCATGAACCGTCTGTAGTTTTATGTAGTAACCGCCTCATCAACACGAGATACTTTAGTTGTAAGAATTCTTTTGATGAGACAAAGACTTTTTTTAAGGAGTTGTAATTTTACTGTAAGCTGGTCACGCTACTACGAGGAAGCTACGGACCAGAATGTGTCAAAGCTTGAGGTAAAATTACAACTCCTTAAAAATGGTCCCCGTCTGATCAAAATAATTCTTACAACTATAAATGCAGTAGACAAAATGAACCTAGTCGCGCTACCATGACATACTTTACCATTATTATTATGTGTCTGTTAGTTGTTTAACAAACTCCAATAACCAGAAGAAGACTTAGCTAGCAGCTAGCCTGTAGCAAAACTAACGGAAAAGTATTAAAAAAAAATACTCAAGCTTTTAAATTTGTTGAATTATAATCCTGTTGGGCATTTTGTTGGGTGTACAGCTTCATGCTTCATTAGGTTCTAGCTGTTAAACTACAAGTGGTTTAACAGTAGTTAAAGTGCCCTAACTGAACCAAAAGAGGCCCAGATTCGGCCCAAACATGTCTGCTATCTGGGAGAAGACTGGTACTCAGAGTAAACCCCGAGAGCAACAACAGATGAGAAAGAGGATTTAAAGTTGTTCCACTTTTGTGTTGCTGCTTCAGATTTCAGATTTTGGCTTGTGTGGTGTCTCTGTCCAGGTTACACTCTAGCGAATCCGGCGTCCTCAGCGGTGGCCTCCCAGCTGAAGCAGGCCATCTCTCTGGGTCAGGATCTGACCGCCTACACCACTTACGAGGGCTACCCTGCGTTTGCTGTGGCAGCACGCCACACCGACGGATATGGAGTCTTCTAGAACTCCGGCTTTGAGAAGCTGCATTTACACTACATCGCCTTCTGAGGGATCTCAGCGTGAGCTGCGATCTCAGCCGCCTCCACATCTTAATCAGGCCTAGAAGCAAACTAGTGCGAATGCACCTTTGTGCCAAACATCTACCTGCAGATTCGTTGTCACATGTAAAAGAAGTCCGAACTTTGTGACTCGTGGGAGAAAACCGCCGCTGGACTCAACAACGGCCCAGAAACAAATTCCTCACCTGTCACATGACTCACTTCCATCCTTCTGCTCCTCGTTTAATCAGAATTATGAGCTCGTCCACTTCAGGTTGTGATTGATTAAGTTCTTGTGATCAGCTGTGATTTAATTCTATCTGTTCCTTCTCTCATGTTTACGCTACTCATCTGATTATGTAAGCCTGACTCTTATCTCTAAGATAACTAGGATTTCTAGTTTTTTTGTTTGTTTTTGGAGTATCTTATACTATAAACTGCACAACTTAGTATTGCACTGTTGTGTCATCTTAAAAATATGACTTTTATTAGTGTGTCACTGAAAACGTTTTACTAACAGAAAGCCTCAGATACATCTGAGATATCAAGTCGAAGCATCTGGAGCTTGTAGTTCAGTTTTTAGAGAAAACCAGATGAACTTTGTCTCTTTAACAATGAAACTAACGTTTCGCCTTCTTTTTATTTTTTACTTTTTACCAAACTGATGTCAAATCCTCTTTATGAAGAAAAAGACAAAAGAAAAAACATTTTTTTCTAGTTGGATTGTTTAAAAGCTATAAAACCACCATCATGAGACAAGTTAATACTGCTGGATTGATGCAGCTGCTGAGTTTCCATCCAAACCGGAGAAAACATCAAAAAGCCAAACATGAATGAGAGAAAATACAAATGAGACAGAAAACGTGCACCTTCCGCTACGAATCCAGTTAGAGCTGGTTTCAAACTATTTCCATCTGCAGGGGCAGACCTAAGCACAGCAGAGAGGGAGGGGGAGGGGCCTGGTGGAGTGGGAGGGGCCTAAACCTTTGTATTTGTTCTCATTCTCGAGCTCAGACCATTTCTAACATCTCTTCGCTTTAAGTTCACTGCAGACTTCACCAGCACAATAATGACGTTGACCTTTAGCATGGATTTAAAAAGAAATAAAGTTGGGTGGAAATTCATCATTTTATTTTAGATTTTACTTTTCAGTCTCTCCATCTTCACACTGTTCTTTTCTCCACTTTTATCAAACCAACCCTCTTCTAGGGATGGTCCAACCTTTTCCTGTCGATATTAGTTTGGGCAACTTTTCCATCGATATTGTCCAAATTAAATATAATTAAATAAAATACATAAAAAGTAGTACAATAAGCATTAAAGATAATGCTAAAGAACCTACATTAAACCAGTAAAATATTAAAACATCATCTTCATTGCTTACACCAGCAGCGTCATCATGACATCTGATTGGCTGCCGTAATCATGTGATGTAGAAGACGCAACATGTCATTTTATTACCTTAAACTCTACGAAGTGAAAATAGTTGCATGTTTTGTATCATTTCGCTGTATTTTTGCAGATATGGAAGTATCGACCCCTGAGTATCGACGCACCCTGACCCAGTCTAGTTCCCTGTCTAGTTCCCAGTCTGGTTTCCACTGACAGTAAAACTTAACCAGGTCCAGGTTTAGAAAAGACCCCGTATGGCCACTCGCATCTAAAGCTTTTAACGTACGAAGTCTGGCTGTCCAAAAGTCTTAATCTACCTTGATTTTTGTGTGAAAGCGATGCTGAAAGGGACTGTTGGAAAAGGTGATTAGCCTCTGAGTGGCTGGACATCAGGCCTGGTTGTCATCACACCAGCAGCAAACATCAGTCCGACTCCAGTTTCTTCTTCTTCTTCTTCTTTGCCTGAAAGTTGTAGAAACACGTGCTGGCATCTGAGCTGCAAACGTGCCAAAGCAGAGACAGTATTAAAGTGTGTGAAGCACTTAGAGCTTATTTTTATACCAGGAATAAGGCGTTGCTATGCAGGCCATGCTTGTGTAGAGGTAATTTACCGTCACTTTGCCGACATAATTGACTTGGAAACAGAAACGTAAATCAGTAATCTGTAATGAGAGGAGAGAATTGTAGGCATTCAGAGAGTTTTCATGTGATAAAAGGAAACTGGTTTTAATTAATTGTTTTACTATATGATCCATAATTATAAAAATAAAAAAACTAATTCTCAAGAAAACAGTCTGTGTTCTTTCTAATCAAATAAAACTTTAATTTTACAGCACTTTTTATGTGTAACCGCTCATGACCAAAGAGGTCATCACCATGGCAACCACCCAGATCAGGACAGACCGGATCCACACCACAACCATAGGGCTGAAAGTGCAGGGCCCCGACTAAGACACTGATAAGCTCAGTGGTGGGACGACCTTGCAGAGGCTTCGGAGCCTGTGTGGACTGATCCAGGAAGTAATCAGGGACGTAATCCAGGAAGTATCTCCATGAAGCGCATCTCAAGGCTTGTATTGTTTCAGAGGAGTGATGTCATTCACTGCGTTTCAATGGAGCACTTTTAATCCAATCAAATGTCCAATCAGAATAAAATTGCATCATGTAAACATGTCAGCTGATCCGATCGGTGGAAGGAATATTGTAATCTGATCCAGAGGGGAGGTTTAAACCTTCTCACGACGGGATCAGCAAGAAAAAATAAGCATGTCTCCAATCAGTCTGATGGTTTCTGTGGTAGATGAAGTTTCTGAGCATGACTGAACCAGGTGGGGGTTATGTGATAACTTTCAGGGAAAACATAAAAACCCCATCACTGGTCCAAAGCCTCGTCTCTGGTCCGAAGCCTCGACTCTGGTCCGAAGCCTCGACTCTGGTCCGAAGCCTCGACTCTGGTCCGAAGCCTCGACTCTCGTCCGAAGCCTCGTCTCTGGTCCGAAGCCTCGACTCTCGTCCGAAGCCTCGTCTCTGGTCCGAAGCCTCACTGCCTGGTGTTGTTGAAAAAATGAATTACCAAGAGCCTGGAATGAGTAAAAGAGTAAAAAAAAGTTTATTTAAAGGAAATGAAAAGAAAGTTACTTGTAATTAATGACAGTGGTCGTCCTGACTCGTGTGAAGTCAGGAGAGACTCTGCTGGACCAAAGTCAGACAAGAGTTTTATACCTTTCTGTTTACCAATGAAGGCCATCCTAAGCTGATAAGGCCCAGACAGAGTGGAGTTTCCTCTCCACAGACCTTCAAGTTGGATGCCTTAAGGAGGGGTTATACTGGGTGTCTGTGCATCAAAAATAGACTCGGCGCGTATTTTTAGCGGAGCGCCGTGACAAGGTGCTTCTGGGACGTTTCTGGGTTCTAGGACACGCTGCGGTGCTCCAAGTATAAAACAAACCATTGACTAAAATGGCTGTGAATAGCAGTGGAGGACGCGGCACAGCCGTAACGTGCCGCACGCACATCCAGTTTAAAACAGGGTAAATTTGAAGGCTGGCACTTTCACAAATACCAGTCTGTACCGACTATCAAAAGCCTGAGGAGATGAGGTCACTCTGACTCTCGTACAAGACGGCATCAGAAACACACTGCATGCACAAATAGACAGAACATTGAAAAATGTAAAAAGTGTAATATAGGAACAATCCGGGTGAATACAATTAATAAATGAATGAATAAAGGAATGAATAATAAAGGGAAATGATTACAATTGTGATTATAATGTATATAAAGCATAATAAGTAAAATCTCTGGTCCGAAGCCTCGATGCCCGGCTTCACATCACTGGGTTGATCTTGCCCCAAGCCAAATAATATTTTCAAAAGCCCCATCTGAGTCAGGTGTGTTGAAGCAGGGAAACATGGAAAGTCTGCAGGACAGTGTGAGTTGAGGATCAGAGTTGGGGATCCCTGGATCACGTCAAAGCTGCCTGTTATGTACACGTTGGCCAGCAGGGGGCTCTGTGTGCACATGAAGGTTCGAGAAATTAACAATTTTCTAAACCAATTAACTGGAAATGTTTAATGCTTCATCTGACCATCACTACATAAAGTCAGTCAGATATCATTTGACTACTGAGACCCTCCAGTAATTAGTCCCATGATTTGCTCAGAGCAGACAGCTTCTTCCTCTGCAGCTCCTGGTTGGATGCAGGTGTGTTTAATGAGTGTAATTAGTGCAGAGCACATGTATAAGAGCAGCCTCTGGCTGCTGTAGGTGAGTTGCTGTTCTGAGGGAAACATGGTGATGGAGCTTTCTGGAAGGTCAGCTTTTAAGGTTTGGAGTCAATCTGAGTGGTTGTTGCAGCATTTGGGGTGTTTACCTGTCCAACTGTCTTCCAGGGTTTCTTGGATCTGCCTGCTTTTTGGCCTGGCTGCTGGTTTTCCTGTAGGTGAGTCAAAAATATTTGGCTTACAAAATGGATTTAACATTAAATTTATCAAACTGCTTTTTATCTTTAATGATCCATGCTTTGGCTGTAAAACTTGCCTTAACCTTGTCTTGTACAGATGGTTTTCCTTACATGGCTGAGACGGGGCTGTCAAGCCCGTCTGAATATGCTTCCACTGAACAACTGTCTCCGTCTAGCTCTGAAGAGGCTGGTTCCTTCCCTGCATTTTGGCCCAGAAGTTCTAGCTTGATTACAGACTTTAGTTCTGATTCTACAGACGTTTCCCCAAGGTCCTGGTACACTGCTGAGAAAACTCCTGTACAATCAGGAAGTGGCAGCGCAAATATTCTGTCTAGACCTGGGTATGGCCTTGTGTTTGGTGGCTCCGCGTCTGGGGTCTCCTCTGCTGGTGGTGACTCTGGGTCTGGGGTCTTCTCTGCTGGTGGTGACTCTGGGTCTGGGGTCTTCTCTGCTGGCGGTGGGCCTGGGGTCTTCTCTGCTGGGGATGCTGCACTAGGGGTTTTCCAGGACCTGTCGTCCTTGGGCAGCAACCTGCAGGATGTCCGTCAGATGAGCCTCGGTGAGGCCTGGAACAACAACAACCAGGTGGCCTTCGGCAGTGTTGCAGGTTATCCTCATTATGCAGTTTCCCACGTTGTCCACTACAACAGCGGCTACCAGCGAGCAAGGGACGGACGTACTGATCAGAAATATGTCAAGGATACCTCTGGCCACATTCCTCTACCTGAAATCCACCTGGGACAAAAAGGTGGACCTGGCTCTAAAGGCCAGCAGGTCCAGAGAGGTAAGCACTCAATTATGACTCTTTTTAACCAGTTGACTCTAAACTGACTTTAGGCTTGTCTTTCAGGGTGAACTGAACGTAGGCCTGCCTGGAAAGATTCTTCAAGTCTTGAATAAAGCGTCATGTATCTGGGTGCCTGGCTCATTGAGTATGTTTTGGGTAAGGTAGCTGAGCTGGACTCCACGGTTTTGGGGACACCATTGGCTGACTCTTCTGGGATGTATTCACTAAAGTGTGGGAGACTTCAGGATGGGAGAACCATCTCAGGCCTGTAACGATGACAATTTCCAACCCAACTGGGTTACTGCAGTCGTAGGATCTATCTGTGAATACAGTGTTTTCAAGTGCATGGAAAATTTTTTTTTTTTTTTTTTTTTACAATGAATACATGGTGTAGAGGTGTGTATGATGTATTCAACACTTCATCTATAATTTATCAGATGTGGAAGAGCTATAAAAGTAAACTTCCCTCTAGTGGCTGCAGGTGTGAACTACAACCTGCACATTGTAACGAGCCATGGCGCGATGGGGATCCACCCCGACTCTGTAAGCAGTGTGTTTTTATGCAAAGTGTTTTTTTTGTTTTTTTAATTCTCCCCTGCGTGTGTAAATGCCGATGTCTGTTTCAAACGCCATCCATCGCCATTCTTGTACTTCCATGCATGTTTTATGGTGCTAGTTCTTCCCACTGGTGGAAGAGCTCACTCCCTAAAAATGGACAAAGTAACATACATGGACCTTAAGACCGTTGGTGCTGTCAATCATTTGTGCTTTCATGACACAAGTCAATGACTTTAGTTTTATTTGTACCGTACAGATTCACAGGAAATACTCCTTCGGAATCAGGGAAGGACGCCATCTTCCTGGAACGGTTGGGGGTGGAGAAGGAAACGGGTGAAGAAGCAGAATTCTAATCCAGGGATTCCTGCTGAGAAGAGACACAAATGATGTCAGATTTTTCTACATGGGGAGAAAACTGAGCAGAGAGGAGCCCAGTGCATCGTGGGATGTCCCCCAGCAGCCTCAGCCTATAGCAGCAGCACTAAAGGGATGGATAAGGGCCACCAAACCCTAGTTTGAACCCAGATGTTGGGGTTCGTTCCCACCAGGATAGTCTGGGGAGTTGTGTCCACCAGCGACGTCCACAGTGTGGTTTTTATCTGCCTGGGACAGGCAGTGATCAGCTGAGATGAACATGTCAGGATACTTTAGGCTCATCCTGAGACCAGGAGGACAAACTGATGATTTTCCCTGTGGGAGGACGGCATGTCTTCATAGACCAGGAGGATGGACTGAGGATGGGATGTCTTTGTGTGACATGGAGGGATCACAGTGGAAAGTAGATCCAGTCCAGATGTGAGTGGGTGGGGTTGATGAGGAGGGAAAGGCGGTCTCTGTTCAGTCGTTTTAACAGAAATTGTGAACAATGTTTCTGGATTCAGTCCTAACAACTGTAACCATGGAAACACGATGCAGGATGAAAAGAACCATAAACATTAAAGAGGAATGTGATGAATAAAAACTGAGTTTCCTTCATCTGGTCTGAGTCAGATGTCCTCTGAGCTGGATTTAATCTGCTTATGTAAGTGATCATTTCATTCACTACTCGCTGTAATTCTGTCAGATTTAATCCACAGAGGATGCAGCAGACGTCCAACCCGTCCATCAGCTGTTCTGAGTGTCTTACTGCAGGAAAAAAACCAGGAAATGTTGCAGGGAAGACGGTGATGGTGTGAACGTTAAATTTTATTCCATCCAAACGATCCAGAGATAATTATGTTCAAAGTTCAGCAAATATGAAAGTTCTCTTCCATCCTGCTGACTTATCTGTAGATTCCTGCCTAAAGGTCCTCATTTTCATTTTCCCCAGTGAGCAAGAACTGGACCTTCAGTCGGAGACGAAGCATCAACCAGAAGCTTTCAGAACACTATGATGGAAGAGCTTTTATCTATTCATGTAAAATAAGAAACTTAATATTCTCAAATATGACTCGGGGGGCCAAAAAGGTCCTTAAGAGGGCGAAAGGGGGTTTTTTTTTTTTTTTTTTTTTTTTTGTGCAAGAATAAGACAATGCTGATTTTGATTACTTTTTGTGCTATTAAACACTTTGCATAAAACATACACTGCATGCAGAGTCAGGGTGGGTCCCCCATCGCTCCATGGTCAGCTTGAATAGATCTCCACAGCGTTGTGTGCTGAACCCTCTTCGGTATACTCACTAGGACTGCACCCAGATAACAGTGTTATTAAATACGCTGACTCCACCGTGGTCTGGCTCATCTCTGCTGACGACGGGGCAGCATACAGGAGGGTGATCCACCACTCAGACCAAAGAGTTGATGGTTGACTTCTGGAGGGGGAAGATCGACCTGCAGCCCATCTAGGGGTGGAGAGGGAGCCCAGCTTCAGGTTCCTGGGTGTGGACAGGGATGCAGACCAACAGTGGTGCGCCAACACCTCAGTGGTTATGAAGAAGACTCGGCAGTGTCTCCACTCCCTCCTCCTCCTCAGGAGGTTCAATCTGAAGAGGGAGCTGCTAATCTTCAACTGCTGCTCCAGTCAGACTTCATCTACATGAACTTCTGCAGAACTGAGGCACACATAAGGACTACAAAGGGTCACCAACACCACCCATGTAGTCACTAGTCACCCTTTCCCCTCCCTGGAGGACCTGCACAGCCCCGGTTGTCTCAGGAAGACACCCTGCGTCCTCAGAGGGCATCAACGCTTCACTAAACCCCACCTGACCGGCTTAACTGCTTTATGTTAACTACATGTTGTTATTCTGTATATTTTATATAATTCAGGTGTTTCTATTAGCATTCTGTCACCGGTGGACAGATTAGGACAGTTTCTTTGTGATAACGACTAATACAGATCTTAATCTCCGAACCCAGACAGAACCCACCAGCAGAGATGAATCTGAGGAGATAAGAAACATGTCTGTGATGAAATACATCAACATGCTCAGGTGTCTCCCCAAAACTAAAACCAAGAGGTAAATTATTACTATTAAAGGTATCAGAACCAACGAGGATCATAAAAGTGAGCCGTTACTGTGTAGACATTAATATGTTGCCATAGCAACTAAAAGATGTTTATCATGTTTCCTACTTTTAAAAAAGCAAAAACATGATTATTAATCATCAGAAGTTGTTTACATCAGAAACTTCCAGAAAAAACCCCACAAACATCAGATTAAAGCTTTCATCATCAGAGGAGGCGGAGTCAGAGAGAAAGAGCGGGCGAGCGAGCTGCAGTCGGACTGGGCAGCTCTCTAACAGCTGATTCTCTTCTCCTGGTTTTCAGTTGTCTCCAGCTCCTCTGAGGATCAACACCATGACGGAGGCTCCGATCGACCCCAACAGTCCCGACGTGGAGCTGAAGAGTCTGCAGCTGGACGACCACACAGGTCAGTGTGTGTGAGTGTGTGTGTGCTGAATTTACTCACACAGTCAGGACTCAACAGGTCCCCAACGACGGGTCATCCCTTCACTGGCTGCTGCTGTTCTCTCCTGCTTTCTGTTCCCCGTGTGTGTCCGAGCTGCAGCAGAGTCAGTGAACGCACCATCAGAACATTTCTATTATCATCTGCTGGATTCTAATCCTGCTGAAGATGCAGATGCAGCTGCTGCAGCTCATCGCTTTCAGGTCCGACATCTGCACAGCAGCTGTAATCGTCTCCATCACTGCTGCAGGTCTGCTGCATGGTTTCTGATCCTGAGCTCAGATTAAACAGTTTCAGTCTGGAGAAGTTGTTCAGTTTCTCTTCAGTTCTGGAACAAGGAGGAAAAATTAGAACATGAACTAGAAAAACAGCAGTTGGGCTGAAGCTCATCTAAAGATGTTTTTCTTCTTTTCTTTTTAATAGAAACCAAACGTGACAAAAACACAAACATTCTTTACGTATTCATTTTCATTGTTTTCCCCACACGTGCAGCGAAGTGATTGTAGAAAAGGACGAGAGAAAAGGAAAATAATAGAAACTAATCCCATTCATGATAAAGGACAGTAAAACGTGCTCTTCTGTGTTCACCTCCCAGTAAACGTGTCCTTTTGTTTGTAGTGGATGAACATCCGTCTTTTTAAATGTTATCTGTACCTAATCTGTGTCGATGTGGGCCAAATATTAAATTATTATCTAGAATCTGTCCTAGTTGAAGAGGCCCCGCCCACATCGATCAATAGTCCGGCCTCTTACTGTCATGGCTGCTGGAGAGTGCAAAGGCTCATGGGAAACTTTCAGCAGAATTGAACGTTTTATCACTATTACCTTATAAGTTTGAGTTATTTACTTTACTTTCTGTGTTGGAATATTCTGGTCTGGTTGGTACCAGCTAATAATAAAATTATAAAAATCATGTCAGTATTTCTGGTTGTATTAAATGTGAAATTATACATATAAATACGTTAGATGCTATAATGTCGGGTTGAATCTTGTTAGATTAACTATTTAGTTTGGAAAAACTTTATTCCGTGAAACCGGGTTAGAAAAAAAAATCTTTATTAATAATGAATATTAATATTAATTAATTATTAATATTATAAATTACTTATAAATCAATACATTTATAGAAATAATATAAACTTGACCTATAAATTTAATTCAATCACTTGTTATTGATAGAAACTATTTATTATTATGATTAATGATAAAAACCATCATATTAATATTATTTCTGTTGTTTGGCTACGATGGGAACTTTCCCGTGAGAAGACGGTTCGGTGGGAACCTGCAGCAGGTGATCCGAGCGGCGCTGCTGACCAATGAGCAGAAGGAGGCGGAGTCAGAGTCATGTGGCCAGCCAGTCCTCCTGATTGGACGGCTGAGTCTACAGAAAGTATGATCCTGTTCCCGTATGATCCAGGGAAGAGTTCTGGATCAGAACCGGATCAGGATTCATGGGAATAAACTCTAAAATATAAAAAGGCAGCAAACTGGAAACAGAAAGAATCCGAACCAAGAAGAACTGGGAAACAGGACCAAACTGGGTCTGAAGATAATATGGGACCAGTCTGTGATCCGGGACTGAAACCAACAGTACCGACCCAAAATGAAATCCTCAGTGGACCGGACCTCTTTCAGGATTTGTTCTCCTAGTTTCCCATCCTGGATCTCAGAGCATCAGTTCTGGGTTCATTGTGGAAAAACTGGTCGTCATGGTGATTTCTGAGGTCCCAGAACCGGACGGTGAAGATGTTTGTCAGGATCTGGCAGCAGCTGATGTCCACATCACCGAGGATAATTTCCTTCCCAGGACGAATGAAAGGATGCTTCTCTCCTCCATTCACTGGCAGGATGAAGGGATGAAGAAGAGGAGGAGGAGGAAGAGCAGGTCACTGATGGTGTTTGTTGTTCTTAATTCACTGAATTAAAAAAAAAAAGTTTTTTAATTTCTGAAAGTGAATCAAAATGAAATCATTGTCTTCTAAAGATCCACTTCATAAAACCAGAACCATCAGAACCAGGCCAGATCAGAACCTAGAGGACAGAGACAGGATCGGACCGGAAGACTCGGAGGACAGAGACAGGATCGGACCGGAAGACTCGGAGGACAGGGAGACTTGGAGGACAGGGACAGGATCGGACCGGAGGACTCGGAGGACAGAGACAGGATCGGACTGGAAGACTCGGAGGACAGGGACAGGATCGGACCGGAGGACTCGGAGGACAGAGACAGGATCGGACCGGAGGACTCGGAGGACAGGGACAGGATCGGACCGGAGGACTCGGAGGACAGAGACAGGATCGGACCAGAGGACTCGGAGGACAGGGACAGGATCAGACCGGAGGACTCGGAGGACAGAGACAGTATCGAACCAGAGGACTCGGAGGACAGAGACAGGACTGGAGAGGCAACAGGAAACAAGATGATTGGAGCAGAACTGTGACGACAGTCTTTGATGAAGCGAGGCAGGACAAAGAGGCTGAACAGCTGATGATGAAGATGATGATGATGATGATGATGATGATGATGATGATGAGAAGAAACAGATCTTCCTGATTACTGCTGGATCTGAAAATTCCCGTCCTGGAATCAGTCTGCAGAATTTTCTAGAGACTTTCCTGAAAACAAGCGTCCATGTTGTTCTTTGGCTCTTCTCGGGTTTTCCATCCTTGTGGACCCGACCGGTCAGTGGTCCGGCTTCGTGAGAACATGACCAGCTGTTAACCAGATGTTACCTGATGTTTCATGAAAGGAGTTCAGGTGACCTGCAGATAACAAGCCTCAATCTTTCCACCATCATCAGACTGAAACCATCTCTGGATCAGACTCAGGAGAGTCTAGATCCTCAGGACCTCCAACTCCTCTCAGATGGCTCCTAAACTAAACTAAACTAAACTAAACTAAACTAAACTAAACTAAACTAAACTAAACTAAACTAAACTTTATTAAACTAAACTAGACTTTATTAAACTAAACTAAACTAAACTTTATTAAACTAAACTAGACTTTATTAAAATAAACTAAACTAAACTTTACTAAACTAAACTAAACTAAACTAAACTTAACTAAACTTTATTAAACTAAACTAAACTTTACTAAAATAAACTAAACTAAACTAAACTTTACTAAACTAAACTAAACTTTACTAAACTAAACTAAACTTTACTAAAATAAACTAAAGTAAACTAAACTAAACTTTACTAAACTAAACTAAACTAAACTAAACTAAACTTTACTAAACTTTACTAAACTAAACTAAACTAAACTAAAGGGGTCTAAATGAGATGTTACACAGTAAAGATAATTTTTAGATGATGATGAGGAAGAGGAGGAAGAGGGCCTGTGACCCTCAGCTAGTCAGGCTTGACCCCCATCCCGTCTCCCGTTCCCCCCGTCCTGTCTCCCCATCCCGTCCTCCTGTCCCCTCAGTAGTGTTGACAATAAGAAGCGTCTCTGTGGTCTGAGCCGTCCTCTCCTCCTAAAAAGCTCCTTGTTCAGCCGTGAGATCAGAGTCTGGCTGACTGGAGGCCTTTGTCCACAACACAGGGAAGGAGGGAGGGGGTGGAGAGATGGAAGGAGGGATAAAGTGAAGGAGGGAGGGGTGGAGGGGTGGAGGAAGGAGAGGCAGGGTGGGGTGAGCAGACATGAGGAGGCTCAGGGTGAAGAGGAGCGTGGTTCTGAGGATGACTCTTAACAACCTTCATCACTCCGTTGTGGATGTGAAACCGACTTTAACGTAAACATGCTCGCAGCTGGAAACCTGGATCACAACAACCCTCCAGAATCTGCTTCACCCCAAAACTGGACGTCCAGCTTCGTCCAGTTCGTCCAGGATCAGAACATTTTCCAAATGATGTGTAAAACCTGAGACTGGCAGCCAATCAGAAAGCATCTGGTTTACCTGTGTAGGAAAATATGGACTTTAATGTCCCTTTAGGTTTTTTTCCCGTCATGTCTGGCCTCCATGCTGGTCGTGTTTCCCTGTACGGGAGCGAGTTTGTGTTCCTGTTGTTTTTCTCTTGAAGAACTTTGACATCTAATTTTCTGCATGATCCTACTGTACGCTGATAAAAGTACTTTATACTTTAGGATGTACGTGTTGCGGTATTGTTGTGTAGTAAATCTGCCATAAGTCTGAGCTGGACTCGGCAGGCCTGAAGGGGTTAATCTCCGGCTCGGAGACATAATCCTCTTACATCATGATGCTCCTCCTCCCTCACAGAGGACCACTTAATCCTTGACATTCAGCTCAACCTGACACACTTTCAGCCTCCGTGCTCCTCCACACACACCGACCTGATCAGTCATCAATAACTGGTTCTAGCTGGTTTATTCGCCTCGCTGGGTCACATGATCACGTTCACCATGAAGCCGGAAAACATCTGTTCACCCATCACTACAACCTAAACCAGAAGAATCCTGTCCTCCAGTACTCCTGTCCTCTAGTACTCCTGTCCTCCAGTACTCCTGTCCTCTAGTACTCCTGCCCTCCAGTACCCATGTCCTACAGTACCCCTGTCCTCCAGTATTCCTGTCCTCTAGTACTCCTGTCCTCCAGTACCCATGTCCTACAGTACCCATGTCCTCCAGTACCCCTGTCCTCTAGTACTCCTGTCCTCTAGTACCCCTGTCCTCTAGTACTCCTGTCCTCTAGTACTCCTGTCCTCCAGTACCCATGTCCTACAGTACCCATGTCCTACAGTACCCCTGTCCTCCAGTACCCCTGTCCTCTAGTACCCCTGTCCTCCAGTACCCCTGTCCTCTAGTACTCCTGTCCTCTAGTACTCCTGTCCTCCAGTACCCATGTCCTACAGTACCCATGTCC
>JBAFTB010000024.1:849511-859834 GCA_037177355.1 Melanotaenia trifasciata
TGTCCTCCAGTACCCCTGTCCTCCAGTATTCCTGTCCTCCAGTATTCCTGTCCTACACTACCCATGTCCTCTAGTACCCATGTCCTCTAGTACTCCTATCCTCTAGTAACCCTGTCCTCTAGTACTCCTGTCCTCCAATACCCCTGTCCTCCAGAACCCCTGTCCTCCAGTACCCCTGTCCTCTTGTACTCCTGTCCTCCAGTACCCCTGTCCTCAGTTCACGCCGTCTCCAGCCGGTTAATTTTTCAGTTGGATTTTTCTGTTTATAGTCGCAAGACCACCATCATTACTTCATCATGTATGTCCTCTGCCATGTTGGCTGTTTCCTGGTTGTTGCCATGGTTCTCCTTGTTTTCTTTAGATCAGGTGTGGTCACGCCAGATTTCGGCCCGGAGGATTCTAGATCTGCTGCGTGTTGTTCTGTGCTGAGATTATCCAAGCCACCACACACAATAGCATCAACACCATTATATGATGCCTGTTGGTGATGGTGAGACGAAGACAATAAAGATCTACTCTGTTCTATTCTATTCTATGCTATTCTGTTCTATTCTGTTCTATTCTATCAGAAGTTCATCAAAGACAACCAAGAGACTCTTGAGATGAGCTAGTAAAAAGAGTTTGACTTGGTATTGATATTTCATCCCTTCCCCAGAGGCCAATCGGGACGTATTTAGGATCAATAGATTTTCTGTCATCGATCTGAAAACCTGAAAAATAAACCTTGATGTGGTCCTGGGTTAAAGTGGAGCAAAGAAACCGAGAATATTCTAACTTCAGAGTTGAAAGATAAAAAAGTCTTATTTTTAGGGTACCTGACTCAGATTTAACGTCTATATTGTTGAGCCTTTTATCTAGCAACCCCCCCCAGATGAGTTGTTCAGGAACTGCTCCAGATGGGAGTCCTACTGCCATGCCTCGACACAAACTGCCTTGTTACTGATTATTCTAGAACTTAAAGGGTTAATACCAGAGTTTGATGGTATTGTTCAGACTGCAGTGTTTGACTGAAGTTGTTTCCAGTTTCATTTCTCTTGAAGAACGGCTCCTGACTCCTGAACTGAACTACCTGATGTGACGTTTCACCGGCAGGAACGGAGTCTGCAGACGGCGGCGGCGGACATGTGGACGACCTGCCGGTTCCTCAGCAGATCCAGATCACCAACATCACCTGCGACTCCTTCAAGATCAGCTGGGACATGGTCAGCAGAGGCCAGGACCGCATCACGCACTACTTCATCGACCTCAACAAGAGAGAGGACAGAAGCTCCAATAAGTTCAAACACATGGTGGGGGGCGTGAGTCCTGAGCCACAGGTGGAAACCACCTGAGACTGAGAGGTACAGGTCTGAGGACAATAAAAGCTTCTGGTTTTTCTCTTGGTTTGCAGGATGTTCCCACCAAGCTGGTGGCGAAGGCGGTCCCGCTGCCGATGACGGTCAGAGGTCACTGGTTCCTGAGTCCACGTACAGAGTACACCATTGCTGTTCAGACCGCCACCAAAAAGCCGGACGGAGACTACACCGTTTCTCCGTGGAGCGAGATTATCGAGTTCTGCACTGCAGGTCAGACTCACCTGGAGCACCTACCTGCTGCTTCCCGGTTGTTTCTCTGCAGACCTTTTTTTTAGCTCCTCTAAGGTTTTCTTGTAAACGTGTTTGCAGATTACTCGAGCGTCCATCTGGAGCAGCTGCTGCTCAAAGCCGAAGCCATCGCTGGCAGAATGCTGCCGTTCACCGTCTTCTTCAGAAACCAGCAGAAGGACTACTTCCAGACGGACAGGTGTGTTGTGTAGCGGCAGCTGTGCCGACCCTCAGGTGTCCAGCTGTGTTTTAACCCTGCGCGGGCTGTGAACAGCCCTGCTTTCCGCTCCAGAGACGCTCAGTGCTGCCGCATGCTGCCATGCGTGAAGGACAACAGCGGCAGCCACGGGTCGCCCATCAGTGGGAAGCTGGAGGGGATCTTCTTCAGCTGCAACACCGAGTTCAACACAGGAAAACCTCCACAGGACTCCCCGTACGGACCCTACCGCTTCCAGGTAAACGCATCGATTACACCTGCTGAGGGTCAAAGGACTGCACAAACCCTTTAACCTACCTACACGCAGTACCTGGATGGATTTGATCAGTTTTTACTACTTTTATTTTCATTTTATTTAATGAGTTTCCCTGAAGGGGGCAAATAAAGGTGTCTTATCTTATAAGGGTGTAGGACACATTGAAGGATCCTGACTGTAGAGGTCAGTCCTCAGTGGTTGCTGTCGCGTGCCACTGGTACGCATTGAATTCAACTAATTTTACTACACAGTATGCAAACTATTGCACAAATGCAGCATGTAAAATCTTTCTGAGATGATGTAGTGATAAAGAAAATGTCTCCAGTAGGCTATGCACCAACACCTAACCCCAGTGTGTGTGCGCCACGGCCTCCGCAGCTATTCACTGCCATTTTAGTCAATGGTTTGATTCCCAGCGGGCGCCGCGGCGTGTCCCATAAGCGCCTTGTCGCGGGTCTTCTCTAAACATACACGCCGAGTCTATTTTAGACAGAACATGCATCCAGACCAGGTCGAACTCGGCAGTTCAGATAGAGAAAGACAGGAAATCAGACACGTGAGCAGAGTAAAAGTAATTTTTCAAAATAAAAGCCCCTGTGCAGATTTGCACTACTGAACCATGAAAACATGGCGTCTTTAACTGGTCAGGGCGTCTCAGAGTTAATTTTTCTACATATACGATGAGACATTTATCCTGGAAGTGGAGAAGCACAAGTTTCTCCTGTGACTTCATGTTCTTGCAAATCCAGTGTGGCAGACTGCACTTGCGCCGGAATGCAGCGCGCACACACCTGGTGTGAAGTGAGCTTATCAATGGAAGTGGACCAGGGTTTGTTTAAAGTGAACCACACAGAACCAGTGTAAATGCTTCCTAAAACATGTCAGAACAACCAGTGACCTCAACCAGAAGCTGGACCGAGGAACAACGTCGTCCTCAAACATTCTGAGGCTCTGTAACCATGACTTCCATCTTCTTTTAACTTTCCCTGCACTTTGAAGTTTCATGTTTAAATATTTCTGATTTGATCATTAAAAAAGTCCTTCTCATTCACGAGGTAGAGTTACTCCAAATGAGGGAGGTGATAGAAGCGGGATTTGGTCAATACGACAGGGATCATTTAAAATAAATATAGGACTATAACTGATGACACAGCAACTTCCCTGCATTTTCACCTTGTAGAGGTCAGTGTGCCTGTAGTTCTGGTTCCTGCCTGTAGAGGTCAGTGTGCCTGTAGTTCTGGTTCCTGCCTGTAGAGGTCAGTGTGCCTGTAGTTCTGATTCCTGCCTGTAGAGGTCAGTGTGCCTGTAGTTCCCGTTCCTGCCTGTAGAGGTCAGTGTTCCTGTAGTTCCCGTTCCTGCCTGTAGAGGTCAGTGTTCCTGTAGTTCCGGTTTCTGCCTGTAGAGGTCAATGTTCCTGTAGTTCCAGTTCCTGCCTGTAGAGGTCAGTGTTCCTGTAGTTCCGGTTTCTGCCTGTAGAGGTCAGTGTTCCTGTAGTTCCCGTTCTGCCCGTAGAGGTCAGTGTTCCTGTAGTTCCCGTTCTGCCCGTAGAGGTCAGTGTTCCTGTAGTTCCCGTTCCTGCCTGTAGAGGTCAGTGTTCCTGTAGTTCCGGTTTATGCCTGTAGAGGTCAGTGTTCCTGTAGTTCCGGTTTATGCCTGTAGAGGTCAGTATTTCTGTAGTTCCCTTCCTGGCTGTAGAGGTCAGTGTTCCTGTAGTTCCCTTCCTGGCTGTAGAGGTCAGTGTTCCTGTAGTTCCCGTTCCTGGCTGTAGAGGTCAGTGTTCCTGTAGTTCCCGTTCCTGGCTGTAGAGGTCAGTGTTCCTGTAGTTTCCGTTCCTGGCTGTAGAGGTCAGTGTTCCTGTAGTTCCTGTTCCTGGCTGTAGAGGTCAGTGTTCCTGTAGTTTAAACTTCTTTTCCTCATATAACCAAAGTCTGCAGTTGGTGCAGCAAACATCAAGTTGTGATGGTGAATGAACCGGAGTCATGTCACATGACTTGTCCCCAGGAAGTGCTGCCCTATTATTATACACATATGTATATGTGTGTTTTACAGATCCAAGCTGATGTTCTCTTCAACCAGAACACCAACATCTACTTCGGGGATTTTTACTGCATGTACACATCATACCACTATGTTATCCTGGTTCTGGCTCCAAATGGCTCCAAAGGAGACGTGTTCTGTAAGGGCAGGCTGCCGGTTCTGGACAGGTCCAACAACCGCTTCCTGACCTGTACCGAGGGGGAGGACAGCTCGTTGGTGTTCCATCATGCTCAGGATGTCATCTTGGAGGTGATCTACACGGAGCCGTTGGACCTGTCTTTGGGGACGGTGGCCCAGATAAGCGGACACCAGCTCAGGAGCCTGTCCACCCTTAATGCCAAAAAAGACCCCAGCTGCAAGATCTGCAACATCAGTGTGGGACGTTAGCGGCATCTTCAGACACAACAGGCATTGTTGCTAGAAGCTAAGCTACTAACCCAGTCTACAGAACGGCTGGCATTCTTGTATGGCTGTAGCATCAGCCTATCATGGCACGCAATGACACATCAGCGTGACAACAGCCTCCAGTGGTCATACAGATGACAGGAGGAAAGCAGGACGTTGGGTGGGTTGGGGTTGGATGGATGAACAAAGGAGATCGTTGTTTTTTGCTGCTTCAAACTGGGGGCAGTGATGTTTCCTTAACTTTAACCATTTAATCTGCTACCACAATAACAATAAGATGTTGTCTAACCATAAATATTTATTTTAACCAAAATCGAACCTGGTTGTCAATGTTGACGTTGGCTTTGTCCCATAGAGACAACTCTCCTTCCATCGGTTTAGTCCTCTTCATGGAAGGGTCTACTGGTGCAGGTTATGGGGTCCTGAGGGCCTCCTATGGGTTGGAAAGTGAGGAAAAACAGGTGTAAAGACTTTAAACTACAGCAGTGGACACATCTGTAGCCATTTGGTCAAATATTTAATCCTGTGTAGGAAGATGTGGTCTGTTTTCAGGAAATATACATAACAATAATAAAAAAATAAATAAATAAAACATATCCACATAGCAGGAGGATGTCGCAAAATGGAATATTCCAGCAACGTAATCGTCTCTCAGACTGTTTAAAATGTTCCATCTGTGTATTTAAGTACCCCGTTACCTCATGTAGCATGAAGAGCAGCTGAAAGACGTTTTAACACTATTAACACAGGAAGTAAATAGTTAGCTTACCCTGATGGGTCGTGGTCATCTTGGTCTTGTCAGTACAATCTCTTTTTGATCCCAGCTCCAGAGTGTCATTTCCAAAAGGTTTTTTATTCAGCTGTAATTGTCTGTACATGCCAAGAAGAAAGAACACAAACTGCTGGATGTCCACCATTCTTCTTTTTTCTGTGTTGTTTTGCTGTTGCACTGCTGTGACGTTGCGCTAATACGTAGCTGAGGCATCTATTCCTATCTGGCAGGAGCGCCGCCTACCAGGTAAGGGTACAGTTGCTGTAAAAACACAGCACATCATCATGAAGTTTGCTTTACCAAAAGCAAACTTTCCCATACCAACCTGCACTCTCTGGTGGAAAAGGGACCCAATGGAAGGGTCCCAAAAAGTGGGATGGTTTGGGTCATACATTCTGGTTCCCATCCCAGATTTTGTCTGTGGAAACGCCAAAAAAAAAAAAAAGTACTGACTGTCCCGCACCGAACCGGACCCGTTGGCGGAAACAGGTTAGAAATACACATGACGAACCCTGGGCCAGAATAATGTGCACGTTATTTTCAGCAAGTCCTCAAAACCACTGATAAACAGTCAGGTGTATATTAATTATAATCTTCTAGAACTACGCCTGGTGTTGCTGCTCTTCAAATGAATGAATGAGGAACATCGAACCGAGAAACTTAAAGTTTAACTCTTTAGGTGTTTGTTCACATTGTGTGAAAAGAGATCAACTTTAGATAATCAGAGTTTTGGAAATCACTTGGCAGCCAAATTTGTCCTGGAAATTAACAGTTTACAGCAGGTTGATTAGTCAAGGCAACAACAGGATGAAAGGAATATAAACCATCTGTCATCTGCATAGAAACAGACATTTCCCTTATTTCACACAGGAATTTAGGCTTTGCCAAGAGGAAACGTGTAATCAACAACCAAAGCAAGCAGATGTCCTGATGCTGAACCCTGTGGAACCTCCAGAAGAGGAGAAATAACCCCTCATCCTCCTCAGGTTCATTTTCATCTGCAAAACTGTCATAAAAATCCTCCAATAAACAAACTGAAGCTCTGAACTCAACATGTAAACTGCAGCTTCATCATGTCTGATCAAACAGAAAATCCTTCATGACATTATTCCAAAACAAGAAAAGAAGATTAAAAATATAAAAGGACATTAAAGGATTAAATTCAGGCTCATGACTCCACCTTTTATTTCTTTTGGAGCATTATGGGAGATGCAGTTTTCACATAGAGTATAATTATTCTACAAATTAAGGCAGATAAAATTACTGACTGCATGTTTTCATGTCAGTTATAATTTCATCAGAAAAAAACAGAATCAGTCCAACAGCTGCTGAAATATTTAATGTAAAAAGTAAAAAAAAGAATTTTAAAAAGTTTTTAATACATTTTTAGTTGTAATGTCAAATTAATATAGCTTCTCTTAATACTTTCCATTTTTGTTGGCAATAATAAGACTTTAGATTTAGATTAGAACTGGACTCAAGACAATATCTAAGTTTAAAACCTTCATTACTATGCTTAAATTTAGACTAAAATCAAACCAAAACTGTAACCGTACTACGTCACAGCACCTGGGTTCACTATCACTTAATGATGACGTCCCATCTTGTTTGAATTCATGCTTGTGTTGTTCTTCCTCTCAAATGTAAGTCGCTTTGGATAAAAGCGTCTGCTACATGACTGTAGAATAGAATAGTAACCACTTGTAAATAGTACTGTGTGTGTGAATGAATTACAGATTTGTATTGTGTTTAGGTGAGTTTTATTTAAGTTTTGTAAAACATTACTGTATTTTAATGTAGTGTAGAAAGGCCCAACCAGGGAAGTTTAGAACTCGCTTTGGTTAAAAACTCTGCACGGTGACTATGTACAAAAGCGACGTCCCAGTCAAAGAATTCAAATAAATAAACAAATTCTTTTGAACAGTTATTTAAGTGGAATCTGATAACTTTTGGTATCAAACCTACATACCTGAACAGGTAGAGACAGTTTTGTCGAGCAGGATGTGTCATCTACTAGATCATTTAGAACAGTGGTTTTCAAACTGGGGGTCTGGACCCAGATGGGGCTCGCCAGATAATTTCATCATAGATCATTTTAAAAAATATATATATATCATATTAGGTTTTTTTTTTACCAGGGCTGTCAAAATTAAAACCATTTATAAAGAGATAAATTAGAACTTTTTTTTTTTTTTTTTTTTTTTTAACACAAGAACTCAGAGTTCTGCCATATTAAAAATCTGAATTTGACATCTGCGGACGAAGCTGAGTTTTGGCATGTAGATGCCCTGTCACAGCAGTGAAACACCAAAACCCACTTTGTCCTTATTTATGAAGATTCTGACATCCAGGCTGCAGGACGACCCGTCTGGTACATCACACCATTAATCACTACATCGTTGCGAAGGGGAGGGGGTCGAGAACACCAATGCATCTTATCAAAAGTTGAAAACCACTGATGTGAAGGTGGTGCCCACATTAATACGACAGTTCTGCACCAGCAACGGTAATTTAAAATGTTTAATTATCATCTGGTCAGGATTACAGGAGGAGATAATTTAACCAGCCAAGATCAACTTGTAGATATCCAAGGATCCGTTAAAGATGAGCTAAAGTAGGCAGATTCACAGACTGGACTCGGGATCTGATTAACCCTTACAGACCCATCCCGTACTGAACCGGCATCAGTTGGTGGAAACGGGGCTTTACAGACCCGTCCCATAAGCCCCGTTTCCACCAACGGGGGCTTAACACGTTTTTTTGTGCATTTCCGCACGTGAAAGGAGGAGGAGGGAACCCCAACATCTGACCCATCATGTTCTCTACTAACCGATCCAACCCGAAGTGGTGGAGCTTGACACCCTAGCAGGAGCAGGAAGGACCTCCAGCCTCCAAACAACAAGGTCGTCGAGTGATTCAGACATCAATACATTAAAATAAATAAATAAAAGCGCTTCAAATGTCACATCTTTATTAAGATTTTCCTCTAGAAGTTACAAAAACAAATGAAACATGACATAAAAAGTCCCAATAAAATGTCCTCCCCGTCAACCCGGAGACGGGGGAGGACGTTCTGTGCAAAATTATCTCATTTCATAAGAGCTGGAAGTTTCTGACTTCCTTTTTAATCTTTGGTTCACATTTTCTGACCATGTATTTCAGATGTTTCGCTGCAGCCGAGAGAAGGAATAAAACTAAACCAGATGGTGCGTTCAAAGACACTCTGACATCAGGCTATCAGCTGAGAAAGAGGTGGAAGTGGAGCTGAGGGCCTGGTTATCTGGTTGCACTGGAGAGAAGTTAAAGGAAAGTTTGAGTCCTTCATCCTCCCTTCCTGACCGGAGGAGCAGGAAGGGAAAAATAAAGGATGTGAGCGTCGTGTTGGACGTTTAAGATCTCAGCTGGACCACAAAGACCTGATAAAAGACTGAATGGGATAAAACATGAAAACCAGCAGTAACACACAAAACAGAAACTATGAACAGAATTATTACATCACTCGAACCATAGGTTTCCATGGCAACGGGACTTCATCGCCATGGAGACGCTGATCAACATCAACTCAAAGTGCTGCAGGTTTCCGCAGTCTGAGCGGGAAACCAGACCCGTGTGTCGGCGCTCAGATGTCGCGGGGCGTCCCGTGGACTCTGAAGCGGTACATGCAGGTGTACTCGGGGTGACCCCAGTTAGACAGAACCTGGACCTCGATGATCTGGAAGGAGTCATCATTCTCCTCCTAAGTGGATGGGAAACAGAAACACTGACATCACTGCAGGGATCACAGCCAATCAAAAGCCTCGTGCTGCTGACACACCTGAAAATAAAAGACTTTAAATTCTGCTCCAGCTGATGAGTAAACTGACGGCAGGTTGGACGCGCCAGCAGCTCGCCACCTTCCATCTGAACGCTCAGTTTTTGCTCCCGTTTCTTTAAGAACCTGAACCTATGAAGTCCAGTTTCCTCTGGACCGGCTCCAAACAACGAATAACAAGCGGCGCTGCCCGCCAACAGGCACGCCGGGCTAAGCGTTGGCTACGACGGGGCGAACACTGGCTACGACGGGGCGAACGCTTGCTGGTGGCCTTGTGGTGGCCTTGTGGTTACAGAGGGGAACCACTGCAAGGCCCTTAACCCTCCCAGCTGCTCTCCAGAACATCTAGAGATGGATTAAAAGCAGAGCTGGATTTCTGAATTGGGATGAATGAAGTAAAAATTTATCGTTATCGTGCTGCTGTTAAAGCGGCGCTATGCAACCTTCCGACCTATAGCTCGGCGTTCCCGACTTGTTTGATGGCGCGCTGACATTCATGATGCACATTTCTGGAGCCGTCGCAGCCAAACAGCATCACCATGACGAGTCTGCCCTTCACTTCTTCTGGGACGCTGACGTTGCCGCCGAGTTTTCCTTTACACACCGATTCAGTGGGACATGTACGCCACCCCAAAAATAATCACAAATCCATCCAGTAACCTCCCAGTAAACTTGCACCAGTAAACCTGCACCAGTAAAGAAACTGGGATCAGACTGGGACCTGCGGTGGTCCTGGTTCTGTGACATCAGAGAACTCACCGAGGCAGGAAACATCTGCAGAGCGTCTCCATCCTGGTCGTAGCTGAACGTTCCCAGCAGCTTCCTCCTCTCCTGGCCGTCATCATCCAGACCCTAAAAACAAAGATGGAGGACGGCGCTCTGAGTCTAGCAGGAAGTCAGCGTGTTCCGACATTGTGACAGCGACATTTTCTTACGTAGACGCTGAAGTCTCGGGGAGCGCTGAGCAGTGTCCCGCTGGGCGCCAGGGCTTTGGGGATGTGCTCCAGCGTGAAGGCGGTGGGGAAGATCCTCATGGAGAGCCGGATCACCAGGAACCCCGTGGAACCTCTGAAGGCCCAGCAGTTCCCTGGATGGACATCAGGCTGCAGGACAGGAGACAGTCCACAGTTACAGGAAGTAGGGATGTCCCGATACCGATACCAGCATCGGTACTCGCACCGATACTGGCCTATTTTACTGTACTCGTACTCGTCATGTACTCGCTCATGACAGCACCCGATA
>JBAFTB010000024.1:889046-902164 GCA_037177355.1 Melanotaenia trifasciata
TCTTGTAAACAGGTGGTGAGGGAGGTTGGTGGAAGTGAAGAGGATGGTTTGGTAGAGAGGTAGAGCTGGGTGTCGTCCACGTAACAATGAAAATTAATATTGTGTCTGCGAAAGATGTAACCAAGTGGAAGCATATAGATAATGAAAAGGGGGGGGGGCCCAGGACTGAGCCCTGGGGCACACCAGCAGAGACAGGAAAGAGTTTGATTCATGGGATTTTAGTCGGATGAATTGTGTGTGGCCAGAAAGGTCCGTGTAATAAATATCAGGGGGATGGGTCTTTGGTGGATACGTCAGAGATTAACAGCAAAACTGATTGGATTGCATCAGTATTTATTATGTAGTATCAAAGACTCCCTCTGGTGGCCTTCGTGGCCAAAATTGTCCCATTGACCTCCATTAAAACTACATATTTTATTCTCCCAGTCATTCCAGTTTAAAACCATTCTTTCTGTAATGTCAGTGTTTCATTAGAAAGAAAAGTCGTGATATTTGACTTTTTTTCTGGATTCTACCAGGTGGAACTAGTTTCCCACTGTAGGCAGAGGCAGAAAATCCTGGTATTTTTGTCTGTTTTATTATGGAGTCGTGGGACCACCAGGGGCCACCACAGACCCATCCCACTGATTTCTTACATTTTGTTGTAACAAATGATGCAATACTTCAAATAATTAAACTGCATTTAAAAGATTAAAATCCTGCAACTCATCCTATAAAAAGTTTTAACTAATATATAAATAAAATCCTAATTTAAAAAAAAAAAAACTACTGATGATGATGATAATTTTATGAATGTTGATTGTGTGTGTGTGTGTGTGTGTGTGTGTGTGTGTGCGTGCGTGCACGTGCAGCTGGAAAAACTGGTTCTGCTGGTGGAGCAGCAGCAGGGGTCCAGTCTCAGAAGCCGGGCCTCCTTTGTGGTTCTGACCCAGACTCTGCTGCTGGGTCTGACCGAGCTGAGCGAGACCCAGCACCTGCTGACTGCTCAGAGGATCTACGCAGTGTTGGAGCCCCCCCTGCTGGAGATCAGCAGACACGACGACTCACAGGTGAGTCTCACCTGAGGTGGGAAATCCTCCAGCTCTGCTGTGCCTGACGCCAACCGGTGCATTCTGGGTAACGTAGGCAGCTTCCTCCTCAGTGTTGTTTCTCTTTGTGATGTAACAGGAAGCTGAGCATCCCGTCGTGTTGCCGTCCTCCTTCTCCGAGGCTCTGACTCTCTACCTAAGCAGCTGTGAGCGGCTTCTGGACCAACAGCTGGACAGGGACTTCAGCTTTGTCCTCATGTGTCTTCTTAGAGACTTCATCTCCTCTCTCAGGTGTCACGACGCCTCCTTCAAAGGTAACGTGTCGTCAGAGCGCAAAGTAGATTCCGGATGTGAGAGGTCTGATGTGATTGGTCACGTCTGTCCTCCAGGTGAGGCATGGTGGAACCCGGAGAGGCTGGACGCCAGCACCTGCTGCTACCTGGGACTGATCTGCCGCCTTTTCAGCGTCATCATCAGTGGCGCTGCTGAGGGTCCGACAGCTGGCAGCTTCAGGGAGCTGATGAAGCTGTTCGTTCAGGTGAGATGCCGTCATCTGGTCAGGCTTCATCGTCGTCAGCAGACAAACCTGACAGTCTCATCTCGTCTCCTTCAGGTCCACCTGCTGGAGCCAATGGTGCTCTTCAAGTTCCTGTGCATGCTGTGGGGATACAGTGGTAACCATGGAGACCAGCTGGACGTGAAGGTGGGCGCTGTCCTGCAGACTCAGGCGCTCCACATGGGCCGAGTGCTGCTGAGCAACCAACCTGCTGCGGTTCTGGACCAGCTGGCCGCTGCAGAGTCACCTGGTGAGTAAGGTGTTAAAGTCCAGTTTCATCCTCTGACCCGGATCTGTGGTCCTGGTGAAATAACGCTACGACTGACCATCATTTTGATGGACAAGTTCTCCTCCAACATTGCCTCCATAGCCTCTGGAGTTCCACAAAGTTCAGTTCTGGGTCCATGCTTCCTTTAACTGGCATCGTTCAGTCTTTAAAGAGGTTTTTGATCGTTTCTATGCCGACGACATTCATCTGTCTCTTAAGCCTCATCAGCTGGACAGGTTGTTTAATTTGGACATTGTAGGATCATAACGGACTAGTTTCTTTTCACTGATGATGTTTATTTGTGAGATCATGTGACTGGGTTTATATTAATATTCTATTTAGGGATCGACTGTAAGGTTTTTTTCTGTAAAAACCCTGAAAAAATAAACTTTACTGTGTTCAGACTGGTTTCCAGTCAGAGCTGCTCTGTGATGTTGACCCTCCACCTGTCTCATTTAGTTGTCCCGTCCCTGTTGTGCTGTCTCGGCGCTCCGGTTCGGGAGGTCCAGAAGGTGGCCCTCAGAGCCCTGCAGAGCCTATCAGGAACCAGCAGCTCTCCCTTCCAGCCAATCATAGAGAGGCTGCTGAAGACATCAGAGGAGGTCATCGCAGACCCATCGTACCTAAACACGGTGAGAACATTTCCATGATTCCTGCCGCTGTAGATATCATACCATCCAAAGCTGTAATCTTTAGCACGTGCCACCTCATCTTCTTCTTCATGTTCCACCTCGTTTCCTCCTGATGTTTCATGATGTTTCCTCCTGGTGTTCTCCGTGTGGACCTGTAGGCGCTGGGCGTTCTCCATGACGAGTGTTGGTCCAGTAAAGCGAAGCCGCATCAGAAGAAGCTCCAGTCGTCGCTGCAGCAGCTGCTTCAGAGCGTCCAGACGCCATCTTGTCCGTCCTACAGCGCCGCTGCTTTGCTGAGGACGCTGAGCCTCGTCAACGGAGAGGTGGGAGCTTTTCTTCTGATCCAGAGTCAGAAGAAGATAGAAAACTTGTTGGTCAGGTTTGGATCAGAACCAGAACTTGACTTCACTGTCATCTCCTCCCAGTCCGTCCTCTCCACCCTGCTTCCTGTCCTGGACCGGCTCCTGGAGCAGGAAGGCCCCGACACCCCCTCCCTGCTGCAGGACGAGACCCAGCTCCTACTGCTGGTCCTGGGGAAGTTCAACGAGGCGTCGGCCCCCCTGCTGGCCCGAGACCAGAACTGTCTGGACTTGTTCATCCGAGCTTTGAGGACGCCCAGATGTCAGACCTTTGCTCTGGAACAGGTTCGGTCCCCAAACCTTCTTTCTTTCTGGTCTCAGAGTCAACCGAACTGGATCAGTCCTGACTCAGTTTCTAGAACAATGTTTTAAAATGAACTCTGCCAGGAAACCAGAACCAGAACATTTATCTCATAGTTGCTTATATCTGTTTTTTGATGAGTTAGTGACTGTCTGCCTGGCTCTGGTTCTGACATAGTTCTGGTTCTCTGTTGTCAGAAACACCAAGGACATAAAAGCGGATCTTTTTACATCAGAAATGATTCCCATCCAGCTGAAGCAGAACTGACCTGTTTGTCCAGATTTCCTCAGATCTGTGTTTAGGGTGAGGATGAGGAGGCCTGGTGTTACCGTCTGGTCTTCATCTTCTCTGCAGATCACCAAGTCCTTCTTCTCGGCTCTCGGAGACGAGAAGATGCAACAGAAGCTGCTGTCAGTGATGTTCGACCTGCTGGTGGAGAGCAGGAGTCCGACCGTGGCCAGCTCCATCAGCAGTGTCTTCAAATCTGTAAGAAAAAGTCTGACTTAAAGTCCTGAACCGTCAAGAGCCAGAAGAACCTTCTGATCCTGATGCAGAGCCGTGCTTCTGTCCAGGCTTCTGTTGGGTGTCACCAGGCTGATGTGGAGCTTTTCTTGTCTTCACAGATCTCTGTTGATGCTCAGCTGGTGGCCAGCGAGCTCGCTCCTCCAGAGAAAGCTGCACTCGGAGTGACGGTGCAACAAACCCGCAGGAGGAAGATGACTCTCAGGTTTGTGTTTGGAGGTTTTTTTTTACCCTCAAACATCTCGTTTCTGCAACCCGACCATCTCAGGACCTCTCAGACGCTTTTTTAAACACATTTAAACAAATTCATCCTTTAAAGATGGATCAAGGTCCAGATTACAGACTGCAAAGCAAAGTGCATTGTGGGTAAACACAATGCACATAAACATAACTCTAAAAGTTCAACCCCCAGGATCTGATGCAGCTCCATGTTTTACTTTGATGGAAACACACGTCCTGCATTAAGCAACAGATGAAGCAGTTTTCTTCTTCGTTGGTCGTTCTTGGTGCAACGCCGCCTCTGGTGAGGAGTGGAAACGTAATTTAAAGGTCCAGTTGTTTTAGTCGTGAACGCAAACGAATGCTGAGCCTCCCAAAAGAGTCTAGCAGACTGTCCAGGTGTGAATTCACCTTAACGTACGTAGATTTAGATGTTGTAACTTATTTTGTAGTTTTTCTTGTGATTTTTATCTGTGTCCTTTCTTTATTTGGCATGAAGCGACCGTGTGCACACACTTTCCTCCGGGATTAATAACGTATTCTGGCTCTGATTTCTCCACAGTTCTCTGATGTCTTAGCGTTAGCTGCTAATGTGGAAGCTAACGCTAACGACCGGATGTTTAGCAAATTAAAAGCAAGTGATATTACTACAGTAATCTGATTACTACAGTAATCTGATTACTCCCAGGTATCTGATTTCAGAGGTCCTGTAAACGGGCCGTTAAAAGAAGTTTAGACTGATCAGAGAACATCTTCTGCAAACTGAAGTGGCCACAGGGTTCTGCATGAAGCTGGTGGAAAATGAAAATTTGTTTCCAGCTGATTTAAAAACTCCTGACGGGTCCTGATTCTGATCGGTGCTGCTGGTTCGGTGTCAGGCAGAAGATCTGCAGCTGCTGATGACGTAAATCTGCTTCTATGATCAGGAAGCCTCCAGATAACAGCGATGTGGGTCCAGAAGGTGGCGCTGTGTCGTGGCAGAGGGTCACTCTGGTCCTGGAGCTGCTGCAGCAGAAGAAGAAATTAAGACAAGCCCAGATGTTGGTTCCGGTACTGTTCGCTCTGCTCGCCAGGTAACAGCAGAAGAGCGCTGGCTTCCTGCAGACGCTCAGTCCTCAGCTGGTTCTCATGTTGTTTTTCTGCTCAGGAGTCTGGAGGCGGGTCCAGCTGACCACACCAACATGGAGTACACCAAACAGCTGCTGCTCAGCTGTCTGCTCAACATCTGCAACAAGCTGTCACCTGATGGCGGCCGCGTGGCTGCAGGTAAGTTTAGACGGAGTTCAGGAGAAATCTGAACGTACGGATTGATTAGTCTGATATTACAAGTCAGAGTATTCCAACCTGGTCTGTCTCAATTTGCTGTCCTCTGTCCGTCCAGACGTCCTGGACGAAGACAAGTTCAGCGTGGAGTTGGTGGTCCAGTGCATCCGAGCGTCTGACATGCCGCAGACTCACCACCATGCCCTGCTGCTGCTCGGCACAGTCGCCACTATTTTCCCTGTGAGGCTCCACCCCTTTTCTTTCATTGGTCATTAGGTACATGAGACCCCCTGATAACGGTGTCTTCTCCTGCAGGACAAAGTCCTCCACAACATCATGCCCATCTTCACCTTCATGGGAGCCAACATCATGCGTCTGGACGACGCCTACAGCTTCAGAGTGATCGATAAGACGGTGCAGATGGTTATACCGGCGCTCATCAGGGTGAGACGTCTGTCCAGGTACGAGCAGCTTCACGCATCATCCTCCAGCCTCACCCGCCCTTCCTCCTCTTCCTCGCAGGCCCACCAGCATTCTGACGGCACCTCTTCTTCCCACATGGTTGCCATGGTGACGAGGATCATGCACGTGTTTGCTGACGCGCTGCCTCACGTGCCCGAGCACCGGCGGCTGCCCGTCCTCAGCCAGCTGGTGACCACGCTAGGCCCCGCCCACTTCCTGTGGGTCCTGATGCTGCTGCTGTTCAAGCTGCACGTCACTAAGACCGCCGGCCTCATCAGCGAGAGGGTGACCCCCTTTTCTCTGCATTTGAGACATTTATGCGTCTCCGATTCCTGACTTACATGTATTCTGTGCAGGATGCAGCTCTGGACAGAGACGTGGACTTCTGGATATCTCTGAGCTGCCAGTTCGACGTAAGCGACCAGCTGACTTCCCTCGTAAACATCCTGAACTTCCTGCTGCAGCTGCCGGACGACAAAGATGACGGTGAGACTCCCAGACAGAGGCAGAAGTTCGGTTTTGGTTCTGTTAAAACCTGTTTCCACCAAGCGGGACCTGTTCCATGTTTAAAGCCACACGCCAAGAAGAAAGAACACGGACTGGTGGAAGTTCTCCGTTCTCCTCCTTTGTTTCTGGGTTGCAAGGAAGGCATCATGTCGCTATGATGTCACAATACTAGAAACAGGAAGTTTACCAGGCCACGGTTGCTGTGGAAACAACAGAAATCAGGGTTTACCATCCAGAAACAGACCCCTTGATGGAAACTGAGCTTAGTATCCCAGAACTGGTGGGAGTCTTCAGTACTGAGCTGATGAGGCCGGAACTCCTTTGTATCAGCTGGTAACTACAAATCTACATGTGGAGTTCCTCACGGCTCCATGTTGGGCCTCCTGTTGGTCATCATTTCCCACCAGCTCACGTCACAGAACCAAACCAAACATCTGATCATAATTATGTTGACGACACGCCGCTCTACCGCTGAAACTAAATAGAATATTTGAATATTTCAGTAATTCAAGGTAAAAACGTAAACTAATCTACAGACTCGTTACATACAAAGTGAGACATTTCAAGCTTTCGTTTGTTTACAGCCGACGATTAAAAACATTAACTTAATAAAAAAACAGAATACTGGATCCAGGAATGTGACCATGTTAGAGTCCAGTCCTGCATATAAACCCAGGTCTTGGTCCAGTCCTGCATATGAACCCGGGTCTTGGTCTAGTCCTTCTGCATGGACTCCCACCTTCATGCGGCCTGGATGTTACCAGCCTGTGGTGCTGCTGGGTGGAATGAAGACCAGGATGCTTCAGTCCTTCAGCTCTTCTGCATCGCTCCGTCTCATGTGTCTCATCTTCCTCTCAGCTTCTTCTTGATGAGCGTTGATGCAGCACTTTGATCATCCAGCTTCTTCTGCAGCCGCCTGCTGAGGCTGTTCCTCCTGGTGGAGGGAGGTGATGGTTTCTGTCCAGCTGTCAGGTCAGCAGCCTTCCCCATGATGCTGGACTCTACTGGAACAGACTGAGACCATCTAGATCAGGCATGTCAAACTGGTCCAGCAAAGGGCCGTGTGGCTGCAGGTTTTTGTTCCAACCAGCCAAAAGCCCACAGTTTGACCAATCAGCTGTCTGAAGACTGAGATCAGTTGATTGAATTAGTCAAATCTGGTGTGCTGCTGTTTGGCTGGAACAAAAACCTACAGCCACACGGCCCTTTGCTGGACCAGTTTGACATGCCTGATCTAGATGCTCAGGAGGCCTCTGCTGGTGTTTGGATTGATCAGCTGGTTAGAGTTTGGCTCTCAGAGGCTCCAACATTCAACCTTTTCACACTTTTCTAATTTTCTGAGCTGTAGATCGTTTTCATCAGCTGGTTATAGTCACCATCATGATGATCAAAATGCTTGAAATATGTCACTTTGCACATAAACTAGTTTCTCTTTTAAAGTTGAAAAACTGAGATAAATGAAGTTTTGCATGATATTGTAATTTTTTGAGTTTGAACTGTCTCACCAGGGAACTCCAGTCACAAAGCTTCAAACATGAGTCCAAAGATTAGTGTTCAGCTTCAGTCACCGACGTTAAAACTAACAGATCAATCCAGAAATCTCGGGTTGTTTAGCTCAATGTTTTGTCCTCTGCAGCTGCAGCGAAGCGTCCCATCGGCCGACAAACAGCCAAGAAGAAGGAGGAGGAAGAGGACAAAGTGGAGGAGCTGATCTTCAGCGTGAAGGCTCACAGCAGCAAAGAGCTGAGACACTTCAAGTTCCTGTCGGTGTCGTTCATGGCTCAGCTGCTCGGATCCTCCAGCTTCATCCAGAAGGTGGGAGTCAAGCGGTCCGATCAGGCCGGATGAAGCAGCTGAGTTCATGTAGATGATGCTTAACGTTGTGTTTCAGATGGTGGACGGAGGCGAGGACGTGGATGCATCTCTACAGCCACTGCAGCAGAGGTGAGTCATGATGAGACGCCGGCTGGAAAATGACGTGAACAAAGACTCAGAGTGTTTGTGTTTCAGGCTGCTGGAGGAGATCCTGCGCTACATCCACAGCGTGGCTCGATGTGCAGAGGAGAACGCCGACAAACCCCCCGCCAAGTTCTGGAGGGTTCTGCTGAATAAGGCCTACGATGTCCTGGATAAGGTCGGTCAGAGGAACCCGTCCACAAGATGTCCATGGGTTCAGAACGTCCTCTGTGTCTCACCTGTCTTCTCTGCTGTCCAGGTGAACGCCTTGATGCCCACAGACACCTTCATCACCGTGATGAGGGGGCTGATGGGAAATCAGCTGGCTTCAGTGAGGAGGAAGGCCATGGAGCTGCTGAACAACAAGCTGCAGCACCGGACGCAGTGGGACCAGCAGCAGGTAGCACCGCGTCACCACGTCACGGTCACCACGTCACGGTCACCACATCACCGCGTCATCATGTCACCGCGTCATCATGTCACCACATCATCATGTCACCACGTCACAGTCACCACGTCATCATGTCACGCACGTCATCATGTCACCACATCATGTCACCGCGTCATCATGTCACCACATCATGTCACCGCGTCATCATGTCACCACATCATGTCACCGCGTCATCATGTCACCGCGTCACCACATCATGTCACCACGTCATCATGTCACCGCGTCATCATGTCACCGCGTCATCATGTCACCGCGTCATCATGTCACCACGTCATCATGTCACCACGTCATCATGTCACCACGTCATGTCACCGCGTCACCACGTCACGGTCACCACGTCACGGTCACCACGTCACGGTCACCACGTCATGTCACCGTGTCACCACATCATGTCACCGCGTCATCATGTCACCGCGTCACCACATCATGTCACCGCGTCATCATGTCACCACGTCACAGTCACCACATCATGTCATCACGTCAATTTTAGTGGACGACTGAAGAACAGACGCAGACATAAATATTAGAAACTCAGCTCTAGTAACGTCTGGAAAATGCTTTAATCTCATTTCCGTTTAAAACCAGCTGTTCGTTGAGAAGACGGAAACGTGCTTTCACCTCCGTTTCCAATAACCAGAAAAGTCTCTAGACGAAACCTGGCTAAATGTAGCGCTAACGTAGCTAAACTAGCATCACTGGTTTAGCTGAACTCTGACGTGCGTCAGTTTAATCGGTCTACCGGAAACTGCACTGACAAATGTTTTAACGCATTTTTTCTTAATGAATTCATCGTAATTAACGCATTAAAGTCCCACTCTTAGTTAAAATATAAAATCATGAAAAATCGAGTAAATAAAAGCTCATACAGGAGAAAGAATAAAAGACTTTGTGTAGGATTATAATTCGCTGTTTGTGAGAATAAAACCTCGTCGTGTCTCATTGTTCCAGAACCGAAACAGAGAAAACGTAAATGTTCCTCTTTTTGACCCGACTGATGTCGTCGTGCTTTGCTGTTGATCTTGGTAATCTTGGTAATGAAGCAGGAGGAGGCGATGGGCCGAGTCTTACCGCTGTCTTTGTGTGCGGCTGCTCTCCAGGTAACCGTGCTCCTGCAGCTGACTGGTGACCTGCTGAGCATCGTGGGTAAAGTCCACGGTCGGGTTTCAGAGGACGAGGAGGCGGAGCAGGCCATCAACCGGCAGACGGCGCTCTACAGCCTCAAGCTGCTGTGTCGCAGTTTCGGCTCCGACCACCAGGAGGCGTTTGTCCCCGTCCTGCTGCAGGCTGTGGAGATCGTCATGGCAACAGACGAGGAGAAGAACGTGACGGGCAGCGCTCTGCTCTGCATCGCTGAGGTGGTCGGTGCGTTAAAGGCACTCGCCATCCCACAGTTACCCAGGTGGGCGTGTCACACCTGACCCCGCCTCTTCACCGCCCACTTTCAGGCCACTTGACTGACGTCTTCTTCTGCAGGTTGATGCCGGCGGTCCTGCACGCGCTCACAGACAGGAAGGAGCTGCTGACCAATGAGATCTACCTGCTGAGCGGCGTCACTGCCCTTCAGCGGGTCGCCGAGACACTGCCGCACTTCATCAGCCCGTACCTGCAGGACACCGCGCTACAGGTGACTCACCTGGATGACAGATGTCTGCACACACACGCCTCACCTCACTTCCTGTTTCTGGCTCACATCACTTCCTGTTTCTGCAGGTGTGTCGGTTGACTCGGCTGGTGGAGGCCTCCTCCTCCTCTTCCTCCTCCCAGCTCTCCATTCGTCTCGCCTCCCTGAGGAGCACCCTGGCTACGAAGCTGCCCCCCAGGGTCCTCCTGCCCACCCTCACCAGGTGCTACGGCAGCCTGGAGACGGACAAGAAGGTGGGAAATGCTTCTGTCATTCAAAAGCGTCTTCATTTTATCCTGAAAAACAAAAATTCTGCTTCTTTTTCTTCTTCTGCTAATCCATCTTTGGTTTTTTAACTTCTGTTTTTACACATTCTTCTACCTTCTTCTACTGTTATTAAACTTCTTTTTATTAATAATAATGTCACATTAACTTTGATATTATTGAATAACGTGATCAGAAACGTCTGGTTCTCTCTGTGGCTTTGGTTCCTTTGCAGGACCAGCTGGGGGCGCTGATGAGCATCCTGAAGGAGCATATCAGTCACATGGAGAAAGACCAGCTCAGCCTCCACCAATCAGAGCTCACCAGCTTCTTCCTCACTGCTCTGGACTTCCGATCCAAACACTGCCAGGTCTGTGGCTGGTTGACTGGAGAGGATGGAAAACTGTAAACAAACAAACAAACACGTTTGGTTTAATTTCAGTCTCGATGCCACTGAATGACTTTTGTTTCTGACATTAAATAATAAAAACAGTAAACAAACGATAAAAATATTAAAGTCCAGAAATATATGAAAATAAAAACACTGATAAAAATAGGATATGTTGATGGAACCCAGTAGAAACTGGTAGAAAACAGTAGAACCCGGTAGAAACTGGTAGAAAGCAGTAGAACTCAGTGGAAAGCAGCAGTGTGTTGACGCTTTCAGGTGCTGAACTTGTCTCTCTTCCCAGGACGACCTGCAGACGACGTCTCAGGTGGAAGGTCACGTGATCGACTGTCTGATCGCCATGGTGATGAAGCTGTCTGAGGTCACGTTCAGACCGCTGTTTTTCAAGGTGATGCCGACTGTTCGATGCTCGCTGTGGTTTCACCACCGCAGTGAACCAGAAACCAACCGTATGTCTGTTTGTGCTGCAGCTGGCGGACTGGAGCAGGTCATCCGGGAACGAACGGCTGCTGACGTTTTACCGACTGTGCGACCGCATCGCCGAGCGGCTCAAAGGGCTCTTCGTCCTGTTCGCAGGAAACCTGGTGAAGCCGCTGGCGGAGCTGCTGAGACGCACCAACAGCGCCACCTCAGGTCAGTCTTCATCATCATCATCATCATCATCATCAGGGGCAGGTTGTAACTTTTATCTGGAATAATCTTTTTTATCCGGGTTTGGGAATCCCATGTTTTGGGATGGTGGATCACGTAATCCGGCTCATTTTTACCCGGTTGTTTAAAGCAAAATAGGACTGGATCACCCTGATCCAGATTCCCGGTTTTCAGGATCACCAGATCCAGATTTCCAGCTCGTAGACCGATGCGGGCTTCCGGCCACGTGAAGGACGGCAGGTGGAAGAGCCGGATGTAGAGCCGTGTAGAGGGATGAAACCGTTTCTGGTTTACTTCGTGGGATGTTTTATTCTCGCTGGCAGGCTGAACCGGCGCCATGAGCCTCTTAACGTAATCGATCAGATTCCGGTTATCGGATTGGATCACATCTTAAAAATGGGTGGTTCAAAGTTCAAAAGGGAAATCCGGATTCTGAACTGGGCTTGGATCACGTAGTCCAGTCCTGGTTGTTATCCGGATAAAACCCTCAGTTTGGGTTCAGAACTTCTGAGTCGGATCCGGATGACTTTGATCCGAGAAACCAGGATTATCCTGATCCCAACAGGAGGATTACGAGGATGAAACTGCGGTTCATCAGCTGATCAGATAGAAGAACTTTTATTGGCTGCAGAGGCTCACGTCGCTCCGGGTTCAACGCGGTTTCTTTATGAAACGATTTGAACATTCGGCCGTTTCTCTGCTGAGCTGACTGATGTTCTGAAGCTGAACTTTTTGAGAATAAACATATTTAGTTGTAAATATTTGTCCTGTTGGTTGTTTACTTCCTGGTTGTTTCAGACCTTCTAGTCTTCGACTCGGACCGGTCCCTGGAGAAGAACTCTCTGCTGCTCCGCTTCGTCCTCGACTGTCTCCAGAAGATCTTCCTGTACGACACTCAGCTCTTCCTGAGCCGAGAGCGAGCCGAGGCCCTGCTGGGCCCGCTGGTGGACCAGGTGAGACGTCTGCACCTGCTTCATCACACATCCTGAAACACCTGAAGCCCTGAACCCGCCTCTCTGTCTGCAGCTGGAGAACCAGCTGGGTGGAGAACAGGTCTACCAGCAGAGGGTGAGCCAGCACCTGGTTCCCTGTGTGGGTCAGTTCTCGGTGGCGCTGGCCGACGACTCTCAGTGGAAAACCCTCAACTACCAGATCCTCCTGAAGACCAGACACAGCGACGCCAAGGTGAGCTCACCTGTGGACCACAGAGTGGTGTTTAACCCTCATCATGGAGATAGTTTGGGGGAAGAACATCTTTAACCTGCAGCTCAGTAAATAGCATTTAGCTCCACTAAAAGTCTGACAATAAACCCGAGTCAGTGAATGCAGCACTGGTACCAGAGTCACTGTGGGTGGATGTGAAATCACACAGCGGGTGGAGGTCAAATTTTTATCCAACAGATTCCATCTTCCAAAGAAATGTTCCATCAATTCAGCTTTATTTGTAAAGCAAGTGTTAGCGGAGCAAGTGTTAGCGGAGCCAGTGTTAGCGGAGCCAGTGTTAGCGGATCAAGTGTTAGCGGAGCCAGTGCTAGCGGAGCCAGTCTTAGCGGAGCCAGTGTTAGCGGATCAAGTGTTAGCGGATCAAGTGTTAGCGGAGCCAGTGTTAGCGGATCCAGTGTTAGCGGAGCCAGTGTTATCGGATCAAG
>JBAFTB010000024.1:914409-925665 GCA_037177355.1 Melanotaenia trifasciata
ACGGTGTGCCATGGTGGACATGTACGGTGTGTCATGGTGGACATGTACGGTGTGCCATGGTGGACATGTACGGTGTGTCATGGTGGACATGTACGGTGTGCCATGGTGGACATGTACGGTGTGCCATGGGTCCCCCCCAGAACCCTGACCTCAACATTATTGAAGCAGTGTGGGATCATCTGGACAGAGAATGGAACAAAAGGCAGAAACATTCAAGGGAAGAGCTCTGGAAAGTCCTTCAAGGATCCTGGAGAACTATACCTGGAAAGTCCTTCATGGATCCTGGAGAACTATACCTGGAAAGTCCTTCATGGATCCTGGAGAACTATACCTGGAAAGTCCTTCGTGGATCCTGGAGAACTATCCATCCATCCATCCATTTTCTTCCGCTTATCCGGGGTCGGGTCGTGGGGGCAGCTGCCTAAGCAGGGAAACCCAGACTTTCCTCTCCCCGGCCACATTCACCAGCTCATCCGGTGAACTATTCTTGAAGAATGTTTTGGGAATGTGTTGTTCCGTCACTACGGTGTGTTAGCCTGTCCATGTAAGTCTGAATAAAGCTGTTTGAAACAAATTCACATTAGGCTCCTCAGGACTGGACCGGTTCTGACTCAGATACTGGATTTAGATTTATGCTGGAACATGTTTCAGTAAATTACTGCGGACGTTTCATGTTTTCTTCATTGTAAAAGAAGACTTGACGTTTATACATAGCTGTAAATGTCAAAAAACAGCTCATAATTGTACAGAGATAATTAAATGAAACGTACCCGTCCTGAAGGTGGAGCTCCAGCGTCGTCCATCCGTTTCATGTTTTTACCACAAACAGAGGAGTATACCACACCACCTGTCCGTCATAGCAGCATTTATTTATTTATTTTTGATCAGTAATATATTTCACATCAGAAAACATCTTTACACTCTTCACAAACACAATGCTTCACTCAGACAGGAGAGGAAGTTTCTCAGTTATCTGCAGAAATCTGATGGAGTGATGGAGGGCCACAGCAGATTGACTCGCTCTAAGGTCTAAAATAAACTTGCTGTTAGTTACACGTACGTGTGATTGTCGTGGCTGCAGCGCGTATTTTGCATCTGTTCGACGCGTCGTTTGTGCGCATCCTTGGAAATTGACATTCCACATTTACGAGGTGCAGTACAGGAGTGACCACTAGGGGCAGTGTAGGGACGGAAACTCAGAAGGTCGACATTAAATATGACAGTTTTGAGAGAAGCTTTTTGACAAAGTTCAAAATGACCTGCATCATCATGAAGCATCACAGAGCCACGGTTACATGGGGTTTTAATTCGGAATTAAATATTCAGAATTAAAGTATTCTCCTTCGCGTTTACAAGGAAATAGTAATTCCAAATTGAGGTTTACATGGAAAACATGTTTAATGGCCTTTATTCCATTCTGCTTAAGATCCGGGGTTGGGAAGAGTTCTGATTGGACAGGGTGGAGCGGGGAAGGGTTCTGATTGGACAGGGTGGAGCGGGGAAGGGTTCTGATTGGACAGGGTGGAGTGGAAGAAAAACTCCGGTTCCTGCTTCTTTTCTTTCATCTACATACTAAGAACCATTTTTGCTCTGATTTTGATTCTAGTTTTGAAGCAGCAGCGCGACACCAGCATCCTTCACACGTCTTCAGGCTCCTGCGAAAGTTCTAATGAACAAACTTTTCGTGGGAACTTGGAGTGTTTTTAGCTGGATGGACACAGTCAGGCAGTCTGCTCTGATTGGTCAGCTTCAGTGGCGTGATCAAGCTCCGCCCACCCACCTAACATCAGCTGGGCTTACGTTCAGACTTCAAGCAAAGCGTTTGATTGGACGTGTAATTAATGTGCGACCAGGACTCGTAGTGACATCAGCAAACAGTTAAAAAGAGAGAAAAAGATGTAAAGTTTCAGAAACTTTTTAAGCAAATGTCGATAATTACGATAATAATTTTATCCGTTTTAAATGTGATAAAACCAAAAATATAATTTTACCTATTTCTGATGAGCAAAAAAAAAAAGAAAATGCTGATACCTTTTTCTGAATTTCAGTCTTGTTTACATTTTATTATATTATTGGTTAAAAAAAATCACATTTTTAAGGGATTTCTTTCATGCTAGGCCAAAAAACCAACAGCATAACAACTTATTACATTACTGGCTCAAATATTTTACTGCATACTTGTCAATTTATTACGTTGCTGACTTTATTAGATTAAAAATGTCCAAAGCTATCATGTTATGGTTGGTTACAGACGTCCTGTGAACTGTACAAACTTGTTCTGTGAAGTCCGAATGGTTGCTGCTGGGTTACATAGAGAAATAATTTGTGTTAAAAGGCAGGTCCTGGTTTTCCTGATGGAGATGCAGGCAGCGTTATGAACTGAATGTTGTCCTGGAAGGAGAAGTAATCTGATCAGATTCAGGTTTAAACTGGACGTATGAATAACTCAGACACTGGTTTAAATCTGATTTCACTGGAAGAAGTGACAGATTTCCAGCTCAGATGAATAAAAACCAACCCGACAGAAAACTGATTTGACCTTTTTCCGTGGCTGACAGATTTCATTCATTTAAAAATTCGAGTGGACGAATGATGGATGCAGGGAAACGGGTTAAAAAATGACTCGCTGATCATTTTTCTGCTTGAAATGGAACAGTATTATAAACGTTAAAATGATCCAACGTTTGGAGGCAACTACATGAATCTAAACCCGAGTGACCCGAGGTCACCTCCTGGAGCTGGAAGGAGAGCAGGAGGCGGGGTGGAGAGGAGGTCAGGCGGCGTGTCCTGTTTAAATGTCAGCGTTTATCTGTTGTTTGTCCCTGCAGAGTGAACGACCTCTGGGCTGAAATAGACCCGACACACACTCGCTGCATTGGTGGAAACCGGGGGTGTGATTGGTCATGAAGTTGGAAGGTGGGCGAGTCACATGGACAGAGCTCATCTGCTCACATGAAGCAGACTGAAACACAGAGCTTTGTCTTCTTTTTGTTCCATCTGAAAACTACTAAAGATGTTTCTGCTCAAACTCTCAAATATTAGATTATAAAACAAAAAAAGCCAAGCGAACGCAGTCCGAAGCAAAATGCTAAAAATGGAAGTGATTCCACATTCTTCAAAGGTTCAACCGTCAAAATAAATACGTCTGAATTTGATTTTTAAACAGTTTCTGTTCGAATATGAAAAAAAATTATTTTCTGAGTCTGTCATGGGTGGAGCATGGTGGGCGGGGCCTGATGAGGTCCCTGCAACTGACCAATCACAACAGCCTGAGGTTTATATGAGGAACCAGCCTCCGCCGTCTGTTTCATGGAAACTTTAACGACAAACGCTAAATGTTTGCATTGCTGTGGTTGCCATGGTAACAATCCCATGGACGGAGGAGTGAAAGCTGTAACAGAAGGCACCACGTCAGAGCATCGTCAGGTGGGATTCTCCCAACAGGAAATGGTTTGTTTCCTGTCTGACGATGAGAACAGAGAAGGTTGTCAGCACCGACGCTCTCCGATGGCTCATCAGCACTGTTCGGATCGTTACGGAGATTTACTGTAATATAACGGGAAAAATCTTACTGTGGAGATGCAGTTAAAGACAGAAAATTATACTTTTTAATCAGAACTTTTTCTTTTACCCTTAAACAAAATGTACAAGAAAAAATTCTTGTATAAAAACCTGCGTAAATGTACAATATATTCATTCATTCCTTTTCTGTAGCATTTAATCCAAATCAGAGTCACAGGGAAGCGAGAACCTAACCTTATCCTAGGAATTAGAGCGGCAGGTACACCTGGACAGGTCGCCAGTCCATCACAGGGCCATGCAATACTTTACTGTGTGATATGTCAAAATTACTATAGTACCAAAGGTGTTCAGCAGGGGGCAGAAAACGAGCATCAGATTGTAAACGTCGGGGTTTGGAGCAATGTTTCTACCGTAGGGTGATGAACCGGGTCTCAGAAACTGTATCAAATATTAGAGCTGCAACTAATGACTATTCTGATGGTCGATTAGTCACCGACTATTAAAACGACTAGTCGACCAATCAGATTATCTATCTCATGATTATTATATGCGGATCTTATTTCACTTTCAGCTTTGAAATTTTGCATAAGGTTGTTAAGTCCGACGTTCCTCCTCTTTAAATGTTGGAGCATTGCAGACGTACTTCTGTGGTACACAAGGTCCGCTTTACAAATCTCACATGTATTTATTTTGTAAGTTTAACGTTAAGTTATCCCAGACTTTTAACGTTCTCCGCCACCGTTTTCCCCTGGCGGACTTCACTGCGCATGTGCAGCTCTCTGCAGAGATTAAAAAAGAAGACGACGTCTCACTCCGACCTGCCCACTAGATGGCAGCGCCTGCTAAACGCTGTTACTTTAAACTATTTTTATCTTCTTTCTTTTCTATGTGGGCCTAAAGTGCCGCCTCGAAGATGCTAACGCCTTCTGATATATTCACATATCTGCTTTAATTCAGCGTGGGATGAAAGACGTCCGAATCACTTGTATAAATGTGTTCCTGAAGTTCATAACAAAGATTAGAACCTTAAAAGATTTTCTGTTGTTGACTGTTGATGCGACAGCTTGAACCAATCTCTGTTCCCAACACTGTTTTAACCTTGTAGGCCAAACACCTGATGTCCTACTGGGACATGAACGCATCACGATGCTCTGACGTCTGTAAAGTGGCAACAAACTAAAACAACCTGACACGGATTTTAAACACGACGTCGGACACAAACACACCCAGACCAGGTAAAAACAAACATCCACACTCAGTAGCTGTCAGGAAGCAGAGGAGGAGGAGGAAGACATCAGAGATGAAGGAGTGTCAGGGTCAGTGGGTCCCGTGGAGGATGCAGCGCCTCCTGAACTCCTGCCCTCGTTCGTGGATCCATTTGTTGGAAACTGCAGGAGGAGCAGAGGGTCAGGTTTAAATAAAGTTGATTCAAAGACGCTCAGACTTCACAGATCAGCAGATTCAGGAGGATGAAGATCAAGTTTATGCCTGAGTCCTGGTCCTAACAGGTTCAGGTTAGGTTGCATCCAGTCCTACAAATCCAGCAGATTTAACCAGAGGAGGAGGAGACGAGGAGGAGACGAGGAGGAGGAGAGGAGGACGGTACAAACCCAACCAGGTAAACTGGAGGTTCTGGTCACATTAGTACAGTTGTACTGGGGATGATGCTCTGGACCAGTGCTGTCCTAACCCTCACCAGTTGTACTGGGTAAACTAAAACACTGGAAATTTCATTTTAATAGCAGTTAAGCTGACAAAAGAGAAAAAACTAAATAAAATGTATAAATAAAATAAAGATATGAAATAAGACCAAATAAGACACTAGAAAAATAAAAAGGAAAAAAGGTACAAATGACTATTAAAATTGAATAAACTGGTCGATCTAATAAAAAAGTTGATTAAAAAGCGAAGATTATTATTGTAAAATACCAATTACAAATTAAAAGTTTCACTAAAAAGGTTTAGCCTTAAACAGCAGCTGTCCCAGAGATCTGGAAATATTCCTGAGATGAAAGAACCCCGTCGTAAACAATGGATTCAGTTACGATACGGCTACGATTCGCTAGCCAAGCATCTCCAGGGTCACTGCTGCTCTGCCGTTTATCAGGGATCCTTCTTATTGCTCCATCCACATCAGCTATGACACTTTCAGGTGGTGCCTCCCTCATCCTCGCTAGCTGGTTCTCATCTTAGATGATTTTACCCCTCAGACCAGTCCCTCTCTCATCCAGCTCATCTAGGGAGCCAATCTTCTGACCTGGCCTCCTGGCTCCCCTTACCTCCTCCATCTCTAGCTGGTTCTTTCATATTGTTTTTTTTTATATAGAAATACTTATAATATGTTTGGGTTCAAGCTGTTAAGTTACCAAGCTGTCAAGAAGATTATAATTAGCCACATGTCCACTGAGTGCATTTGATGTGTAGCATTTTATTGCTTTGGCGAAGTAAAGTGTAACTCCACATTATTTAGGCTGATTAAACACCGGGACAGTCCTACCGCTGTGTAACTGAGTGGATTCATTTAGTGTCTTACAGTGCCATCTAGTGGTCGTTTGAGGGCGCATTCTTATTTTACAAACTGTTCCTGGTGGGAGAATGGAGCTCATTTAGATGACTGCAGGGCAGCAGCACTTTCCACCAGCTACCAGACGTGCACCATTCTTTACACTCCGCTCCCTGGAGTTACTAGCAGCAGCCTGTCAACAGTGCCCGTTGCTCAGCTAGCCAGCCAGCTGGATGGATGGATGGATTAACGGACGGATGATGGATGATGGGTGGGTGGATGGATGATGGATGGATGGATGGATGATGGGTGGATGGGTGGATGGATGGGTAGATGGATGGGTGGATAGATGGATGATGGATGGATGGATGATGGGTGGATAGATGGATGGATGGGTAGATGGATGGGTGGATAGATGGATGATGGGTGGATGGATGGATGGATGGATGGATGATGGATGGGTGGATGGATGGATGATGGATGGGTGGATAGATGGATGATGGATGGATGGATGGATGGATGGATGATGGATGGGTGGATGGATGGATGATGGGTGGATGGATGGATGGATGATGGGTGGATAGATGGATGGATGGGTAGATGGATGGGTGGATAGATGGATGATGGATGGATGATGGATGGGTGGATGGATGATGGATGGGTGGATGGATGGATGGATGGATGGGTGGATGGATGGATGGATGATGGATGGGTGGATGGATGATGGATGGGTGGATGGATGGATGGATGGATGGATGGATGGGTGGATGGATGGGCGGATGGATGGGTAGATGGGTGGGTGGATAGATGGATGGATGGATGGGTGGATGGATGGATGGATGGGTAGATGGATGGGTGGATAGATGGATGGATGGATGGGTGGATGGATGGGCGGATGGATGGGTAGATGGGTGGGTGGATGCTTGTTGATGTTGTGTGATGAACTCACCCCACTTGTTTCCCAGCAGCACCGGACAGGCAGCGTGTCGGGTCCGATAGTCTCCTTCTCCATCGGGATACAGATTGTACCAGAACACCGCCGTCCCCTGGAGATCACATGACTCATTAACCTCCACTTCCTGCGACGGGGAGGTATTTTTAGCTCATTGTATAACCCATTTTTTAACTCCGTTGGTCGAAGTCAGTTTCCTTGTTCTGGAAATTCAGTTTTTAAAATATTTTTAATGAATTCATTTGTTAGCTTCGATTAGGGGAGGACCTCGCGTGTCTGTAAAAAATCATCATTTAAAAATATACCTAACTTAAATCTGGAAAGATAAGAAACAAATCTTCAATAAAAAAGAAGAACAGAGTTATCACAGTGGATCAAAACACAATAAAAAAGTTAAATAATTCAGAGTGTTTCTTGTCTCGTATTAAACTGATTGCTGTGTTGTATCAGGATCAGCCTTCCTCAGGACTTGGGAGCGTTAGCGTGACGCACCTTTTTGGGCTGAACTGCAGCACCGATGTCGGTGAAGACGGTGGCGCCGCCGGCCTGGACGTCGCTCATCTGCAGCAGGAAAGACTTGAGTCAGTCTGCAGCATCACCACCAAACAGTAACAACAAGCGGAGACATGACTGACGTAGAGCAGCCACGTGGCGATCCGGTTCCCGGTGCCCAACTCCTCAAATGCATCCGGCTCGTCTTTCTGCAACACACACAGGAAACAGGACGTTCAGACTGGTTTCCAACATGAGGTTTAGGCCCTCTGACAGGACGACGACGACTCCTGCCTCCTCAGAGTTCATGTCTGTTAAAAGCATCTGTCCTTCTGTCCAATCAGATTCATCCAACAGGTTAACGCATGGGTCACCACATCCTTTATAACATGGACCGTTAAGTAAAAGTAAAAGGTAGAGGTGAGAAAGGACACCTAGAATCTTCCCCTCAGAGCTCTCTAATTCTAAACATTAAATGTTGAAATTACAGCCCACTCTGCTTCATATTAACTTACCGCCATGTTGGCCCCAACAGACCTAAACCTACGCCGGAGTTCGGTACTTTAAGCCCTGCACTGTTTAAAATTCAACAGGATGTAGAAGCTTTAATAAGAAGGAGAATCCAGGAAGTGGTCACTGACTCAGAGGTCAGAGGAGTACGGTGACGTGGTTTCAGGGCCAATGAAAAGGAAAGAAAATGTTATTTACCCGACCGAAGTCAAAGTGAGGTTCATACTGTCCTCCGACGCCGTAGTTCGCCACCTGCAGGACAAAAACAACATTTACTGATGGAAAACAGCAGCAGCTCCTTCTGGACGAACATGTTCATGGTGACGTCGGCCTGCTTCACAGGTTTCAGGTACTTAAGTACAAAGAATTTTACTTTTGTTTTCATGATTTTAACAAGAACTCTGAACTATTTTCTCTCTGTTATTACTGGACGTCAGAGACTTGATGTTCTCCATCATCTTATGTTTCAGACTACAGACGTTAGGTAAGACAAGGACGGACACTTGAACGCAACGCTGGATTCAATAAGAAGAAAACGAGGAAAGCATCACTTCATTCCCACTAAAACTTTACCTTCCCAGACAAACAGGAACGTATAAAACTGATAAAACCAGGCTCTCATGGACAGCTGGCAGATTGATCTTCCATCCAGATCAGGCCGGTCGTTACCTGCAGGTCCTCTGCTGTGCTGACGTCCAGGCCGGTGATGTCCTCGATCCTCTGGTTGATCTCGTCCACCACCGGATGTTCGTGGGATCCGAGCCAGGCGCTGAGGACAGAAGACGCCCAGTTACTGCTGTGGCGAGAGAAGCTGAAGACAGGACGACACACGGAGACGGGGAGGACGCGAGGAAGGAAGCGGCTGAAGTGTCAACAAGCTAACCCCTTAACGCAGAGTTATTTATGTTTTTATTTACAGTTATATATAAAAAAATTACAGTAAAATAAAAGACTGGAATAAAATATAAAATAATTAAACAAAGACTAAATTAACAGGAGGGGCCAGATGAGGTGGCTCGGGCATCTGGTCAGGACGCCTGCTGGTGAGGTGTTCCAGGCACGTCCCACCTGGATGAGACCAGGGAAGACCCAGGACACCCAGGAGGGACTACTCTCGGATGGCCTGGGAACACCTCCCCCCACAGCCCCACCCCAAATAAAAGGCAAGAAAATGGATGGTGGGCAAATTAATGACAATAAATAAATAACATGAATAGGAGAAAAAAAGGAAATAAAATGAGTAAATTAGACAAAAATAACTATAATCTTTAAAAAAAGACCAGAAGTTTTGTATGAAATTTGGGATAAGAGGTGTGAAGGGGTTAAGCTGATATTTATGTTTTCTAACGGTCTGCGGACATGTTGGAGGTACTGAAGTTTGAAGAGGAGATGCAACCCCGACCGAAGAGCAGAGGACTGACCCGGTTTACTGTGACCAGACTGCAGGTAACGGCGGACACATGGAGACCGCTTCCTTCTCATTTTTTTTCATGTGTGGACATGTTTCCACCCATCCTGGGTCACCTGGTCACCTGCTTGTTAACCCAAGCATCTAAAGTCATGTGACTAGCGCCTGCAGCTCCCTCTGCTGGCTACCTGCAGTACGACTCCTAAGTGTTATTCTTTGTGATCGGGTCGGATCAGGCCATCTGAGCGGTTCTGGGTTAGAAACAAACAGCAGCCGGCGTCCAGCTCTTCTTACCTCTTGGAGACTCTGTAATGCGCTGTGGTCAGTTTGCCTGTCTGAGGGTCATGCACTGTAGCACGTCTAAGCTAAGTCGGCCATTAGGTCAAACAGAGACAGAGAGGACAGAGGACAGAGAGAGGAAGGTCATCTTCTGCCACAGAGACACTGCAGCCGTGGAGGCAGCAGGACCGACCTGAAGCTACAGGTGGACTTCTGCTAGTCAGATCTTAGTGTGACTGATCCAAGTTCCCATTAAAACCAGATGTGAGTGCACCTGATGCAGCAGGGTGGGGTAGTAAACCCTCCTACGGCAGCACATAAAAAGCAAACGGCATTGTGGGTAATTCCAGCGCCAACATGAAGCAGCCAGGTCGCTCCTCTGCCTCCATGACAAGTTTAACAGATATTCAACCTCTGACTCCATTCCTCCATCCTGAGGAGAAACAGGAGGCTTCACTCCTGGCAAGAGCTCAGAAACCAGTTCATCTCCTACTGGAAACGTTCCACCAGCAGCAGCTGCTGGAACCTGGAATTATTCCTTTTCTCACAGACATAATCATAAATTATTATTATTAAAAATATATATAGATGTTTAATATGTAAACGGGCATAGGTGATATATTTAAAGCACAATGCACAATATTTACTGCATTCAAATTCTAAATGCATCTATATTTATTTATAATGTAGCACTGATAGAATAGAATATGTATAAATTGTATATTTTTACTCCAGTAAAATAAATAGTTATGTAGATGTTTGCATATTTATATTCATTGTTTAAATATCTTTATATTTGACATAAATCAAATGTAATGAACTTTAGCAAATAGGCATGTATTTGTATTTCTGCTCGTTACTTTTGTTTTGTTCCACCTGATTGACGGTTAGAGATCACATGAGAAAGATAAAACACAAACGTTCCTCATCAGGTGGTAAATCCAGTAACCCCAGGCTCAGGTGACCATCATGGCCGATCAGACTTATTAACTGAACACAAACTGAAAGTCCGAGTCAGTGTGTGTTAAAATGGTGCCAAGGAGGAAAGACATCAGCAAAGATCTTAGAAAAGTTGCTGGGAAGGTTATGAGGTCATGTCCAGAGTATCTGGAGCCCCTCATTCTACGGCTCAGTTAGGCTGGTCCAGCTAGAAAAAGACCGAACCAGTCAAGTTTCTTCTCTCTAAAAAGAAGGCGGCAGCTCTAGATAAATACATATACGGAGCATATACGGGGGCGGTCCCACTCGTCTTCCTGCTTCACCGGACCAAGACTGATAACATCCATCCTGCTGCTGCTGCTGGACAGCAGAGAGGAACCAGTTTTTGTTCAGTAAATAGCGACACTGTGGATTTAATGATTTTTTTAAGTCCTGATAAATAAAACCTGAGAACTGAAAGAGTGAATTTTCTTTTTCAGTTTGTAGTCGAACTCGTTTCTGGTGCTCTTACTCTTGCCAGGACATCAGCTGGTTCGGGGGGGGGGGGGGGGGGGGGCTCCCCCCCCCCCTGCCTGGGTGTCTTTACCCCTCCTTGCCGCGGGAGGGGACAGCCCCCGGAACAAAAGGAAGGGGGTGAGGAGGGGTGCCCAA
>JBAFTB010000024.1:927452-938447 GCA_037177355.1 Melanotaenia trifasciata
CCACATGTGTTAATTCATAGTTTGGATGCCTTCAGTGTGAATCTACAATGTTCATAGTCATGAAAATAAAGAAAACTTGTTGAATGAGAAGGTGTGTCCAAACTTTTGGTCTGTACTGTATATATATATATATATATGTCTGTGTGTGTGTGTATCAAAGGTTTGAGTTGATATTTTAGATTCATTCTGGCATCATATAAAAGATGAAGGTCCCGTATTTTCTCATGTATGTTTGTTTTCTCAACATGCTGAGACCCGACAGCAGGAAGCCCTGAACGCTCCGTTCTCTCCCTCCGTCACCTGGTAGCTGTCCGGTGGAGATGGTGTCGGTGTGCAGTCGGTACGTGTCCTGCAGTCTCATCAGAGCCTTGGCGGCCCCCGTCTGGTCATCGTCGTTGGGGAAGTGCTGCCTCTGAATGGTCAGGTTGGAGATGAACACTGAAACACCACAGAAGAAGAATGTGGTTTTACTTGTGTGGAGGAAATGATTCGTTATTATTAAGTAAAGCCATGTGTGTGTGTGTGTGTGTGTGTGTGTGTGTGTGTGTCAAGCAAACCTAATGGTCTTTCTGGGTTTTCTTATAAAAGTGATGGATCAGGTATGAAGTGAGAACACGATCAACCTCAACACTCAGCCATGCATGAGCACACACACATTTCATTAAGGTTTTTCCTCTTTTGTTTGAGGGACATACAGCCGAGGACAAGACCAACTCTAAAAATGACACATAATACTAAGTACAAAATACACATGACATGTATACAAATAAAGTAAAAAGTATTTATACAAATATAAAGTAGCCAATGGAATGAAGGTGGTTAGTAGGTAGAAATGATGACAGATTATTACTGACGATGGCAGATTCAGGAGTTCTGAGAATCGAAGTGTTCTTGTCTCCAGTGGTGCTGGTCTACGCCGTCCTCTAGCGCCTACCAGAGGAGAAGGGTGAAAAGGTCCAGGGTGTGATGGGTCAGTAATGGAGGATGGAGGGCAGTTTTACAACAGTGATTTTCTCTGCGGTCCCGATCGTCCTTTCCAGTCTTTGTCTGTCCTGTTTGGTGGCCGAACCAGACCACCAGGTACCATCAGAGGACCGACTGCTGTGTAAACCTGGACCAGCAGATCCTGAGGCGGGAGTCTGAAACCATTGCTCTTTTAAACCGTTCTCAGAGTGAGTCCCTCTGCAAACGCCAGCTTCTCCTTCCGTGTGAAGAACCATCAGCACCACTTTGTTTCACCCCAGAGCCCTTTCACTAAATAATCCACTTAAAATGATAAAGTCACAAAAACACATGAATGCCAGGCTAAATAATCAATAAGCTTCAGAAAGTGGAGAATACTGGAAAAAAAAAACTATAACAAATATGGCCGCTGCCATGTGGACCCACAGCAAGTAGATGTAAATATTCATGTTGTTATTTTAGGACACCAACAGAAACTCAGACATAATGATGGACCACGTTTTTCTTCCACTGCCCTTCGGTTTGTTACAAACTGCAGCTTTAATCAAACTGGCAGGAAATATTTCATCTCGGATTGATCGGGATGACCAGACGATATGCGGTCAACACGCAACCGAGAGGACTTCTGGGTCATGTGACTTCTCTCATACGGAACACTAAATTGAATCGAAGTGATTCGATTCGCTGACGGATACGCAGACGGACGGACACTTTTGTCCGTCTTTGGCGTCGGTTACACGTGTAATATGGTCCGTCAGGGAGCTTTGCCATCTGTCGCTTGGTGCAAAAGACGGAGCAACACCACCCGAAACCACGGGGGCAGCGCTGAGCAGAACAGCTGACATACAACCAGAAACAAACCAGAGAAGAAGAAGAGGATCACGAAACAAAAAAGCAGAAGAAAGAAGACAAGGACCTCTGGTCTCCTCCTTGCCTCCTCCTCATCTCCAGATGGCAGGTGAAGTTGTGGAGAAACCCAAACTGTAAATATATTTCTACTGAAAGGACAAAGGTAAAAGACGAGAGCATCCTGGCAGACGGAAATCATCCTCCATCCTGTCAGTTTGAGCTTCTGGAGTCAGGAAGGAGGTTCAGAGTTCCTCTGGTGAAAGGTGGCTTTGTCTTTTATTCCAGATACCATCTCCATTCTTTAAATATTTTATACGTTTCCTTTACAGTGACAACGGTGACCCTACTCTCGCTACCCTACCCTACGGATGCTCGGTGAGATCTTAGCATATTTACCAACTGGAAGGTTTCTTGTGTTGCTTCTGTCCAAAGATGTGCTTCTCTCTTGGAGATAATGTCACATTCAAATCTTTTCATCCACCTCTGGATTACATTCATCTGAAAACTAGCAGTTTATTACCTCCCACATTAGCAGCTAAAAAAGAGAAAGCAGATTAAGATAAATATCTGGAAATGAATCGATGTTGAATCGGGCTGTAGTAAATCAAACCAATCAATTCAGGAGATTTGTGGGATCCCCAGCCCTATATTCTGTCTGATCTGGACGTGGTTCTGATTCTGCTCCTCATCTGAACCTGAAGATGAAAACATGTAAAAACAGTGTGTGCGTACCATCAGATACGTCCGTCAGCACCAGGCTCTCTAGCTCCGCCCACTCCTTGTTGAGCCTCTTCATCAGTTTGAAGGCGTTCACTGGGTGACCCAGAAAACCCTCAGGGTCCTGAGAGGCCGCGTCAGAGAGGACGTCCAGTTTCTCAGCCCACCTGATCCAACACACACAGAGGAAGGTATTTCCATGATTCACTGCTTCTGCACGTGTGCAGACGAAGTCAAGCCTCACCCTCTGATCCGCTGCAGTTTGTCCTCCTCTGCTGTGATGTAGTCCTTCAGAGACGTGACCAGGTCCTTCTCCACGAACAGAAGGTCCGTCATCTGACCTGAGGACACAGAAACACTCTGAGATCAGAGACCATTTCCTGCTTTTGACAAAAGAAGCCAGAATGAGGAAATAAACGTCTCCGTCCTGTTAAAGATCTGATCTGAGGTCTGCAGATCGCATTTTAGAACAAAACGGACTCTTACAGTGAAGACCTGTTAAGGCTGTTTCTTCCCCTCATACTCCGGTGAAAAGTCTCCACCCACCAAACCCTCTCGCCCTGCTGCTGCCTGATGTTTCAGAGGTTTTACAGAAGCATGGTTTATAGAACATTTCATCCCAAAGACATGGTGAAAACGAGGTTCGTCCTGACAGTATTTTTCTCTTTGTGAAGAGATAAATAGAAACATCCTAAGTTTGGCTAAAACAGCTTGTTTCCAAATTAGTGCATTTATGGCTAAATAATACTAAAATTGCTTATTTAAAACAGTATTTGAGAAAACATGCAATAAAAAAAATCATATTTTAAATGTAAGTAATAAAGCAGGCGAGTTTCGTGGTGATAAATTTGACCCTGTTCTGCTGCAGCGTCTCACCTCGGACGCCTCGGCCAGGCCGTGGTGGGTCTACCTGATCACCTAACCAGTAACAGACGAAGGACAGAGGTGAAGGAGCAGGAAGAACTCACCGATGGAGGTGAAGAAGTCACTGTGGGCTGACGAGAGAGTAAAGAGGAGAAGCTGGATCACCCACCAGGGACAGGTCCACATCCTTCCTGCACAGACACAGAAAACATTCGTGGTGATTCTCCGGTCATGTGACCTGCAGACGCGTCCGGGTTCACCAGCGAGGTTTAGCTACATCGATCTCACGTTGCAGTCCTTATTAATAAACCTCTTCTACACTGTTAATACACTGAAAGCACAAACATAGGGAAAAGATTATCTTACCTTATTATCTACCTGGAGCTTCCCACCTGTGGTGTGAATCAATTCGGCTTTATTTGTACTGAACTTTTCATACAATTTCATGACTTAAAGTCCTTTAAATAAATAAGATCAGAAGATGAAAAAGCTCAAACGTCTCCTTGACTCGGTTTCTGACAGAAAAATCTCATTAATGCTTAACAGCTGAAATCTGCGTGGAGAACCGAGCACCCGGTCCGGCTTCATCTCCTTCAGCGGCGGACGGAAAGCGTACTTTTAAAGACGGATATAAAACTACGACTTCCATACTGACATTAAATCCCAGTAAACTGTGACAGATCAGTTAACACAATAAACCGTATGAGCCTATTTCCAAGAATGCCACATAACACAAGGAGCGGACAGCAAGGCGAACACGGTTCTGGATCAGGAATCCCGCCACCATATTTACAGTCTGAGGTTTGGGGCAACGACTACCAAACATCCCTGCGGCCGCTGAAGCCACGCGGGTCGTTCACAACGCTGCCATTCGGAGCGCGCTCAGTTCTCCTTCAGTCCAAATTACTCACATCTGCAGACGCTGTGGAATATCACACAGTCCGGATAACATTCAAAGCTAAAATGATTTACTACCAGTAAATATACAGAAATGATTTACCATTCATGAGGACGTTTAACGTACAGCCGGGGAAGGATTCGGTGTCTCCGTCAGTGGGTGGGGCGATGGAACAGGGTCACCATGGAGACGGAGCAGCATCCACACACACACCAGTTTAAATTGAGGCACAAAGACGTTATTTTCCAGAGTTACAGGGACGAGGGAGGGCTGGCTGCACTGGGTTTATTTCTATTTATTTATTCAGGTTCCTTTTGCTGTTTTATATGTGCGAGTGTGTGCAGACTGCAGGTGAAGGTGTGTGTTGCATCAGGTTGTTTTTGTTGTTTGGTATGTTCATGTATATGTGTGGGTATATGTGTACGTGTATGTATGTGTGTGTATATATAGAAAGCTGCTGTATTATGTGTATTTCTAAAGTACATCTACTTCTGTTTTCAATAGAAAGCCAGAAATCTTATTTAACTATGAGTATCAAGCATTAGCGTCTAGTCAGGTTTAAACCAGGAGACTTATTGTTATTTATTATTATTTATTGTAATTTAAGGAGAAGTTATTATTATTCCTCTCACTCCTTTTCAGATATGTATGACAGGTTTTTTGTCTTGTTTTTTTGTTTTTATTTTCTCTGGCATATTCGAAATAAACTTCAATCAATCTGATGAGTCCACAGAATAAAACTGAACAGAGAACTTGAAGAAAAACTAGAGACGATGTAAATAAAACTAAAAAATACATTAAAACAGACTGAAAAGAGAACCTAAATTCTATAAAAAATAATTAATAAATGCTAAAAGAAAATGACCAGAATATAAAATACAATTTAAAATATAATTAAATACTAATTAAAAGTTTAACTATGAATTAAAATAAAATTTCCTGCAGTCCACAGGAAAGTGGACCACGGGATGAGAATAAAAAAATATAATAGAAAAAATAAAATATTAAAGTAAATCTGTAAATGCAAGCATAAATAAGATATAGCAGATAAATAAAATACAAACTTGAAAGATAACATAAAACGTGCAGAGGTAACTACAAGATCCTTTCCCAAGACCCGCAGGCTCATAATGCAAACGCATTTAAAAAGGTCCAGTTAGAGCCAAAGGAGATCATAAGGACTCCATTTATATACACAGACCAGGACAAAAGTGTTGGTTCCCTTCGGTTAATTAAAGAAAAACTCACAATGCTCACAGAAATAACTTGAGACAAAAGTAATAATAAATAAAATTCTATGAAATTTAACCAGACGTTGTTTTTCAACCAACAAGAACAAAAACAAACCAAAACACAACTAAAAACACCAAGAATGGCAAAGAGGAAAACATGGACTATTCTAAAATGAGCCCTGACCTAAATCTTACTGAGCATCTTTGGAAGGAGCTGAAACATGGCGTCTGGAAAAGGCTCCTTCAAACCTGAGACAACTGGAGCAGTTTGCTTATGAGGAGTGGATCAAAATACCTGCTGAGAGGTGCAGAAGTCTCACTGACAGTTACAGGAATGGTTGGATTGCAGTGGTTACTCAAAAGGCTGTACAACAACATATTAAGTTAAGGGAAGCATCGTTTTTGTCCAGGCCTGTTTCATGAGTTTATTTTTAAATAATTCTGTTGAAGCATGGCTGAAAAGCAACGTCTGGCTTTAGTAAGTAAAAGAATCCTCGGATCGCTCCCAGAAGAAAGCACGAGACCGGAGACTTTATTTAGACCCATCCGCGTTCAAAACATGGCGCGTTCACGCCGTCTGAACTTTTCCTTTAGGCTTCAGGTTTGAACCCTTTAACCCAGAACCCCGAGGTTCAGGTAGAACTCACCTGTCCAGGTGTGTCTCTGGTTTTAATCTCCCGTTCTCTTTAACCACAGAAAACCTGACCAGCAACGTAACCAAACCGCAGCAGGAGAAAATTCTGGATGAACCACCCTGTGTCAGCTTCAGATGATCCCGCGAGATGCTTCCCGGAACGAGCTCGAGACAGACAGGTGCAGCTGTTCGACTCCGAACCGAGTCGCATAAGTAAAGTAAACTTCTTTAAAAACACACCATCAGCTGCTGCTCAGGGAGCTCAGGCAAGCTAACAAAACAAACCTCCTCTTCTTCTGAAGACAAGATGGCGACTCACAGCGTTTTCCCGCCCCCTGTTGGACTGGAGGTTTCTTCTTCTTCGTTTTTACCAGTCCTCCAATGATTTAATTATAATAAAAAAATAATTAACCAAGAAATAACCATTTAATTAAATTAATAATTAAGTTATTATTTGCGTATTTTAAAGTATTTTAATCACTAAATATAATATATATTTATATATGTATTTATTAGTGATTCAAGATTCAAAGATTCAGTGTTTATTGTCATTTGCCCAGTAAGGAAACAAATTTCCCAGAACAATGAAATTCTTACTTTGCTGTCCGCATTGAATAACACAAAAGATTATAAAATTGAAGAAAAACAACTTTAAAAAGCTAGATAGAAGATAATGATTTAAAAAATGAGTAAATCTGTGTACATAAATGTACAGTGTGCTACATAAACTGTTGTGCACATTCAACAATGATGACTGATTACTGCTTTTACACTGGTGTAGAAACAAAGCTTTGATAAAATACAGACAGTAGTCAGTGCACATTAATGGACATTGTCCTGTCCAGTGATGAGTACATCCTGCCTTACGCACAGAGATCTTCAGCAGTTGGTCCCAATCGGTACCAGGACTGAAGAGGACCATCGTGGTTGTGATGAAGATGAAAATGATCATAAAGGTGGTGGTAAAGACGATGATGAAGATGACTACATTTATTAATATGGTGATGATGAACATTTTGCTCTGTAGATGCAGAAAGACTAAAGTTCTTTCTAATCTGTGACTGAGAAATATGTTTTTAACTTATTGGTGTTTTTGTCATGGATCAGAGATGAATCACAACCCATCCTTGCTGGAAAGACTAAACCTTCAAAAGAAGCTGCTTTTATACCCAATCCTGACACCCTCACCAGTTATCTGCTGGGTGGAAAATCTTCCAGAAACTTGTAAAAACATGGTTGAATGAAAATGCTTTTCCAGGAACTTTCTGGAGTCCTGTGTAGGAAGTGAAACCAAACATGTCGACTCTCTTTACATTTATTATTTCCCCCATAAAACAAAACTAAATACGATTTTTTTCAGACTTCTGAGCAGTTGAGCATAATTAATGTTCATCTTTATCAGCTCAAACAGTTCAGTCTGAATTTCTGTCGTCACGACAACCGTTTCCTTCAGGCAGTAGGACGGACGGCTTACTCCAGACTCTCCTCCTGATCAGCTGTCATTTTCAGAGATAAATAAAGTTCTGATCATACAAACCCGACAAAGTTGATGTTTAAACTGTATTTTTATTTTCCCGTCAGCTCGTCAGGAAACATTATTTCTGCTTTCTGAACTGAACCCTGATCGTCCGTTTACATGTAAATGTATTTATAAAGCGCTTTACACACACATTCACACACTGAAGGTACTCAACCGAGGATCAAACCGGCAACCCTCAGGTTACTAGACGACTGCTCTACCTTGCTGAGCCACGCCGCCCCTGTAGATCTGCAGGCCTGCAGACCTGTAGACCTGTAGACCAGCCAGACCTTCAGACCTATAGACCTGGCAGACCTGTGAGACGGAGGACGCTACCTGGAGGACCAACTTTTTTTTATTGATCTGACGTTAGAGAATGAGGTTATTTGTCTTGTCCCACAGCCGAGTCTCCAGTCATTTGTTTGGAGGACCAACTGGATCGTGGACTTGTTCTTGCCGCCCGTTGGGTCCTTTCGGGTCAGTTGTAGGTGTATCCGGGCAGAGGCAGCTTGTGACCCTCTTTGGCCTCGAAGAAGGTGTAGGACAGCGTGATAGTGTCCACCCGGGCCATCCTGGGGTCGTCGTCGAACTCCGGGTCGATGTAGAAGAAGACGGGCATGTCCACCTCCTCGTGAGGGTTCAGACGCTGCTCCTCGAAGCAGAAACACTGCAGAGAGAAGACACATTTTATTCTTAGAAAACAGCACAAAAAGTTCATTTGCAGGACATTTTCTGAACCTTTTCAACATAACGTTGCCCCTCCAGCCCCATTTATCCCCTTCCTCAGCCAAGTAAAGGTGGAACGACATCAAACGTTCTACAGATGTTATTCTGGGCCATATGCTGTAAGACAGGATGAGCTCAGGGCCGTAAACACAGATTAACCTACACATCGTGGATACAGCCTCGGGCTGCATGCGAGGACACGTTGTGGGCTGGACATACTAAACTCAGCTACTACATGACGGTTTAGATTAATATAAACCAGGTGAAAAATGGTTCAGAGCTTTAAGGGTAATGAGGCGGCAGTCACCTGCAGACCCCGAAGCTCACCTGGATCTTGTTGAAGTACTGTCCTGCCTCAAAGGGCACCACGTTATAGGTGGAGATGCCAATGATGGGTTTATCTGTGGGGTTCTTTGCTCTGTAGAAGGCCAGTGCTGTCTCGCCTGGAACCACCTGAAGGAAGGAGAGCTGGTTTAAACAGGAAGCTGAGATCAGGTGAGCTTCAGTAGATCGAGCAGCAGTCTTACAAAGATCTCGGTCTGCTGCGGTCTGAAGTTCCACTGCATGCTGGCATGCGTGTCGGCGTTGAAGGTGATTTTCAGGACCCGTTCTTTAACTGGGGTCATCGTCTCCACCTGATCTGAATCGTGTCCAGCCACTGCCGTGCCTCCAAGCCCCGACGCCTGATGGACAATCGGAGAGATCACATGGGGTCAAAACGACCATATGTGCACCTGTGTGTGTCTGTGTGTGCGTCTTCACCTGGCAGTAGAGCCGGTAGAGTGGCACGGCAGCGTATGACAGGCCAATCATTCCCACTCCAGCGGCAGCGATGTACGTCAGCACCGTTTTATTCCGGGTTTTCCATTCATCTTCCTGATTCCTAAACTTCCTGCTGCGGCTCCGCGTGGCAAGGCGGGACGGAGGCCGGCACCGCAGGAAGACATCCGCCTGAGGACGCAGCGTCCTCAAACAGCTGCTGTGCAGTGGCCGGACAGCTCCAGTTAGCAGCAGTGAGGACTGAGGACAGCAGAGGGAAGGACGCAGCAGCAGAGGCAGCAGCATGGCTGCACACCTTAGAAACTCACCTGCAGGACGACATACAGCAGCTCAGACTCACCCAGTACAGCTGCATCCTACATCCTACATCCGCACACAGTCCACCCCCACACCTGGACCCACACCCACTGAGCACATCTGCATCCTACAGCCGGACAGCCCGACACTCAGACCCACCTAGCACATCCATATAGCCAGATGAAAGTGGTGCTTGTATGTACGTGTGCATAATAACATTAGAACTACAGAATGCTGGTCACAATCTCTGTGAACATATGTAGAGGTAAATTATAAACTAAACTAGTTTCCAGTCTGTTCAGGTCCTTATAAGAGAGGAATCTTGTACTATCTCGTACTTGAAGTCTAGAGAGAAAGACACAAATATAAAGCTGACACAAGACGAATGGCTGAATATATGTAGGACACGCTGGAACACTGCAAGTTCACGAACATGGAGAGAATTCATCTGGAAAAATAGAACAAACCAAATAAAGCCCAAACTGGCATCCGGGACACGGCTGGAGACAATAACAATAATAATATTAATAACAACAACCTGTTCCACGTATTGTGGGACTGTCCCAAATTGTCCCCCATAATGGCTTGAGGTGGTAACAGTTTAGTTGGTTAAATATTGGTTAGATGGTTTCTGGGTGAAATAAACCCTCTGTGTAAAAATGACCCTGTCTCTGTTATCCACATTACACCATTATCTCTGGACTTTAATCTCACTAACCAGAAGTCTGAATGCTGAACTCATTCCACGAGGTGGAGAACAAGCACAAGAAGAAAGAACACGGTACACATGGATGTACATGGATGTAGGTATAAGAATACCATTCTTTTGCTTTATATTGCCTTTCGTTATTATTTTGTCTTTTTTCCTCTCTGTTTGATGACTGTATTGTTATACGTGTCAGTCATCTTCATTTAGGTTGCAGTGAAAACAAAAACTGGTATAAAATCAGCCAAATGAAGCTTTAATGTGAAGCATTTATCAGAGGAACGTCTGACCCGAGGTTAGATTGAAGCGGTAAAACAGCCAAACTCAAGCTAACTTCCTTCGGGTTTTCAGATATCTGATCAAATGTTTTAAATACTGATACCTTCAGAGAAAGGCTCCGTTCAGAGTCCCCGAAGGACTTTTACCGCAGGCAGTTACCAAACATCTTCACCGGAAGCAGCACGGTGCAACGGGATAAATGCTCCCTGTCCAGACAGAAAGATTCCGCAGCTGTAGTTCCGCACATGTTTGTTCTTACTTTGGGTTCTACTAAAAATAAACACAGCTGCATAATAAATTATTATTATCATTATTATCACGAGTATATATAGAAACATAGTTTACTGTAAAACGCACAAGGTGGATTGTTTTTTAGAAATATTTGGTGTACCACTTTTGGTGTAAAAACTAATTAATTTTATTTACCTGTTGATTTGTCAGATACAGAGTGACTATGTACACACACACACACACACACACACACACACACACACACACACACACACACACACACACACACACACACACACA
>JBAFTB010000024.1:1362839-1375900 GCA_037177355.1 Melanotaenia trifasciata
ACACACAGATATCCTCCTAAGATACTAAAACTAAAAAAGCCCCACTCCAACTTCCAAAAATATTCAGCTTTGATATTCATGAGTCTTTTGTGTTCATTGCAAACATAGTTGTTGTTCCATAATAAAATTAATCCTCAAAAATACAACTTGACTAATAATTCTGCACACCCTGCATATGGCCCATGTCTGACCCAGGCCACTTTCATACGTGGTCCTAAATCAGATCCATATGTGATGTATTTCTGAAGGGAGAGAACTGAGCATTAAGACCTGCATAGTGACCGTAGAACTGCAGCAAAAGCAAAAGGCCCCTCCCACCCGCCTTCTCTCTTCGACCCTCTTTCTGCTCACCGGTGTGTCGATCTTGATCAGAGCGATGTCGGCCTTCTCGTCAATGTCTTTGATCTTAGCATCGTATGTAGCTCCGCTCTTCAGCTCCACCTGCAGGAAACAATGAAACTTTCTCCTGGTCAAAAACCGGCACGCCAGCAGAAGCACACAAACACACACACACACACAAACACACACACACACAAAAAAAAAAAAAAAAATCTAAAAGAACAATCTTCTTATTACAAGGAAACTTTTGCTTTAAGAGAAAATAACTATGTTTCTATGGCAACACTAGGCATAGCATTAGAAGAAGTGATGAAACACTTCTTTTATCATCAGATCATTCAAGTGGTCTTGTAGACATCATAATCTGATATTTTCAGATTATGAAAAATCAGACTGACTGATCTGAAATAATGCCACGTCCATATTTTTAACGTAGTACTCGTAATAACTTTGTTTCTGAACACCCGATGATAAAAATTCTAAATGAAAGGCAAGAAAACTATCAAAAAGTTAATAAATAAGGTGGCTCCCACATTAGCGGCTAACGCTAACACCACAGGCCCTTACATTAGCGGCTAACGCTAAGTCTGTGGGCTCTAACATAAGCAGCTAACGCTAAGATCATGAGTTCTTACATTAACATCTAACACTGAGACAGAGGGACTTTCACATTAGTAGCTAACATTAAGATCCGCATGTCCTTACATTAACAGCTAACGCTAAGACCGCAAGCTCTCACATTAGCAGTTAACGCTAAGATCCGCATGCCCTTACATTAACAGCTAACGCTAAGACCGCGGGCTCTCTCATTAGTAGCTAACACTAAAAAAGTTGGCTCTCACATTAGCCGCTAATGCAAGAACAAGTTCTTCTAAACAAATCTAATAATTAACTGGTGAATGTAGACACAGATTTTTTTTCAGTGTAGTATTTCTTAGAAGTGCATGTAGACACATCAGATCAGATTATTACAGTAATCTGATTACGGTACTCCCAGATATCTGATTTTGATGGTCATGTAAACTAGTTCTTTGTTGGATATTTACAGACAGCTCTCAATGCACATTAACAAAACCTGCTGGATATGCTTCATGTAAACCTGAAGACCTTAATAAACCATTTATAGAAGAAATGATGTGTGAATGTTTCCAGTACTTTGTTTACCTTCACTCTGTGCTTATTGGCCACTACGTGGGCGTTAGTAACGATGAGTCCGTCCTCGGACACAACGAATCCGGAGCCGCTGGCGACGGCCACCTCCCGTTTAGAAAATACCATCCTGAGCAGAGAGAGGAAGAAACATAGAAAGTAAAACAGCAGCAGCTTGGATTTTACTGACAGATGACTCATTTAAACTCTGTGGCTTTGAATGAGATGTAAGGAGGTGGACAGATTTTCAGCTTTTAACATGTAGTACCTGCTTACCGTCACTTTTTAATGCACGGGGACCTGCTCTACAGCTACCAGTTTTACTTCTGAGGGCGTAACTGAAGCACCAGCTGTAAATACCAACAGGAAATGTTGCTCTACAGGTCTCACTGGACAAGAAGTAGCACAGACCACCCAAATCTTAAAGATCCAATACAGAACTTTTGGATATTTTCTAAGTGATGCTCCACCTATCAACAACTAATCCAGTATCATCTTCATGCTGCCTGTACTCTGAGATCTCTCTAGCCAGTAAAAGTCTTTTCTTAACTCTTGTCTTTTGCTCTGTCCCTTTATCTCCGTCTTTTCCTCTTCCTATGTTTCTTTGCTGAATCAGCCACAGTGCACGTTCGAAACGACCAGTGTGTTGATCTTTTGTGTTTGCTAGCATGTTGCTAGCGTGTGATGCGGTGTATGAGGTGAAACTCAGCTGCAATGTCATGTGGAGTCCTGGAAGAAAAATTGTAGTTTCTTAGCCTCGGGATGCTGCTGGGAGTAGCAACGACTCCAGAAATGAACATAACAGATGTCAGTGTGCGATCGAAAGAGTCCGGAACGCAGAGTTTTAAGGTTTTGCAGCGTCTTTTAACATTGGATCTGCTCAACGTTGATGAGCAGCAGCAGTTTTGTGTGTTGCAACAAGCTGATAATGGCTTGTTCCTTTTTCCATTTCTGACATTTTCTGAAGATTCAGTTAAAATCTGCCAATAACTTTTTATGTTATGCTGCTAACAGACAGACAGACAACACACCGGAATACCTACATGACCTCCGCCTTGGCAGAGCTAATAAAAAAGACATGGTCGCACCTCAGTGTGGAGGCAAAACAAACTAACCAAAACAAGACTTGCCTCCCACCGTCAGAGTATTTCTGCAACCAGAGGAGGAAGGTCAGGTCAGGGGGGAGACTGTTTGCTTCCCACCTTGGCAAAATGATGGTGTCAATCAGTGGTTTAGGCTTCAACCATGATTTTTAATTTACCTGTTGGTTCCTGTACAGACCGGCCCATTTCTCTGCTCCAGGTTTGGAGATTTGAGTTGTTTTTTATATTTTTTATACTAAAAGATGTTTATCTGTTCTTCTGCTTCTTCTTCTTCTTCATGTTTTTTGGTGGTTGGCAAAAACAAATTGGTGCATTACTGCCACCAAGTGGTTTGGCGTGTGGACCCGAATGTTTCCAAGAGCCCAAGTTGTTAAAACATTAGTTTATCTGCTACATTTCCCCAATCCCATGTGCCCCCCTATCATGTTGCTGCTCCCCCCAGATTGAGAACCACTGCGTTAGACAGTGGTCCACAGATACTGATAATAGCATCTTATCTGGAGACCCCACAGTTATTCTGTTTTTAGTGTCAGACATCATAGCATCAGATTCTGCTTCAAACTGTTTCAAAGGCTGTTCATTTTCTATTTTATCTCCAGTCTTTAGGCTGAAGGACACCACTGTATGGTCCTAAGATCTAGCGCTAGCCAAAACAACACTGCTAACGTTATTATAGCACAAATTTACGCAATGTGACAGTCCTGCATGTGAAATGTTGCGCTCGTTCATGTAGACGTGCACATGGAGGCTTGTGATGCGACACAAGAAAATAAAAAAATGTTCAGCTTTTGCTGCTGTCACATGGACTACAAGCAACCAGCGAGGGTTTCACTGACTGACCAATGAGAGCAGGTGAGACAGCGCAGCCTGCAAACACTTCCAACATGGAGGATCAGGTCATTCTAGCTGCGTCTGACCTTCCCAGACTTCATGCAAAGATTATAGAGATGTAAATAAAAGGCAGCCGTGTGGCGCCAGGGTGAATTTGTCCGAACGAAGGGTCCTGGATTTATCTGGATCAGCCTTGAGGTCCCCCATCACATGATGATATTCACCATGCTGGTTCCTTGTTTGTAACACAGGATGAACCCAGGCTTGTCTTTCTCTTTGGTTCAGTAGAGTCTGCAGCATCCACATGTTGTTGCTCTTCTTACATCTCACTCTCATTATTCTGTCTTTAATCAGGTCAGAGATTTTCTTACTTGCGGAAGAGTTCAATGTGAACAACAGCAGGGGCGATTTTCTCCACCACATCGGCAATGAAGTTGTACTTGTAGCGAAGACTGTCGGGGTTCTGCTGACCTGAAGGAAGGAAAACATAGAGTCAGTCCACCATATCGCACACCGAGAGCAGCTGAAGCTGAAAGATTCAGCATTGTTCAGACTCTGGCACTGATATGTTGCCAGGCCACAGTGACAGAGGAGAAAAATGTAGGCGTGTGTTGCCAGGTTGGATAGAAAAAAAAAAAAACGTGCTCTTGTGAGAAAATCACCAGTGGTTTTGAAAATTGGTGCAAAGGGGCCCAAACTGTAGCTGCTGTGTTAAAGCAGATCCAGATGTTGGGTATATGATGTGTAGGCATGAGAGCAGCTGCAGCCTGTCTGCTGCTCCCACTGATGCTTATAAAACAAAGGAAATGGCTCAGATCCTCCAAACTTACACAAAGACAGTCGGGGAGAGGGGCTAGCGTGTTTACTGACTGAATTAAACTGCTGCCATCACCTCATCTAACCCTCTTCTGGCTGGAGTCCAGAGGGGGTGCAACATCTGTCACAACTTTCTTTTTCCATCCCGCTGCTAAAGCTGCTGGGACCAGTTATTGGACCGCACGCCCCCCATCTGCGTCGTAAACATCAGAGCGCTTAAAGACCAATTAATAACAAACCATTCACTAACAATTACAGTTAATAAAGTATAATTAAGGCAAAATTAAACACGACATTTGGAGCAAATTAATGCAAATTAAACGTCTAAAAGCGATCTATAAACTGGTGCAACAAACTTGTAATGGACGTCAAATCACTTTGCATCACTCACAGACGTCAACTCATCTCACTTATAAATTCTGTTACGTCAAAGCTCTTCGCATCACTGAGATACACAAGAAGGAGACAGTGGGTCTCATTCACCAACATCTTATGAATCTTCTTAAATTTGTTCTGAGTTGTACTTAGAAAAACCCTCTGTCGGCTTCGCGAACGTGTTCGTAGACCATGGAAGTGTTGACTGGTGAATTCTAGTCTCCTGCAAGGACAGACTAGCTGGTTCTACTTAGCAGGTAAAAAATGTCCATAAAAGGTCATGACAGACAGAGGAGATGGCTAATATAATAACAACAAACATAATGACAAAAGGAGGAATGAAAACATATAATAAGATGTGCAATGAAGTCTAATTTTCCTCATTTTAAAGAGATAATTTGATCATAATTAATCACACAGTGAGAAATAAATATTACAACAATAAAACAGCGTTAGGTACAAACGGGTCTTTAATTCCTCCTGAACCTGGGCCGCATCCTGCAGTCTGGACCATGAACGCATCAGGACCAACATCCTGGTGGATTTGTGGCCAAAGAGGAAAGTAAAATAAATATTATAAAATAAATGATTAAACTGTTTAGCCTGCTGTATTTTGTATAGCTGTGGCATCATGTTAGGATGTGGGTGGAGCGGTGCATCTGATGATCATAACCTTGATTTCTGAATCAAACTACACCATAAAGACAAGGTTGTAGTAAATTTTAAAGATTAAAGAGCACATTCAGCAGGTGGATCTGGGAGTCATGGGTGACTTGCAGGTTTATGGACGGATGTTCTTGTGGTTGAGGGAACGATCTGGTGCGTGTTTAGTCTTTTACACCGACTGTGTTCGAGGAAGAATAGCAATAGAATAAGATCCGTCTTTACTGCGTCTCGTTCTTCAGTGAATGAAATGGATGAAAAATAGTTTAATTTTCCCCCGAGGGAAACTATAACGTTAGAACACGATCTGCAGTATCGTGCTATTTGTCTTAAAATAACAAAATCCGTTATTTAAAAATCCGATAAAATAAACATGACTAGTTTTATTTTTGTATCTTACTGAACTGAACAGCAGAAAACATCGCAGACACTGAATTTGTTCGAACTTGTTGGCACTCAGATGTCGTAAAAGTGTTCGTAGAATTAGTTCTTAGCTAAGAACAAATCCAAGTTATGAAGATTTTCATGAATGCCACAATCTTCGTAAAATGTTCTTAAGTAGGATTTAAGAACAAATTTGTGGTAAGAACTGTTGGTGAATGAGGCTCATGCTCTGTTTCATCGTACGTGACTAAATCAGAAAGAAAATGCAGAGTCAGTCAGTCTGGAGTCGAATTAACTAACAAGTCACTTCTACTGTAGGGAGGCTGGAGGGAAATATGATCCACAAACACGAGATCTAAACCCGCTTTTTCCCGCTGTTTGTTTAGGTTTAGGCATCCCAGGTCCCTGCTAAGGTTTAAAACACACCGCTTCATAACATCAATAAAAAAAGCTTACGGCTACCTTGTGTGTTAATTATTCAGTGTTTACGCCACCGGTCCAAACCAAACGAGAGGTTGTCTACAGGCTGGAAGAGGAGGCAAGACCAGCAATGGGCCTAAAACTAAACCATCCCACAGCACCAAGCACAATGTCAGAACAAAGCTGTAGAGACGCACAGATGAGTATAACATCGGTTTTAAAGGATACTTTTCTTTTAACCAGAAGAATATAGGTCAAATTTTCATTATTGATTAAGCATAAAAGTAATTAAGATAACTGGTTAGTTATAGATTAATACACAGCGGTTAGTGTGACGTGTTCTGGCTCAACGTTGAGCGAGCAGGTGAGTCCACAGATGTGATGTGGTTGTTGTGTTAAGTCAATAAATACCTCCAATGGCTGCTTCTCATATGATCTGGTGTTGTGGTTTTCTTCTCAGCGTGGCGTTACTTACCTAAAAGCAGACGCTTTTATCCAAAGCGACTTACATTTGAGAGTAAGAGCAACACTACTATATTTTCATAGCAACAAAGCAAATAAAACAGTAACATTAGCTTCTTTGACTCAGGGGTTACCAGGGAAGGCATTAGGCCAAGCTAACACACAGCGCCCTCTGCTGAATTACAGTCTGATTCATCTGAACATCTGTTTTCATCTGCCTCCTGCCAGTGATCCTGGTTCTGGTCTTCATGGATGGAGCTAGTGGGTAAGAGGAGGGTGACTGGTTTTGGAATCTCAGGGCTGCAGGTCTACTTTTTGCAGGTGATATGGTTCTGCTGGCCATGACCTTAAACACACACTAGAGTGTTTCTCCGCCTGGTGTGATGTGTCTGGGATGAAAGGATCCGAGGCCGTGGTTCTCAACAGGAAGAGGGTGGAGCGCTTCCTCTGGGCCGGTGGTGGGTGGTAGTATCTCGGGATCTTGGTCATGAGTAATGAAGTAAGAGATGGGAAGACGGATCGAGGCTTTGACAGCAGAATGAGAACAACTCCAATGTTGTAAAGAGGGAGTTGATCCAAAAGTCAAAGCTTTCCTTTTACTCGTCATCTTCCCACTAACCATCACCTTTGGTCGAGATTTGGGTAATGGCTGAAAGAAGATCACAGACGCCTGGGATAGGTTTTCTTCAGAGCGTGGCTGGACTCCATGTTTTGGTTGCTTCAGCTGATGCCGCCGGGTTGGTGTACGATGTCTCTACAGCCACTGCAAGAATGTTCTTGTATGTCAGCGGTGAAAGAGCAAATAGCTTAATTTAACCCTAAAAAGCCATTTTTTTCTTTTTCTTTTTGGTCTGCCTGGTGTTACTTAATATAAAATTGCCAGTAACAGCTCAACCCTTTTAACCCCAGCCAGCATGCAGACATGATGTTTCCGGGACGGCCTCAGTGCACACCGATCCATGATAACAATAGGTGTTACCATGAGTCTCTGAATAAAACTACATTTAGTGGCTGGATTGTAAACCTCCCGGATGGGACAGAAATGTCTGGAAAACCTCCGTAGATCAGCTAAAGGGTGACTGTCCATCACAGTTTACCCCACAGAGCTACACACCACCGCTCCTGAGACTCTGGTGAGGACAGAAGGACAGATGCTGCTTAGAGAGACCTAGCAGAGTTTTAAGGGTTAAACATGGGGAACAATGGAGATGGATCATGTAGAAATCAGACTGGTAGAATATGGATTATGGTCAGAAAACGATGCTTTATCCATGTCAAACTCAAATTATAGTTTTAAAGTCATGAAATAATCTAAAATGGTAAGAATTTTCAGATTTTTCTTTTTTCAGATGAAGCATGGCCTGAAGATGCAGCTCAGTATTTCCAGAGGTTGGTTGGTTATGGAGAGAAAATCGATTTATTTTGAATGAAACTTTGGGTACTTGCACATGTATGTTCAAATGTACACGCAAATAAATTTACATGTGCAAATTACATAAATGAACAAATATTAAAATTCTACACACAAATCTTATAACTTGAACCTCTCAAACATATTTATTCATGTTAAAAAAGGTGTTGACGCAGACAAATGGCTAAAAACGTGTTTACGAATCGCCTGGTACGCGCGGACAAAACAGCATTTACGCTCACATCGGTTTACGAGATGTGACGCTCATAAACGAACTGATTCTTCTGAGCGCCTCTTTTGAATGAACCATGAAAACCGTGCTGCTGTTCGGTTGTGAGTCGTCTAATTTTAGCGATCCATGCTGTGTTCAGGGTGGATAATACTGTGAGTATTATTTCAAATGTTTAGTAAAATCTGCATTGATGTCTCTCAGGTTTATTGTATACTTATTTATATTTTTCCTGTATTTTTAGATCTTTTAAAATGTATTTTTTATTCTTATTGAGGCTGTCAAAAGTAATGCATTAATGCCGGTAACTAATTTATGGAATTAATTGCGTTAATATTTTTAATGCAATTAACGGCATGACAAGCCCAAATCACCTGTCATTTCTTATGGCCCATTTCTGCTCCCTTACGTACATGATAGGTACGTCCGATTTAAACGTCATACGTTGCAACCCTCATACTTCCATGTGTTTTCTATGTTGCCAAGGTTGTTTAGTAAATTCATCCACCAGGGGGCAGAGTTCAGAGTTTGTTCGCGCGTTCTGACATCAGTTTCAGACTTTTGTTGGTGGAGGTAATACACCGCTATAAAGTTGTTTCTAACCACCCAAAACACCTCTACAGTTGTTATCCTCGTCTTCTTCTTCTTCTTCTCTGATTTGTTCCTTTCACCGGCTACATGCCAGCTACCTGCTCAACACTGCCTCCGCAGGTTCCGGTGCTTTTGCTCTGTTTGCTGCATTAAGCCACAAATTCGCAAGATCCCGAAAACGGACCAAATTATGCTCGTAAACGATGTCGGAGAAAGATGAAATGTCCGTCTTCTGCATCGAGCATAAAGGACCTTTGGTCTGAAATTGGTCGGATTAACCCCTTAAAACCCTTTAAATTTCACAGAAAACAGGTTTTTAACTTTTTTACTGGACTACTTTTACTGGACCCTTGCTGATGAACGGGAGCATCGTCTGCTACTGGAGTACAGTATGGCTTCTAAGATGAATTCCAGCTATGATCGTAGCCTGGTTATTCCTCCCTGCAAAACACAGCTAGAAGCAAGAGAAAAACACGGCTGCAGACATGAAAGTTGGTTTTCTTCTTTACTGTTTGTGCTTAAACTTCTACTTTAAGATGTCTCCACCTTCTAAATAAAACTCTTCTGTAACGGCTTTAACTCTCCGACTCATTCACGCTGCTCTCCCTTACCTGTTCTGCTTTAATAGATTTAATCCTCAGAGCAGCTCAGGTCATTGAGGTTGGGATGAAAGTGTCTGAAACAATCAATGCTGTTAGCTACAGGAGCTGAACACATGAACAAATCACACCTCTTTAATCAGAATCATGATAATAAACATAAAGCAGAGGTTTCTAAATGTTTGGAGACGCAGCCGGCTGCAGCTTCATTCAATCATGGACTAGAATAGAAAAAAAAACTTCATTAATCCCCAAAGGTGACTTAGGAACTCTCTCCTGATTGGCTCCATCTATTCGGGCAGGTGGTCGCTTTTCCTGCACGGCCTGAGAACGAACTTTATTTAGGCCATCAGTGGATGTTTAAAATGGAAAGTGATAAATGTTTAAGCTGCTTTTGATCAAATGAAGTGTGAAGTGGTAAAACTCTTGACTTGGGTTTGGATGCAAGTCAAGTTATGTCACAGCAGCTTCACCTCTGACTCACTTCCACCTTATGCAACCACCAAACTGAAGAGTTTCAGATGGAGCAGCTTGTTATAAGAGCTCAGCTGACCTTCTGGAAGACTCTCCTCTGTGTGCTGGTCTGACTGAGTGTTCTCCTGCAGCTTTAACCCTTAAAACGCCAAGAAGGTTTTAGCCATTTTATGTCTGCTTGTTTTGCACATAGAAGCTGGAGCTTTTAATTCCAGTATAAACCAGTCTGCATCACTTTGAAGTGACCTGAAAGGAGGAAATCAGACGCAGCTCAGCTCAGTGTCAGTATCAACGCTGCATGCAGAAAGGTGGTGAACAGTCAGCACAGTCAGGAGATGGAACGGATCTCGGCTCAGGTGTCGTAGGAGAGCTCTGCAGCAGCTTCAGCTCACACTCCTGCAGGGTGATAACAGCTCGCACAGCGGATGAGACTCAACAACATCCCGCTCCTGAAGAGCTGAGTCACTCTGCAACTGTGCTTTGTTGATGTCGTATTCAAGCCTGTCAATCTGACCACGAGCCTACAAGTCTGCACAGGAAGCAGAAAAATAAAAAACAAAGAAGAAGAAGCCTTCTGGTCCTCAAATCTGCGTTAAATAAGGGAGTGCCCTAAATCTGTGTCTGTTTAAGGAGTTGCACAATTCACCCGATCATTTCCAAGAGATGAATCACATACTCTCAACGTGGCGTGTCTTCCTGTTTGAATGTGGAAGATCAAATGTGAAAGAAGAGGTTTAGATTAGGATTAAAAGAAAAGTAGCAGAAGAAGAATGACTCACAAAAGCTTTGTTGGTTTTGGATTTAACAAATCCAAGATGGAAGACTGTGTGGAGAAGGACGGAGGAGGAGAAGAAGAAAAGGTTGCTTTGGATTTCAGGAGAAGGAGAAAGTGGAGGATTTGACCTCGTTTAACTCCGAGTCTGAATGAAACCGCCTCAGCAAACTGGTGTGTTTACAGCTGTACCTTGTGTAGGACGAGTGTGTGTGTCTGCTTCTTAATATGTTTTCATGGATCGCCCTGGCTCGGTCTCACAGGGAAGGTCTATTTCTGCAGCACAGGGCCGGCACTCAGGACATGCTGGCCCGATTTCAAGACATTATGACCCTGTTAAGATAACAGATAGTGTGTGTATGAGTTTGTGTGTGTGTGTAAGAGAGAGTGTGTAAGTGTGTGTGCGTGTGAGTTGATGTGTGTGTAAGAGAGAGTGTTTAGAGGTGGAAAACAATCCCATTTAGAGTCTTCTGCAGTGCAAGGCGCTGGTCAGCAGATGGAGGGATGCCAGAGAGACGGAGAGAGGAGGTGTGAAGAAAAGGGGGAATAATGTGACGGATGTCGGCTATTCGCTGTCAGACAAAACGACTTAACTGCTACAACTTTAACACCACCCTCCGTGCACGCTCACAGCTGTGGAAAAACACAGCTGCATCACTCAGGAGGTCAACCACAGGTTTTCAAACATGGAGTTTGTTTTCCAGCCAAAATCAGCTGATTAAGCTTCAGCACTGACGTCCACACGGAGACGAGTTCAGGTGTTTCTGCCAGTTTTCCTTTGTTCGGATGTTTCGTCTACATGGAAGCGACGTTCAGGGATGCAGGTTTTTTAACAGGGTTCCAAACTGAATAGATCTGAAAATGTCACCGTTTTGTTTCCGATGATGCCATAACTCCACCTCTCCCTTTACCTGCATGTGCAAACCTGGCCCACAGGTACGACAGGGAGGGCTACAGTGCTGCGCTCGTACTGCAGAAGCTATGTGACCCAAAGCAGAAGTTCCCCCTCATCAGCCCACACTGATGTCTCCTGTGTAGCTCGACTCGCCAGCATTTTCTTCTGTATGCGTTTGTTTACTTTGCAAGAGCTTCTGAGCATGCTCATTGTCTTCTTCTCCAGCAACGTTACAGCGTCACTTACAGGCCTGGTTCCCACCATGGCTACTGTAATACTGACACCCGAGTATAATGTACTCAGGTATCAGTCAGAACTCCCTTCATCAACTGAACTTTATTCAAAACTCTACATAAAGACTCATTGCTAGTAAAAAAAAAACAGCATGATTAACTGACCTGGTCTGACCTCTCAGATCTCCACATAGACCTTCTAACATCACCAGATCACAGCTTATTACATCTGACAAAATATATCTGAAAACATACGACTTAGCCTGAAAGATGACGTAATAGTGCTTTCTAATGTCTTCAAGTCTTCAGTTGCCGTATTGGAGCCTTTTAATCGGCGATTCCTCTAATAAGCTTGGAGTTCTGACCAGATAGGTCACACAGTTAAAACATGTTTTAATGTCACTATTTGAGGGTTGAAGCAACGATGTGAAGTAAGCTAATATGCTAAATTAGCCAAACATTTTACCTGATGTTGTGCAAGGTGTAAAATTATAAAAAAAAAAAGAATAAAACATTGTTTTAACCCCAAAAATCAATTTTATTCAAGCAGTTTCATGAAACATTTGTAAAAACATCTTTTTCAAGTGACATGTCTTTAAATGTGTGTGTGAGTTAGAGGGATGGCCGGCCACAGTCCACTTCATCTGATTCTTAATCATTCATCCTATAAAATATTGACATGCGGCTGCACATTTCTAGAAGAGATTTTAATGTTATGTAAGGCTATTAACCTGACGTTAGCGTGAAGCTATAGCAGTGTTAATCTGATTGTATGCTAGCACTAGATTAGCTTTAAGACAATGTGGGGAAACCAGGTCATATTTAGTTTTCAGTGAGTGTATTAAGGGACGCCACATCGACTCACTTCATCAAGATTTTCACACTGGAGCTGAAAATAAACTATAAAGGTGCTCAAAGACAAGCTCGGTGTCCATGTTACTTAGTGCTGATGAAGCTAGCGCTACATGATCCAGTTTTATTTAAAAAGGCGGCTAGCAAGGCTGCTAGCTGGTTTTAAAGTATCTACAGCAGGAACGTGTGGAGAAATAGATCTGATTCATAAGAGAAAGATATCAGAATAAAGAGGAAGAAGATTTCTGACTTTTAAGTAAAATAAAAGGACACAGATGAGGTCAGCAGACCTGAAAGCTCCCAACATGGAGCTAGCCACATCAGGATCCAGTCTACCACCACCACCAGACAACAGACCAGAACCGATCCCCCTACTACCACATCATGATCCAGTCTACCACCACCACCAGACAGCAGACCAGAACCGATCCCCCTACTACCACATCAGGATCCAGTCTACCAC
>JBAFTB010000024.1:1431039-1443220 GCA_037177355.1 Melanotaenia trifasciata
CCTTTCCGTTAGCATCTACATGGAGCCGTTAGCCTTTCCGTTAGCATCTACATGGAGCCGTTAGCCTTTCCGTTAGCCTTTCCGTTAGCATCTACATGGAGCCGTTAGCCTTTCCGTTAGCATCTACATGGAGTCGTTAGCCTTTCCGTTAGCATCTACATGGAGCCGTTAGCCTTTCCGTTAGCATCTACATGGAGCCGTTAGCCTTTCAGTTAGCATCTACATGGAGCCGTTAGCCTTTCCGTTAGCATCTACATGGAGCCGTTAGCCTTTCCGTTAGCATCTACACGGAGCTCCTCCTTGCTAGCTGCTGGGTTGTTAGTTTTAAATGTGCATTCACTTCTTTGTCTCTCTCTGGGAGATGGGTGGGGGGGAGGCTGGGCCCAGTTCTAACTACGGAAGCCCATTGAGACCATTTGTGGTGCACATCAAAGGGGGGAAAATACAGTTTTTCATTAAAAATAAATCTTAATAAACAGAAAATAGGAGTTAAATGGATTTATCTCCCAGCCCTAATTAGACGACTGCATCTCAGCACTTTTGAGATGTTCCAGTTTCATTTCTTCTAGAAGGAAGCAGGAAGTTTAGGGCTGGAAAACTGGAGTTCTTGTCCTCTAAGATCAGCCTTACCCGCCCTAGATGGATGTGGTAAAGCTAGAATATTGTCTGCGTTGTGCCTCCCACTCCTGCTGGGACACAGTCTGACATGAAGGCCTATCTGTTTCAGAGAGCAGCGCCCACGCCGTCATCTCTGTTTCTGAGCAGTCACGTCTTCACACTCTGACACTCTTATTTGCCTTTTGGAAGGAAAACGTGAGTGGAACAAAACGATTACATCACCAGATGCTTTAAACCGCTGTTGTGTGATCATGAGCAGTGTGATGGATTCCCCCACACCGGCCGGTCTGCTAACCAAATGTCACCCACCAGCGGATTTTACTGTAACAGCAGCATATTACAGGATTTTAAAACCGAAGGGGAGCTTTCTGTTGACTATTTGAATCATTTGTGTGTCATCAGGATGTTTGTCATGGGGAAACTGATTAACAGCTGCGTGAGATGCTCTGCAGGTCTGCTGGTAACCTGTTTTCAGTGTGTAAAGGTGCTTTTTAACATGAAGTAATAATCAAAGATGTTGTTGAGCCCCTGGTGGTGTTTCATTCTACTTTGTGTTCATGTCCACATAGCAAACCATCTGAACTGTTAATGTTTTAATTAAACTTATGAATATGTGGAAACAATGTGTAGCTGCAGCTGGTTCCTCACCTGTAAGTATGCTGCAAACAGGCCGTGTGTTTCTCTTCCAGGGCTGCAGCTCACACATTTTTATAACCAGACAGAACTGTTTGTGTGATTAAAGGCTTGAATTGGGTCAAATTTACTTCTGCAGCACATTGTTGAAGTTGACCGAGCAGCTGAACAGTCAGTGAAAACGTGAAGCCAAAACAAGCTCATAAGAAATGAACAGGAGGTTAAAATAAACGTGTACAAGTAAGGAAATGAATAATTGGTGGATTATTTCTCCCCTTTAATAACCCTAGCTGCTGTTGTATTCTGTAGGGTTGGAAAGCCTGAGCAGTCTCTTTTACAACCAGATAGAACTGGTAAGGATGAAGCTTCAGTAGAACGAGCTACACAGTTAAACATGGAGGCAGAGTCCCCTCAAAAATGAGCCAGAATCCCCTGGAATGTTCTCCTGTTGGGGTTCACTTGGTTAGGGATGCAAATACTACAATAATCAACCAAACCTTTCACCTTGATTATGGGATGCTTTCTCTGCAGCATCATTTAATGCAGTGTTAGAAAATTCATTTCCATCCAGATTTCCATAATTCCAACATCTTGTACTGCAACCTTGAACTGGAATAAGTGGTATTAAGAACAAATGATGTGTCTTGTATTGGTAACAGGAGCGTTGGACCAGTGCTTACAGTGGTGTCTGGAACAGTATGAAGGTCTGGACTCTGTGGTGGCCAGACCTTCATACCTGTCTTTAAGTCCAGGTTGTAACCAGGTTGTAAGTGGTGTGCTTGCGTTGGGTCATCTGGACGTCACCTCCTGCATTTCTGAAATTAATGCGGTTGGTTTGAGTTTTCTAAGCCGTGTTGGAACTGACTCCCATTCCCTTTTCCTTCTCAGGAAAGTCCAAGCAGAGCTCGTCGTCATCGTTGGAGAACCAGCACAGCTACTCATGGTACCAAAACGCTGCTGAGAGTGACAGGAAGCCGCTCGCCCAGACCACCACCCTGAAGACTGGGTCCAAGGCAGAATCCACCTATGACTCCTGGGATGTTATTATGGGTCTCCGCCCACCTTCGCCCACACAGGAACCTCGTAATCCTGCCACTACGCTCTCTTGGACCTCAACGGGCATCGGTGCAGGAAGCCTGGACCCGGTGCAGACCCGGCACGAGAAGCCCCCCTCCCCTCCACGGCTTCAAAGCCTGAGTGAGAGCGACAACCTGGTGGGGACATCTGACCTTGTTGAGACGTCATATTTCTCCCAGACTTCCAGCTCATTATCACTTGAAAGAAACTCTAACTGTCGGACATACAGGAGGCCCAACAAACAGGTTTCTGGCAAAGCCTCGGACTCCAGCGGTTTTACCAGCGCCGTTTTTGGCTCAGATCTTCCCAAATCCACAACCGACGGCAACAATAGCAAAATGATAGCAAAACAAGGAGGTGGAGGCAGTCGGGGCAGGGCGAGGGACTACACGGTGCTGCAGCCGTCCTCCATGTCAATGTGCAACGTCACCATCCCGGACCGGGCGGTGGACGACTTTACTACTGATGCAGCGCCGGTGAGTGGCAGCAGCGGCAGCACCAGTTCTACCAGTACAGCACAGCTGGGAGAGTCGGGATGGCAACGGAAGAAGCCCGAAGCCCAAAACTCAAGGTAGGAATTTCACTTATTTCATTTTCTGTTTTTTATTTTTGTTCTTGTTATGTATTGAAGACTTGTGGACAGTTTTTGCTCCGTGGAAACATCTGATTTCCTTGACCTGTTCTCTGTGCAGGTTTCGGCAGACCCAAACCAAGTCCAAGAAGGACAGTAAGCCGAACCTCTTCGGCTTCGAAGACGCAGACTCTCACATGGACGAGAGCAGTACCGACAGCACAGACGGCCGGTCCAGTTACAAAATCAAATACTTCGGCTTCGATGACATGAGCGACAGCGATGGTGCTGAAGACGACAACAGCGGCTCCAAAGAAAGGAGGAGGGCCAAGAAGACGTCCATCTCCAAGGTAACCACGGCGGTTACCATGGAGGAAACGCCGGAGGATGATTTCCTGGATCCATTTGAGACGCTGGAAAACAGAGAAAGGCCAACAGTCAAGGAGAGCAAGAAGAACTCTGTGAGGCTGGAGAGCAGAATACAAGGAGGTGAACACACACACACACACACACACTACACCAACCCCATCAACCCACACTACCACCCACCAAGCTGTAGGGATCAGAGTTTTATTCCGTGATCAGTCAGCACTGATCTGGATCTTTAAGATCTTTGATCCTCATTCATCGACCTTCTGAAATGTGCTCCTAAGTCCTGCTTACAAACTTTTTGCGAACATTGTGGAATTCACGATAATCTTTGTCTTGTAGGAACAAATCCTACGAACATTCAGGAGAACGCTGATGAACATCTTTTCTACAGCCGTTTAGCAAAGCGACTTACGTAGGCAGTAGCGTCAACGGTCCTGCCGAAGGACCCGACTGGAAGGTGTCCCCTGTGGGATTCGAACTCGGGTCTCCAAACCGATGCCCTGACAAATGAGCTGTCCACCACAAACCAAATCCAATTTCCAATTTTAAAAGATTTTTTTCCTTTCTTTCTTAAAAATCATACTAAACTTAAAAGTTTTGCATGCAGATGTGTTTGTTTTATTTATTTATATGACTGACAGCAGAGTAAACAACATCGTAACGGTTCCACCGTAGGATCGGCTTCCTGTCCTGCATAGAGAAGCAGCACCGCTGCATCCGTGAGCTCTTTATCTGGATCCTGATCATACGGGATCCGCTGTGGAAATAAGTCCCCTGATGTAGGTCGTCTCTAAACGAGGGTGTTTGGCCGTAAGTTCTGCAGCGTTCCTCACCGTGGTTGTTTGCAGCTCCAGGCGTGAGTGACGGCTCACTTCTCTGTACATCGTCGTGGTGCAGAGGGAGGTGCAGAGGGAGACCTGAGTCCTGCTAACTGTGGAAACCCAAGGAGAACATGTGAGGTGCATATCAATGCGAGAAAAATCCTGATTTTCATAAATCAACAGAAACAGAAAATTTGATTTATCGACTTTATTGGTTAATCGCCCTGCATGTAGTTAATTTATTTAAAATGTTATAATTTCCTTCAGGGGAAAAAACAAACTATTTTTCTTCATTCAGGAGCAAGTTGGAGTCCAGACAGATTTAATTCTGTTTCTGGTCTTCCTAAAACCATCGGTTCGTTCCCTCCTCAGTAGGAAGAACATCGCCCCATAAATGTCCGAGTCTGCTGAGACTCAGATCCAGCTGAATGTGGTGTTACGGTACGAACAGCTTCGTGATGTATGGACACGTTAAATCTCGAAGATTTCCAGTAAACAAACCCTTACTTACAACTTCAGAGCAAATTTACGAGGATTCATGAGGCCCAGGCTGATGGCGAGTCCTGAACTGACCCAGGTGGTTAAACCGCTGCAGGTGAAGCACCATAGCAACCAGGTGGATGTCAGACCTGCTCCTGAAACACCCGAGGAGACGGGAATCAGGAAGTGGAACGAGACAGATGTCCGTCAGAGCGTGTGGGGGGGGGGGTTGCATGAGCTGCTCTGCATGATGTAGCTGGTGGTGTTATAAATAAAGCTTTATTTCATGTAGATGGAAGTGGGCAGACTCTGACTCAGGCGTTTCGTCGACTCGTGTACACGCTGCCGAACGCTCTGCTGCAGGAATCATTAAGAGTCAAACTGAATCTGTGACGTACTGATGATGTTTGCAACTTGACCTGCTTAGTAGGAAGGTGTGTTTTCACTGGTTTGATGAGTAGAAGCAGATGTGTCAGACTCTGCCTCAGACTCAGTCCCAGATGAAACCTCGACATGTTGCGGTCTTTTAAAAGCTGCGTCTGATTCCAGCAAAGATGGAGGACATTTCCTGTTGCTCTGTGTGTGTGTGTGTGTGTGTGTGTGTGTGTGTGTGTGTGTGTGTGTGTGTGTGTGTGTGTGTGTGCGCGTGCATGGAAACATCCTCGGGTTGTCGTAGATGCAGTCATTGTGAAGGTTTTCGCTCATCCCGACTGTTTGAACATCTTGCTGACCGTGTGTGTCTCTTTTTTCCTGCAGATGTCCTGGACTTCTCTGAAGACGACCTCAGGGTGGTGGCCAGCGGCCCCAGGAGGCCCCCGCTGGGCAAACCGGCTGACAAGAACCCGGATACCTTCCGCAGGATCTTTAGTGCACATAAGAAGGTCAGACACCACATCACCTTCACACAGTCACGTGACTGCTTGGAGGCAACTGTGTTTATTCACCGACACACACCTTTAACTGCTGTCACCATGTGGGGAAGAAGCAGGGTGTCGTTCTTTCATGAGATTTCATTTTACTTACTAGTTTCTGGTGAACTGATGCTTTGTAGGACCAGGAAATGGACTGAGGTTTGAGAAAATAAGCTCAGAAGATTTAAGATGTTGGTGAATCTTCTGTAAATGTTTGCAGGTTACAGATACTCCAGAGTGCAGACGTACCCTGGTACGATTGTTATTGAGAATAATCCGGATTAACTGTGTAAATGTGTGATCTGGAACTAAATAGGGGCGGCGTGGCTCAGCAAGGTAGAGCGGTTGTCTTGTAACTCGATGGTTGCTGGTTCGATCCTCGGCAGAGTCGTGTGCATGTCGAGGTGTCCTTGGGCAAGACACCGAACCCCTAACTGCTCCTGAGGTCGTGGTCGAGCGCCTTGCATGGCAGCTTCCGCTGTCAGTGTGTGAATGTGTGTGTGAATGTGTGTGTGAATGTGTGTGTGAAGGATGATGTAAAGCGCTACATAAATACGGACCATTTACACGCTTCCTGCTCCAGTAGAAAACCTCTCGTCCAGTCTGTGATGCTGGAACAGAGAAAGTATCCGTCAGGTTTTCTCATCTGTATTTTCCTAACGGTGGAAAACGTTACACACTCTGAAATGGCTGCGTCGGCTCTCTGTGTGTTTCAGACTGCTTCGTAGGACTTGATGGTCTTGAACCTTAGATTAGAAGCTTGGGGTCCTCTGGTACCGGCCTTTAATTTGTTCTGAAAGCCGGAGCTGAACCCCAGGACAATCCTACCAGAGAACCTCGGAGCTGCAGGACTCTTAATGTTGCTGTAAAGAGGATCAGGACCTTTTAGCTTTGCTTTTAACTGTTTTATTTTTCATTTTGTTTTAGTCTATTTTATTTTGTATGGTTTATTTCATAATTATTTTATAGATTTATATTGAATTATTTACTTTCATATTTATTTATTTTACCACCTATTTATGTGGTTCAGTGTTTTTATTGTTTTACCCACGTACATTGTCTTTTGTTCTCCTTTATTTATTTGGTCTCGTTGTCTTTAACACACCGTCTTTAACTCTGAGTTTTCCTGAGGCGGGTCCTTCATGCCGGCTCTGCTCGGTCTGCAGGGTAGTGATGGCTCTTGTCTGGGTGGCTGGGGTCCTGCACTGCAGCCCTGTGGACCCCGGCCTGCCCTGATCGTGGCTGACCTTGTGCTCATGGTGGCTCCTGATGTGAACAGATCCCCGAGGTAGCGTTTCCTCACAGCAGCATCAAGCCAGATGTTTATTTCCATCTTAATATTCAGTTAGAGACTGAAGCTAGAGGTTAGTCTGTTTGTGTAAAATAGGATGGGGGGGTGGGGAGTTGTGTGTGTGTGTGTGTGAGTGCTTTGTGCAACTTGTGGTATGAAAAGTTCTTTATAAATCAGTTTGAATTTGTATAATGTAACGTAAAGTGTAATGTTTTTACAGTTTCATTCTGCTGAGCATCTCTGGTGTTCTGTTTCTGAATGACGAAGTGATCCTCTTCTTCTACGTAGCAGCTCTAAGTTGCTCTGATATGGTTCAGATATAATCTTTTATGTAAATGACTGGTTTTGAGGGATCTTTAAGATGAATAATGGTGGTGTTTAATACCATGATTAATAGTGGAACTGAGTAAAAGTGACGTCTCTAGCAGAGTTTTTACCTGCTGCTCTTGAGGAGTTGGTGTTGTTGGTTTAGTGGTTCCTGTTTGGTGTTTGGATTTTCTGTTACCTTTTAAACCGGATGAACTCATTCATTTCTGACCAGAACGACCACTTTTTTCCTCGTGTGTGATCATGGCTTTGGTTTTTAAGCAGTGATATCTCTAGTTTGGCTCATACAGAAGTAAACAGGACGAGCTGCTGGTCCAGCTTCGGTCCCGGAGGTTTTAGATGTCTCCCTGATCCAACACACCTGATTCAAGTTAAATGGATTAAGTGCTGTGCATGCATGGTGACCCATTAATCTGATTCAGGTGTGTTGCAGCAGGAAACTCAGGTGGTAGAGCAGGGCGTCCAATGATGGGAAGGTTGGTGGACCCCATTTCCCCCGTCATCTGTCCTTGTGTCCTTGTTAAGACACGCCACCCTTCTTGAATCCCGTGTCGGCATCGCTGACGTATGAATGAGTATGAATGTTCGGTGGTGGTCGGAGCCGTTGGAGCTGATTGGCTGCCATGTTTCGGGACAGCTGTGCTACACGTGTGGCTGTTATCACCAGGTATGAATGAGGAGTGAATGAATAAGGGATCCAGTGTAAAGTAATGAAGTACAATATAAATTTAATCCATTGTTATTGTTGTTGTTTGTCATGGAGGACTGAGTTTAAACACCCCTGGTCTAAAACTTGATGATTTCTGTAACATAATTAATGTAAAACTGTGATGTTTGACTCTGGACCCCTCAGAGGAAATACATCCATCAGGTTGGAGGTCTTTGGTCTGGATGTAGCTGCAGGGACGAGGCTGTCCTCCTACGTCCAGTCAGACTCAGTCCTGAGTGTGTTGGTGTGTGTCGGCAGAGCAGGGGGTATGGTGAGAGGGAAGATCCACCCCCTCATGCTCCTATGGTTGCCCCCGGGTTCAGGTGCAGGACTGGCTGGAGATCCGAGAGACAGATCGATGTCATGAGTTCCTCCAGTGGAAGCCACAGCTAACATGTTTCCAGTGAGCGAAACCATCAGGCTGAAACCAGAGAGGATGCTGTGTGACAGCAGCGGCGGGACAGTCTGTCTGAAGCAGCTGGACTCAGAACATAGAGGTTGTAGGCCTGTTATGTGAAAGGGGTGGAGGTGATGGGTGGATGGGAAACCATTACACTTGATATTTATGCACGAGGAGCAGATGCGGTGATCTGGATCAGAAAACAAGGCAGAATTTCCCCCAACAGACGTGACAGAGCTGTTGTGGTCAGATATAAGGAGGCGTTAACGCGTCGTATCGCTGTAAAAACACAAGCTGAAGGTGTAGTTGTTACCAGCTGGAGAAAACGGGTATGATGTTACCTGAGAACACCACCTGCACCATCATCTGCCTCCCAGGCAGCCCTGAGATGACTGTTGTGAACTGGATCTATACTAATAAAGCTGAATTGATCTGAGCACTTTGTGGGTCCAGCACGCGTTCGTGGCTGGCTTCAGCGGTAACGGAGGGATGGTTCTGTCTGGCTGGGAAAGGCCGTCCTCCTGCGTCTCAGCCGGTTTCTGCTGCTGCAGCGTTCACCACCGGCGTCGTGTCCTCACGGAAACTCCCGGATAAAAACTCCTCCACGCTCTGCGCTCGACTCGGAAAGTTTAAAGTCAAAGTGTTTTTTTTCCTGTGTTTCCTTTTATAGTTTGAAGATTTAAAAAGTTATTGAATTACTTTCCCAGAGACTAAACAAGTCTTCACCTCGTTACTGATCAGGTTTCATGTTTACTCATAACAGGAATTTTTAGAGGAAATGTTGATGTTTGAGGTCATTACATCACTTCCTCCCTCACCAGAGAAGACGTGGGAGTATAATCCTGCTTTTTGTCTGTTTCGGGAGTGAAGAGAGAAAAGATGGCTCAGATATGATCTGCTCCACACGGCATGTATTCATCCTGCTGACTTGTTACCTTATAGCTAATAAATCCACAAATTTCCATCTTAGACTTCATAGATTTAATTTAATTCTGATATTTTACATAGAGATTTACGGGGATGTTTAACTGCTGTCAGCTCGCTGGTTTCTGAACTTTTCTTCATATAGAGGTACGTTTTAAATAAGTTTGCAATACGCTGCCTTTAAATCATTTATTTTTTGCACTTAAAGAAAATCCAGTATTTCACACGATGATCAGAGGAACCTTTAAATATTTAGAAGTTATTTTAAATGTACATACGTGTACATTTGTACCACACACTCCCCTCATCATACAAGCTGGAGTCTCGTCCGTGACATCAGAAAGATGGAGAACAACGAACCAGTTCGCTCACATAAAAAATGAGGAATTACTGTTTATAAAACTACAGTTTTTTTTTCTTCTGCGTTGTTTTCATGTTTACAAAATCCACCCTGCAGCCAGACTGGAGGATCTGGTGCCCTGGACCAGATCCTCCAGTCTGTTCTGCTGTTTCAGCATTGGAGCGCTTTGTGTGTGTGTGTGTGTGTGTGTGTGTGTGTGTGTGTGTGTGTGTGTGTGTGTGTGTGTGTGTGTGTTACTGTTGCCCACCTTCCTCCATCATCCTCATCTGCACCATGCTGCTGAGCAGCAGGTGGGTGGGGGTGGGGGTGTGGCTGGATTTAATTTGCTGTGTTGATGTTCCAGCTCATCCTCAAACTCCTCTTTTGTCTCTGCTTATTAACCCTGCGGTGAGACCCCCCCCCCCGTCCCCTCCACCTCACTTCTACGTCCCTCAGCCAACTCTGTCTGTCTTCTTTCTCCGTCCAGCACCTCCCTCTCTCCATCTTTTGTTTCCATCATGAATGTCCCGGCAGCCGCCATCCACAGGTTTGGCAAAGAGGACGGGGGACGAGCCAAGGATGAGGGTGGTGTGTGTGTGTGTGTGTGTGTGTTTGTTTTAATTGTGTCCTGCTATTTAATCAGCGCCAGCGGCCTCTCATCAGCTTCATGTGCATCTAGTTATCCTGCCCCCCCCTCGCTAACCTCAGCGTGTCTCCTCTTCATCTTGTTTACATGAAGCTGCAGGATTGTAACAGAAGTTAACCAAACACACTTTTTACTTCATTACATTTACATCGATTCTGCAGAAATGCAGTGAAGTAACAGACCAGTTCGGCTTATTAATCCATCCATGAAACTCAGTAGCTCCGGCCAGCCTGCTCAAATCTTCAAACACCCCCTTTCACTGTGGTCCCCGTGTCTGAGTAACTCATTCATCCAAATAATCAGCACATAACTTAGTTTCATGACCACTGACCCATGAAACGCGCTGATGCAGCCCATTAACCGACACCAGAATCACCCAATCCGATACTGGAAACTCCTTCTGGTTCTGAACCAGTGGAAGCAGCGACCTGTCAGAGCCGGGAGGAAAAAAAGAAACGGCGAGGAGCAGAGCAACCGCACCAAGGAAGAAGAAACTGCCAGATGTTTGCCTTCAGCACCATCCATGATGAAGGCGCTGATGATGATGATGGTTTGCATCAGCATCACGTTTGTAATTTTTGAGCTTGGACGTGTCAGTGAGATCCAGACACGGCTGTCTGATTGATGCCGTTACGTTCTAGAGGAAGTGGACATCCATAAACAGGGAGGCTGCAGAATGAAAAATATCAGTTAAACATGTTCAGTGTGTGTGTGTGTTCATTTTACAGTCTCCCACCAAAGCCGTGTACAACGCCAGACACTGGACTGTGGAGAGTGAAGAGGAGCCTCCTCCACCTTTCTTCTCACGGTCTCATGCAACACCTGTAAGCCTTCACAAACAGTCCTTAGTACCGGTCAGATGCTCTAACGTCAGGTTGCACATGCAGCCATCTCACAACTACTTCCCTCCATCTTTCCAGGCCTCAGTCACAGCTGGAGGCTCCAATAAGGAGCCGTCTGACTCCCAGAAGGACGATGGCGTTTTCAAGGCTCCGCCTCCGCCTCCTAAAGTCACAAAGTGTGTCAAGGTCCCGACAGATCCCTGCCAGGACACTGTCACTGCACTCAAGTGTCACAAAGAACACAAGGAGGTAAACAAAGCCTTTCCTCTCTGCTGGAGCTGTCTCTTAAAGATGTTGGTGCATAGAAGGGGCGTAACTTCCCACAGCTGCTGTGGTGTCTGGGAAATGTATGCTGTGGAAATGTGGCTAACATCAGTGTAACACCTCACCACCTGAAGCTCATTCCTTACTGTCCAGTTCCAGTCATGCATGCAAGCATTCTTTCTTCCCAGCTGTATACGGTGGTCCAGCACGTGAAGCATTTCAACGATGTGGTGGAGTTTGGAGAAAACCAGGAGTTCACTGATGACTTTGAGTACCTAGCTACCGGCCTAAAGACTGGACAACCTCTCAACACACGGTGCCTTAGGTAAGAAAACGGCTCCAGACTAGCTCTGCGTTGGTTGCACTGGTGCACTTTTTGATGAAGCTGCATATTTTCCAGCATGATTATTTACATTATTGTCAACAAGTATGAGGTTCAGGAATGTGTTTATCAAGACTTCTTATCAAACCAGTTTTATTTTTTCCAAATTCTATTCTTGTGTTTTATCATGTATTTATACTTTTTATTTATTATTGTTACTTCGTTATAGAGCACTTTTTTGGGGGGTCAGAGATGGAGGGATGGCCTGTAGGAAAGGGCCAGCTGCATGGAGGAGATGTAGGATCTATATGCAAACTAGCTGTAGGATCTCCACAGGAACCAGCTGTAGGATCTATGCGGGAACCAGCTGTAGGATCTCTACAGGAACCAGCTGTAGGATCTATACAGGAACCAGCTGTAGGATCTCTACAGGAACCAGCTGTAGGATCTATGCAGGAACCAACTGTAGGATCTATGCGGGAACCAGTAGGATCTATGCAAGAACCGGCTGTAGGATCTATGCGGGAACCGGCTGTAGGATCTATGCGGGAACCGACTGAAGGATCTATGCAAGAACCAGCTGTAGGATCTATGCAGGAACCAACTGTAGGATCTATGCGGGAACCAGTAGGA
>JBAFTB010000024.1:1565761-1583387 GCA_037177355.1 Melanotaenia trifasciata
AGAGGTGGACAGAGGAGGTGTCAGTATGTTCTGATGAGGAAGGAAAGAGGATGTGTTAAGGTCCCTGACTGAGCTGCAGGGTGACAGAGTGAGACAGAAAGACATGGTCTCATGGAGGGTGTGGTCTGTTGACCTGGAGACGGGATGAGGGGTAAAAAGCTCCTTTGTTGTCATGGATTCTAACGGACTTAAAGTTTTTGCCTGTTTCTACAGATTTTCTGTTTTTTCTGGTTATGATTTGATATTAACGCTGCTCTTGGTTTTATTCAAAGTTTCTGTTCAAAGTTTTTAGTTGTTTGTTTAGTTTACTTTTAATGTTCTCATCGTTTTTGAAGTAAACACTGCTAGCCACCTGACCACACCTTCACTGTGCTCGGAGACAAACTGAATGAGGCTTGTACACAGTTTACGATTTACAGATGTAATGTAGGTTGTAAAAGCTACCAGCTTCTCTTGAGTTGGATTTCTTACATCAGGTGCCATCTGATGCTAATGACCAACACAAGCTCACAGCTGCAGTGGCACAATGGATCTTAATACCTGTCGTATTATCTCCACAGTTCAGTGATTCTTGTGCAGTTTGCTGGAGCCAAACTGGCTGATGGTGTAGGTGATTTCAGCAGATGCTCTTTTCATTTGCAGACTGGTGGTGTAGGAGGAAGAGGAGCTCAGGATCTTATGTGTGGATGTAAGAACATGGTGCTCGGCTTCAGGACCAGCTGCTATTTGCCTCTGCAGCTCTCAGTCTTTCTGCTGATGATGTTTGACGCCATAGGAACATATTTTGTCTTCATATAAACAATGAATCAGGCAGGTTTGTGGTTTTCATGTAGACTTTTTCTTGTTTTCCAGCAGGTCACTTATTTGGATGTTTAATTATGATAATAGCTCTGCTGTACTTACCATTCCACTTTGCTTCTTTTAGATTCGGAGGGTAATGTCATCCAAAGTCCTGTTTGCCATAAATCTTACTGGCTGGTGTTTTGCAGCTGTTTAAAGCTCCATATTTTTCAATCCAATGTAAATGCATTCTGGCTCAGGATCAGCATAAATGAGTCTGTTTAAACACAGCAAACGTGGAGGCTAATCTGTCACAACAGCTGACCTTGACTGGCCAGCAGGAGCAGCGTCACTGATGGAAAAGCCCCTAAAAGTTGTTCATGCTTTTTTTTCCAAAGATATTTTTTCCAAATTTTTCTCCTCAAAATTGCATTTGATCTTGTTATTTTACATCAGCTTGCCTGGGGGCCGTTTCCACACCCCTCTTATCTGTTTTTATACTTATTCAAATAGTTCTGGTTGTTCTGATTAACTGTTGATGATAAAAGCTGCATTTAAAGCAACAGTGTATTAGTTACTGACACAAAGCTTCCGGATGCACATTTACTTACTTCTCTTTCCTCTATATGTTTTTTTTTCTACAAAGGTCACTTCACACATTCTCAGCTTTTCAGTCCTTGTGTCATAACTGATGTGCCTCCTGCAGCAGGACACTGTCAGTCCCTCTGATGGAGAACCACAGTGACGACGCCTCCACTTCTTCTTTGTTTCGCTTCTCCTCTACCTGCCTTTTATGACATTAACATGCTACAAACAACCAGCGCTGCTCCCAGTACCACAAACACACTCAATAAAAGCCAGATTGATTTATTGATGTACTTATTTACTTTTTCTTATTTTTAAAGTTCTTATAAGTTACTAGTTGTTTTCTGGGGGAACCGGTTCGTATGTTCTCCTCATGTTTACATGGGTTCTCCACCAGCTTCCTCACAGTCCAAAGACATGATGTTAGGCTGATTTTCTTGGGAGTGAATTTGAGTCTCACTAAATGTTTGTCTCTCTGTTTGTTGGTTCAGGGATGGACTCCATCCTCCTTTTAGATTTTTAGAATAATCCATTATCGTGAGACAACAGCGTTAAAACAGATGTGACGGTATCGGCTTTGATGAGTCTCGAATATTTAAATTAATGAATTTTATTAATGTGAGTTTTTTCTTAACAGCTTTATGTTTATCTCTATGTTCAGTGTCAGTGTGAGTTAATGTAAGCGTCTCACCGACATTTTGTTCTCCTCAATTTATCTGGAAGACACAATTAAGGAAAATAATTGGAGGCAAAGACTGTAAACGCAGCCATTGATTATCTGGAAAACTATAAAGCCATTATCATCATTTAAAATGATTGCTCAATATCAATTAACACACGTAAGAAAACAGCTTAAAAAATTGAGATGCAGTTATGCAGAAATGACCTAAAATTTAATTTAAAAAAGAAGTCAGAGGGGGTTTGTTATGTTACCCAGAGCCAGAGACTTAATTAAACTGATTTCAGTTATTAGCATTCTTGTGTAGAGAGTAAGATATCCAGGTCACCACGTCTCTCTGGGAGGCAGGCGTGTGTGCTTCAGTTCAACATCAATGTAAAGAATAATCTTTGTTCTTGCATTTAAAATAACTCAAATCGTCTCATACATGTGTTTAAAATCCCTGTGGGGTTTATCCACCGCTGATTTGCCACATGGGCAGCTTGAAAGATAAATGACACCTCCTGTATTAGCACTGATTAAGCTCCTAATAGGAATGGATTTTCCTGTTTGAGGGCAGTGAAAGGACGGAGGCCAGTACGTATAATTGCACTGACTGTGTGCAGAAATCATCTTTTTCTGTCAATCAGTAGTCAAAGAAGTGATAGAATGTGTAAAAAAGCCTGGTTTGTCCTCTAGATTTCCTTTGGAAGTCTTGAAAGTAAAACCTAATGAGATAAAACAGCAGAATGTTAAACATTTTACTTCAGTACTTTGTCTCACACGTCTTTATTTTAAGTCTTTTCACCATGAAAAGACTTAAAATGAAAGTTAAATTGCTGCTGTCAGATATGAAACATGGATTATGTGAAATGATCAGCGTTGCTGTCGCTGTCCTTGGTGCTGAAAGGAAGCAGCTGATGGACGAAGGAAACGTTTAATCAGGACTGTTTTATGTTTGTTTGTTTGTTTCATTAAGATGGGGAAATATTTATCTTTGTTTATTTTTTCTCTTGTTTTTAAGATGGTAAAGTTTGAATCACCACAAATTTTTGTTGTTTTTATCTTACTGTTTATCTCAGTGGCTTTGGAGCATTTTTCATGTCAAAATTAAAATTTTTAGGTCAAACTCTACAACAATTACAGCGTTCGGACATGTAGCATTAGCTTTCTCTGCTACTTCATGTTATTATTATTGGCGTTGGTCATATCAGTCAAAGTTAACTTACAACTGCAGAATAGTCAATTCCCATAAACCTAATAGTCCTCATTTCATTGCTTAAGTCTTAAAAACAAAAGTTAAACTCGTTATTAGAATCTGTCAAGCAGATTTTAAACATTTCTTCATAACATCTTCCTGGAAAGTCTCTAAATTCTCAGCTGACCCTCAGCTTTCACTAAATCCAGTAGAGGAGTTTTCTGTGCCTGGAGGTGGGGGGTGTACAACCAGCATCCACAGACTCACATGGCTCTGCTAGCAGCCATGGAGGCCGGATGCAGAGGGTGGATTCACCGCTCGAGGGGACACTCTCCTCGCTACATGGCACGGGATGAAATCCGATGTGAATGAAAATATGTGGCCAGACAGACAGGAGTGATTTAGTATGTTCAGTTACATAAGGTACAGTAACATGTTTGTTGTGTTACGGTACACAACTCCACCCGGGTTGATACCTTCAGTTTGTTGTGTTTAAGTGACTAAGTGTTTGTTTTTTGTACAATGCTTTGAACTGATGACTGTAAGTGTTTGATGTGTAAATGTGAAACAGATGTGATACAGATGTTACTCCACCAACAGTAACGTTTAACTTTACTCTAGTTTTCATAAGGCTGTACACTGAGTGTGTAGCGCTGGCTTAGTGTCTCTGAGATCTGATTTTTGTATTCGAAAACACAGATTAGACTGAAAACTTGACCTTGTTCACACTCACTGGTGACAGGACTTTTTATTCTTATGGCTCTGACAGTTTCATGGATGTAAATACTTTCTTTTGAGGAATGAAGGATTTAATTTTAGGCTTTAACCAGTTTTCCACCAGGTTCTGCAGTTTAAAAAACACACTAGAAAAACTGTTAAAAGTTTTTTAATTACATTTTAGAGTTTTAAAAATGTATTTTAAAATTAAAAAAATTAAAAATCTTCTAACTTGAAGATATTTATTATTAGTTTTTTGGAGGAATTTGTGTCCATTCCTGCAGCTGCTTAACAGTCTGTGGATGTATTTATTCCTCCATCTTATTATTCCTTTATACAGCTTCCCATTCCCAAAAAAAGACCCACAGGAGACATTTAACGTAAACATAAAACGTGCATGTGACTAAAAAGTGTCTGAGTCCCTCCTCATGATGCTCTCTACACGTGGACCCATGCTGTGTTTATGTAGCCATGCTGTTGGAAGTCATGCAGAGTTCATGCTTTAGATGCATGATGACTGCATGCGACCCGGCAGCAGCTGAGATTGACCCCTGCTCCCTCTTCAACCCTGACTTAGACTAAGCGAGTGCAGAAAATAAATGGATATTTGCTTTGTTTGAATAGTCTGCTGAAGATCTTTAGCTATTTAGGAAAAATGTATTTTAAGCCTAAGAAATAGTTGTTGGCAGCAGATACCTGTAATAATACCTGAATATTGTCATCCAGTGACTCACAGCCTCCATCAAGGTTTTGTGAGATGAAAAGGTGCAGAGTTTATGGTCCCAGATCACAGCGGCTGCTAAATCTCCAAGTAAACCTGCTGCTTTCTCAGGTTTTCCAGCCAGCTGGAGCTTTGGGACACAAAGCCGGTACTGCTGGTTGATTACCTGCCAGAGCGAGGAGGAGGCTTGATAAACAAAACAGCTCCACTACATTGTTTTTCCGGCAGTGGAATATAAATTACATTTGGCTTCTGGCAAGTGTGAACTTCCCACCTTGAATGTAACGTAGGAATGTTTGCAAATATGCCCAGAAGGTCAGACTCACAAATCATTCATTCATTGGGCAAATTAAAAAGGAATTTTGCATTTCTGTGGCCTTTATTAAATATTCACCTAACGGAGAAATTTTGAACCTGACCTTAAAGATTTATGGACTAAGATGCAACAAATAATTTATATTTCTCGACGCCACTTTTTCTTGAGCGTGTGTGTTCATTTAATCCAAGCATGTGTATTACAGTGTGAGGCGACCCTGATGGAAAAAGAAAAGATTAATTTCACCAGAGTTTAAACTAAACTAAAGATTTAATCCTGATTGTGATGATGATGCAAACTTTTAGGATAAAGTACCAGAAGTTTGATTGAGCTGCCATATACAAACTTTTTATGGAGGAAATGCACTTTTTTTAGGTCTAAAAAACGACACCAATTCCCAAAAAGTTGGGGCGCAGTGTAAAATATAAATAAAAACAGAAAGCAGTGATTTCCAGCTCTCATCAACCCACAGGCTGTAGCTGGTACCCGCCAACGGTACTTCCTGTACATGATGTGGCTGCACGCCTCAGCAGAGTACTTCAACAAAGCTGAACATACACAAATAACTAAAGATGCACGTTACATACAGAACATCTGCATTTGTACTTTAATAAATAAATATGTGTAAACAAAGTGTGTGGTAATGTTGGTGCATGAGGGCTTCCCACGAACAGATTCAAAACCAGCTCATATTTTCCATCAAATGGTAAAATGCCTCAGTTTCAGCTTCTGTTATGTTAATGTTTAACTGGGGATGAAAAATGGCTTCATGAGAGTTGGAATCATTGTATTCGGGTTTTATTTACATTTCACACACACCATTTCTTAATGGTTTCAGAGTTGCTCCAGCAGGGAACTTAGTCTCGGACTGTTTGCCTTGCTGGTCCCAAGAAAGTCTGGCAACCCTGAAACCAGTCAGATGGCTCTATAATCCAGCCTGAAATACACTGGAAACCACTACATCAAGGGGGCCCGGCTCCGGTCCTCCGGGCCACAATCCTGCAGGTTTTTCATGTGTCCCTGCTCCAAACCACCCGACTGATGAGTCACTGTGCAAAACTTAATAGGCTGTTGGATCTATTTCATTCGAGTCAGCCCTGCACCACATCATCATCACTGCGATAAATCTCCAAACGTAAGATGCTGACTTTTTAGAACTTAAGGTTTCCTCAGCTTGTTTTTAACAACATGGCGCCTCCACATTTCTGCTCTGAACAAAAAGCAGATCCTCGAGGTCGGCGGCTCAAGCAAAGTGTAGAACTCCTAAAAGAAGCTCAGCTTTTTCTCCACCTGCGTCTTCATTTAGAGAAATAAAGGAACGGAATCAATGTCCACCTGCCTTGAAAACAGGTATGACTTTCAGGTGTGTTCATGACGTGGTCGATGAACCGGTGCTGCCAACATAAATACATGAGCATTATATGTTTTTATGGAAACGGTTTTCTTTTATTATTTTTAATATCTGTACTTTAACAGTTGTTACAGAATCTATTGGATAAGAAATTTATTAACGGACAAGGTTCATCTGTTTTTCATAGTTTTAGTTTAAATTTGACTGTTTCGTATTTTACCTGCCCTGGAACCGCAGACAGAAATGAACCGGTGGCTAAATCTGGAACAACGCATCTTCATCTTCTGAGATTAATTTTTTTTGTGCATGATCCCTGACAAATAACAAAAAGTCTAAACAGTTTCTTGTCCTGCTAAATGAAGGCAGGGGACGAGGCCGGTCGTGTGGTGCAGCAGGTGTTGTGCATGTGACGGCTCTGTTGTTAGACTTCGGCCAGTCAGGTGTTCGTGAGGCAGGATTCAGGCTGGTTTTTGTTGGAAACAGCAGTGAAGAAAGCACAGCAGGGCGGCTTGATTGGTGCTGTTGTAAAGTAAAAATGCTGCTTTGGGATGGAGACGTCAGTCCTCACAACGTGCCACTCAGCTGCTCTGTGATTAAAGTGAAGTGGGCTTTCAGCTAATACACTTCAGTGCCTTTTAATATGGAACTGTGTCATGGTGGAGCCAACTAAAAATAACCGTTTACATGTACACATGTATAGCCTTTTTATTAAAGTAAGTTCAAACAGACCTGCAGCCAGATGTTTAAAATCAGGAAATCAGTGCTCTTCCCTCTTTATTCTTAAATTCTCTTACTCAGACTTTACAAAGAATTAACACGAGCCAAACCCACTCTACTCCTTGCAGCTCCTTTTCCTACAGCACCAAAACTTAAAACATGTTTCTGTCTCTTTATAAATGGCTCGATCAGCTTTAAATGGCCTCTTATAAACCTGATTAACTCCCGCTGTGTCAGTGAGGTAAAGAATCTCCTCCCTTCATTTGTGGACTGTAAAAGTCTGATCCTAGAAGTCTCTGTGGCTTGTACGGTGTCAGCAGATTAAATACATATTTTTATCTTAAAATCAATGCTTTGTCCCACAGGAAGCCAGTGTAAAGCTGTGAGAACAGAAGTGATATGTCCTCCTTTTTCTGGTCTTTGTGAGGACACGAGCAGCAGCATGGATGTTGGACTAGTTGCGGTTGTCTGAGGTTATGTTCACACTGCAGTGTGATGAAGCGACTAAATGATAACATGAACAACCAGGCAGAAATTTCTTCAAAAATCTGATTTGACCTGCAGTTGGAATATAGTCTCAGGGATGTTTTAGAGGAGTCTGTAAAAACACAAATTCAAGTAGTACTGAAAACATGAAATAGAAGTTTTTCTAAATCATGCTGAGTCAACAGTCTCTTAATTCTAGATCTCTTCTTCTGTGGACAAACAGCTGATTTAGGTCCAGCTTTATTATGGCTGTTAAAATTTACAGCAGCTCAGAGTCTAAGATTTCTGGACTGATCTGTTGGTTTTAACCTTGCTGACTGAAGCTGGACACTAACCTTTGAATGCTCATCTTTGATTCCAAAGGCAATGATTTCAGATTTATCTTTATTTAGCTAAAGAAAATTTAGGAAAATCCACGTATTAATTTGACTGAAACATGATCTGATGCTTTGTCTGGCACCAGAGTCCCTGTGAGACAGTAACATAGAGCTGAACATAGCATCAGATATTTGGTTTGTTTCCATGATCTGAGCATACAGATGCTGAACAAAAAGGCGGCCCAACACGGAGCCTGGGGGAGCTCCACATGTAGAAGCTCTAACAGTACTAGGACTCATAATCAGAGAACAGCAAACATCCCAACCTGGTGGAAGAAAGTGATGTTCTCATGGGTACATGGGAGTTTCATCCAGTTGTAAAAGCCTGCAGCAGGAAGCCTTTCTACATGAATTCCAACTTCTACTGTTCTCTCATCATCCTGTTTGTCCAGCTGGGACATGAAGCCATCTTTACTTCTGCTCACAGAAACTTTAAATCCATCCCAAGCTCAGCCAGAAGCTCATCAGTTGGAGACGTTTGTGCAGAAGTCTGCTGTTGTGATGCGTTTTAAGCCTTGTGGAACTCCACGGTATCTTAATTTAAGTAAATATACAGTTACCTACTGACACAACATAGGTCCTGCTACACTGTTTTCTAAATCAGCTGTTTTAATGCAGGGATCCCCAGCTTTGGTTCTCAAGGCTTACTGTCCTGCTTTCAGTGTTTCCCTGCTTCAACACACCTGACTCAAAGTAAGGGCTCAGTAGCAGAGTTGTGCAGTTCTTGTCAGAGATTCATTTAATTTAAATCAAGTGTTTTGTGGCAGGAAAACGTCTAATACATGCAGGACAGTGGACTATGAGGACCAGCGTTGGGGATCGCGGTTTTAATGAGCCATGACTTAACAAATAATTAAGCCAGATAATTAAAGCCGAGTGGAAAGTATTTGTGATGGATGCTCACAGTTATAACACGTTATACCTTTAACAAGCTAAAAGTCCTCTGGAGGAGGTAGAAGGTGAAAAGATATCACTGTTAACCGTGGGAGGTCAGATTTAAATCGAACCTGTATTATTGGGACTAATGCAGGTCACATCAAATACAAACACTCAGCATGAAAATAAAAACTTTGAGGCTGTTTTTCTGGTTGTGGTTTGTGTATGTGGTGGTCTCCAGTTTTCAAATGTTTTCCTTCTCCTTGCAAAGGGAGCGTATGGGACCAGGAATTCATCTGTTTGACTAAAAAGAAGGTAACGTTTGTGCTTTAGGAATGTGGTTGTTTCTAGAACAGGTTCAGTATTAAGAGCATGAAAGACTCCTTGGTGTGAGTTTGTTCGTTTGTGCCTTCACACTTGACTGCTTTGGCTCTGATTTCTCTGAACTCTGATGAGGGTGCTCTGCTCCTGCAGCTGCTTTAAACAAGACAGACGCTGTCTTTGGAGTGTGGAACAGAATCTGATCGAAGCATGAACACAATACAGATCCCAGAACATCAAATCTACACCTTGTTCCTCTGAGGAACGTCGTCTGGTTCAGTCAGTTCTACTCACACGGCAGTTTCAACCCATCAAAGCAGGACAACAATCTCTTAGACTCATCTCCTTAGAGAACATCTCCTCTACGGTGTGGTCAGCTTAGCAACCTTGTTGCTACGTTTAGCAATAAATCAGACCCCTGAAGTGACTCTTTTCTAAACAAATAAATAAATAAATAAAGCAACAAATCTAGAGACTCTTTCTGGAGTTACAGGAGATTTATGGAGGCTTCTTGTTTCTCAAAGAGGTGACTTTGTGCACACACACACACACACACACACACACACACACAAATCTGATGTCTGTAATTTAAATGGATTTAAACATATTGGACTTGAATCTCGTTCCTCTCAGGCAGGAATTTGGGATGAAAGTGTTGAGCTAAGTAAACATCAGAGCGATGTTCTGGATGCTGGGATGTTTGCTCTGTGAGGGTCGAACCTCGAACATCTTCTTATCAAACAGCTGCTGGCTTGATAGAAAACAACGTCCAGTCTAAATTCTCTCTAGTGCTTCTTCTTCGTTGAGCTCAAAGTTGTAGTTTTATTTCAGATTGCCCAACATAAGAATTACATTTTTATAACTTTCTAAAATGAAGGAAGAGCTGAGAAAAAATGAGTTTTGTGCTTCTTGTGTGAATGATAAAGGGCTTCATCTATTGTCTAATATTCCTTCCAATAGGATGGAGTTAAAAATGGGACTTAGGTTTGTGGTCATGAGCTTCAGAAACGTCTTAAAACTAGAACTGAAATCAACTCTGCACTGATGGGAGTTAACCAGTGTAAATCTATACAATTACAATTAACCTTTAATTTAGTCACTTCACTCAAAGAACTACAGAGGAGGCCGGTCCTGAGTTCACGTCACGCGCAGCCATGTCTTCCCTCGTGAGCATAGTTAAAATGTTTGAGGCTGAACAATCTGCAGAGACACATAAACCTCACATCAATCTAGGACTGACAGGTGAAGCCAGATTCACTTTTAATTGAATTTACTCGACTGACTGCGATTTCAAAACAGAATGATCGATTGATCGGGCCTGGAAGCGGGACAGCGTCCCGTCGTCGAGCTGCAGGGAAGGCCCTCCAATCCACCACCGAGCTGCTGCTCAGATGAGTTCATGTGGAAACTCGGTAAGATGAATGAGCGCAAGCAGCCTGGCAAATTGAATTCTCACTCGTAGGCAAGATTTCTTTAATTGTGCATGATGAGTTGTCTGAAGAGAAACTGGAAAGTTCCATCCATCAGAGCTTCGTTCTGTCCATGCGAACACCTGTCAGTCGCAACCATTCTTCCTTCTGCAGGAGCACATTTAAACCTGGAGACCTGCCACAAAGACTCCCCAATTATAACTTTATAACTTTATAAAGAACTTTTTATGCATAACAGCAGCACAAACAACAGTTTCCACATGTTAAAAACACGCGGACGGTTCATGACAAAACAAATCAAAGCCCTAACGCTATGAAACAGGTTTTAATAAAATGAATGAATAAGTAAATAAAATAAAATAAATAAAACATTTATAACTAAGCAAAGTATAAAAAGTAATGAAATGTTTGTTGATGGTTAAACTAAACCAAAAGTCTTCTTAAATCAAAGCAACATCTTTCCTTTTAGTTCAGATCCTGAGGATGTTTCCTAGTGAAGCTTCTTCTTAACGATCAGGTCTGCTTGGTTAACTCGTCGTGTGTCTGTAGCAGTGGACTGTATCTACTGGTCCAGGTTTCTTTATTTATACCTGAACGTAGACTCGTCCAGCAGTGACATCACATTCATACAAACTGTTAAACAAATGCAGCAGAATGAACCCAAAAGAAAAGAAAAACATGAAAAAATACAGCCAGTAGCTAAAATACCTACAGTAATCTTTGTAGTACTTCAGAAACTTTAAAACCCAGAATAAATACATAAGTAGGTAAATACGTAATGCTTGTGTAAACTAAGGCTTCGGCTCCCAGAAACAAGCTTTAGTTTGAGAACGAAGAATCTTCATCTGTAGGGACGAACTCAGTGTGTAAGGAATGGGAATCATCATCCAGAATGGAAGAAGCGTCTGGTGCAGGGCTGCTGGGAAAAGACGGCACCAAGTTTCAATTCATTTATTAGCGCAGCGACACATTTACCTCAAAGGGAAACACGTTTGGCTTCCAGGCTTTAAGAAAGCTGCTAATTTCCACCTGCACTCCCTAAAAAAATAAAATTCCCAACCTCGCTCGCTTACAGACATTCCCACAGGACAAAGGTGGATTGGTTTGTACTGGTTTGTGCATGTGATTAATTCTGTAGTTTATCACCACGTTGTGGCTCTGTAACAGAAGGAAAATGGCTGACTGGGGTCTGGGATCCTACGTTCTTCTTACCGTCGACCGAGTCGTCCTGGACGTTTTCTCTGATTTAAAATACATGAATTTTACACGACAAATACTAGAATATTTACCACATCTTCAGTACTCATAATGTTTAGTTTTTAGCATGTTGGAGCAGTCGAGGCTTTTTATCGTGGCTCTTTAGTGCTTCCTTGTATTATAGTTCCAGGGTTTTAGAGATGTTTTACATGCCTGAGCCCACATCTCAGCCCAGATTTAAATTTTTAATCATTTTATGTTGTGGAAATTTGTATATAAAAAGAATGAATCATAAAGGAACAGCTCACAGCTGTGACTCGGTTCCCATCGTTCATTTAAAAGAGCCGTTCAAAAGAATCGATTCGTTCATGAACTCCACAGGTTTTCAGGTAAAAATGTAGTATACTCAACCAATCCGGGATTAGAGTACTTTAACTTCATCACCTTCAGTATTCCATCTAATCCGAATAAACGGCTGCACGTTTCCTTTAAGATGGACTTCCTTCATGCTTTCCAAAGCGTTTTTAAATAATTGTGAAAACTTGTTTTTAAAATAGAATATAATAAATTCAAGAGGGAGCCTGTGCTTCCTGTCTGTAGCTGAGAGGTTGAGCTGCATGAAGGAAAGGAAACATTTCTGTAATTTGTCCAAAATCCTAAAGGGAAGGAGGCAAAGTTAAACCTCTACACCGGTGACCTCTTTCTCTCTGCTGTCTACAGCAGAAACTTTTACATGATGTCGTTGTGAAGGAGGCATGAATGAAAGTGCAGCTGATTGTCTCATGAACCAGAAAAGCTCACCTGTAAGCTGGGTAATCTTAGACAAACATCATTCATATGGACGAGAGGTTTATGTTTAAAAATGATTTTAAATATGCTGAAAAAAGGTTTTGATTGTGGAGGGCTTCCAGAAAATTCCTAAAAATGTATGTTAGCTCAGTCAGGTGTGGTTCAGCCTAGATATTTACACAAGCTCAGGATCTTTAGAGTGGAAATGAACAGATTTATTACAAATATGTTTCAAACCCCAAGAAATGTTACGATGTATGTTTGCTCAAACAAATCCAGCATTTCTTTCCCTACAAGCAGCCTCTGCCTCAGGCTAACCTGGCACCGCTAACTGTCTGTTTCTGGCACATGCACGCTCACTGAGGCAGAAGGAGCTGCGAGTAGTTGGCATCAAGATGTAGTTTCGGCTGTGAGAGGATATCAGAGGTGCAGGTGAAGCTGGAGGAGGTTGTCCTATGTGGTGTATGTGCCTGCAGGCAGGTATGGATTATATTTATGTTTGTACATATAGTGACTTTGAGAGCAGCAGCAAAGCATTTTAACAGCCTAAAGCCAACTATATGTGTAGCTATAGCAACCGGTAAAACAGCCCATAATTTCAGACTGGCATTAAATTCCTGTTTTGCTTTTACAAATTAAAGGGAATTTTAGAGAAACAATAAGATTATTTTTGTGTAGAAATGTTGTTTGAAACGGTCTTAATACTTTTTATTTTTGGTTGCGGGTGTCAGCTGAAGGCCTGTGACGTGATGTTAGCACTGTGTTTTTTTATTTATTTTTTTAAAAGATGAATAGGGAAAACTAGGATTCAGGTGATGTGGTTCCACATTTGAGACCCACCAGTGTCTTTTTGTCTATATGTAATCATTTCCCCATGAAATGAACATTTTCTGCAGGAAGATTTATGCATGTTTAGGCTTTAATAATGTTCTAATAATTACGGCTTAATTTTTGCTTCGTGTTAAATGTAATGAAGAAAATTTGTTATTTATTTGGAATAAATATGTGCTTGGTGTATGTGGTTTGTTTTAAGGATAAGGGAGGGCGGCAGGAACCTCACAGAAACAAAGACATGAATGAAAGTAAAAATAGGTTTAATGACAACAGAAAATCTGGGAATTGATGAAGTCCAGAAAAAAGCTGAGTCAGTGTTGAGTGGCTGGGGTTCCTCCTAAATGCTGAAAGTCAGGTGGCTGAATCCAGGAAAGAAAAGGTCTTGCAGTCTGCAGGTTTCTATGCTGGAGCCTCTCGGTAGGAGGAAGGAGGAGCAAAAACACCACAAATCCCAACAGTTTGAGTCCATATGTGATATTTGTACGTTCATATAGAAACTCCTGGTATTATAACCGATGTGTCTGAAGTCTACCGAGATTTTTCAGTGAGAGTTTAGTGACCAGCTCCCTCCTCCTGTTTTCACCTGTGCAGGTGCGATATTCGAGGAGAACGCGGTGCGGGACGATGAGGTGTTCCAGCTCGCCGTGTCTGACCTCAGTCTGAGCGACGACATCCTGCAGAGCGAGAAGATCACACACTCCATAAAGCTCATCGAGCCCAACAACCCCTTCCAGGCGGTGCAGGAAGGTAAGAAAGCAGCTGCATCATGTCGGGACTCTGGTTTCCGTGTCTGTTACGCTGGCCCACCTTGGATTGTTGATCTTTAGATTTTGTCTCTGAGAGGCTTCTTCAGGTATCGACCTCCTAAACGCTGTTTAAATCACGGCTTCTGCCCCCTCTCAGAGGAGGCTGCTGGTCTTTCATGTGGTACCACAGAGCCTTCTTTCATCTTCCTCACCGCCTCCTCTGAGCCTCTCATGCTTCTTCTCTCCTGTGCTGGACCTCGGTTTATTCTGTGTGCTGGAAAATCTGGATTCGCTGAGAGGATTTATGTTCATAAATGGCAGTGATGAGTGGGATGATAAAAGCATGAGGATGTTGCTGCTGGCTGACTGTAAAATGACTGATGGTATATGAGGAAGGTGTTCATCTCATGTTATTTATACTTGTGTTTAACTGTGATTCAGCTGATGATGCCTTTGTTTCCACCGTTCATACTTGAGATTTAATTTCCATGGATATGTCTAAATGAGTCCAAATCTTCAGAACTCAAAGCTCTGCAGCAGCTTAAAGAAAAGTCTTTTCAGGATCTTTGTTACATGTGGTAAGACATGAACTCTCACAGATGATAAGACGGAAGCTTGCGCCCAACGTCAGTGTCTGATTTATTACTCTGAATAAATCAGCTGGAAGCCAGGGAGCAGCAGAGGCATCTCAGTTGTTCATGCAGGAAAAAACAAGCTATGCTTCCGTTGTTTTTCCTTTAAGCGATGAAGCTGATGCCTCAGGCAGTGACGTAGTTCCTTTAGTCAGTCCTCTTAAAAAAGGGGGATATATAGTTTCCTCGTGTGAAGCTGGAACATAAAACTGGCAGAGCTGAGGTCTTCTGGACAGGACTAACAAACATTTTTGTGACTTATTAAGATAACTTATAAAACCTCTTTTTTTTATTTAACATCATTTTATATTAAACTTCCAGGAAAATTTAACATCAAGTTTAGAGATTTTTTTTTTTTTTTAGTGGCTTTAGTCCCCCCCCACACACACACACACGCACACACACACACACACACACACACACCCGCTCCGTGATTTTATGCTTTCATTAGCTCACCAGAAATGATGCTTTCTAGCAGACTCCTTTCCTGTCCTTTCATAAGACCAAAGTTAACCTCGTCCTCACGAGTCCTGCCTGCACAGGGGACGGAGTGAGGTCCGTCCTAACACAAAGGATCTTTACAGACACCAGAAAGCATCAAAACTGAGCTAAAAGACTCTACCAGGCACTGGAATCCAACCCAAACACACTTCAAACCCAAGCAGTTATATGAGAGTGTAAGAACATCTCTGTCCACTTTAGAGCTTCTGCTAATTTCTCCTCTTCAAGCAAACCACAAAAACAGGGAGTCACATGAAAGCAGAGACTCTGCTGGTTACAGGGACGTCTGTCTCATCCCTGTGGGACGTTTCTGGGAGCTAGCACATGAGCTAACACCGTAGCATTACTGCTGTTTTTTTGCTGTTATGGTGAATAAGAGCTTTATCCATTTTTTGTCTGGACTGTGTTGATCATGAATGTGTTTTTCTTTTACCAGTGAGAAATCATTAGTTTTCCAGTCGGGTACCTGAGAAAGGGTCGGCAGGCCTGTGTTTAACCATGAGTAAAACCTTTAGCTTCTTCTTTTGCACATTTACTCATCAGCCATTATTGACTTGTTTGTAGATAAATGCTGTCTTATTATTTAAAAGGTTATTTTCACTCAATATTCTTTAGTTTTTTTTTCATAGGCTGAGATAAACATTTACGTTTTCTACTGTTTTCCAGAATTTACTCTGACACAGTAACTTATCTTCATTCTGACATTTTGAAATAATCTCACAGGTCTCAGCTTTCTGTAGAAACCAGGATTTACATGCAGCCCTGGTAGATGTGGAGATGTACTTTGTTTATTGGGGTCTGTCTTTTGAGACGAGGTAGAAATAAGAAGTAGAATTAAAGTAACTGTAAACGTATAGCCTTTTATTACAATGGGGACAAATCCTCTGTATTGTGGTGTTTCTCAGACATGTTTCATTAATGAAACGGTGCTGGAAAAATCCAGGTTGCCATGACGGACGTGAACTACCTGTAGCTCCACCCACTCACTGACCTCACCACACCACACCACAGGACCTGGACCAGAACTGGTTGGATGCACCTTAGCGTGGTCTACTCAGTAGCTTTTTTACTTTTGACTGCAGCAGGTTTCATTGACATCCATTTATTTATTTGGGACCTGGTTTAAAAAATGAGTGTTTTCAGGCTCCAAAGCGGCAGTTTGGGGATTCCAGGTTGGGAACTGCTGGCTTGAAAGGCACAGTTCACCTGAGAATCAGGAGCTGATGTGTAACGAAACAACCGTGTTTATGTTTTATGACACGAGAAGTCATCTGATCTGTTTTCTGGATTTACTCATGAGACAAATTCCTGCATGTTTTCTGTTCATAACCTAACCAAGCTCCTTATAGTCACTGTGAATGTGACGCATGGGAAGACAACGGTGTGGATGCGCTGCCGTCACACCTTCGTCCTCTCGTCTGAGCAGGTGAAACACTTGATGTGGAATCACCTAAAACCTTTAAAATGGCTGGAGATGGATGACTGCCTTGCATGCTGGGGCGAACACCTTCAGGGTGATGAGCAAAGACGTGTTCAGGAACTGACTGAACTTGTTCGTGTCATGTGACTGAAGATCCTGATGTGGCAGGAAGTTTCCCACCTGTATTTAGCTCTCGCTCTGGATGACGTTGGCAGGAAATATTTAACTGGAAATGACGTTGACTTTTATCATTTGTATGAATAAAAATGTCTCCAGTCTGTTGGAGGAAATCCTTAATTTGTATGAAAATCCTTAAAATTCTTTTCTACGTGTTGATTTTAGGATTGATGAATAATATTGATGACTTAGAATCGAAAAGGAACTTCGTTACCAAGTAAGTTTGCACATAGAAGGAATTGGTCTTGGGGTGGAGGAGCTAAAATAAAAAAGTATAAAAAGTCACATCTATTAAAAGGTTTTCACACAACTTTATTTATAAAAGACTTTACAACAGCAGCTGCTGAACAAAGTGCCGAAAATGAGATTAAAGACATAAAATCAGATAGAAATAAGAGATAATAAAAGCAGCTCTCATGCTGGGTGGAGTAAAGGTGGAACTGGACCACGAAGAGGTCTGGCTACCCGGCAGTGAGTTAACGTGTTTAGAGCGTTCCCTCATTTTCTACTCAGCCTTTTGATGACTTTGTCCTAATTTCTGCATTTTAAATAATTGGTGGGAAATGTGGCTTTTGTTAAAATGAAAACATGAATTTGTTTGCAGCAAATAAATAAAAACTAAATTTACTGACATTTAGTCATTAAGACTTAAATACACAGAATGAAGAGAAGGTCATAAACATTAATGGAGGTTTTTATGTTCCTGTGCATTTTAATTAGTCGTGTGTGTGTGTGTGTGTGTGTGTGTGTGTGTGTGTGTGTGTGTGTGTGTGTGTGTGTGTGTGTGTGTGTGTGTG
>JBAFTB010000024.1:1619101-1632410 GCA_037177355.1 Melanotaenia trifasciata
ATGTATATATATATATATGTGTATATATATATATGTATATACACACACATATTTATATATACATACACACATATTTATATATACATATACACAAATTAATATAATAATAATTATAACTTTTATTAAGTTATACTTATAACTGCATAGTAGTAACCATAATTATATAGGTATTCATAAGCAATGGAATTAGAACATACGCAGCATGTGTGCTGCCTCTCAGGATACTTTGTCCTCGTGAGGCAGCCGGTACTGTGAAGGACCTCCAGGGGGCGCTCTGGGTGGGGATGTTGTCCTCCTGTGTGTCTCCACTTTGAATGGAGCAGCAGTAGAAGATGGCCAGCAGCTGCCTCTTCAGATTAATCCTCCTGAGGATCCTCATAGAGTAGAGATGCTGTTTTCTTCACAACCACTGAGGTGCTAACGCTCCACCCAAGGTCTGCATCCATGTCCACACCCAGAAGCTTGAAGCTGGGCTCCATCTCCACCTCCTCCCTGTAAGTGCAGATGGGCTGCAGGTTGGCCTTCCTCCTTCTGAAGTCAACAATCAGCTCTTTGGTCTGAAAGTTGTTGAGGACTTTACTGTCTACACACCCCCCCCACCATCCTCTGGATCTCATCCCTGTATGCCATCGCGTCGTCGCCAGAAACGAGCACCACTACAGTGTGTACAGATGAGGGCTCAACACACAACCAGTTCTACAAGCTTCCCAGGTTTTCATTTGTGGATTCACACACATTTAATTTACAAACAGAAAGTTAAATCATCCAGGCCTTTAAAGACAGGACTGTAGTCCAGTGTCCTCACCCACTGCTGCAGGAGGAAACATAAACCAGAAAGACCTCCCACACTCAGAGGGAAGATCAGGAGCCTTCTAGCTGCGAGGTGACCACTGTGCCACCATTTGTGAGGACATAAAAGGATCGGTGCCAACATGTCTGAACAGTAACATGAGATCATGTCGGGCTGTCACCTCCAGACCACAAACTGTCCTTCATCACTGACCAAATCAGATTCATTTTAGCTTACAGAGAAGAATCAGATGGCGTTGCGTCTGAGTCTTTACCAGCCGTGATAAATGTGAGTGAGGCACAACCCACTCAGCCACTCAGCGGCAGCCTGAAGGAGGTTCAGCTGCAGATAAATGAAGCCGTTAGCTGCCAGACTGCAAAGAAACTGTGTGCAGTTCATCCACCAGCGTCACACTCCTCCCTCCCACCATCCTTTCTTCATCAGCATGCCTTTATTCCTCATCTCTTTCTTCCCTTCATCCTCATTTATTTTTATCTGTTCATCCAATAAATCTAAAGCTGAGCAAAAATGTTAGTTTTTCTACACTGAATCAAATTTTTCTTTTCCTCAGATGTGGAACAGATGATGATGTTTGTATATCAGGTCACACGGAGGAGCGCTGTGATTGGTCAATGCTGCATTTAAGCAGCAGTGATTGGACGGAATAGAAAAGACGTGCAGAGTTCAGGAAGATCGGCTGAGTTTGTGAGTTTGTGAGTTTCGATGTGCCCATTGCTCGTGTTTCCTGATTATGAAACTACAAAATAAAAGCTGGTGAAAATCTCATCTCTGGAGACCAGAAAAAAGTTTTTTGCTCCTGGAAACGCTCATTCTTTTACCTCCTATCATGTCCTACTGGTTGATAGTGTTGTTGTGCATAACTTTACAATTTTAAAGCAATGATCCTGTTTTCAGATTGAAATCAGACATGCCGACAGCTATGTGCAGTGTCTGAATGTAGATCTTTAATGGAGGTAACTAAAGCTGTTGAAAGTCACCGGAGAAACTCAGAAAGAAAAGCAGCTGAGGTCAGAGCTGGAGGTGAAGACTCCCTGCCGTCATTACAACCACCCGCTTCACGAGGCAAAGCCATTAGCTGTCAAAGTTGGCGGCGTGGCCTCTCATTACCACGATGGCTGCTGCTTGTTCCGTGAAGGATAAGTAGCCATCAAAGCTGGATTACTGCAGAAAATCCCAATTACAGCTGAGAGCTGCTCAGAAACTGAAAGATGGAAGTCTTTCACTAGAAGTAAACACTTCACTACAGCCCTCCTCTAGCCGCTGTCCTCTCCTGTCTCGGCTAAATTTAAGAGAAACAATCTTTTTCTACGGCTGCTAAACTGTGATGGGTGAGAGAGAGAAAGAGAGAGAGGAAGGGAAAGCGTTCATTAATCATTCTTTATTACCAGGTAACCTTTTTTCCAGGCGGCTGCATGAAACAAAACAATTAAAACGTAATTAGAGTGGAACATGGCGGCCTGCATGGGGAAGGTGCTGTTAGGTGAGGTTGCTATGACAAAGTGAAGACCACTTTAGATGATCTGATTTAGCCTCCAGCTGCAATCAAGGTTCAGATGTCCTCAGATGTTTGTCAGCAGCTGGTGGAGAAAGGGCTTCGGTTGACCCGGATCAGTCCACTCTGTGGAGGAGACCAAATAAAGGAAGTATTGAAGCCTGACGTGAACAGTGGTGGGGATGTTTTTAATAGCAAACTCTCTTTGGTTTTGGCTCTTTGATGGTAGCTTCAGGAGGAACTCATCTCATAAATAAGCTGTTAGAGGATGTTATTTTAAGTCTGTAAGTACCACAGGAAGCTGTTACTATAAGCTCCTGATGGCCGGTTCTTTCACAGCTAACATTTTCTTCATTATTCCGCCTTCACACCTTAAAGGGATTATTTTTGCAGGTCTATAAACTGAATCACACCCTGAGGAAGAAAAGCTACTTGGAAAAAGTCCTGCTTGGTCTGCTGTCAAGCTGACTGGACTGAACTTCATGTGTGGACAGGAAACACCACCATGTTTGTTTTGAGATTTTTTTTTTTCAGGATTTCTGAAGCTGTCCGTGGTCCTGACCAAACCTGGAGTCCTCATCCTCATGCATGTTGTCGTTTAGTGGTGATGAAATTCATTGCTTGAAAGGAGTGGTGGGGGTGTGTGTGTGTGTGTGGGGTGTGTTGAATCTTGTCATTCTTAGGAGACATAAAAGGAGGCAAAGCATAAGGTGGTGGGTGGACATCAGATTCACTGCTCAACACTGTCCCTGTAGCTTTCTGGTGGTACTACTGTTTGGAGTATCCACAAGGTCCCCAACAATGGACCAAAATATGCATGTAAATGATGCAAAAGACGGATTAAAAGCTCCGTATCCGTGTCTGAAAACTAGAGAGGAAACAGAGAGGAGGAGGAGAGGGATGACTTAGAGAAGTTGCTTTAAAAAGAGATGATTTTGGGGAGGAGTTGGAGGGGACTGGATTTTTCTCAAAAGTGAGAGGAGGCTGCAGGTTGAGGCCTTTGCTTTTAAGTGTGGCTGTTTGCAGCTGAGAGCTGGTTGTTTGTTTGATTATGAGTCCCTGGTTGGAGTCTGGAGCTGAGTTTCTATCAGGATATCTCCCACATTTGATCCAGATCTTTCAAAAATCTGGAAAAATATCAGAATGCATGTACATTTGTACCTCTGCTGATATAGAAGTTATGTTTTCAGCAGCGTTGGTTTGTCTGTCTGTTAGCAGCATAACTCTAAACATTCTGGACGGATTTTAATGACATTTTCGGGAATCTCAGAAAGAATAAAGGAAGAAGTGATTAGATATTGGGCGTGATCCAGATCACCACCTGCATCCAGGAATTCTTTTAATGATTCTTTATCATAGGGAGATGGGGATAATTGAGCCATTTAAGCTTCTAACTAAAAACTAACGCCCACTATTATTGGCAAAATAATAAATAAATAAATAAATAAATAAATAAAATAAAATTGCTTGGTGGAGGTCTGCACTCTGAGTGCTTCTAGTTTTCCAATGGTTGCACATATGGCTGTTCTACTAGCAAAAAATGTGTTTAATATTCCTAACTGTGTTTCATTAGTGTAGAAATATGAGGAAATTAGAGTAATTTGTTTTAATTACTTTAGATGACGCAGTTCATTTCAGACATAGACTCTAGAGCAACTCTGTATTTCTGGGGTTTACAGATGGTGTAGGATTACAGTTTGTTCTTCTCCATGTTACAACTCACAACTCTATAAATCTTTAATAAGGAAGGTGCACACAGATAAGCAGCAGGTGGCAGAAATCCTGCAACCAGAGCTGCAGAGAAACGATGTTAGAGCAGCAGGTAAACGTCATGGAGTAAAGAACACGGTGGACAGGGCACCGAGTTGGGCTTCATTTGGTTGTATGAAGTAAAACTGAACAGAAAGACTGATTAAATGGGCCTTTCTTGGCCTCCCACCATCACACAAAGGCACTGATGTGAAATATGTGGTTGTGTAACAGAGTAGAACTAAAAAAGCCAAATAAAGCACACCAATTCAATTCAGCTTTATTTGTTTTGTTCACAACAAAGTTTAAAGGCACTTTTAAATTATAATTAAGTTATGGTTCTGTTATATTTTAAACAAATCTACTATTTGGTGAACTTTAGCCCAGTATATGATAAATGTGTTCATATAAACCAGTTCCTAAAAATACTGACCTAGCTAAGGGAACCTTCTCCTTGTTTCAGTCCATTTTGAGCTGAACGAGGAGACCGTGGAAGATTCCCCACAAAGAGATAAGAAGACAGACATGACTGAAAAGCCTAAAAACATAACTGAAAGTAGAATAAGTTAGACTGAAGTGGGAATCAATATCTGAAACACAGAATTATAGCTGGATTTAAGTAATCGAATCAATTTAAATTTATCCTAAATCGATTGATAAAAATTGGGATATCGTTTTATTTATTAATTTTTGTTTCCTTTTTCAGTGAGTGACTGTACTCTCGTGTGTCTTGTCGATGTGTGGTGAGATCTTAACGATTAAAATGTTTCCTGTGTCGCTTCTGTCCTGAATCAGCTCTGATTCAGCGTTGCCTTAGTTAAGTCAGTTCCTCCTCTAGGGGGCAGTGCTGAGTTCAGAGTCACTCCTGCGAGCCGGTGTTTGTTTCAGACACTGTTTGGTAGCGGTGATGCATCGCTCTGAAGTTGTTTCCAACTACCCTAAACGTTCATATAGTCTTTATTCAAAAGCTCGCATACTTTCTACAGTTCTCCTCGTCTTCATTCTTCTGCTTTTTTTCCCCCTTCCTGATCCTCTTCTTCTTCTCTGGTTTGTTTCCTTCACTGGTCATATCAGCTATTCTGCCCAACACTGCCCCCATGATTTCTAGCAATTTCTGGAAGCTCCGTCTTCTGTGCCAAGCGACGGATAGCTAAGCTCAGTGAAAACAGACCAAATTACGCACATAAACAATGCAGGAGGTGGAACAAAACTGTCCGTCCATCTTGTATCCATCTTCCGCATTGAGCATAAATGGGCCTTAAGATCGTGGTCTCTCACCTTAGCAGCTAACGCTAAGATCATGAGATCCGCCATCTTCAACAACCACCCAATGTTTTGAAAACAGGAAGTGACATCATCATGCGTATACGTCCTCTATAATAAATCCAATAATGAACTGGTAAATGTAGACAACAATTTTTCAATATTAAATCAGATTATTCAAAATCAAGCCAGAAAGTTAGTCTTGATTTTCAGCCGTCCTCACATGATGTTTGTAATGTTGAATTAATGTTGACTTTTTTTTTTTGTCTGGGACCGGAACCAGAAACAGCCCAGATGAAGCCCGTTAGAGGAGAAAGACCTAAATCACTAAATATTTAGTTTCACGATTCCCTCTGTCATCTAACAGAAATCTTAATGTTCTCAACGCTGATCAATCAGCTGTTACATGTTTCATTGTTTTTATTTTGCAGCAGCTTTGTTTACATGTTAGTCGACAGTAAACCATCCATCTGACAAAGTTTACAAGCTCTGGAAAGAATCTAAAACCTGCCTTTAGGTAATAAAACAGATAGATGTGACCTGAGCGGGTCTCTCTGGTCTGAATCTGCTGTCCACTTTGTTATTCTGCTCATTTATCGCCTCACAGCTTTAATTATTACTTCAAACCAGCCGGAGTTGAGACTTTCTTCTGTGATTTCAGTCGTTAAATTGGCCTTAAACGCAGCTCCTGGCTGCATTAAATGCTCTTAAACTCTTCTTTTTGAAAAAACTGCCGTGCTCTTTGTATCCTTCGTCTAACATTTCAAACACTTTATCTTCGTCAGTCATCACCCTCTTTTTCTCCTTGTTTCACTCTGTTAGTTCTGGTTTGCATTTTCTGCCCGTAGTCTCCTTCATTTTTAGTGTGTGTTCACTGAGGAAGCTTATGTAGTCGACATGATGACTTCTTACTAATCCACACACACACTGCATGTTTTATTGATGTGTTTCATCCTCACCTGATTGTCTGTGTTAGCTGAAAACAATCATGTGTGGGCTGTAGTATGAAGAGATGGAAAAATTTGGAGTGCTAATTCACCACAAGTACAGTTGTTCTAGTGTGTGAGTGAAAATACACCTCATAAACTTTAACACAGACAAGAAAGTGCTGCAGAGGAATAAATGTACACAGAAGAAGGAAATATCCACGTTTCTTTTCATAAAGAAACTCACCTAAAGCCAACATTAAGCTGATCTAATGATGAAAAAAGCTCAATCACCCAAAGCCCCCTAAAGCTTAGCATGGCTGATCCTGTTAAAAATGAGTTGCTTTTGTTGTTTTTAGTTTAATAAAAAGTAACTGCACTTATTTTTTTAACTGATTGTTTGCTGCAGCTAATGCTAATACTAGCATTGCTAGCTTGCTGTAAACATGCTGATCAAAGTCAGACCTCTCCTCACTGATCTGTGCAGGAGCTGCAGAGTCGGCTGGACTTCCTTCACTGCTTCTTCTCTTGATTTTTAATCTAAGTAGGTCTTTACAGTCGAGCATGTTAATTTAGACCTAAAGTTCATGCAGCTACTGCTAACAAGTGTTTTACAATTTCAGCTGCAGCCATTAAAAAAAGAGCAAAAGACCAAACTCTGATGTTAATCTCTGAGGATCAGAGGATCTGTAACTGGACCTAAAGGCCACCTGGAGCTTTGTAATGAGAACAGTCAGAATATGTCAAACCATTCAAACATCTGTTTCTGTGATGAAGTCTGACGTTAATGTAGGATCAGTTTAAAAAGACGGAACTTAGAGGATGCTTCCAGTTTATCCACCAAGATTAAGGAGTTTACAGCTGGTTTTCACCTCAGTGTGGGAGAAGGTTCGACTACTAATATTATCTTTTAAGAAGCAGCCAAATTCTTTAAATGCATCGATGTGGTCGCCGCTCACACACACTTAAACACCCACTCTCGGCTCTTCAGCCTGTTGGTCTGTTAAAGCTAATTTCCATGCGTGGGAACAAAGCTTCATCGTATCACATATCACCGCACAGCCTCTTATGTAACATGCACACATGTATGCAGATGCAGTATGTTCATGCATATGGAACTTCTCATTTCTGTCATTGTAGCCTCTGTTGCTGACACCTCAGAGGAGATGCTGTCATCCTCGTGTGGTTTCTTTTTGAAACATTTGCATCCACAGCAAGCTCTTCTTCTGATTGGTGGATAGCAGCAGGTCCTCAGTGTGAGACAGAAAACTGTGATTACAGCATGTCAGGGTGTGAATCTGTTCATCATTAAAATCTCCAGAGCTCCTCATAAAACCGCTCCAAAGCCAGACAAATAATTCAGTGTAATCATGTCGGACACTTGAACAGCTGTCGGGCTGCTTTGTGCTTTGAGTGAGTGATGGTGCTGGGATGTCGTCCTCAGGGAGGAACTTGGGTGATTCCACCGTTCGGAGGTTTAACTGACCTGTAGCACATGATGCATGTTGAATCTTTAAACATCATTAAGAACTTAAACGTATAAAAGCATCATCAGACTCATTAGTAGCCTTTATTTCCGCTTGCATGTGTTTTTTATTCTGAGATGTACAGGGATCCATTACACCAGAACGTATCATTGAATGCATTCATGTTAAAGCTTTAACTTCTTTTAGGGCTGACATTTAGGAATGAATAATCACGTGAAACTTATTTACCTGACATAAAATGACCTTTAGGAAAGCTTAGAAAACCACTTTGTGTTGTACTGGAGCAGCAGGTACTAACTCCAGGAGCTACTACTAACTCAAGTCTAAAAATGACCATAGTTATTTATATATTTAGTCCTGACCTGACTCAGTTATTTGAGTCAGGTGAGTTGGAGCAGGGACACATTGAAAACCTGCAGGATTGTGGAACTCATAGGACCAAACTGAGTAGCCCTGACCCAGGTCCTAGGTGCTCATTCCTGGGCATGAACTGATCTGTTGGACTCAGATGGAGGTCGGCTTATGAGGTGTAAATGTGAGGCAGACAGAGGAGAAGCTGTGCTCTCTTCACATAGCATGTAGCAGTTCTCTTATTTAGCTTATTAGTCTAACAGTAAAGACCATCAGCTGGCTCAGCCGAACTTGTGCTGCAGGTGAAGGTTTAACATAATTTCATACAGAAAAATGATCTGAAAGAGTTAATGTGTGCATATTAGCTTAAGACTGGCCTTTACTCGTCATCACCATCTTCTCCAGACTTCAAACCCAGTTTTTTCAACCTTGAATGCGGCTCATAAACTCTTTGCCAACGTGACTTTATGCCTCCCTGTTAAACAGAAGGATAAACAGTGAGGGTGCACAGAGGAGTCCATATAACCCACACCAGACTGGTTGTGTTTAAAGATCATCTCTCTTGGCTGTGCCTCGCTCTGCTTTTAGCTCAGGATGAGTGTTTTTGGGGAGTGAATCGGCAGAGAACATCTCAGCACGTTTTCCTCCCCGACTGCTTTATAGATCTGCAGACTAATAAAGCAGCGAGAAGAGACGGACGCTGTGGGCGGAGCCTGACGCTGTGATGCTGGATTATTATGTCATTAATCTCGACAGCTGCCTGTGACAGATGACCATGTGACTCCTGACACCTTTTCCCTGAATTTACAATCTCCACTCTACTTCTGGATGTTAAAGTTTACGTTCATGTTCCAGATCCATGTTTTAGGGTTCAGGTCAAAGGTCAAAGGACTGGCAGCTTTGTCCTACCTGAACCAGGACCGGTGTAACCCAGAATGCAGCCATCTTTCTGCAGAATAAGGCACCATTTTTTAGTTGGTAATGTTTCATGCACAGCTTCAGGTTTCAGACGAGCCGATTCTAGTTACCACCCGCATAATGAGATGCAGAGCGAGAGGCAGCTGTCCATCACATAAACAAACCTCCCTGTTTGCAAAGGTTTTACTAGACAAACAGCGGAACACGTCGGTTCTGATCATCCATCTTCATTTCACTCATCAGCTTGTTCAGTCTGACGTGACCGTCCTTTAAACGAGCTGCTTTGGAAATGTTTGGAGGAACCGGGAGGTGAGCTTCATGCAGGGCGGCCAGGCTCTGTCCTGACCAATCACAGGCTGCTGTAAGCGGAAGCGACAGGCCTCGCTAGCAGGAGTAAACCTGAGCCAGTCATTAGAGGGATGTCCAGAACAATCGATCAAACCTGCCTCATCCACACATCTGAACACACACACTGCGCTGCATAAAAACACTCAAACCTGGGGAGTCTAAAAGGTGTTGGTGCATCGTGAACAGTCGGCAAACAAATCAGTTTATATCAGGCTGTTTTCTGGAGCCGGTGGTGGGCTGGGTGGGTGGAGAAGAGAACAGTGCAGGGAAGGAAAGGAAGAACTGAAATAGAAATATGAAGGAGAAATGCAGAGAGCAGGAAAGACCGATGGTGAACGAGGCAGAGACGGATGGAGGTAGAAACATGCTTGTTTTGTTATTGGTTCTGTGTTTCTTCTCTCCCCTTTCCTTCATAACTCTGTTTTTATCCCACACACACACACACACACACACACACACACACACACACGCCCCTGCGTTGATGATTTCCCATCATAAGGCCATAAAGCCTAAGTGGGTGATAAATATCGGATGAGTGATGCTTAACCCTCACCGCCTCTCTATTTAGCCTGTTACCATAGTGATGGGAATGGTTGTAAGGGGATGTAGAGGGAGGCAGGAGGACAGGCAGTATCTCTACTGGGAGCACTGGAAATGGTGTTGGCTCTGTCTGCTAAAACTACAGCTACATAAATTCATGCTGCAGCATGCAGAGTTTTACCAGAAGGAATGGAGTCTTTATTAGTTTTCTGACTTGTCTGAAGTCACTTTTTTTGTTTTCATTGTTTTAGTTGCCTGAAAAAGGGGCTGCAGTCTCGACTCTGCAACACTAAAATCTACTCTTTGAAAGATAGATATGCAAGCTTTTCAACTTTTATATAGTCTGGTTCAGGAGAAACACTGCTCTAAGCTGTCACCTGATTGGACAACAGAGTTGTCTCCGGATCAGCTCCTGCGGTGCTTCCTCCCATCTAGTTTAAGAAAGATTTAGGTCATAGTAGGAGGAACTCTTTGTGGATTTTGTCATCCTTTCCTCCCTAATTTATCGTCTCCGCTCAGTGTTTTATCCAAAGGGGATAAGATGCTGCATGTTTCACTGTTGGAAGCTGTGATATTTAGTGATAATAACACAAAGAGAGGCTCTGTATCAGAGACGAATGTGTGCGTGATGGAGCAGGGACTCGGATATAACAGATGCGTCCCACCTGCAGAGCCATACGATTTGTACGGAGGATCAATCGTTCCTCTTAAAGGTCAACAATAATTGCAAAAACTGTGGATGCATGAAGGCCTAATTAATGCTTAGAGAGCTTCATAACACATCCCAGCTATTATACATCAAACCACTGCAGGCTGAGAGTCGGCTTATCTGCCACTCCTACATTCATCCGACTCGTCACTGAGCCCTGCAGATAATGTTAATTTTAACATTTACCAGCTTCTTCTCTTTCTTCCCTAAATGTTTTTAAAGGTTCCTTCATGGTCTTAGTTTTTACGTCACAACACCCTGGAGCCTTTTACCGTTTCCACTAGATTTTATTATTCCAATGCAACACAGTGCTGTCCAACAAAGTTTCTACACTTCCAGAATCCTGCCTCAGAATCAAGTTAGCTGAGTTTATAAAGACATACGTGGGATGAAACTAACAATTTTCCTTCAGCAGATGGTTTAAAAGCACTGAGTCTACATATTCATCTCTTCAGAGACTTGCTCTTTTCTGGGTTTTTCATTTTTCTTTGTAGACTTTAAATATCAGTTTGTTTAGGATGGGAAAGTTAATAATAGGCGGTCTGACGAAGACTTACTGAAGTGAAGAATATTCCTTTTGTCAGAGGAAAAAAAGTCTTGATCACATCCCTGAATTCATCTTCCTCCACAGAACTTAGTCAGATCCGTATACATTTAAACTCTGACACAAGCTGTTGTTTTAGCTGTTTACTGCTACATATTCAAAATATAGTTCTGTCATCAGCCTGGGCTGAAAGTGCAGGCTTACAGGGAATTCACATCCAAGTTGAGGAATTACAACAATTTGTTAATGTGTTTAGGAGCTGTAAAAGAAAGAATAACAGCTCTTTAACATGTAGCTGCCTCTTTTTCAAGGGGCCATGGGCTGCATGGGCGATTTCCTCATTAATCCATCATCAACCAAGCAGGTAAAAGGTTTGGAGTTGAATCCTGGGGGAGCGTTTGCGTTTGGAACCCACAACCTGCAGTCGTAGGAGTTCTCAACAGAAGGTAAACCAACCATCTTTATGTTGAAAGTAAAGGAAGAAACCAATCAGAGAGACATTGGAAAAGTTAGGAGTGGCTAAATGGACATTTTGGTACATTCTGAGAGAGCGAGCTTAGGATCTTGATAAGGCCTGGACATCCATGGAAGACAACAGAGGTCCATAGCAAAGAAAAAGCCTTTCCCAACATCCACCCAAGTCAAGAACACTCTTCAGGAAGTAGGTGAACCAGTAGCTTAGTCTACCATGAAGAGAAGAATACTATACAGAGGGTTCACCATAAGAGGAAGAAGAAAGTTTGGAGAAGCCTTGGAACAGCTAATGAACAGAAGTACAGCACTTTAGTAAAACACGGTGGAGGCAGTCAGATGGTATGGGCATGGCTCAAATGCTAAAGTTAAAGGGATTTACTTTGTTCTCACTTTCAGCCAAATACAACAAAGCTGACTGGACAGTGTTTCACACTCCACATGAACGATGACCCAAAACAAACTGCGAAGCAAATCAGAAGTTTTTTAAGACAAAGAAGTGGATTTCTGCAGTGGATGAGTCAGTCAAGCAAGAACAGAAGACAGCTGCAGTAAAGGTCAGGCAAAGGGTCAGAATGAGGAACCCAGTCTGGTGATGTCCGTCCACGCCTACAAAGATTTCACAAATAATGAAAATTAACATTTTATTTACAGGGATCCAAACTGTCCAATTACTTGTAGCCCCTGAAATAACGTCTAAAAATGCTGCAATCCCTAAATGTTTCACATCTTTTCTGTCCAACAACTGAGATCTGCACTTCAACAACATCCCAGTAGTTTAATTTAAAATTCAGTGTTCTGGCATTCAGAGCCCAGATCAGGGAAAACCGTGTTACTGTCCCAATATTTCTCACTGAATCAGAACCAGGTCTTTGGCTGTATCGATTGTGATGTTGTTAGTTATCTCCATTCTTCCTTTTTGTGTTTGAGTCAATATTTCTAACAAACACTTGCCTGTCTTTCATCTTTTAAAGTTTTTACCTGCGGATGTGGAGGATTCGGCATCGTAGTTTCAGACATTCTTGGTTCTCTAAAGCAGCAAAATCTGGACAATCTTAAGTATCTCGTTGGTTGGTGCACATCTGACCTTTTTAAACCAAAGTTTCTCCAGACAACAGATACGTCATCATGTTCAGCATCTGCTACAGCTTCACTGTTGGAAATTTGTCCGTCTATTTTCACTGCTCAACATGTCCAGTAACACAGCTTCCTGCTGCAGGTTTAGTGGTGCAGCAGTGAAAAAGGTCCCACCTCAAACAGCTCCCTGCTGCACCACATTCCCAACATTGTTCAGGCTGTTTAAACAGGGTTTTGTGCTGCAGACAAGCCAGAACAGCTGAATCATCTCAGCTTACATACCTGCTGTCCCACTAAGCCATAACTGTTATCTCCTTGGTGACCAAAACTCCTGTTTTAATGACACTTTCTAATAATAAAAAAAAAGGCTTTGAGGAGTTGCTGCTTCCGCATGCACGCATTCAGTGTTTGATAAAGGATTGGTGTGTTGCATTTTTTCTAATAACTTTGGGTGACTCTTGCATCCAGTCTGAGAAGGAGTTAGATAAGACATTTTATTTAAACTGAATCAAACCTCCTTCAGTTTGTTTCCACAACCTGCAGCTTCATTAAAGGTCCCATATTATACACTTTATTCCCAATCTGAGACCATTCATTAATATCTAAATGAAATATTTCCGCCA
>JBAFTB010000024.1:1677881-1691683 GCA_037177355.1 Melanotaenia trifasciata
ATATGTTCTATATGTTCAAGTTTTGAGAGGATAAATATTTTTGGGGTAGAATGAAATCAGCTCTGAGTTAAATAAAAGTGTAGAGTCTCAGACATGTTGGATCTTTGCACACAGATTTGACTGACAGCCTAAAATACTCTACATGCAAGCTTTGAGTTCTTTTTGTGTTTTATAACTGGGGTAAATATTAACGTTTACTTCTGAATAACTATAATAAATCAGTGGCCTGCTGAGTTTAACAGCTGCCGGAGCAGAAACTGGCACCAGCACAAGTCATGAAAACATTTAGAAAATTTCAGTTTTTAATTCTTTTCCAACCTGAAATACAGTAAATGTCAATAAAGAGCTGTATGAATCATAATGCTACCTTCTGCTGCTGCACTTTTCAGAAATGCTCCATTATGTTTCATCTCCAGAGCTGACACATTTAAACACGGCTGAATGGAGTTCTTTGGTTTTTTTTCTCCAGACGGTGTGAAATATGGGAAACAGCGGTGATGAAAAGTTGGATAAAAACAGTCAATTCTGCCTTTAAAATCCATCCGTTCACTTCATTCCTGCAACAGAAGCTTTGCTTTCTGAACTTTTCTCTCTGACTGGCCTTGACGACGTAGACTTAACGGGACAGAGCTGACTTCTCGTGGCTCCTGGAAGATGTGAACGCTGCATCTCAGACGCCCTCATCAGTATTTATGAATGCGCTCCTGATGCAGCGTTCAAAGTGCCGTCTACACAGCACTTAACCGCAGCGTCATTATAGCACATCATATCCCTCGCCATGCTCCTCTGCATTAAACAGATGATAATAACACTGCAGCTTTTGGCTATTAACCTGTGATCCAAATGGCATTTAGAGCAGGACATTTAATTCCTGCCATCTTCCTCTGCAGTCTACATGCTGGGGAAGCTTCACTCACATGGACTCATGCTGGCTTTTATCTTTTTACGAAGCTTTTAGTTTGTCTGGGGAACAGAAAAAGCAGAAAAACAAACTTCTACTTTTTCAGGAGTAGTGACACCTGTTTGAGGTTGAAATGAAAGAGTCAAAGAGGTTAAATATCACCATTCAGAGATCGTTTAATTTACATAGATTTTTGTTTGAGTTGTTTTTTATGGCTCTTCTATCATCAGTCACTAATTCGTCCACTTTAGTGCTGTTATATGTATTCATTTTATACTACAAGCATTGTAGGGAACATGTTTGAGGGGTGACCGTTTTCACTGCTGCACCACTAAACCTGCAGCAGAGCAGCTGTTTGAGGGGAAACTCTTGTATCAGACTGAACACAGTGAGAATCGTACAGGAACTTATGCAGATTTCTTATTCCGTCCGACTCAAGCTGACGATGTTCTGATGACCCGTAGTCTGAGAAATTCACTGGGCGTGTCAACATACCGTTAAAGCCCCGACAGCCGGAAATAAATAAAGATGGCAGAATAATTTTACTTTGCTCGTTAGGTGCAGACAAGGAAACACACACAGAAAGAAACATGAGCCAGAGAAGGAGGGGAGCCTTAGGATGAAAAACGAGCTGGTGGAGAGGAGGCGGGAGTCAGAGATGGAAGTCTCTGGCTGTAATAGCCAGTCTCCGTCTCCCCAGGGTGTGGGGGTGTGTGGGACTTGGTTCTTACACTGTGTGTGTTTGTTAGCTGTTTACATTTCAGCTGCACAATCTCATCATGCTCTTCAAGCTGCTGGTTGAAGATCTTAAACTGAGTTCTGCAGGCACACTGGACACGTACAAACATCGGCCGCAGTGTTTCCAAATACTCACTGAGACGCGAACAAGGAAGTTCCTCCATGTCTGCACGTGAAACACGACAACAAAAGACTCAGAGCGACTGGTGGGAAGGTGGAGGGAAGGAGGACTTAGAAACCTGCTTTCGTTTTCATCTAGTTCACTGTCAGGCAGGTTTAGAGGTGGCATTTCCAAACGAAGCAGCAGCACATTTAAACAGAATCATTCGTTTTCCTTTATGAAAACAAGAATTTCTTCTGCATTTGATGCTGCTGCTGAATATTTGTGTAGCTTTTCATCCTGGTCCTGACCAGTAAAAACATCCTGATGAGCTGGATCACTAAACCAAACCCTGAGCTTGAAAACCATGAGAGAAGAACATGCTTATGCCATTTCAGGAGATAGAGGAGTGAAACTGGATTAACATTAGTCTCAGTGTTTGTGTTGTTTCATGCTGTGGACGGTCACATCAGCTTCTTACATCCTTCATGTGAACTTTTCAAGTTCTGCTCCTTCTATTTGGGTTCAGGCCCATTTGATCAGCTGGAGAAACAACCTCTCCCCAGTTGGCCACACTTTTCTGAAATTATAATTGATTTTTGGCTCAGCGATAAAAGAAAAAAGTAATGTTAACTCTAAGAAAGTTTAAAGGAGGGGTGTGTGTGACATTTTGCTTTCCTCCCACCGTTTTGGCTGTCAGAGCAGAAGCGTTGTTTTTCATTCTGTCTTCATGCTGAGCAGAAAGACAGAAATAAGCCTCTCATTCCTCGTTGGTCCGTTCACACGTCCTCCTCCTCCCTCTGCTTGTTGGTTATGTCCCTCCGGGGTCCAGTAGCACTTTTCATGGGGCCTCACAGTGGGAGCGAGGTCGTGATAACATTGTTCAGGTACCTGGGGCTTCAATAAAACCATCACAGCGCAGAGATGATGAGACATTTCTCTCTTAAAGGCAGAATCACTCCACAGGCCTTCAAGGTGTTTGTGAGGGTTGGTCTATACATTTTATTTATTTATTTTTCCTTTTTGAGGATCATAAGCCATAAGAGCATTTCTCTGTTATGGTCCTCAAGAGAAGGAAGTAATGCTGCTTTCTTATTGTGTGGGTGATGAGGTGAAGACTGCTGTTAAAAGACTCGGCGTGACTCATCGATGATGCTAATATCCTCACCGTCATAGTTCGTCATGCCTCTGTAGTCCTGTGCTGATCAAAAAACTTAACCGAGTATGACTGAGTTATTAGAAGACCTGGAACATCAAATGAAAGTCTTTTTGGGGCGTATTTTAGAAGTGCCAACCTTTAGAATTCTTTGATGCTGTACAGAAAATTGTACATCAGACTGTGGAGAACTAGAAAGGCGTCAGAGATGTGTCAAGCTGTCGCTCTGTGACAGGGATCCACTCTGGACCCCTTGGGCCACGGTCCTGCAGGTTTTAGATATTTCCCCACTGACGGGTCATCAGGAAGCTTGTGTAGAGCTTGTACAAACTGTTCTGTTGGAGAACCATGTCATTTAAATCAGGTGTGCATACCTGGCCAATTTCATGGCAATGGACTCATAATGCCTCTTATTCCAGTCGCTGTCTTATCGTCCCCTTCATGTCCACAGATGGGCAGTAGTCCACGTCTTTGGTGTCATTAGATGGCCAACCAGAGACAAGCACTGCAGACCCAGTGCCGGGGCATCGCCTTCCAGTGTGCATCCGACTACACAAGTCCAGGTGTCATCTTAGGCCTCAGTTACCCCCTAACTACAGGTCACTGTAAACCAAAACACAAACCATTATCTCCTGATATGACTCGACACCTCCATCCTCTCATCCTGTTTTTCACTTCAACATAAAGTTTATTACTTTATTTTATTCCAGCCTGGATTATAAACGTGTGTTTTGAGGTTTTATTGACCCATCCTCCACAAAAATATCCAAACTGATCAAACAAAATAAAAATAAAAAAATAAAATATTTTTTTACTATTTTTTTTTTTTTACTTCGTTTGAAGACACATAATTAGTTCCACCTTTGTGTCACATGATCTCAGCATGTTTATACCTGCTGTTGTGATTGGTCAAGAGTCCAGCAGCTCAACTCTCCAAAGAGTTCTGGAAATATTAAAAAATCTGAGTATAACTTCATCGTATTATTAAGTCTGTGATAAGAAAATAAAAAAATTAGATAACCAATCCACTCAGAGAGCAGGACTGAAGCAAGAAGGTAATGACGAGGCCAGAAGGAGCGTGGTCGTCACCTTTCCTCACCTGCCTGGCAGGTTCTGTTCTTCTGTGCAAGTGGAGAGAAAAATATTGACGTTTTGCTGGTCACCATATTTTATTTCATTAGTATCCTCATATTTCTACGTATCACAGCTCCCCCCGCTGCTCATACTGCAGAGAACCTGACGTGTTTAACTTATTTTTGGATTTGAGGTATTTTTGCATCGGACGGGTCAAACCAACCCGACTGAACTCTGCTCTTCTTCAGGGTTCACTGGGTGGTGTTGGTTTCTTCTCACACTCAGAAAATTTTTGAGTTTTTGACCTCAGACACATTTCACTACACAAAAACTTTGAGTTTGGCACAGTTACGAAGGAAGATTCTCCTTTCTTGCAGCAGAAAACAGACTTATTGTGTTTGTGTCTGGCAGTAAGCAAGAAGAAGAGGAAGTAATTCAACCTGTCAGAGTGAAAAACAAAGTGTCACATCTACAAACCGTCATGAATACAATGAGGTGAAATCAGAGCTGACTCTCTGACTTTCAATTTCCTGTTTGTATTTTCTTCCACTTGACATTTTAATCAGTTGGCTGTGTGCTGCAGACTGACATGCACTTATCTCTTTCTGCAGCAGAAGTAGTTGTGCTCAAGACTTTGGAATATGAAGAGACGGAGAGTAAAATTAGATTTGATGGGCTGAATTTTACACAGTGTAGCTCAGTAATACTGCAGAAGGAATTGATCTCAGGGACCAACTGGAAGAACGGTTATTTGAGCTCTGACTTGGCTACGTGGACGGTGGGGGATGTAATAATTCTTCAGTCCTGCTGCCAAACAACAGGACGTTACCAATCACCAGTAGCATCACACAGTGACTAATGGCAGCTTTAAAAAGTACAAGTAGATGCAAAATGGCTTTTAAAATCCTATTAATTCATCACTGTAAGTTTTGGGAGAACAGATCTCCATCAGTTATGACATCATGCTGCATAAAGGTAGATTTCTACATCACTTAATGTGCTGTACATGATCCGAAGAAGCATTCCGATAAGAAAACATACGAGTTACAGATCTTTAACATTTGAAATTTACATACTCAAGAAAATAGACTCAGAAAGAAAACTCTAGACCCTGTTTACCAGAACTCAGGTTTGGATCAGACTTCAGGTTTCTAGTAGATTGTTTCAGATCTCAGGAGCAGAAAAACTCAATGTTTGGTTTGAATTCCCGGGAAGGAAAGCAAAGTGGACCCAGATGATCTTAGAAGTCTCAAAGGCGCATACAGCATCAGCAGATCAGATCTACATCATTTTGGACAAGAACCAGTGTAGAGGTGTGAGAACTGAAGTGATTTGTCCCTCTTTCTGGTCTTTGTGAGGACACGAGCAGCAGCATATGGATTAGTTGAAGCTGCAGACTCCTGAGAAAAGGTAATGAAGTTTTTCTAAATTATGCTGAGTCATCAGTGCCCTTATTCCTGATATATTCTTCCGGTGGTAAAAGGCTGATTTGGTTCATGCTTTAGTATGGATGTTAAAATTTAGCTCAGAGTCCAAAATGACACCCAGATTTCTGGATTGATCCGTTGGTTTTGACATTGCTGAACGAAGCTGGACGCTAATCTTTGGATCCTCATTTTGGTTACAAATACACTTATTCCATATATATCTTTATTTAGGTTCTGCAGGTTCCGATGATGAGCCCAAAAGTAGTGGCTTTTCTACCGATCAAGTCGAGTGGACTCAGGCCATCATCTGGACTCCTCATTTCAGAAAACCCTTAATGGAACTGTTCCACTTCCTGCTGCCCGGCGTGTCAACTGACAGTCACTGATTAATAGAGATGCAACTTTTAGGACCTGGAAACGATGTGGTGTGCATGCCAGGCCTGTAGTGGACGGTGAAACACACCCAGCATGTGCACGGCATCCTCATCAGACGCTTGTATAGAGGTGTGTTTGTTATTCAGCACATGTAATCTCTGCACCTTCACTGACGGTAGAAACACTGGACAAAAACGCAGGTTTTTCTTTAAGAAACCAAAATAACTTTAAAAGATTCAGCAGCACAAACAGAACACGGAGGTCTACCATAAAAAAAAAATAAGAGTAAGATATTTTTCATTTGTCTAAAATGCTAAAAGTTAGAGAAATATTATTTCTTATTTCTGTCTAAATAAGAAATAAAGTTTTCTTTACTCGGTGTTTTTTTTTCCTGCTCATATTGAGACAGATCCTTTTTTCAGTGTGAACTGGCTCTGGGAGGTCTCGAAACATGTTTTTCAGCTAAAACTAGGTGTGAAAGATACAATGTGGTCACAAACAGTCTCAGTGAGAGGATTTAACTCGATATGCTTGTAAAATAACAAATTTAAAGATTTACTAAGAAATAAGACGTATACTCTGAAAACATGATGAATAATCTCACACATTCTGCTCTTCCCAAGTTTGTCACTCAACACCAGATCAGAGACTGTTTGGCTGAATATGGGATTGGAAGACTTGGTTAGATGGACCATATTTTGCATTGTCGTGCTGTCTGCGGGTGTGAAAGGGGCCTGTGGGGGAGAATATGACATGACAGACATCATCGCTGCCAAAGGATTCCAGCTTGCTTGGACAGGATTCGCCTTGTGTTTTCAGAACATGTCACTCTGGAGCTCGTTCTCAAATCTTTGCGATTTTGTCCACCCAAAACTCTGTTGCTGTGGAAACGACAGACTAAACTTTGGCATTTTATTGTCTTGGAGAAATAAAGTGGGAATATGCCCCCCTGCTTCACTGATGTTTAACTGAAATCAAACTCCCAACTTTTTCCACAGAAGTTTCCTCAGTCTGTCTCTGCATGGCTGAACAGACCTGATTACCTCTCTGCTATCGTTTTAGCCGTTATCTCTTCTGCCTCAGCTGCGAGTGTGTTTGTGTGTGTGTGTTGCTATGCAGAAATGTGCCCTACAGTGTACAAATGTCATACAGCTCTATGTCCTGCTGATGGCTGCCAGCCAGGCTTGTGTGTGTGTGTGTGTTAGACGGAGGTAACGCCGAGTTTAACGTGGGCTTTCAGCTCCCGTCCTGCAAACAAAAAGGTGCTTATGTTTTAGCCAATTGGTTCCACTGCTGCTGGGAGACTTTTTTATTTCTTTTCAGCAAATATACAACTGAAAGAAAAAAAATCAGGAAAGCCAATTGGTGCAACTTTTCATGCTCAGAGGGTTCTGTTGTTGGGATGGAAACTGGGCCGACTGGGGTGAGAGCCAAACTGCAGAGGTGGAAGGCTTGGCGCCGCTCCAAGAAAGAAAGAAAGTGAACTCCTTCCAACACAATCCGTAGAATTAAGCTGCGAGTCCGCCCGCTCTGTTATCTGGGTGTTTGTGTGGAGATGCATCAGACTCTGATGTGAGTGTTACAGAAACCAGTTTTGGTTTGTGGACATGTTTGATTGACAGCTGAAGAAACTGCCACAGATTGCCGTCTTCACACTAAACAAACATTTCACACCTCAGAGAGGATATTATAATCCTGCGGCTGCGTTACTGGACTTCCCAGAATTGGAGGCAAACATGTTCGTTTAGGAAACCTGATCTCGTCTTCTCAAAGCTTGCTTTGTAGTCTTCGGTACCGAGTAATTACCTGGTCCTACACGCCCGGCGTTTCTCCGCACAGCGCAGCGACTTCCTGTCATCACACGCAGCATCAGGAAGTGATGCTTCTTACCCCAGATGAGTTAGAAAAACTCCATCCTGGTGAGTCATCATGTGCTTCAGCCATCTGGATGTCATCATCAGGCTTTGGTTTTTAACTTAGTTTACTGGCAGTATAGTACAAAGATTTACTTTTAACTCAGCAGCTTCACCAGTTAAACAAATAAAAACTTCATCAGAGATAAACGATGAACTCTGTCTGAAGGAAAGATTTGGGATCCAGAACAAATTTTCATGAAAAAGCGACTTTTAAACATAAATCTGAACCAAGCAGGTGGCCCCGTTGGAGCAGATAAACAGCTACTTCATGGTATTTGGTCTGAGGTGGTCTTGGTTGAAACTTCTTATATCCATAGGTTTTGGATGTCATGAACCAATAATGTAATAAGTTTGTTAAATTATGGGCTGGTCATGACGTTACTGGACAAACATAAGAAAAAAAAATAATTTAGAAATATAACTGAAGCCAAAAATATAATAAAAGATATATGTAGGTCACATGACCACTGTTCTGTTGTTAACTACCAAGTTGTAACTGTTTCTCCACTTACTAACTTACTGGTCCAAATACTTTTCTGTATTTATAATGTTCTCATTTCCTGTAATGTGCATGTGCCTGTGCTGTGCCTGATGGAAAAGAGTCGGTATGATATTTCCTGAAATGAATCTATTATAAGTTTGGTCATGATGATGTTTGACATCAAGATAAACCACAGCGTGGAAAAACGACACACCGACTCTTGTTGTCTCTGGTCTGAAATAGCTGCAGGTATTTTAAGTAATCACTCATATCTTTAGGACCCATTACACATCTCTAGATTCCTACTCACTCACTGATCCAGGCGCTCCAGAGGTGCAACGACGGAGCTGAGAACCAACTCGAGTTTTTGCCTGTTGCCTGATTAGCCTCCAGAAACTGCAGCACTTGATTCAACAGCAAACGCTTTTCTCAGAGAAATGAACTGCAGCTTAGAAAAGAACAACTTCTCCTCCAGTTTCAGCTTCTCTGCACAAACTGAATTTAATCTGTGAGAACAATCAGAGTGAACTCTGCAGAACACCCACGTCGGAGAAAATACAATTCGTCAAAGTTGTAGAGGATCCATAAAACTCTCGTCTCAGAGTTTATGGAGCCATTAGAGAAGTGCTTGAGCTCCCAGTGACTGTGTAAATGCCTTTAAATGAAATAAAAGTGACTCTAAATGAAAGTGAGTTTCTAGTTAAATCATCAGGTATTTGTACACATGCAGTCGTGGCAGATTTAAGCTAAAAGTTAAAGAGAAAACCCTGAAGCAGGTGTGAGGTTATAGACATGGTGTTTCACCCACTGAAAACACTGTTCCATAACAAGTTAAAGAAACCAGCTTCCTGTTTGTAGATGGATGATCAGCACACACACACCTACACACACTCTCCTGCGAGGCTGTTAACTGGATGATGCTAAACGGCTCAGCCTGCATCCAGATGCATTATGGGAGGGGATCAGATAGCTTCATGTTACCTCAACACGTAGGTCTGAAGTAGCGGCTCTTCTCCACAGACTCTATTACACGTTCAGCAGTGTGTGTCAGCTGTGTGTCTGTCTACATGCGTGTCTGCTACCCGCTGTCACACATGGCTTAGCGTGTCGCAGCTCTGAAACTGGTATGTTGAAGGTTGGCAACATCCGTGTGATGGAGGAGCACCACCAGGTGTGAGGATCGGGATTGTCGAGGTGGATTAAAGGCTGAATGAGTGTATTCATCAGGGCGTCACCGCTCACACTCTGCTCCTCCTGTGCATCTGTTCCTCCGAGCTTTTCCATCCTGATAAGTGGGAGATTATTCAGCTGTTAGAATACAGAATAAAAACGGAAGAAGAGGAGAAACGATGGACACCATCACCTCGCAGGAGGAGAGTTCAGAGCTGAAACCTGCTCATCAGCTTCAGGTTCAGTTTAATGGAACTGTGTGAAATGTTGCTGTATAGATAATGTGCATCACACAGAATGTTATGATTTATTTTGGAGCAAAGAAACAAGAAACACATTGCCAGCAGGTGGTAAACAGAATAAAACTCTGAAGCTTAAACGTCTCTGATTTCCCCTCATACTGTAGGAAAATGAGAGGAATCCCCATGATTTTATTTCAGCTACGTTGTGACGCTTTAACTGCAGCTTTCTGCTGTTGTTCTGACCTAAAATGTCCAGTTTTTGTTTGTCTTCCACCATCATGTCGCCACTCCAAAACCTTTTTACAGTACCTTCGCTTTCATGCAGAACTCCAGGAGAGGGTCATGGACGGTCCTTGGAGGTGGTTTTGGATGGAGGATGCTCCACATTGCTCTTCTTCATTAGACGTGTTTGTCGTGTTGCTGCCATGTTTGGTTGGATATTATCCAGGTCACGGTTCTCTTGCACATGTGGACGTGTTCGTAACGGTAGCGTGGAAGAGCGTAGTGAGTTGGTTCTTGGACAAAACGAGAAGCACGAGCAGAATTCAGGAAGCTTGGCTTAATTTGCATTAACGGTCGTGATCGCAGCGTTCCTGGGATGACTGTTAAAGCAGGCGTCCGGATGGCAGGCTGCTGACAAACAGTCAGATCTGATCCGGGACATGATGTGAAAGATCCAGAGGATCCAGAATCTAAGAGACCCACCAGAGCAGCTTCAGTTCAGTGTTGTAGCAGATGTTTCATGAATATTTTGAAGGCTGCTGTAACGTAAAAAGTTGTGTAAATGAATTTAACAGGGGGGGGGGGGGGGTCTGTCTTCATTACTCTGATGTTCAGAAATACAAAACGCTGCGTTGTTACAACACAGGACGGTTCATAACCATAGAGCTGGTTATTACTGTCTTTGTTTTCCTTCCTACTCACCTCACTGACTCGTTCACACCATCCTCTCTTATTCAGAGCCAATTACTCTCCACCTCTTCTTTTCTCCATCCCTCCTTCCCTGTTCCACCCTGCAGTCCTCCCCGCCACCAGTCTGAGGGAACAGGCTCTTGTAATAGGCTTACAGTCCTGACAGCCTTATGACTGGGCTGTTGGTTATTATAATTGGATTAGGTTGGAGATAAGCTCGGTGCCAGTAAGACTCTTAAAGTCTCAATCTATCGTTATAAGTTGGCTCCCGCCACTCGCACTTTCCCTCATTGTGAACGAAGCTGCTCTCCACTCCTGCTGGTGACCCAAGAAGGATGACATGTGTGCGTTGCCATGGCGAGGGCTGCATTTAAAGCCTCTGGCTGAAATGTGTTGGATTTTTTAAACCAAAGTCGGCTTTGAATTGCTGTCATCTCTCCGTGGACGACTTCTTCTCTGTGATTTTAAACAGCTGCTGCATGTTTTATCTCCAACCTTACGTCTTGTTCGACATGCAGACTGTTATATTGTTGAAGGACTCGCCAGTCTGTGAAGCTTAATGAACAGTGCATAGTATTAATTCTGGTACAGTTAAGAGTTTGAAACCTGCTGTGACCTCCCTCACTGTAAACACTCCCCCTCCTGCTGCGTACCAGTGATTTGGATCAAAGGAGGAACTGCAGGAGGACTTTTATCAGTCCGAATCCCACAGCGCACACCAGCAGATGGACGTGCTTATGACCCAAAGAGTTATTACAACAGGGTTAGTTTTACTGCTTTTTCAACAGCAGCATCAGTGAAAATGCCCAATTTTTACCTGCTAACAAAGCTTAGCTCACCTGCAGACATTAGCAGGTGAATCCCACCAAGACCCGATCTACTCAGCAAACTTCAGGTCTGTTCATATTTGTACCTGCTTTGTCGAGGGCCACATCCACACAGAGAAGAAACTACTGTTTAAACAGAAAGTTTTCCACTCGGATGGCGTCAGTAAAACTGTGTAGTATCAATGCCAGGCCTGTCAGTGACGCTGCAACGCTGCCACCGAAACACAGCGAAAGCTGAGAAGAAGACACGGAGCATGCTCAGATGCAGTTGTGTAGTTCTGGTTTGGTGAAGCTCCTCTTCTGTCCAAGTCTCTTTCCTGTTGCGATATTCCTTCTTTCCTTTTCTGAAGGTGATTAATTATTTGGTCTGAAGCTAAAAACTTTATCTAAACAAAGCGTGCGGTGAGAACATTGACAGCCAGCACTGGTCTGACTTTTGGCTGTCAGGTTAAACCAACTTTCACCCCCTGATTATGTCACGGTTCGTGATCGGGGACCATCACTCAGCTGAAAACAGACTTTTGAGGTTTTGAACCAACTTGTGTGTGTGTGTGTGTGTGTGTGTGTGTGTGTGTGTGTGTGTGCGTGTGTGTGTGTGTGTGTGTGTGTGTGTGTGTGTGATTGATGTTATGTCCGGTTCAACATCAGGTCCGGGAACCAACACCATGCTGGTACCTGGTGCCCAGGACTCTGGTGTGACTGCATCACCGGGTTATTCCCAGAAAGGGAAATATTTACTTTGGGAACTGTTTTTGAAGAGCAGTGGTGTTGGACTCTAAACATGCCGCTTCTCTGTGGACAAATCATTTAAACAACTGTAGCATGATCACTTAAACTCATCCCTGTGTGAACAGGACCTCATTTCATCCCATCCTCATTCTCTGAGGCCAACCCCCCCCTTTCATGTCCAACTAACACTAGCATCACCCCATCCTCCCCCGTCATTTGCTGCTCTATCGGCTTCTCTCAGACTCAGCTGGAGCCCTGATGGAGATCTAAAATTAACTCTTCCCGTCTGAAAATCAGTCCAGCCTCATACCTCATCTCACAGCACAGGGATGGAGGATGGGGGGGGGCTGTATCAGAAAAGCAGGCAGACGGTGGGCAGTAACGGACGAGGGAGGTTGGGGAACAGTTGAGAGAAAGGAGAGAGAGATTGATGATCTGATGGCGGCGGGGCTGATGGAAATCCCCCGCTGTCAGCTGCTTGATGAAAATGAAGCTCAGCCTCATTCCTCTCGTTGGTTTTCACCAATCAGATTTATCATCGTTTTTATTTTTTTTTTACTTCTCAGGTTCTATTTCAGGATGTTGAAGTCTTGCTGAGTCACTCCATCCATTCGGCTTACTTTCATCCTCCTTTTCAAACCCCCTCTTTTTTCTGTCTGTCCACCTTTGGTGCTTTCTCTCTTCTGCATCTAGCTGTTTTTTTTTATCCTTCTCTGATCCTGGTGCCCCTGTAGCCAGGTAAAAAGCTGGTTAAATGCAGTAAATTACAGACAGTAAGCCTCCAGCTCGGTGCTATCTTCACATGGTCCAATACAAGGCCAACACAATGACCGGGGCTGTTCATCTCACACTCAATCCACCCCCTACCTGTATATATGATCCTGAGATACCTTTTCTCTTGGACTTCAGTTAATGACTTGGTCCCCACCTGCAGGGAGCAGTCCACCACTTTCTGCTAGAAACCCACGGCTTTAAAACTGGAGATGCTGACTCATGTGCCTCATGCTTGGTTTCAAATTGTCCCAGAACATAGCTTTGTTTGAGCATCAACTCTGGAGGCTTATCTGTATCATCGTGTCATTGAGGGCAACAATCAGACGCCCAGCTAAGAGATGCTCATCTTCACAAGCAGGGTTGGGGTCAATGAATGTTCTGAATCTAACCTCTGCCCTCTGTTGCTGCTCCACCACAAAGTCAAGCTTTAAACTTTCTCTATAAACTCATTAAAAACTGTGTTTTCAATCATTTTCGACACCTTGACATTTTCCCAGACAAATGGTTTGAGGAATACTAAGCAGCTGAAGTGAATTGAAACGAATGAAGGAATTACTCTGACTGTAATACAGTTGCAGACGACCCGGGGTGTGCATTCAGGGTTAAACAACATGTCATCAGTAACAGATGATCCATAATTTAACCGGTGTGCTCAGCCTTTATGTTTGAGGTTTATATCTGGCTTCATGCGTGTCTCTAAATGGAAGGATTATTGAAGGAGATATGAGTCACGATGGATATTTCATCTGCAGCTTTGGTTTGTAAATCAAAGCACATCAATATTGATCTGAGCCCAGCTTCAGTCACTGTAAGGGCCTGTGTGATGGATGGCCTCTGATTTATCCTCTGCGGTCAGCGAGCGAGATGGAGAACCTGCCGCTATTAACTTCTAACAAGCCGCATGGGACTCTCAGTCCAGACGCTTTGATAATTATAAAGTAAAGATTGTTGATGAGATGCTGTGGCTTCATGACTCAAAC
>JBAFTB010000024.1:1691783-1703083 GCA_037177355.1 Melanotaenia trifasciata
TATATATATATGTATATATACATATACTGTATATATATATATACATATACATATATATATATATATACATACATATATATATATATGTATGTATATATATATATATAATGATAAAAAATTTAATCTGATTAATCACAGCTTACAAATTAATCATGATTAATCAACCACTCATGCTGTCATTCACTCCTTGGGCGATTGCAGAGTGACCAGCTAACCTAGCATACCCAAGCTCACTTCGGCATAGTCAGGGGAAGCCTGGAATCGATCCCCCGACTTTCCACTTGGTGGATGACTGTTGTCCTTCCTGAGCTACAGCCGCCCCCAACACAGAGACGTATTTATTAATGTAAAAGGTCTTTGGATTATGAGTATTTTCCATGTAATCTTGATGCTTAAATAAAACACTGAGTCCTGAGTGCAGAAAGAGATGCAGAACCAGGAGCACAAACTTTACACATGTTAGTCAGCAGTAGACGTAAATCAGCAGAAATCTGTTTGCTGTGAGACGTCCAAACCTACACTTACTAATTTGATTTTATTTAACTGATCCTACATGATGAAAAATGTGGCTAGAAGAAGTAATGATTCCAGTCAGGACAGTGCAGATGTTGCTTAACGTCAGCTGGAGCCGTTGCCTCCAAGTCTGATGACGCTGTATCCTCCTTTTAAATGGCTATAAAAACACATTACAAGTCCAAAAGAGATGAGTCAACACGACTCAGCTTTCTGTGGGCTGACAACTCCAAAATATTGCATTTGGCCTTTTGCCCAAATCTGGAGCCGACAGATGGGAGGATGACCCAACCCGACTTCCGTCTTTTCCAAACGGTGGAACGTTCCGCTGCTCCGAGTCTTTGAGAAGTCAGACACTCACTGAGATGGTGACTTGGTGTTTTTTTAATGTTCTCTCTTTTAAATCCGTGCTTACAGATGTGCAGTAATTCACCGCAGCCATCTGTCTGAGCAGAGAGCACCGCAGTGGGAAGGTTAGCTTAGCTCAGGCTAATTAAGAATTTTAATTGCAGCTCTTTGAGTAATTCGTCGTAGCGATCCGTTCGTGTTGCAGCGACGCTGACATGATGATATTTGTCACGTCGCATCTCGTCGCTGTTTTTTTCAGCTGTCAGAAGCATGTATGTGTGTGACAGCAGCATGTTGCCGGTGAACACGGGCGACTCAGCAGAAATCGTTCATACATGGCTTCTGTCTGTAAAAACGTCTGAAGTGACAGAACTGTATGATTCATGGCTTCTGCCTCAGCCAACCTGAGAGGCAGTCCTCATTTCTGCAGCAGAACACACACAAAGCAGCCGAAGTGCTGCTTTAGCTTGGATCTGTGGAGTCAATGGGTGGAAGAAATGCTGACACAGTGCTGGGGGGCAGGCCGGGGTGTGTTTATAGGGCTGGAAATGAAAAAAGTGATTTGTCCTATAGAAGGAGAACTAAATCTAAAAACATGTCCCTCAGTGAGCCAGCTGGTGGTTCCCTTTGCCTTAACAAGCCTCACACAGCTTATCCCAAACACCCACCAAGTCCAACTTTTACATACGATTTGTGTTTCCTAATCTCCTCATTCAGCCTTGTTCTCCCAGCTGATCTGCATCCCCCTCGCTCTCTGCTGAGTGTTTGAAGGTCACAGTGGCTCCTTGATGGCTGCTGTACTTTTGATTCCAGCTTCTTTGAGGCATTAAGACCAGGCTTAGCGCTAATGTCACCAGGCTGCTGGGATTGGCTCGGGCAGGAGATTGGAACCGAGAGGCCCAAGAAACGGCTTTAGGGGATGAACGGCGGACAATTCACAAGATAAATGGACCCGCTGGTCACCATGGAGACGGCATCCAAACATGAAGTTCCCTCTATAACAAAAGACAGAAAAAGACTTTTGAGTGGATGTTGTTGATGAGAGATTGGGCATAAATGTCTGTAATTATGTTTTAGGGTTAACTTGAAGCTCACATTGTGATCCCACAGAGAGATGTTATTAACTAATAACACCAAATAATAAAACCAGTTTGAGTCCGGTTATAGATGGGGACAGAAAAAGCACTGTTGCAGGGATCCACTGGAATATTTTTAGGTAACTTTAAAATGGATGGAGAGAACATATTAATTATAAGGGAAGTTGTTTTGGTATCCAGAGCACATTAAACCTGTTAAAAAAAACTAAGACTTGGGATGTTTATATCTGGACTGAATTATTCTCCAGTCACTAAAACATGGTTTCTGATTTGTGAAACCTTTATCCTGTTAATGAAAACACACACGAGGCTCGGTATGTTTGGTTTAACCCCTGTAAATGTGATGCTTGATTTCTCCAGCTGAGAAGTCAGTCACGGGAAACGCTGCAGACATGAAGTCCTGGTTGCTGTGTGACACTACCCTGGATGGATTCCTGCTTCAGGAAAGGAGCTGCAGGAGTCTGATCTGCACCTTTGCTTTTGTCCATCTTTCTTTATCGGCTGTCTTCAGCCCTGATGTCGGTCGGTCGGGCTTTGTGCTGCTCTTTTGGCTTCGCTCAGTCTCCCTTAAACAAGACATTAATCTCAGTAGGACGAGCCAGTTAAATAAAGGTTAAGTAGATAAAACAAATGTGTAATGTGTCCTTCGTGACATCTTTACTCATTAAGTCTAAATGGAAAATCAGCAACTCCTCAGCTCCTCCTCCTCCTCCTCCTCCTTCTTGGCCTGAGCTGATGGAAGGCCAGGGAGGCTGCAACACCGTGACACTACAGGGACTCTCTTAGGGGATGTTCAGGATCATTTTACTGTGTAATTAAAGGCAAAGCAACCTCCACCCTCAACCTCAGGCACTCATCTTTACCTCTAATTGGTTTGGCACCAGCTCTGGAGTGGCACCGCCAGCCCTCTGCTGAAGGCACTGGACTCTGGATGGTCAATTTAGCCCCTGATTCTAAGCCCTCCTGACTTCAGCAGGGCTGATGTTACGAGCTGAAAACTACAGTTAAAGAGGTGATGAAACAAGAAGGATCAGTAAATGTTAATCTAGGGTACGGTGAGATGTGCCTCCTCTGGGTCAGAGCTTTGGTTGGGCATGGATTTTTCTCTTTCCAACTAAAAGTTAATATAAATAGATGTGTGTACAGCAACATTAAGAAGAGCTTTTTAAATGCATGAATGAAAAAATGTAGAGATTCTAGACGCAGCCCAGTTCAGTCCAGTTCACTGCAGTTTGATTGTAATCCAATAAAACAAATTATCCACATTAGTATGATAAAATATTCGAATAAAAATCTTTAATTCAATCCTCCCTCCTGAACTGCATGAGACAGTGGAGAGGAAAACCTCCACCAGAACCAGGAAGGCAAACCTCCACCAGAACCAGGAAGGCAAATCTCCATCAGAACCAGGAAGGCAAACCTCCACCAGGACCAGGAAGGCAAACCTCCACCAGAACCAGGAAGGCTAACCTCCACCAGAACCAGGAAGGCAAACCTCCATCAGAATCAGGTAGGCAAACCTCCACCAGAACCAGGAAGGCAAACCTCCATCAGAACCAGGAAGCAAAACCTGGGGTCAACAAGCAGCAGAACTATAATCCAGGGATTCCTGCAGAGAAAGAAGACAGACACAAACAGACAACGTCAGATGTTTCTACATGGAGAGTAAAGAGAGCAGAGAGGAGCCCAGTGCATCATGGGACGTCCCCCAGCAGCCTCGGCCTATAGCAGGACTAGAGGAAGGGATCGGGGTTGCCAAGCCAGACCTGCTATAAGATTCATCAGAAAGGAAAGTTGGAAGATGATCCGAAGGTAGAGAGAGTCTGATACCTGAAGCCAGACTGGGAGCCGGTTCCACAGAAAGAGGTCTGATAACTGAAGTTTCTGCTTCCGTTTCACCTTTAGAACCTCTAGGAACCACCAGTAAACCAGCAGTCTGAGAGTGAAGCTCTGATGGGACCATCTGGATCTCTGAGCCCACTTTGAGCTTTATATGTGAGAAGAATTTTAACTTCTGTTCTGGATTAAACTCCAGAAAGCAGACATCCCCCTGTTTTCCACGTCACCTTTTAAAAACTTTATTAAATTTCTCACCCAGGTTTCTCCTGGATATGTTGCAATCATTGTAAGGAGCAGGTAGATAAACATGTTCATGTTTTGGATCTGTGCAGCATCACTGGCTGCTGATGCAGAGTTATGCCTGGAAAAGGATCTCCATCCACAGAGTGTTACTGGTGTATTGGAAATCCGTAAATCAGAGCCTTGCCTCAGCAGCTAACACAGCCCTGCCGTGGCAGCGGTCCAGCAGTGGCCAAGCTCCACAGCCAGTGAACTCAGCAACCTCGTGATGTCCAGTTTAGACACTTTAATCCTCATTGATTTCAACATTTATAGTAACAAAGATGAAAGGAAAGCTGAATAAAGGGCAGACTACTGCAGAAAAAGGGCTTCTGTGCTTACTTGTCCAAGAAATCTTTTATTAAAATATGGTTAATATGGGCTTGTCAGAGTCCACTCACCCATATTTACATATCCACCTGTTAATAAGATGAAAAAAATACTCTGACTTTAGAAGAAAAAATCCTAATCTGTAGAATTTGTAAACCTGAAGCAAAGTGAAGGCAGCGTGGGAGGGAAAGGAGGGATGGAGGTGGAGACGTGACAGAAAGATGGATTGAAGCTAAAGATGCTGCTTGTTGGTGAATGTTGGTGGCTCTTAATGGCTCCAAGCAGTGGTTTTGTTCTGGGAGTTCATTCACTTCCAGTGGGTGGAGGGTCCTGAGTGACAGGAGAGGGGGGGTTAGCCTGCTGTAGAGGCAGAGAGGCCTTTGGCTCTAATGGCATTTCATTTAAAACCCTCCAACACAAATCAATAGAGGACAATCAGGCCTGAGAGCATGGTGGGTTGTTATCAGGGCAAGGATACCATTACTGATTGGCTGACCAATCCAACGGGCGGGCAGAGAGAAGAACCTGCACGCAGATGTCACTGGAAGGACTTTGATGAAAGTTGGGAGGGCTCTACTGCAGAGTCAATGTTCCTCTTAATGATAAGGACTGATGGGGGTCAGGAAACCAGATCTGCAGCAGACTGGATATTTTCCCATTAAGGTTGTGGCATGAAGCAGTTGTCCAGCTGATGGCTGGACTCTTGCCAGCAGCTCGGGCTCAGATGTTTATTCCAATTACCAGCTTTTATCTGTGATTTGGCACAGACGTCCTACATCCCACATGATCTCTGACCTAACAAAGACCAGGAAGCATGTTTTTATTCATAGTTTATCAGTAAAAAACAGGATTTTCCTGAAATTTGTAGAATTATCTTCTGATGCTCTTTAGCTCTCAAGAAAATACAACCGTCATCATCATCATCAAATTCAGATGTTGAAACATGAGCTTTTTCTTATAAATGTCTTTGTCCTCATGTTTAGCGTTTACTGTTGTTCTGTGAGCTACAGCAGCATGGATGCAGTCAGACATGTATGAAAGCTAATACAGCTTTTTATGTATTATTCCTTTTCTTAAATCTTTCAGTTGGTACTGATTCCGGTCTGTTAGCATAGTCCTCACATGATCTGGCTCCATTATCAATCAGACTTCTGCTTTTATGCAACACTAATGAATCCATTACACAACTGCTGAGCTCCGCATGGCTCTAATTTCTACAGAACAATCCTGAAGCTCCGGTAACATATGAATCTAGTTTTCTGTAGCAAGACCTGCGTTATCCAGTTGATCACTTATCAATGCTAGTTCATACATGATGACATTTCTATCACATCAGGTGTAAATGGTTCGGATCAGACGACCATATCCTGTATACAGCTAATAAAGCTTGTTGTGCTAATCAGCTGGACTGGCTTTGTTAATCTTTGTCAACAACCAGTGATTATAGATTTATTTCTGATGTTATACTTTATTATAACCTTTATTTAACCAGATAAAAGCTGTTGAGATCCTAATATTGTTTACAAGTTTAGACATTAACAACCAGCAGAAAAGACTCACAAGTTAAAAAAGAAAAGTTAAAAACACGAGTGCAGCCCAAGGCTTTCTAATTGTTTGTCAAGTGAAATTAGTTCATAGTCCAAGTCATGTTTTAATCTGTTACATGCTGACGGGTTGGCAAAACGAAATGCTCTTTATCCAAGCTTAGTGTGCACATGAGGAACAGACAAATTATAAAAATCACAAGATTGCAGAACATAACTGGGAACTAGTCCTGGGAAGACATTTCCCCAAGTATAAAGGGAACAATCCAAGAAGAGCTTTGTAAACCAAAGTTAGCCAGTGTGTTTACCTACGTGCATTTAGAGATGGCCAGCCAGATTTAGCTGCAAGTGACAGTGGTGAGTTAGCAAGTTAAAACCAGTTATAAACCTCAAAGCAGGTTGTAGACACCAGATTTACCCAGACTAAGAAAGATGCAGAATCTGTTTATGGTGTAGAGGTCAAGTTTCATCCTGAGTTTAGATGCCAGGTTTTCAATGTGTTGTTTAAATGTCAAATTTTGGTCAGTAAGAAACCCTAAAAGGTACATTGAACACTTTAACTTGCCACTCTGTATTCCAGTTCCTTTTTAAAGTCGTAATATTTAGTATGACTGCTGGTGATTGAATTTAGATGAGTCTGCATTAATCTGCAGAGTGAAAATTATAAACTGACTGATGTGATGAATCAAGAACAGCAGTAAATACTAGTGTCATCTGCATAGAAGTGATGGTAGGCATTTTACAACTCAGCACACTGATTCTTGTTGTAAATGGTAAATAAAACAGGTCCCAGCTGTGAGCCTTGAGGAACACCATCTAAATCGGTGCACTCTCACAAAAAAGGGGTGGAGTTTGCAGCATCTGACCAATCACAGACACGGAGAAACCCTGCAGAGCAGCCAACTTTACCATGGAGGAGTAGACAATTATTCTTGAAAAAAAATGAAGAATTTAAACATATTATCCAGGCCAGAAGCATCACTGTTGCCGTAGCAACAGCCACGAAGGAATGTTGGCAGAGAATTGCTGATTATGTTAGTGAATAAACTAGAGAAATTATACAATATTAATTTATCGAACAATATTAACAGACATCACTGATCACTTAATTTTACTTCATTTCCTCATGTTTCGAGCGGAGCTTCCTCACTTCCCTTTTTATTTATAACCTCTGCCAAGATGTACGTACGTACGTACGGGTGTTTGTCTGTCTGTTAGCAACATAACTCAAAAAGTTATGGATGGATTTTGTTTAGATTTTAAGGAAATGTCAGAAATGGAAAAAAGAACAAGTGATTACATTTTGGGGGTGGTCCGGATCAGTGCCTGGATTCAAGATTTGTACCTTTTTTGTGTTTAAAATTTTATATTCCTTCTGTATTTCCTCTATGGAGCGTATTTGTTTGGCACTTTTTTATGTCCATTCATTTTTTTAAAGTATTTGACTGCGAGATGCTTCCTAATCTCGTTGTACACAGTACAATGAACATAAATGGTCTTCAGATTCACATCAGATGCTTCATTGCCTTTTAACAAAGGTGTGATAAAGGATTCAGTTCTTATGTGTCTAGAGAGTGCGTGAGCAGGGTCTGGTCTGTTGCTTTGCACATCATGAACTCCAGTAATTAAAAGAACTTGTCAGGTGAGCCGAAGAAGCAGAGCTCCTGTTTTCTGCTGCCGTTGGTCCAGTCACAAGAGAAGTATTCCACACTAGTTTTATTTGTTAGCTGGAGGTGTGAAGTCTGTTTTTGCTTCCCTGCTCACGTGTGCAGCTGCTTTTCCTGCAGATATATGCCGTCTGCGTTAATTAGACTTTACACCAACTTAAATTATATTGGTCGTCCAGCATAAAATCTTTGAAAAGAGTTATTGATTCCTGCGTTGTGGCTCTAATTTATGTTTACTCTGCTGTTTGCTTCTCTCACCTTTGGCTATAAAAGCATCCCTAATTATTTCAGGTATTGCTGCTTTTTAACTTAATCTCTGAAAAGCAGGATGTAAAGCAGTGGGTCCCCTGAAGGACCAGGCATCCAGCTGCTATTTAATCCCCCCTCCTCTTTACTTTCTGTGTGGCTTTTGAGTGAAATGAAAATGGAAGTGATGTGATCAGAATTAGCCGAACGCAGCAGTGCAGGTGGTTATTGAAATGATTTGTCTGTGTCTTCCTCCATCGTCCAAACGCCTGCTGCCTGCTGATGAACACGGCGCACCGTCGGCTCTCTCTGCAACCTTTTCTGGGCCAAATGAACCGTGACGCCTCTACCAAATAATTAATTTCTCATCCTTGCTCTCCTCCTCGCCTCTCCCTCTGCTCTGAACTCTTGGCTTATAGATTTCACAGTTCAGAGAAGTGAAGGGAATGAAATTGTAATGGGCTCTTGTTGCAGTTTGTTTTCCCAGAATATGGGAGTAAAAATGGAACTGGGACATACAGAAACATCTTTTTCTGTCTTCTTCCTGCCTTTTTTCTTTTGTTTAACATATCCCCTCGTCTCTCTCTCCTGGCCTGTTTGCCATGCGGTGTATTAATGAGACGCTGGTTTAGCACAGGTGAAATAAAATCAGAGGTGTGCTCTGGCTGAGCGTCAGGTGGGACTCGAGGAGGAGGAGTTGTAACAGAACTGATTTGCTCATCGGCTGTGGTGAAGCCTCAGACTCTTAATCTCCTTCGTGTCAATACAGAGCTGCACAGTAGAAATAACTTCACTGCTCAGTTGCTCCTTTTTCCTTTTAGTTTCTATCACAAAACCAGGCTGATATTGATCCATTTGTTGCTTCTACATCACTGCAAAGAAAATTAATATTAAATTTTGGGAATATTGTGATCTGAAAGGAAACCAAACTTGTGCAACGTCTCTTGGGCCTTTTTCAGACTCCACACCATCAGAAGAATAAGAACTGATCAGTTTCATTTTATGTGATGGCCACCTACTTTTAATGAGGGTGATTCTTACCTGCAGCTCTTATAAACAAACATCTGTCCAGCTGTCTAGCTGGCTGGGAAGAGACTATAAAAGAAACTGAGAGGAAAAATCCAACATTTTAGAAAAAAGTTATATGCAGCATGGCTCAAAAACAGGATCCAAATAAAACTCAGCTCCTTACTTCATTCTGATGTCTCCATTAAAAATAGTTTTGTGAGTTGATGTCCCAGATAGCTTAATCCAGGCTACTTTTTGCATTTGTGGCTCAGTTACTGCGCTGGGATGTGCTGTGTTCTCCAGATGTGGTCTGCATGTGAGTTGCCGGTCTGAACCTGGATTACAGTGAGTGTTGTGTGGGCCAGATGTGGTCTAAATATGAGGAGCCAACCTGGACATAGATTTCAGGTATTTCCTCGTGGATCTGGTGGTCATGGCTGAGTTTTGACAGCAAGACTCAGCTAGAGTCATCGCTGTAAACTGAGGCCAAATATGGGCCAAACAACACTGCAGATGTGAGCCATGATTGGGCCAAACGTTTCCTGCTCTCTCAGGTGCAGATTTAAACTTTGAACATACTTCTTCTTTAACTAGAAACCTGCTCTGTTATGAGAAGAATTGTTCACATAATGCTTTTGTACTATGGTTGTTACTGCAGGATTCCACTAGGGGGCACAATAGAGAGTTCAGACCAGATAGAGTATCATTAATGGTAAGTAGGACCCCTAAACGAGACACACCCTGTCATTTTTACCTCTGTCAACCCAGTTAGCTTTATTTCTGAGGACTTCAGACTAATACAACATACATGAAGCAGGTGTGATGGACTTCTGGAATTAAAACAAGTATATTGTCAGTCAAATGTTAAAAATTCCAGCTTGTAGATGTTGATTATCCCACACCATGTAGAGCTCCACCTACCCGCAACACTACAACAATCAAATTTATCCATTTCTGTGAGACAAGCGGCAGTACATCTGGATTCCTGTGGTTCCTTTCATCTAGAGTACCGAGACGTGACTCCAGGTTTTGAAACGAAAGGTGGAAGAATGGAGGTTGAATGACTTATTAATGTAATGGCTGTCCTCTGAGGATGACCTCATCAAGCCAGTTGTCTGTGCTGAAGTTTACAAGCAGCAGAGTCAAGCAGGACAGTCAGTCAGGTCTGGGATTGGAAGAATTTACAGCCCAGGTTTACTGTCCTCGCTGGTGATCCAGAGACAAGACGAGGAAGAGGAGGGAGACAGATGAGGCGAGGTCGCATCTGGGATGAAGGTGAAAAGGACCAGTGAGTGATGAGCGGAGTGTAGTTTACAGAGAGTCTGCAGTCATTGTAAATAACGGATTATTTAGCCCTTTAACGTCACGTTACGTTCATACAGCATATTTTAATGATGGTTCGTATTTTAAATAAGTGGCACGTTAGGCCTTTCTTTTTGTCCTATTCATTTTAAATTAAAATGATTTTTCCCATTTCAAAAAAGCTGGGACACGGTGTAAAATATAAATAACAACACAGTGCAATAACCTGCAAATTACAAAAGAGCATTTTATTCCCTGGAGGATTTTTGGCCTTGTCCCCTGCACACAGAGGTTCCTCCTGATTCTCTGTGTCTTTAAAGATGGCATTCTCATACTAGTGAATCTGAGAGACTCCTGTTATTGGGCTTTTTCTGGTTTTCTTTGTCAATATAAGAGCAGTTAAAAGTTCAGGGATTCTGATTGGTTCAGCAAATCTTTAAAGTCATTAATGCAATCTTTGTCCTGATATCAAACTCAAAGTTAGCTAAATGAAATAAATCCTTTTGACATCACACTGTTTGTAATCCTGTTTGGGATGCTGCATGTGGTACATGCTGGTATAGCAGCAGAATCAGCTGCATATGAGCCACTGCTGAGAGCAAACTGTCTTGATCCAACCTCATTTTATTCCGATTTCTGAGCACACATAAACACAAACATGAAGGATAAACCAGATCAGCTGGAATCAGTGAAGCTCAGAGTTTATGGAGATAAAGCTGATCATCCTCTGCCTCCCGGGTGTACTGCCACCTTAAACACTTTCTCTTTGATGCACTTCAGATCAGCGCTCCCATGAGATTCCCTCACACTTCACAGCCCAGCGTGCATGTCTGCATAATGTACAGCACTTACACAGACATATAATTGGTTGGATTATGTTGATACTGTGAGGTCAGGAGCTGGTCATTGGTTCTGCTGACATTTATATAGGGCTGCACAGATGCTGCTGTATCATACTCTTAAAATATACATCAGCATACCACTGGTAAGCTCAGAGGTAATGTAATGTAGTCTCACCAAGTCTCACGTTGTGAGACGGAGACTTTACAACCTTAAAGCTAGAGTCTACGATTTCCTCTAGATTCCCTCAAAATACACTTTTTATCAGAAGGGTTTACATCAAATTA
>JBAFTB010000024.1:1706842-1720629 GCA_037177355.1 Melanotaenia trifasciata
ATCTTAATGAAATTAAGGATTATTTAAAGTTATGATTAAAGATTATGGTTAAAAAAAAAAGTCCTTTCGCTGTCCCTTTTGTTTATATATATATATATATATATAAATGTATATTGCAGGTTGCAAATGCCTTGACTTTCACAAACAATTCTCCCAAAAGAAAACATCAGATATGTGAGACAGCCATGATAAATGTGTAGGTGTAATTCAGATTAAGTATATTTCTGGCCTTTGACAGTCCTGAGCCGTTGATATATAACCCGCAACCAAACCCCCGACCCGCATAATAACACATTAATTATAAATACACCCCTGTCCCTCCCCTCCTTACATTCCTTCTCTTTATTCTTTCCTATGTTTAATGTGATGCTGTTGTTTTCTCATCATTTCCATTTACAATTAAAAAAGAAAAAGACGTTGCATTGAAGCAGTAGACTACCTCCCTATAGTCACTGTTACCGCTCTGGGGCTTTTTCATGTAATGAGGAGATTGCTGCATAAACAAGATACTGTATCATCCACTGTCCCTGGTTACAGCTGTGTTCTCTGTTCCTGAATCACAGAACCAGCAGCGGAAAACTCTCTAACTGGCTGCGCTGGACGCTGGAATGGCGAGAACATTCCTTACAATTACTTCAAGGTTTGGAAAAACTCCTGCAGGACTTTACAACGAAGGTGACCCTGCATGGCGCCTGATAATAAAACACCAGTCATGTCCACAAAAATAGCATCAAAAAAACAATTCCTATTTTCACCAGGGAACATCGCCCCTAGCGAGCAGATGTTTTACCTATATGACGCTGACTTCAAACTGGTGCAGTGATGCTTGTGATCCACGTAGGTCTGGAAAGATGTTTCGGTCCTCCTCCTTCAGTGACCTGTCAATCAGCTGAGGGAGCACCTGGGCCAGCCTATCAGATTTCATCAGTAGCCTGCGTTGCCCTGGCCACCCCTCCTGCTCTGTACCTGTATACATGGCTGCCTTCCACCCCTACAATATTCTTAAAATAATATCATCCTGCCAACAGACACACAACCTCCCCATTTTATGTATATAATTATTTGCTTATTCCTTTGTTTAGGCAGGCAAGTCGATTGAGAACAATTTCACGTCATGCAACATATACATTATATCCAACAAGGACATCCCAAGACAAATCAGAAGCAGGTACAGCAGGTACAGGTACAGCAGGTACAGGTGCAGCAGGTACAACAGGTACAGGTACAGCGGGCAGGAAGCATTGTTCGTAGCAGATTATTGGAAGCTAGCAGCAGGATGCTGGTGTGAAGTTTAGGTGTTTTTTCTACACATTCTTGTTTTTGGTGGCAGCAAACTGGAATGAAAAGCAGCCTAAAGAGGTGCAGAGACTGGTTGTTGCTGGAAATGTTGATTAGTGAGCAAAGAGAAATGTTTTTATAAATGAACTGGTTCCAGTGTCATGACGTGACGACCAGCTCACAGGTCAGGAACGAGTACGGGGATGAGAGCTGAAAGGGGCACCAGTAACCGGATTATGTGGTAGATCACAAGCAGTTCTTTAGTTTTTCTGTCCTGTGGATAGTCCTCTAATCTACGATGAGGAGGATTGGTTTGACCAGAATGGGTGAAGGGTCGGAGTTCTGATCGGACCTTTATAAGCAATGTGTTGATATGAATGTGAAAGGAGAGCGAAGGCAGATACCTAAATACTCACATGTTGTAACACTGCACCGTCCAACAGGGAGACATTTCACCACTGAAGGCACTGAAAATACCTCTAAAAAGCTAAAAACCATACAGGTTTAATTCATATAAGGTCTGTTCTCTGCTGCTGAGGTAAATGAAGCATTTAAGAATCTACATTAGGCCTGATTGGAGTTAAACGAACCAAAAAGCAGCTCTCAGGTCGACAGGAAGCTGATACCGAACATGAAGTCGGCATCTTTTCTGGCTTTTGTTCTCGGCCCGGTGAGGAAGCTCTACCTCTTCCTGCTGCTGCTCCTGAAGTCCTTCCAGCTCTCTGTATAAATAGCAGTGTTGGAGGCCTTTTGAAATGAGTCCAGCCCGGCCCATTCTGTTCGCTGCAGCGGCTTCATCCATTATGTAGAGCCCAGAGACCCCCCCACCCCGACCAGCACACACAAATGCAAACCTGCTGCTTCCAGACTGCAAAACCACACCAGCATAACGTGTGAATACATAAAGGTTCTTACCATTTTTTTGTACCTTTTTGTGTACACACTTTCTTTAATGTGCTCTGACCACATGTCAGGACGTGTGCTACCCCCTCCCTCCCACGTGTTCTTGTTGCATGATTTATTCAGCATTCACGCTGTTGTTCCTCCGCAGCTGTTTGAAATTCATGGCATACATACATATTCACACTCGCACCCGGCAGACTTAGATTAGTATTTTCATCCACGCGTCTCCGCCTCTGTGGGGCCTCTGAACCGAACCTCATTTGTTGATATCATGTCACTCTACAAACCTTGAGCACCACGATGAATCTGAGAGGTCAGAGTTCAGGGCGGATTTACTCACACGTAATATGAATCATACAGCACACAGTCGGTCTGCGAGAACCGGGAATGCAACCCTGAGATAAAATGTGACCGACCTCTGAGGAAACAGATTCCACACAGGTTATTTACTAATATAAAAAAATGGAATATTAAATAAGGTAATAATGATAAATAAATCATGTAAAATAAGTAAATAAATTATAGTAAAATAAAATAGTCATAAATACAGTCAATAATGTAAAGATAAAACTCCTTGTAGCATGTAAATCTGAATAAATTTATTATTTCAATAAAATAAAAATAAATACAGTAAAAAGAATAAGGGAAAAAATAAAAAGAAAGTGGAATATTAAATAAATGAATGATAAATAAACCTCCCAGCATCGGTATGAATGTTTGGTAGTCGTTGGTGTGGGTTAGCGGCCATGTTTCGGTCTGTATGGAGCCAAAACTGGGACATAAGTTTGGTAACTTGTATCTGTAAAAACATGTAGATGAAGTAATAAAGGCTACAACTATGGATTAACGCTGGAAGTTTTAAACTACGTCATTTAAGTACAAGTACAAAACACCCGTCCCACATTGTACACACCTACTCAAGAACCAATCAGATTCCTCTAATCTCTTGGTAAAATTTTCTTATTTTCTGAATTCATCCATACTGTTTGATCTGTACTTGTTTTTGTACATTCAAATAGTTCCAGATCCAAACTTTTGACCCTATGGTGGCTCCATAAGTCTGAAGCTGTGGCTACGTTATGAAGCTTTCCACCACCAGCGTGTGAATGAATAAAGTGTTAAATAACTCTAATCCATTTATTATTATTATTGTATTAAGGTCAATTCTGAGTCAGTGATGTTGATTATGAGCCAAATGAGAAAAATGCTTATTAAATTCTTCCAAGCTAGACGGTATATGTAGAGTTCTTTATATCCCTAAATATCCTGTAGATGAGGAGCAACTGTCTGTATGTTTATGGGGATTTTTTTTTCTTTTCTTATACTTTTGGATTATTTTTTCCATGACAGGGAGGTTAAATGATGCTGTGTTTACTCTTTATTAGTAGTATCATTTATAACATGTTTACAAGGCGTAAGAGGCAAATAGAAATCACATTTTATTCTGTTTCTGGATTTACTGCCAGCTCTTATTTCTCTGAAGGTGTAAATGTCCTGCTGATGACGTTGGATTTGGGCTGCAGCATCACGTTGCTGTAAAGATAGAAGCTGGTCCACATCAGCTACAGACTGAAGGAAAAGAAAAGAAACGCTCGCTCTGTTTCAGAAGCCTTTCTGTCTTCCAGCCAATGATCTCTGGCCTTCCTCCTTTATGTGCTTAACATTTATAAACTGTAATGGAAAGCTGAAGAGCAGGCTGTTAGCCATTGAATATTTGTCTTTATTGGCCTCCTTATTGAATTAACATTTAACATTTTCCATTTGTCGGATCATTTTACCCAAGGCACCTCTCGGTTTAATGAGCGGAGCTGCAGTCGATGTGGACGTCCTGAACACGTCCAACCAGGTTTCTCCTGCAGAGCAACGTCACCGCTACCGTTCTACGTCAAGCCAGAGCTGGTGGAAACATGCTCGGTCTAAACTCTGCTGCTCACATTACACCGAGCCTGAGGCCGAACTATTCCTAAATATTCTCAAAGAAGTCTTAGACTTAAAGTGTAGCTCCACCCCCTACTTTTTACATAACTCCACCCACTGCCAAATTTGAAAAATGACTGAAACTGCAAGGGTTGGGGTGGGAGTTGTGAGGTGATCAGGGGGCGGAGAGTGGGCGGGTCGGGATACACAGACACGAATGATTGACAGACAGCAGCTCAGCTCACTGGTAAGATTCAAAGCGGGATTCACAAGCAGCTACGCCACACAGGTGGTGGCAGCTGCAGGAAGAGCTGCAGGAAGTTGTTGCTGCTACGATTTGAGCTGCTGTCTGTCACCAGATGAGGATCAGCAGGTAAAGAAGAAGTCCGGTGTTACTTTTACACCCTCAGAAGCACAAATCCGTCCTATTGCAGGAGTATTTCTTCAGAAACCCTGTGAAAGAAAAGCAGTCTGAAACTAGCAGATCTACACCAGATAAGTTCACATCCCTTCATATGCGTTGGTGGGCGTGGCTTTCTATGCCTGCACAGCGAGGACCCGCCTACCTGCATCTGAAGGGAGGGGCTGTGGGGTTTTTAAATTTTCACCAGGTATGGCTCTGCATCACGATAAACACAACCTGGTTTTAAACTGTAGGAGGCGTTATTAACCATTTCATATCCACAAAATCCTGAAGCAATGAAAAAGATGACGCATTTTATCAACAGTATATGTGGTTTTCATCTCAGTTAAGTAATACCATGTTTATATTTGTTTATATTTATGTTTACTGAGATCCCCATTAGCATCAGCAGCATGCTGCATCTGCTATTCTTCCTGGGGTCAGTTTACAGCAGAAAACACACAATTCACATTTATAACAGATTCCAACTGAAACATTACAACATGTTGATCATCTTACATTTTCCACAAATACCGTATTAATTCCCATATATTATCATAACTTATACATTAATTTACAGTCAGTCATACGTATATACTGTCATACAAAAATACACTTGGACATTATTCAGTTTAAATCTGATTATTTTTATAGTATATTTTCTGTTGCTTTTTAAAACAATAAGCGTTGCATTGTTGTGTAATATTTTGTGGTAGTGAGTTCCACTCATGCATGTCTCTAAACATCACTGTACGCTGGCTGAAACTGGTTTTACATTTTGGTAGAGTGAAACACTGCCCTACACACAGCCCTACACACAGCCCTACACACAGCCCTACACACAACCCTACACACAGCCTACACACAGTCTACACACAGCCCTACACACAGCCTACACACAGCCTACACACAGTCTACACACAGCCTACACACAGCCCTACACACAGTCTACACACAGTCTACACACAGCCTACACACAGCCCTACACACAGTCTACACACAGCCTACACACAGCCCTACACACAGCCTACACACAGCCTACACACAGTCTACACACAGCCCTACACACAGCCCTACACACAGCCATGTTGAGTAAGTATGTGTGTTTTTGCTAAAAGGAAGTTTCTGGTAAAACATGGATGGTGTTTTTGTCATAGTAATATTATTTTAAAAGTTAATCAGTGAATACAACCATCTATCCTTCACCCATAACCAGGAGAGTCGATTTGAGTGCATTTTAACAACATTTGTCCTAAAACCACATTTCAGAGCAACACGTGCTGCTTTGTTTTGTACCATCTGTAATTTTCTGGTATTATTAAATGATCTATTTGCCCAAACCACAGAACAATAATCTAGATGAGACAAAACTGGAGTTTGAATGACACATGGGATTGTTTGCTTAGTTCGATGTTCTGAGCTTTTGATAACAAACTGCTACCCATTTTTGAATGTGGTTATCCCAGGATAGTTTTCTATTAGAATTCCCAGCAGCTTCACCACCTATGTATCTTTTATGTGGAGATCAAGTTGAGCTTTATCTCTTAAAGAATGATTGGTACCGATGACTACGCTTGTAGTTTTAGAAACATTTAAAATAAGTGTTACTGTCCACCCAGTTGACTATATGTTCAAGTTCTTGTTTAAGGCTTGTTTGTATGTCACTGATTGACTTTACTGCAAAGTTTACTGTTGTGTCATCAGCAAATATTGAAATGCTGCTTTTTTTAACACTGATGCTAAATCATTCGTAAATATTGTATACAGAAGAGGGCCGAGACAACCGCCCTGCAGCCTCCATGTTTTACAGTTTTACAGTCTGAGTAGCGGCTGTTATAATAGACCAGCTGTTTATCACACAAATAACTACTAATTAACTATAATGCTGATTCCACAAAGCCAGGACTCCAGTTTTTCCAACAAAATCTTATGATCAATTATATCAAAGTCAGCTGAAAAGTCAAGTAATACAACTTCAAAACCAGTCATCCGTCTTCTGGGTTAAAGCAGTTACTGTGGAATGTTTTTCTTTAGAAGCATGCTAATAATAAGTTAATAAGTTATCTTTAAAATAGGTAATAATCTGTTCATACATCATTTTTTCCATTAATTTACTCAGAATTGGGAGTAAACTAATTGGTTGACTGTTTCTGTGAATTTCATTTTTTAATTTAATGAAATTCACGGAAACAAACTGTCGACTGATTAGTTTACTGTATGTTGTTTACAGCTAAAAAAAATACATTTTAGGGTGCACTTCTTTTTTTTTATTCTGGGTCAAAAATCAGGAATATAGCTTCATAAGTTTTTTTTTTCTTTTCTTTTTTCAATTTAATATACTTGGGTCCATCCAGTGCGTGGATGACATTTTCATGTCTGTTTGTACATGTAATCAGATTACTAGCACAAGTGTAATCAGATTAATAGTACACATGTAATCAGATTACTAGCACAAGTGTAATCAGATTAATAGTACACATGTAATCAGATTACTAGCACAAGTGTAATCAGATTAGTAGTGCAGATTACTAGTTTTCCTTCCTGGTCTCGGTTCTGATTGAAGTTTTCCTTCTGGTTCTGATGGAGGTTTTCCTTGTGGTTCTGGTTCTGATGAAGGGTTTTCCTTGTGGTTTTGGTTCTGGTGGAGGATTTCCTTGTGGTTCTGGTTCTGATGGAGGTTTTCCTTGTGGTTCTGGTTCTGGTGGAGGATTTCCTTGTGGTTCTGGTGGAGGTTTTCCTTGTGGTTCTGGTTCTGATGGAGGTTTTCCTTGTGGTTCTGGTTCTGGTGGAGGTTTTCCTTGTGGTTTTGGTTCTGGTGGAGGATTTCCTTGTGGTTCTGGTGGAGGTTTTCCTTGTGGTTCTGGTTCTGGTGGAGGTTTTCCTTGTGGTTCTGGTTCTGGTGGAGGATTTACTTGTGGTTCTGGTGGAGGTTTTCCTTGTGGTTCTGGTTCTGGTGGAGGTTTTCCTTGTGGTTCTGGTTCTGATGGAGGTTTTCCTTGTGGTTCTGGTTCTGATGGAGGTTTTCCTTGTGGTTCTGGTTCTGGTGGAGGTTTTCCTTGTGGTTCTGGTTCTGGTGGAGGATTTACTTGGTTATAATGAACTGGACTTTGTTGTAAATGAGCATTGTATAAATAAAGCTGAATTGTTGTCCAGTGTGCTGTGGAGTAAATCCTGATGGTGGAACTGGGTTTAATGGATCTCGCTGTCCATGCTGAATGTTGCTTCCTAACGTCCGGGCCCACAAACACCGGCTCCTCTAGTTTAGTAAGTGAATGGATGTCTTTTGCTTGTGCAGCCTGCAGCATCATGACTCATCGCGACAGACACTAAACGCAGCTAAAGAGAAGAAAAAGAAAACAACAGTTTTTTCTTCTCTGCTGAATTTCCATTCATCTGCGTTTAAAATGAAAACAATGTGCAGTGAAACACTGAGGAGCTCTTTCTCCCTCCGTCTCCGGATTCTCTCGCTGCTTTTCATTTCCTCTCTGTTTTAATCTCCTTTTCTCCCCCGCTGATACCTGTAAGAGACTACATCTCCTGTACAGTAAATAGATTCTGTCAGCCATTATTTTCCTGCTGCTGCTTTTTTCCACCTGCAGCAGTTATTGTTGCCATAAACCTCCAGTTATCAGGATCCTGGGTTGCTTCTCAGAGCCAGCTGTTTAATGTGAGAACAGCTGTTTAATCCCACCAGATGATGGAATGTAAGTTTTGTTTTGTGGTGGATGTTTGTTTTAAGCTAACAGTAAACTTACTGTTGCAGTGACCTGGTCCCGCTGTGGAACATCTGTACGTAGTCTTTTCTTTTCTCGAGCAAAATGCCTTAGACAGGATGGATAAGCTACTGGTTTTTTAAAAGAACAAATTTGCTTTGAAACACATTTTTTCCTCACAAATTTCTGTTTTGTCCCTTGATGAATTTTGTGTTTATTTTGTTCCTGGTGGAGCAGGTTTATTCCCAGTATGGGTGTATAAAAGGTCAACAGCTTAATGGCAAAACATTCTAAATATCCTCGTTTTTTATTTGCTGCAGTCTGGCGCATCAGCACGTGTCGCGATTCTAGATTTTATTACTGTGATTATTGTCAGAAAAATAATTATTCTGCGTGTCGTGATTTAACACTATAGATGTGTAAAACTACATGAACTCTCCTTTAAGTCTTTAAGTTTTATTTATTTCCATCTTTTGATGCCAACATGAGGACATAATATAACAAGAAAGCCTGATTCTACTGAAAGCTGCTGGTTATCCTGAAGAGGTGAAACATGCTGCTTGTTTCTCATGTTTCTTGTCCTGCTTCACAGGCTATGAAACATCCTCCATCATCACGCCGTCCTCCTTTCTAGAAACAAGGACGTCCCACCAGGAGGATTTAATCCTTTAGTTTGGAGGGAATATCTCTTCCTCACAGAAGCAGTAACATGTATTTTGTTTAACTTGGGTTTTGTTCTGTGTAGGTTTCCTTTGTGGAAACAATATTGAGGGATCTTTATGATTATTTAATTAAGGTGATTGATGATGAAGTCAGGTAATCGTGCCTTCAGTAACATCTCGGTTATTTCTTGGGAAGCTCTCAGACTGGTGTGGAAATTAAATTCCACAACATTCCACATTTTACATGAGATCCAGTTTCTTATATTTCTGCATGGAGAAATGATGGAACATCATCCGGTTTCTACCTTCAATGCTGCTTTGTGTCACTTTGGAAGTTTTTAAGAGGCATAAAAGTGAAAACCAGGATGTTATTTAATGCAGGGGTCACTGACCGTAGACTGCTGTTGTCTCTTTTTTATTATTTCCTGGTTTCATGGAGCATGTTTTCTTCATGCACCATCCTGGTTTTGCTGAGCTCTACGATACTAAGTTCAGACCTCAGTGCAAACATCACTCTGATTTTTCCGTCACTTCATTTAGTGAAAAGGTTTAAAACAGCATAACAAGCCAGTAAGAAGATGATGAATTGATGTTTTATTTCCTCCAGTTGTTGTTTAAACCAGGAAAAGTTGCAGTCTAGTTGTAAAAGTGTGTTTCTGAAACCTCTGCCACCATTTGCATTTGTATTAAAACTTTTAGAAAGTGGTTGTCAGATTTGGTGTCCTCTCCTCGGTAGCTGTCCTGCTCGTAGCAGTCCCTCTGCTCCAACAACCCCCCCCTCTCTCCATGGAAGCAGGATTAATAATTACCACTTCATCCATTATTCATTTCCAACACCAGCAGCTCACAGTTTGGTAAACAGGAATCCTCTCAGCACACTGGACTCCACCTCCACCAGGCTTTAGAGACACAGGACAGGCTGACCATCAGAGGAGAGAAAAACACGTTTATTAGCACAGGTTGTTCTTCAGGTAATTAATGGATGTTATGTTGGAAAGCTTCAGTCTGACCTGGAACATCTCTTCCGTCTGCTTCCTCATTACACCTCTTCTCTGCTGCTCATATTTCTTCTTCAAAAAAACAAACAGGGTAAAAACTAAAAGACGGACTCGTCTCTCTTTCCATGCGGTTCTGTGAATCTGCAGTCTTATCGGAACAGTATCCGTACGGTGTCAAACATCACCTCTAACGCCGGCCATAAACCTGTCAGGGTGGCGGACCGACACCGGAAATTGTTTTAGTCCTGATCGAGGACCGTACTGAGCTCACCTTGAAGAACGCCAGCCAGATTTTCTGATGTGTTTGTTTCTACAGAGCTCCAGGTTTAATCTGCACAAGTGTTGAGTGTGTCATGTCGCCGACCTGAAAGCTCACATCATGACAAGATCCAAACCGTGTGGTCTCTGTCCAGCGTAGATCAGATCAGCTCATATCAGCAGCCCTGAATGAGCAGCCATGTTTGCTGGCTGCAGGATGCCTCTAGAAAGAAGTTCACATGTCACATGAGGACAACGTCCCACGTCATTGAACGCAGCCAGTGTGGAGGCTTGGCGCTGACACCAGGTCCAGGCAGGGCTCATCACAGAGGATTAGCTCTTATTAGAACTGAGTGCGGACCATAATGCACTACAGGTGGCTGGCTGAGCGACCCGCCGGCTTTTGGCTCGCTGGCTGAAGTGGATAGAAGGCCAATTATCACCACATTCACACCAGAGCCAGCAGAGCACTGTGGGCGGCCGCGAGGCTTTCTGTTACACTCTGAGGGCGAAACAAGGACAGAGCGATGCTCCACGGAGCTAAAACTGCTCCGTTTCCTCGGCAGGAGGGCGTGGGGTCATCATCAGGTCAATAAGGATGTTCATGGTTCACCAAGCAGTTTTTATTAGAGGGGCTGATTGGTTTTATTTAAAGGCTGATGGAGGAATTATTGGTGTTTTCCTCTCGGTGAATTCATGCAGCTGAGGAACATTTTGATGGTTTCTAGCTGTTCCTCAGACTCGGTCCCACTGTGCTCTGATTGCCACAGTTTCTTCAGTTCCCACCGCTCTTCACCTCCCTTCTTCGGTTCTTGTTATTTTTTGGTCTTCTTATGTCCCTTTTTGATATTTGGGGCCATTTTGGAATGACTTAAAAAATGGAGAAATTTCATTTTGTAACTGCATGTTAAAAGTTTTATTGGGATCTTAGAGTTTCTTACACAGGACCCACCCGGCATACAGGGACACTGGCTCTGAGAAATGTAGAGGAGCTAGGGAGGTCATGATTAGATTCTGCAGTTAATCCTGGTTTTAAAAATCATCAACATCCCTGAATATCGTCATGATGTTGTTGGCGCTTGTGTTTTGCACCATGCAAGTTTCAGAAGAGAAGCACAACAGAGGAAGAGTTATTCCCTCCAAAGAAACAGCCGAAATTATCTTTGTCAGATTTCCTGGGTTCATTGTGGAGGAAGACAGCCTGTCAAACATGTTTGACCTGCTGCAGGGTAACCAGCAGTAACTGGTTAAATCAGGCGGATAACTAATTAAATGCTGACTTTAATAATTCTTTACTTTTATTGATTTACAGTTTGTAATTGTGCATGACTCTGGTTGGACTTACAGCATGACTGAGTCCTACAACATATATAAGTTTCACTGTTCCAGCATCACCAACTTGGTATGAGTCTTTTACTGGTCAGGGTTTGATGGTCTGCATCTGAAAGAGTATTTAATTCCAGTTATGTGGTCTAGTTTCTTCACTCCCACTGTTCCAGGATTATTTATGTGTGACAGCTGGAAGTCAGAGCTAGCTAGAGGTTTTTCCTCTTTTCTAAAGAAATGTTCAAAAATGTTTTTATAACATAGTTTCCAGAAAGAAGCCTCCTAAGTCCACATAGAGGTCCTGGTCCACGTAGAGTTCCTGGTCCACGTAGAGGTCCTGGTCCACGTAGAGTTCCTGGGCCACGTAGAGTTCCTGGTCCATGTAGAGGTCCTGGTCTACGTAGAGGTCCTGGTCCACGTAGAGGTCCTGGTCCACGTAGAGTTCCTGGGCCACGTAGAGGTCCTGGTCCACGTAGAGTTCCTGTAGGCTTCCCATCTTTCCTCTGAAAGAAATCCAGGAATTTACTTTGTTATATTATTTAATTATGTCGGCATTAAAGACAAAAATGAATAAAACTTGTGTGATTTTACACATTTAAATAAGGAAATCTGTAATCATGACATGCTTCGGTGGAACTGTGGAGAACGTAGAAGATTTTCTTTGTATGTTCTGTTTCCCGATTCTACATAAAAATGTTCCAACTGTTAACTGTTGGATGCCGGAAGCAGAAAGGGAGGTGAACGCAGCTCAGGACTGGCTCCAGGTCAGCACATCCATCCCGTTTCTCAGCATCTAGACGGAGGAGGATCTGCTGACTAGATCAGTTCTTAAAGCCACGTTCTGCATTTTCTGCCAGGCTGAAATTTACAGATTTTAACAAAACTTTTCTCTTTTTTTGGTCATTTTAACTTCCTGTTGGACGAAATATAAAGCCCTATCTAGGAGTCAGGTAGCAAGAAAAGAAGTCCTTTTCTCTTTGAAGGAACTGCTGAAATGAAAGAATTTCTGCTTCATCACATCTGATTGGACAGAAGAGAGAAAATGGGGCCAGTGGAGCGAATGAAAAGAAGGGGAAGCCGGAGCTTCATCTCAGTGAGGCAGATTTTACAGTCCAGCAGAGCTCTCAGGGGAAGCAGTCTGAGCTCCCCTCTTTAAACTCCTCTGACATTCTACATTTGAGCCGAGCTGGAGACGCTCTGCACCCTGCGGGGAGGGTATCACTGATAAACGAGAGGTCAGCGCCGCCGTGGGGGCCGTGAAACGCTGACCGGACTGCGGGGGGCGGCACAGAGGACGCACAGCATCCTGCCGCCATGAATTAGTGTTTAATCACAGCAATGGCAGCCAGCCAGACTGACTGCTGACCTTACATAGAGCTGGATGCAAGCAGGTGTCAGGGGAGGGTCAGACAGGTGGATGCTCTAAACTTCATCAGCTGCATCTATGATGATCTGTGTCCGTCTTCAGCTTCCAGTAACAGAATGACTTTATCTGAGAGTAACACCACTCTGGAAAACTTCTGGAAAGAAAGTTTTCAAAGCGCTTTCGGGGGAAACTTCAAGACACATTTTGGCTTTAATGTGTCTGGAGGTGCTTCACAGGTCAAGATGAGATAAATCTCTGAGGAAAGGGCTTCAGTGTAAACACTGAACAGAACGTTTACGCTGCCATGTAGTCCAAGTCCAGGTCCGTTACCTCAGTCAGAACACATTTTCTTTTTTACCTGCTCTTTACAGGGATAACATGTCGGTTATCTCCTATAGAAGGAAAGTTAACATGGCTCATTATAACTTAATTAAAAGAAAAAGTGTTATATATTAGCAGAAACAGTCTACTATGGTCTTGGATCAGCACCTCCAAATCCATCACTATGGTCCTCAGCCAGAAAAAAGATGGAGTGTCCTCTCCGGTTCAGGTATGAAAGCCGGACCAGGAAGTCGATAGAAAGATGGATGCAGAATATGCAATAATACGGACTCTCAATTCAACAATTAATCTACAATCCTACGAGGTGGCATGTGGTTCATTACATCCTGGATGCCTCACTGGAATGGTGTTCTGGACACATCCCACCAGGAGGAGGTCCTGGGGACAACCCAGGTCAGGCTGGAGGGACAACGTCCCATGGTTTTCTCAAGTGCTGATATTTTTGTAGGAAGAAGTGGGTGGGGAGGAAGGAGTCTGGGTTTCTATGCTGGGTGGGTGGATGGATGGGTGGATGGATGGATGGATGTATGGATGGGTGGGTGGGTGGATGGATGGATGGATGGATGGATGGATGGATGGATGGATGGATGGGTGGGTGGGTGGATGGATGGATGGATGGAT
>JBAFTB010000024.1:1721296-1736773 GCA_037177355.1 Melanotaenia trifasciata
GATGGATGGATGGATGGATGGATGGGTGGATGGATGGATGGGTGGATGGATGGATGGATGGATGGGTGGATGGATGGGTGGATGGATGGATGGATGGCCATCTTTCCAAACAGAACCTATATATTAGCTATAGGAGTACACGTCCATTTACCCGTTACTAGCGACTCTGGTGGCTTCTGGGACGTGTTATTTCTACATCAGGTTAAATGAGGGACTTTCTGAATGTAAATGACCATGAACAGAATGTGAAGCTGATGTAGAGCATGTGGGATTCATTTCATATTACTTAGCTCATAACTTAATAACACGCTGCTACTGACCTCCTGCAAGTTTCCTCAGTTCTCTTTATTTTCTACTTACAGACATTTTAAATATTCATAGAAGGAATTTAGGACAGTTTCTATGAAGGACTGATGAATGAGGGTCCTGGACTCGCATGGAGAACACCATCTGCTGAGGGACTTGTTTTTCTTCCAGCTGGGAATGGTTGTCCATGACTTGACCAGGACGCAACCTCACAGTGGGCCTGAACCAGAGCTTGTAAACAGCTTTATGCTAAGCTCCATGTTGTGTGGAGGTATAAGTGCGGGGCGTGCATGGCCAGGCTTTCCATCAGCTGTTATCCGGTGGATGCGGCTGCAGCAGTCGTAGAAAGTTTGCTGATATCTGCTGTTGTCGGATCAGTCCTTAGCTCATTCTCTCTTCATGCTGCGAGGAATTTAAGTTTATTCAACTGCTCACAGAAACACAGTCTGGAGAGTTTGTGGGTGGTTTTTCCTGCTCGTGTTGCCAAACCCAAAATATTATCTGAAGAACGGAAAAAAGACAGAGATTGTCCTCTCTCTCCTTTCATCTTTTCATCCTCGGTCGTCCGCAGCTCGCTTGGCCGTGGCTGAAGCTGTTGACAGTGAAAGGCTTTAATGAATGCAGGGCATTGTACCCGAGTCCTGACAAAGGGACCTCACAAAGACCCTGGCAACAGATCAGCTGGAGGATCAGCAGGAGTGGAGGAGGAGGAGGAGGGTGAGATGTGAGAAGGAGGTGATGAAGATGACAGAGGATGATGCGTGTCAGAGTTTAGGAGCGGGAAGCTGAGCGTCTCAGTTTTATCTAAATGTGTGCTGACGGTTGGTTACAGATACTTGCGGATAGAAGACAAGCTTTCGAAAAGATTTCATTTAAGGCAGAAAAGAAAAGAATTGAAGGATTTCTAAATCTCATCAGCACATATTTTATTCCCAGTAGAAGATAAACAACATGTCAGACGTTGAAACAGAGACATTTCACCATCTGATGGAAAATATGAGCCGATTCGTCTGTAAAAAGTTGGAACAGGAGCAACAAAAGGCTGGAAAAGTCAATCGGAAACACCTGGAGGAGCATTTAACAACTAATCAGGTTACCTAGCAACAGGTCAGTAACATGACTGGTATAAAAGGAGCATTTCAGAGAGGCAGAGTCTCTCAGATGGAAAGATGGACAGAGTCTGAGACAAACTGGGTCAATGTGTAAAATGATTTAAATCCCACCATCTACAAGTTTCCTAGAACCGGAGTTGTTTCTCCTTTCAGATTAAATCCATATTTTACTAGAAATAGCAGCAAGTTTCTAACGCTGCATATAAAAGCTGGATGTGAGTTACGCCCACTTCTTATTGTTACTCCATGTCGAATCTTTAAAGCATGACTCATGTAGAATTTCAACCAGAAATTCCCCTAAAACACTTTTCTGATCATACAAGCAGCCGGGAGCTGGTGTGCATGCAGCTCCGCTCTGCTTGAGCTAAATTTTGAATTCCTCACCTGTTAAATCAGACTTTCCCTCTCAGCTTTACAGGAAAGGAAGGAAAAATAGTTGTTTGGAAGTCCTCAGAACTGCACCAGGTTTTGGGAAGACTGAAAAATCCTGTAGAAAAGGAAAATAAGAATGTGGAAGTCTGAGACTGTTCCATGATCCTGAATCAGACCAGAATGGACCACTTGGGTCTGCGTTTTCTTTTAAGGATAAAATGTTCTAAAGAACCTGGTAGAAGAAGAATTTGTTTGTAATAACACATTTTAGCTTCACTGGATTCCTTTGTGTTGGATTAAAAGCCAAATAAATTAATAAATAAATAGACGAATAAAATCTGATTAATTAATAAAATAAGATAAAATTAAAATTTAAGCTAAACACCAAATAGCCATTTTGGACATAAATGGGTTCAAACTGTAGGCATCACCAGTGAGGCTAATGGAAATGCCACCCAGTGAGCAGTGGGAGGGGATGGTGGGGAGGGACGGCTTCTCCAGGATGATTGACAGCTGCTGAGCTCTTCCTGCCACCAGGACACGTCAGCCTGCCGACTCCCGACAGGCACTCTGCTAAAAGGATGGAGCCCCGCCCGCTGCACCCGCCTTCCTCATCCAGGTGGGCTGTTAGTGGGATTAAAACGTGTTGACGACAGCAGCTGTAAACAAAGAGGGACGCGGAGCTTTCAGTTAGCCGGGCCTGAGAGTCCTGATTGGGATGCAGGAGATGTAGCTGGTTTGAAATGAACATCAGCCACCATGGTGTTAATGGAGCAGGACTCTAAACCCCCTCCTTCATCTGCAGATGAAGCTGAACAGTGATTGGCTGTTAAGTCAAGAAGAAATTTATGGAGTCGATTTATTTTCAGGAGCTAATTCTGGTAATGTACGAACAACAGCTGCTGCCTGCGTGTGCGCAGGCCTTCAAATACCAAACTAAAACATCAGTATGGATCTGAGTCCGTCCTATAACACGCCGTCTCACAGTAAAAGCATCTGTCAGGTGATCAAACATCACGTCTGCAGCAGCCCGGCAGTCTGAGGGTTTATTAACAACAGAAGCATTGATCCAACACAAAGCAAATTTGAGCCGTAATCAGTCTGCAGACAGATTTGTGGGAACAGTGCAGGTTTTAATAGCTGCAGCCAACAGATGCGAGTGTTATCGATGTGTTGTGCTGCAGGAGAAAATATGTCTCCGGGCTTCTTTTTCTCTGCTCATTGGTGTTATCTTGACTTTATGATAGATTAAAGCCTGAAATCGCAGAGCCTAGCTATTGATAAAACAGACTAGTAAAGAAGACTGAGACCCAAAAACAAATTATAGTTGAAGAAAAAGACGAAAGTTTGGGTTGATGCTCAGAGGGAGAGAAGGTAAAACATGAGAAATGGAGCAGCTTCTCTTTAAATACATTTAATTACGTTAACCTGTTTTCTTTGACATGTTAAATTTCCAACACAAACGATAAATGAATTAATAAAAAGAAAACTGTCTGCTGAATGATCGACTGCCTCAGTGCTGCAGGGATGGAATTTTCTCTGTTTAATTACTTGACTTAGAACCATCTATAACATGACTGAGCTAATCCTTCTACTACTGTTTGTTACATCTTCTTCTGGACCTACTTTTACATTTTTTTAACCTCTTGTCAGTTTCAGTTCATATAAACCTTCAACCAGAAAACGAAATGAACCCTGTAAAGCCCGACCCAAGACAAAATGGTGAGAAAGCTCTGTTTTTTTTATTTGAAGTCTTTATTTGGCCCTTTAACAACATGTAGAAAAATAATTACCCAAAGTCATTTTTGTATATTTATTAATGCGTGAGATGTCAAAATTATTGTAGTGCAAAAGGTGTCCACCAGGGGGCAGAAACCAAGTGTCACATTGTGTCCAACAGGGTTTAAAGCAGAATTTTATAGTCTTTCTTTCTCCTGGTTTACATCCTCTTTCCTAACTGTATCCTTGCTCAGTGTGAGCCTGTAATCATAATATTGTGTATTCAGTGTTTACAGTATAGACATGAGTCAGCATGTTACCATGGTAACAGTCCTGCCCTTCTATCAGACACATTTTCAGCCTGGTCAAAATGATCACGCTACCATCTGGGATTCAGTTTGTCTCCATGCCTGGATGCCTCGGTGTGTGTCGGAGTTACAGGCCGTCATTTGGCCTTTCCCGTTATCAACACCATCACCCAGCTGACAGCTCGGGGCTCGGACGGTGTGTCGGAGACGTTTGCTTCCTGAAATGGGGACAAATTGGTGGTGAAAGCTAAACTTTTGCAAAGTGAATATGTTTTAAAAAGAAAGCTGCTTGTGAAGGAAACGTGTTTCAACCTGAGGCACTACCTGAATACGCAACGACGTCCTAGCTGGAGTCGAACGCTGTCTCAGCTGAGTGTGGGTGACAGGTGGAAAAAACAACACAGCTGATCAGGGAATGGAGCCAGGATCCGAAGCAGCTCCTCAGCTTCCAGTTCTAGCTGAGAAATTTCTGAAAACAGCAAAGAAACAAAAGAAAACAAAAGAAAGACATCTCAGTCCCACCAGACCCTCCAGCTGAACTTCTTCAATCTCCTGCATGATGATGAAATAAATGTAAATAAAATAAATACATTAAAACAGACTAAAATAGAAAAACCAAGAAAAGTAAATAAATAAAAAGGCAGCAGATAAATTAGAAAAAATGAAGAGCTTAGGAAGTAAATGCTAACAGCAGGCTATGTAACGGGCTACTGTTGTTTGGCTAGTTTCTTCCTCAGCAGAAGGATAAACAAGGGAGATGGATTGCGACAGAAAAGCCGATCACATGACAATCGTGTCTTGATTTAAGGAGCAACGGGAGAGCGAGGAGGTGGGGAGGAGGTGGAGAGGAGGCAACCACGACCACAGCAACGGTTGAGCAAAACTGGGAGAAAGTTTAAAAGAAAAGATGAAGTGTGGGAATAAATCTGCATGTTGGAGCCTCTCAATAGGAGAAGATCCGATGAAGTGAACCACTCAGAGCTGTAAAACCTGTTTTCATTATCTTTTCCTTTGTGTCTCATCTATTCTCAGCCTCCCAATATCTCAGCTGCTAATCATGGCAGGGTCGGCCCCATCACGGGGGAAGGAGTTGAGATATTATGCTAAACACATGGAAAGAGTCCGGACAATTAATATCTGTCAGCCGCTCGCTGGCCTCTGTAGATTGGAAGGTGTTGTAGCTGCTAACTCTGTATCCGTATTACATTATGTAGATGAGGTGAAGAGTTTAAAAACCATCGTGTTAATTGGACGTCACCGGCTGTTAGCAAAGAGCAGAAATGATTCTCTCTCAACCCTGAGCTGGAGATGGTTATCAGGCACAATCTACACTAAAAAAAACAGAAAAAGACTAAAACTTCTGAGGGTCCTGTGTGTTTCAGGCTTTGATCTTTACATCTAAATCTCAGGAGCGTCTTTATCATGAAGCCTATCTGTGCTTCATCCAGCAGCAAGTTCATTAAAGCTGATCAATTTTCCAACATGTTCAATGAGAGAGACATGAAAGCTGACGAGAGACAGAATGAGATGCAGCCTCATCTGGGAGCTAAGCCATCTGAATAATCTATTACATGTCAACAAACCACAGTGGAGGAGGAGGGAGAGGTGGAGATGAACAGGGAGATCTGAAAGATGACTGCAGAGTGAAGGGAGCAAGGAAGGACACGAGGAAAGAAGGGAGGAAGTGAGAGCTTTTACTTGAGTTTTTAAGGAGATGAGAAGGTCTGACAGAGGCGAGGTGGGCTGTCAGAGGTCAGGATGGAAGAGATAAGAGAGGAAGAGTGGTTGATGAGAGAAGGAATGACCCTGGACACTTCAAGTGGTTTCAGGAGATAAGAAGAGCTGATGAGTGAGGGAGGGAAAAGGGGAGAAAAGGAAAGCAAAGGAGGGACAAGATGAGAAGGAGGATTGGAAAAGTTTGGTGTGGAAAGTAGACGGCGTCCCTCAGCTGACCTCATTGGGCTTGTGGTACAATTAACCCGAACCAATCAAATGCAGACAAAATCTCCTCCACTGACCTCATGGCTTCTGTCAGATCCAGATAATTTCAGGCCTTTGGGATTATTACCATGTTATAAATACATTATACAGTCTGAATTTCAGATGCTGTGTTTTAGACTGGGTCATGGTGAAGGGTCAGAGGGGCTGAAGTCAGGATTTCCATGTTAGGGACTTTTAGAGCTTGTCTCTGGAGGACTGGCAGGACAAAAAATGTTAGTTTCCTCTTCTGATATGGATGTTCCTACAGAGCTGACCACATCACACCGAGGATGTGATGAATAATTTCATTCAGCCAACCTTTAACAGGTGTATTAAAGCAGCTCATCTTTCCCCCTAATATGCCTCATGACTTAATAATAAAGGTAAATTATCAATACGCAGGAAGAGCACGTCTGTTCTTTTGCAGACATCCATGAACAGATGTTTGAAAAACGTTTATTTTTCTTTACAGATAAAAATCTGGGCTGCGTTCGCCGTACACCACCACTCAAAATTTTGGACACACTTTCACGTCAAACTGAGCGGGAAAGTGTGTCCAAACTTTTGACTGGTGCTGTATGTTTTTGGTCATTATCCATCAATGAAGTGCTATCCATCAATGAAGTGCTATCCAATCAGCTTTGGCGGAATCTGAGCAGGACGTAAACCCCAGAGCCACTGGAAACTACGCATGCCCGTACCATAAAACTGCCTCCACCGTGTTTTATAGTAGATGCTTTGCTTTCAACCTTCAGCTGTTCCAAGCCTGTACCACATTTTTTCTTCCTATCATTCTGGTACAGGTTGATCTTAGTTTCTTCCAGAACTGTGCCTTTCTATTTTAGAGGCTAATTAATGGTTTGCACCGTGTGTGGTGAAGCCTTCGTATCTACTCTCATGATGTTTCCTCTTTAAAGAGAGACTCTGAAACGATACGCCGACTTCTTGTAGAGTTTTTGTTTTTTGTTTTTTTTTTCACTTGGCAGATGTCGTGATTGGTTGGATCATGTGGTCTTCCACCACTACTGTCTCAGTCTTCACTCTAAGCCTGTAGTGATCTTATAACTGTATCTTGAATGTGTTTTGGTGAAGAGCTAAAATAACAAAACTTGTATCAACGTCCAGAATGTCCAGGGGACACTTTGCCAGCCCAACTTCTTTAAAGCCAGTTTGTTTTGTCCCTTCTGAGCTACTGTAGCAAGATATTATGCAGCATGGTGGAGAGGCAGGGACGGTGACCCGTGTATAAATTCTTTATGGGTAATATTTATAAGCTAAATGTTCAGTTTTCCTTTTACATCTGAGCTGGTTGATCTGGAATCTCACACACAGAAAAACTAATGACACACAGCAGCCAATCAGAAGCCTGACTGACTCTGTGCCACTAGTTTCATTTCATTTATCTGTAGTGCAGCAGGGTGTACGGTGGCCTGCAGGGACATCTGAGGATGTTTTGATTTTAAAGGGATAGTGATCTTTATTGATTTTTCCTCCTGAGACTAATAGCTGCGTCTTTCTTCGCATGGAGGGCGGTGTTTCCAGGTGACAGGACACACATTAATAACAGTAGGATGCCCATTATACCTGCGACTTACAGGTGCAAAATTAAAATGATAAATGCCCTCTTCTGCTGCCGCAGAAAGGTTTGTAATTATTCATAAGGAGGTTTAAGATCCCACTGTTTTAGGTCCCAGTGAGTCCTCTGGAAATGCTCCCTCCTGAGGGAGTGTTGGGATCAAGGCTTGACCTCGAAACACCTGCAGTCAACCATTTACCCACACAGGCACCCATACATTGGTCTGGGTGTTGGGAGCGTGGTAGAGGTGAACAGGCATGCAGAGATGGAGTGATGTGCTGGGAAATAACAAGTGACCGACCTCAGTGCTGGATGATGTTGTGGCCATTCGTCTGTGCTGTCAGAGCTTCTCCTGTGTGGGAGGACGGCCCACTTCAGGGCAAAGCTCCTCCACTGGTTGAATAATTTATCACTGGAAGGGAACACGTTGACCTCTGGCTTTTACAAAATGTTGAAAAAAAGTACCTAAATGTGCTGGAACCTTCAGCTCTGCTCTTTGGATTCTGTTTTACTGAATTCAGGGTGAAGGTCCAAGCAGGGAAGTAAAAGTTATTTTATTTTAGACTTTGCTCTGGTTCATCTGTTTTTTCAGAAATAAACATTTAAACTCAAATTGAAATTTCACTAACCTCAATAACAGTCCTGCTTAAGTCAAGAACATCTCCCTTTTATTGTCTCAAAAATGAAGCCGACCCAAACAAACCAGCTATCTCAGGCCACGTTTACCAGATAACCAGTTCAGAACCAGAGCTTATGGTTTTCCACAGACTGAAGTTTAGGATCACAGCTTCATTACTACCAGGAAACTTTATGATTCAATTCACATTTCACTGATTCAGCTCGAGTTCAGTTAAATCCATTTTGTTTCAGCATCAATTCATTTACAGATTTTTATGTAACACCACCAGTTTTTCTCAAATATTTAAGACATTCCCAGAAAATTATTTGTATAAACACTGAGCCCCTTTACATGAGCATCATAATCAGGTATCTGGGAGTAATCAGATTACTGTAATCTGATCTGACGCATCAACATACACTTCTGAAATATGATTTTACAATTCCAAAGATGGTTGTCTACGTTTACCAGTCCATTATCTGATTTATTTTAGAGTACGTACATGTGTGAGGATGTCACTTCCTGGTATTTTGGAAACATTTGTCGTTTGTTGAACATGGCAACAGTCTTAGCGTTAGCTGCTAACACGAGAGCTCACAGTCTTAGCGTTAGCTGCTAACATGAGAGCTCACGGTCTTAGCGTTAGCTGCTAACACGAGAACCCATTGTCTTACCATTACCTGCTAACATGAGAGCCCACGGACTTAGTATTAGTTGCTAATGTTAGAGCCACCGTCTTAGTGTTAACTGCTAGTGTGAGAGCCCATGGGCTAAGTTATTGCTGCTAATGTGAGAGGTAAGAAGGTGATACATAGTTTAAGGTAAATGTAATGCAATAATGAATGAAAGCGACTGTATATGGCATCATCTCGGAGAGAGAAGCTGATTCTGGATGGAAGTAAATATTCGAAGATCTCGCTGGGGCATAAAAGGATTTTCTAAATCTGAGGAGATTTTTTTTGTCTGTTAGACACATGAAGATAAGAAAATCAGACATTTAACAATTTTAATCATACTGTGTGTGGTGTGGTCCGATCTCAGCACAGAACAACACACATAATGATTCTGTCCCCCAACAGATCTAGAATCTAGTTCAATACTTCCGATTGTCGGCCACGATCCATTGCGGAGCAGATCGTCAGGACAAATTCGGTCTGAACACACTTCAGACCAAATGATAATTTTATAGGAAAATCTTATTAGACTCAAGATAATCGGGCGTTTGCCGTCCTTGGTCCGGAAGAGGCAAAAACCGCCTGATGATCTTTATGTGTATATCCAGCTTAAGTCATGCGAGAGTAGGGTCACATTTGTCACCAGGAAAGGAAATGTATATAAAAAACTGATCTCTGAGTTTTAGGAATCACTAATGTACTAATTACATTTTAATCCATTCAAACCGATTCATCGCCTTTTCTTTTTAACCCAGCTCCACTAGATTTGTATGTTGGTATTAATAGATATGAACTCGAGGATCCTGGAGATGAAGTCAGAGCTTGTGGGTAACCATCGGTTTATTTAGGATAAAAGAACCTGGTCTTATTAACAAGGTGTCCTGTGGTGCTGGAGCGGTAACAAAGTCCTCATGGTGGCTGAAAAGAAATGGGAACCAAAGTTGGACTTTTTTCCACTTCCTTGCTTTCGTTCCGTTGCTGTTAGTTTTTATGCTCTCGGTTCATTTTAGGCCTTGAACTTCAGTTGGTTAGATTAAGGAAAAGACTGTAGTTAAAATAAAACTCCTCTTCTGAAGCAGAAATAAATTTCTCTCTGTTAACCGGCTGCTGAAGGCAACACAAGAAAATTCTCTTCTCCGACCTGTCTTTGAATAAAGTTCTTATTTAAACGTCTGAATCAAAACTTGATCATGTTTCAGATACATTTTTTATCTAATGATCTTTTTCCTTTATCTTTTGGTTTGAATTGTAAATGATGCTTCTTGTTTTCCGTTGTGTGATGTTTGGAGGTCTGTAAAGCACTTTGAATCCCCCTGTTGAAAATAAAATAAACTTGCCTCCCCCTCCATCATCCCCTCCCCCCTCTCCTTTATCCTCCCCTCCACCCTCCCCCCATGCCTCTCCTCCATCCTTCCCTCCCTTCTCAGCATCTCTTCCTCGCTCTGACCTACCTGTCATCTTTGATTCTGTCCTGAGAAAATAAGTAAATATTTAAGGAAACAAGTATTTTGCTTTGACTCATTAGCAGCTGATAAAATCAATTCTTTGTGAGTGAAACTTTGATGCTGACTCACTTAAAATAACTCCTGATGTCCTCCTTTCTTTTCTTTCTTTGTGACTTTCTGACCACACACAACCGCTCGTGGTGCCTCTTGCTTTTTCAGCATGTAAGCAAGAAACAAATATCAGCTGAAACGGGACCTTCTGATCAATCAGCTGTTTGTGAGACAGACAGCTTGGGACATACTGGATATTATAACTCCATTGTTTTATTACTTATATAAGAATGAAATGTTATTAGCTTACAAAAAATGGTTCTCCCTCTCTTGCCTGCTGAACCCTGGTAGCAAAGTAACACCGCTCTCCAGACCCGAGTGTCAAACTTTATTTAATAGAAGTGATAAAGTCATCACTGCAGAGCGTCAGGCACTTGTAAAAATGTCAGTCGTTGTCTAACATGCACTCTGCTGCCCTAAGAGGAGCAGAAAATGACAAGCGCTCAGATTAATTTCTCCAGCAGCGCTCAGAAAGTTGATTTGTGCTCCAGCTAATGTCACTGTTGCCGGTTTTGTGTTTGCAAAGTGACTCACTCTCCGCTCTGAGCTTATCTCACACTGATGTGAGAAGCATCAGAGCAGGCAGGAGACTGACGAGTCAAACAGCAGAGCGGCTGCATGTGACAAGCTGCTCTTCTGAGGTGTTTGCAGCCATTAAAGTTAAAGCTCTGCTGAGCTCTCTCTGAATCCAGCCTCCGACTTCGCTCAAAGAAGCGAGGCGTCCGTGGAGATGCTCGCCTGAATTGATGAACCCTAAACAAACGATGACACACGTCCCCTGCAGAGAAGATGAATCATTGTTCCCACTCAGTTTGTGTTCTTGTATAACTCTTAAACAAGCTTTTCTTTTCTTCAGTTTCACCTTAGCGTGCCATGTTAGGTGGGTGGTCATCCCCTCAAGTTCTGATTTATATCCATGAAAATGGAGCAAATGTGAGTTTCATCCTCACCACAAAGGAAAAAGCACACAGAGGAAGACTTGTTTGGGCCGGTTGTGTGGATGCAGCAGTTAATAAGAACAGGATGAGGGTGATCTGTCAACACCAGGGTCTTGGAAGGATCTTCTCGATGATCCGTTTAAATCCAGGCTGCAGTCTGTCCGGAGGAAGCAGATGGCGGCGGTGGAAGTACACAGCTCGTTGGTCTGCCACCAGCAGCACCGTCAGCTTCTTATCAACCAGCAAACGGCAGCCTAACCTTTGGTGTCACCAGCTGAGCGGGCCAAGGCCATCTAAGTGACAGCAGCTGAGACAGTGACAAGCAGAAATCATTAACTTTGACAAATGATGGTTATTATATCACCTCTGCTTACACGGTCGCTGTGGCGTGGCTGCATAACCTGCTCATCAAATACCTGGAGATGAATGCGTCTGGCTGGACGAGCTGGAAGCCGTGCTGCGTGTGGCCGATCTGGTCAGCATCAGTGAGCTCAGAAATACCTGGAGAACCTGCGTACAGATCAGTGTCAACATTTAATGCATGTTTCTGTTTTTGTTTATCATACTTTCTTTTAAAAAACTACCAGACTGGTGGCTGGTAGGATGCAGTCACCTTTTTTTTATAGACTAAACATTAATTAGGATAAAAACTGAAAAAGATTAAGAAATCGCTGAAGCTGTTTTTATTTTTAACCCTTCCAGTCCAGCATCATGACAGCAGAATGAGGTTATTTTAAAATGTGCTTTTGCTTATAACTACTGGACCAGAGAAACGGAAGGAAAAGGTAGAAAAACAGAGAAACTAAACAGCTGCTGCACCTGGAAAGAACCAGGAAACATCCTGAAGGCTTCTAGAGAGCAGCAGACCATCTACAGGAGGAAGACTGTACAACCATGAACAGCAACGAAGGTTGCTGAAGCAGTTTTAGCAGCTTCACAGCTTCTTAGAAAAACCTAAACGGTGAAAATTCTCTTTTGATGAGATCAAATTCAGTAAAACAAAGTGGATTTCTGACGTGTTTTATCTGATCTCACACTGATTTACTAACTTCTGTTCATCACAAGTTAAAATGTTCCATGTTTTGTGCCATTTTCCATCTTGAGTCTCTGAAAAACATCTTATTATTCTATGAATATGTAAAGAATGTAGAGTTGGTAAAGATCCTGGAAACAAGACACTTAATTTTCTAATTAGTGAAACTTTTAAACTGCTTATTTTACTCCGTCAGAAAACATAGAAATGATTCACTTTAGTTCAATCAGTGATGAAAAACACAATCTCACAATTAGTTTTATACAAGAATATAAAACTCAGATTTTCACAAACAAACCAAATTTATTCCTATCGTGTTATTTTTCATATTTTTGTTTCCACTGATTTAATTTTAATGTCTGTTTCTTTTTTTTTCTTTAGCAAGCAGCACAACATGCTTACTATAGTAAAACAAACTAGATTAATAAATTAAAGAAAAGAAAACTTTGCAGTTCGTTTTTCCTCTAGGATTTTTCCTGAAGACAAACCAGCTCCTTGGAAAGTTTTTCCTTTAGGATTTCTGTGTCTTTCCTTTGATTCTCACCAGTTTCAGGGAATTCTGCCCACAGCCTGATACTTCCCCCACCATGCCTTACTATCTCACTGGTGTTCTTTTGGGCCACTACTTTCTTTAAGCAGAAAGTCTGGCTCTGTTTTTCCAAGTCAAGACTTTAGTGATTAAAGAAACAGCCAACAAATGTTTCCTAACTGGGCTGGAATCACATCACATCCACTCGTACGCGTCAGCTCGCTGTGCTGGAGCAATTCAATAACACATTTTCCCATTTCCTTAACCTTCTGGGTCTATAATCACACGGACTTGATCAGATCATATGACTTTTTCCAAAGCAAATCATAAAAAAATCAGGTTATTAGCTTCACTTAAAGTTGAGATTTAAAACTCTCCCAGTTTTTGTTTGACCATAATAACTTTAATTTGATTAGACAAAATTATTTTTTTTAAGTTTTTTTTTATTTAGCACATTTACTGCAACCCCAGTCGTCCGTGATCCTGAACAATAAAACCAGCTAAAATAAAATATTTTTTCTTTCCATATATGCCTTTTTGTCCATTTTACTAAACAAATGTTTGTGTTTTTTGTTGTAATACATAGCACTTTTTTCCAGTTTAGACTTGATGGTTTTTATTAATTGTTGGGCTCATAAATTCATAAATTGGTTAGAATTAAAAGCAAAACAGATCAGATCATTTACGACAAGCTGGGACCTTTTCTGATTAAAGAGAAGTTGCCACCAGAATGAGCGGGTAAATTAAACTGCAACCGGTCGGCGTGGCTGGCCGTACAAAGATATGCTAGCTTTTAATTACGCTCGTGTGATTATCATCACTTATTTTGTGTGTGTTTGAAGGATTGTTTGTGCACATCCAGAATTTAATGTCATGTTTTGGAAGGTGCAATATGTGAGTAACCAGTAGGGGGCAGTGTAAGGAATAATTTGACTGGAAGTAAGGTACGAGGATCGACGGTAAAAATGATGAAAAGTTCTATGACAGTAGACACTCTGCTCGGTTTAAGGACCTTACATACCATCTACGATGCCTCTGCTGTGGGTTATTTTCTGCCATTAATCTCAAAACAAACCAAATAATAACCTCCTATATTTTCTCTCGATGGTATTTTATTCACATCTTACAATTTCAGCAACTCCATCTGGTCTGAGTTCTCAATGCGCCCCCTGGTGGAATCATCCAGTAACAACCATCGTACGCAAGCAATTAAAGCAAGAACTGAACAAATGCAAGATAAAAAAAAACACGTATATTCTCTGCTTTTCTTTTTAATACTGTTGATATTTTCTTTATATCCCACACAAGTCTGAGAAGAACACAACTCCACACCAGGATTTTAATGCTTTTTTCCCCCAAACTTGGAAACTTTCTAAACATTTTAAAGCAATTTGCTGTTGAAAACTTCACCAGGGGAGAAAACCTCCACCGTGAATCCTTCATTTTCATTTTTCGCTTTTATTTTCTATTTTTTTCCTCATGATGAAAAGTGGCACCTTGGATCCAGAGCTTGTTTGTTGTGCTAGCTTTGCTGCAGCCGCTGGCTGAGCCTCTGTGCTTCATCCCCTCGCCGTCCTCCCAGTGCCCTGAATCTCCCCCGAGTCAAATGATGATGACAGCCATAACATTAGCTGTACAAACGGGCCGCCTCATCAGACCCCTCACATTTTAACTTCCACATTAGCAGAAGCCATATGGTCACACTCGGGCTGAGTACTATTGGCATCTAGAGGCTGCGACCAGCCATATTTCAGTTTCCATAACCTGTCAGGGATATTTATTTCAGCCGTGATTTTCCTCTCCGTCTGTACCTCTGAAACCTCTGAGTCAGAGTCGCTTTGTTCAGCAACCTGAACAAATGTTGGAATTAGCTTCAGGGATGCTGGAGACGGCCGTGGATGCAGCCATGCAGCAGGACCCCACACCGAGCCGAGAGGGGCTGCACGCTTTAACGTTGCAGGTTTAGTGGATTGTGCTGCATCATCCGTCCAATAACACGCTGTGCTGCTCTCATCTGTCTGAAGCTTGTTTGGCTGCATTTCTGCTGAGCAAACAGAGGAGGTGTTGTGATGAATGCTGTTCGGCTGCCCTGATGTCGGACGCGTCTCCAGATGCTGACTGATTCGCTGCACAGAGTTATGAGATGTTTTTTTTAGCTGCTGGTTACTGATGGTTTTCCTGTAGCATCAAACCTCTCATTCAGATTTCAGACGTGCTCCCACTCGCTCACTTTCTAATAAATGTCTCTGCTTCTCTTTTCTCGGTGCTGCCCGGCTGTGCTGGCTGTTCATCCTCCCCTTCCCTTCTTCATTGTTTGGATATAAAAGGTAAGCGAAACAAACACGGCTTCTGGTGCCTGCTGCTGTGCATATCTGTATTCTGTTAACCCGAACATCACGGCCAGCTCGTCTCAGCCCTGACCTCAGCCAGCATCTCTGCTTGCTATTGTTAAATAGATTGAGGCCTTTACTTGGGCTGATTTCCATCAGGGACCAGAATCTGGCCAGACTGGAGGCGAAGATGTGGGCCGGAGCAGAGAAAGGTCGCACTGACCTCATTCAGCCTGGTCTCATTTTCTAACTGGATTTCTCACCACAACACAAGGATGTTAGTCAGTCCTATCAATTCTGTTTGTCACTGACAAAATTAGTAAAACATAATAGATTTTATTTTCCCCAGATTGACACATGCAGACAAACAGACTTTTTAAGATCCAGCTCATGTTTTTCATTAATAATTTTACTGAATATAAAGA
>JBAFTB010000024.1:1768961-1783180 GCA_037177355.1 Melanotaenia trifasciata
TAGCCTCAGTTTCCTGTTCTTAGCTGGCAGGAGGCACCCGGTGTGTCTTCTGCTGCATCCTGGTCCAGACAACTGCTCTGGATATTTTCTCTTCTTCTCTGTAAACACTAGAGATGGTTGTGAGTGAAAATCCCAGTAGATCAGCAGTTTCTGAAATACTCAGACCAACAACCATGCCACGTTCGACATCTCTTACATCCCCTCTCTTCCTCATTCTGATACTCAGCTTGAATTTCAGCAAGTTGTCTTCACCACGTCTACATGACCCCATGCTGCCATGTGATTGGCTGGTTAGATATCTGTGCTGAACAGGTGGAGCTGATGAAATGGATGAGACATGAATTTACTTCTGTATATTCTATGTAGTTATATAAGTTTGATTCATATACATTATTGGAATGTTATATATTACCCTCCATAGCCTGGAAAACCTTCTGTCCTCATCAACATGTCCAATCCAAACTTACTGTTCTCTGACATTTAAACACATTTATCTCAGGTTTTTCAAACCAAACCCTGGACGTTCTGAGTCAAGTTGTTTTCATATATAGCAGAGAACAGTTTAAAGATGAGAGTTTATTAAAAATTCACTGTTGTAAAGCAATAATCCACCTGGAAACTGAAAGAGGTGTAAAATGTTATTCCAAGAACGACAGCTGTGGCCACACTTACATTCCACCAGCATCAACTCTTTGCTCCATCTGTATGAAACAGATGTTCCAAACACTCAGCAGGGCCATTTAATCTAAGTAAATAAATCTGTTCCTATTGTCAGATATGACGAGCCAGAGAGCCACACATGATGTTTAACTGCATATTTAATCCCATGTGGTGAAGCCACAAACCTCCAAGTCCTGGGTTTGAACATTTGACTCACTCTCTCACAGAAACACCACATGTTCTTCACGTGTATTCCACATGCACATGTTCTTCACATGTATTCCACATGCACATGTTCTTCACGTGTATTCCACATGCACATGTTCTTCACGTGTATTCCACATGCACATGTTGTTCACATGTATTCCACATGCACATGTTCTTCACGTATTTCCACATGCGCATGTTCTTCACGTGTATTCCACATGCACATGTTCTTCACATGTGTTCCACATGCACATGTTCTTCACATGTATTCCACATGCACATGTTCTTCACATGTATTCCACATGCACATGTTCTTCACGTGTGATCCATGTCTGCAAACACACGGTTTTGGAACATTTTCATCTGCTCTACATTTAAAGAACATGTAAAGCATATGTTACTACATATGTTTTAACACGTGAAACAAATCCAGACCACATGTATAAACATGTGGTTTGAGAACATTTTCATGTGATCCACTCATGAAGAACATGTGAAGCACATGCAGAATTTGTGGTCACATGTGGTTCACATGCAGTCACGTGAAATTCATGTGTTTTTTCTGTAAGTGCTGCTTTTGTTTAAATGTTTATATTTATTAAAAGGAGCGTTTAATTTAAATGAGACATGGGATATCGTCCACCTCATCGTGAAGCGTGTAAAGACAGCGGTGAAGTGGATTTATTCACATCTTGCATTCAATGTGCACAAATGAAGCTGCACATGACTTACGTGTACCACAAAATTTACATTTGAATCATTTCACAGCTTGAAGTAAATTTAATTTGAAGTTTGAAGTCAGACTCTGCCTGAATAACCAACTCTGAACATGCACCTCCATCCTTTAAGACCTTCTGCTGTCGGAGGGCGGAGGCCTGCTTTCACTTTAGGAGATAAAAAGAGTTTCACACCATTTCAAAGCTGTAATCTTGACAGATGAGGAGCTCTCATTCCAGATTACCTTCCCCCTTCTTTCTATTTCCCATTTTCTCCTCCTCTGCGCTATCAGAGGAATTATGGAAACGAGGAGCTCTGGTCCTGCCAACGCTTCAGATTAAGGCTGAAAACATAAGCAGGAGAAATGTGGGGAGTTCAGAGTCAGTGTGTGTGTCTTCATGCTGAAATATGTGTGACATAAAGAGAGATTTACTCTCTTCTTCTTCTTCCTGCTCCTTTCTTCCTCACCTCCACTTCTTGCCTCATTTTCTCCATCCCTCCCTGTATACACCACAATCTTAATGTCCGTGTTACCATTACTTGTTGCCTTGACAACTACTACTGTACACAAGGTCTCTTCTAGAAGTATGCACACATACGGATAGATGAAGATAAACTGTAACTCTGTGAAATAAATCAAATAAAAAAGATGTTATTTTAATTGCTGTGGCTCTCTGCCAACTATATGCAACTATACAAGCACCTCAGAGGGAAAACCTGCTTCTACAGCAAAATCAAGGTGTTTTCTATCTGCATCATCATCACGAGATGACGTGAAGTGACCAGACAGCAGCTGCCTGCCAGCAAATAGGAAGTCTTTTTCACACATAAACTCAGGAGCTGTTCCAGAGACGAAGAGGCCAGCTCGTGTGTGTAAACATAGGCTGAGATATGGACTTTGTTTTCTAGTGATAAGGAGCCATTTACAGCTTCTGTTTGTGGATTTATAACACTGACTTTATATGTGATGCCTGTAATGTGTAAAAGATGATGGATAGGAAGCTGCATCACCGTCAGTCACCAAACAAAGTCCTGTTGGTATAAAATCAACTAATCCAAAGAAACGAGCTGTGTTCCTTCATCTCAATTTATGTTCATGTTAACATTTTATTTTATATATTTATTTGCTTTTATTCACTCTTATTTATGTATTTATTTCTATACTATCTATTTTATATCTTCATTAATTAGTTATTAATTTATTTATGATTTATGATTTATTTTATTCCACTGCTGTAATTTCCTGTATTTATTTAGTTTTTCTATCATTGTAAATGGATATGTTGGCGGGTTAATGCTGGGCAACGATTACAATTTTTAATCAAAGATATTCTGAATCACGATTAATCACATTGTTTGTACAAAATTCAATAATAATTTCAAAAGTAATGTATTACAAATATACACAATAAAAGTACTGCTTAAAAATGAGAACATGTTTATTCTAACAAATGGTTGAGCTGGAATGTAATAATATAGTGAAAATAGTGAAATGAAAAACCCGAACCAGGGGTGGAGATGGCTGGTACGTCATTGTCCCAGAATGCAGGTCAAATTATGGCAACATCTGCAGGTCAAAACGTTCGTAACATACCATTTATAAACGGGAGTTTGAACACGTCGCTAACAATGAGTTTTAATAGAAAAGGACAAGAATAACATATTAAATGATAGTCTTCACCATCAAACTTTTAGCATGTTTAGAAATGAAATGTCCCTCAGAGAACACCTCACATGAACCAGGTTTTGTCCCATCGTCCACAGTTTATCGTCTGTTTGTTATATTATTTTTTTAATAATAATAAAAAGATATTAATGACTTCTCTTGCTGTTTAGAGACTTCGCTGACTGAGGCGGACTCCAAATGTGTCCACCGCGTTAGATAAAGCTGAGTAGAGAATAATAAGATGGCTGGAACGGCCACTAAAGCCGAGCAATAGTCGACATTAGATATTTAAGTCATTTTTGAGGTAGCGGTCGTAAAGCATAAATGTAGGTGGATAAAAATGTTTTGTGATGATGTCTCAGACACAGTTCACCTCATAAACAGCCCATTTCCTTCTCCCTGTTCAGCTCTGGAGTTCTATTAAAAGCCTCTAATTGGAAAACCAAAACCCATTAAGGCCACAGAGACAAATATCATCCATTGATCCAATTAGGATTTGGTGTAATTTTATCCGCTGGACCAAGGATGCACATTATAATTGGCTTCCTTTGGGCAATTACAACAAAAACATTAGCTGAACACATTTCATACAACTGACTTCTGTACACTGGCATAAAGAAGTGAAACGTGCACACAGATGTGCAGCAGTGACGGTAAGCTGATGTGACAGGTCCCTCTGCTCTATTAGTCTTGCTTCCACAAACTGACAACACAGTCAGTTATTATCTGTCTGGTGGAAGAGCGCATGCAGCTGACACCGTGGAGCTGTTAGTCATTTTTCTCTTCTTGTTCAGATTATTCTGCAGTTAATGTTGGAGTCGACTAAACTGCAGGGATTTGAGGCATTTTCTCTGCACAACTTTGCAAAATATCCGTCAAATCTCGAACTCCTCAGTGAAATAATCCCAGAGTAGAGATTTACATATTTTCCTCAACAAAAGCAGCTGCCCTAAGACGAATAGACGAATAAACAGTCTCCATCCTTCTCCATCTCTGTTTCCAGACATTTAATGAACTGAAACCATGCTGTCCTGTGATCTACCATCTGCTAAAGTTCAACAATGAATTTATACCAGATTTAATGGCGTGATCTTTTTCTAACTGTTCTTCTTATCTGTTATGAGTCCAGACCACTGGTTAAACACTCAGTGACATTTACAACACTTGTTTTTAGACCATTTTACTGTTTTATTTACTGTTAGGCTGCCTGGTTAATCTACACGGGATTAATTAATCAATCTGCATCTCAGCTTTTAACAACTCTGTACTCGACACTCAAGATTTGACAGTCTGGGAGCGACTGGAACGGCCTGGAAAGATCAGTCTTCTCGAGTTTTAAAGCAGGTGCAGGGAACCGTTAAAATATTCTGATTAAAAGACCTCAGACTGTGACAGGATGCGTTCGGCTGAAGCAAAAACATGAAGAGGAACCTTTTCATGTAGAGCTCTGAAGGTTAAAACCCATATTTTAAAATGGATTCTCTTACTTTAAAACAAAGTCTTACACTACATCCACCCAATCACAACACTTGTTCCAAAAAGGTCGTTCACCTATAGCTCGCATTCACACCCCGATAGACACACCGGGAGGGAACATGGGGTTCAGGATCTTGCCTAAGAACACTTCGGCATGTAGTCTGCGGGAGCCTGGAATCGATCCAGTGAAAGAGACCAAAGGCCCATTTTTACCGCATGTCAAAGGTGGATATGGAGCATTTCCTCCATCTTCTACTTCCTTTAGTTATTAAGTCCTTCTCATTGAGACAAGTGAACAGACTGTTACAGCTGTGGAATAATGAAGGGATAAAAGTATAGATTATGATTTCTAGATCCCTTGTTGATACCGTCGTTCTGTGTTTTGCAATGTTCCTCAAATATAAAAGTAATTTCTTATCTAATGTTTTGAATGATGTTCCAGACATGGTTCTAAATGGACCATTACACCTAAGTTCCTTCCCATCCTCGTTCCTTTATGTTGGCATGGTTGCTGAACAATACAGCCACTAGAGGGCAGCGTAGAGTTCTCTTCTGAGTTCTGATGCAAGTTTCAGACAACAGAGATCATGATAATGGACCACAATATGTAGATAAAGGATGCAAAAAGAAGGCTGCGTCTGTACATAGATTTAACGTAGAGGATAAATGAGGCTTGAAGGCCCATTTATGCTCCTTTACGCTCCTAAATAGCAACTTTTCAAACATTGTTATACATCACCATCCTCATACTTTCTGAAACTGTCCGTCTGCATATCGGTCTTTTGCGTCGAGCTTAATTGGGCCTTTAGACATCGCGTTTTTAATTGGGCCTTGTATTGTGGAATTAATTAATCCCTCTCTGATGTCCAGCAGCTTTAAAACAAGCTATGGTACAGCTTCTAAGCAAAGAGCCAAATCTGGATTCTACTGTTCTTTCTCATTTTAACCATTGTCCCAGAACAGGTTCTCTCTATACTTCAAACCCAGACTTAAATGGCTTTAAGTCACAGCACTGAAACTGCCCTTTCAAGAACTTTGAATGTTCTGTATTTTACAGTTGATTCAACTCTGCTGTCTTAATTTTTTATCAGACATAAAACTCTAGATTTACATTCATGACTTGTCTTATAAAGTTTACTTCAGCTATCTGATGCACACTCAGCCTGAAGAGGCTCCAGCTTCTATTCCTCAGATATTCCTTCTACCTTTTATCACAAACTAAAAACTCTCCAAAATGTACTCACTTCAATTCACTTTCTCCTCCCTAATGTGTTTGTCCTACCCATCAACTCGCCCGCCGTCGCTCAGAATTCCCTTCGACTTCTCATTTGTCTCATGTTTTATTTCTCTTCCCGCTGGGTCTTTCTTTACGCCATCATCTCAGGGAAAACGCTGCTGAAACTGATCTCTGTAGAGCTGGAGCATCCTACTGCTGCTCTCCCCTTTTGGAAACGAGCACCAGCTAACTGGTTGAAATGGAGAAATAAAAGTTAAATCTTGGGTTGCAGTGCCTCTCAGGAGCAAAAGTTTACAGTTTTCAAGAAATGTTCCTGAAGATTTTCACTTGAAAGGACTTTCAGTGGCAGGTTGGTAACTAAGAGGCTCAGTGCTGCAGCATTTCTGCACTGAGTTCCTGTTTGTGGCACATTGTTTTCTCTATGTTTTCAGCTGCAGTGACGATCATGGCTGATATTAAACAGCGTTTTCTGCTCCAGTTTTCAGTGCTGCTGTCAGGGCGGTTTGTTGTCAGATAATGTAGGTAGCGTGTCAGAGCCACAAACACTGTATGAACTCTGTTTTCGTTTTATTTCTAGATTAAAATAAAAATCTTACTCAAGTGATTCACTTATAAGAAGGCAGCTAAACAATGTGGACACAGGAAGAGTTTCACATCATCAGCTGTCTTGTCTCGTCACCTTTTTTAATGAGGAGGTTCAAAGAGCTTTACAGAGACAAAGAAATAAGTTCATATTCAGAAATTTCCATTGATATTAGAAATGCATGGAAAGAGGCACAAATTTAACTGGTGGAAAGCTGGACAGCATTCAGAGTCTCGAAGACTCAGAGCAGCAGTTTTCAGTTTAACTTTGACTGGATAAAGTTGGAGCACGTTAATAACTGCAGGAAGTTCATTCCTTCTGTGTGTAGCATCGCAGCTAAAATCCAGGCTCCACCAGCCGACCGCCATCATGTTTACATGCATCACATTTGACTGAATAAATCATCTTGACAGAAATATTTGACTTTCTGAAGAAAAAACTGAGATTTCCAATGTAAAGAAATACTGCTGTGTTTGGTTTTACTGATTTTATTTAATCAGGAATTTTTCCTTAAAGATATGAAATTCTCTTAAAGTCTCAAGCAGTGTATTTGTATCACTCACTGACCAGTTCTGTTTAGCTTTAACATTTTATTTATTCATTTATTTTTCCGTCTTTTAAAAAGATTTTTATTAACTTTATTGAGTAAAATGAAATACAAGCCGTAACATGCTGGACTGTGTTATGTTCATTCACAGCTGCCCTACAGGCATGACCAGTAAAGATCATTTCTACCTGGATTAAGGAAATATGTTCTTTCATGCACGCTGATTGGAGCAAAAATCAGAATAACCCCCACCTCTGGACGTCATGATTCTCCTCAACAGCACGATGGAAATCAGTTGAGTGTCCACTGGTTTGATGATGACGTGCTGTGTTTACTTCTACTGAGGACAGAATCTGACACCCAGTGTCCTCTGGAAAGCTATAGATATAGACATAAAATATATCCACAGAGATATTTACATCCTTGAGGGTTTAATGTGGAGATGGAAAGGACATCCAAGGTTGTCTGTAGCTCAGTCAAATCTGTTTGTATGTTGTTGCATACACGCACACACCAGTTGCAGTGCCTGTGAACTGGGATATTATTGTCACATTGCCAGCAGGCTGGCAGCTCCCGTCCTCATAACTCTCCTCCTGCTTCGGCTCCAGGCTCTGGCCTTTTAACTGAGAGTGTTGTGGCATCTGGAGGTCTGCAAACACACTTCACTTTCAAACTTTCACTCATGTGGATGTCACTCCTGGGAGACACAGGTGCTTTCCAAGCACGAATCTGGTATAATAAAGTCGTCTTTCAGCGAGATGCGTTGACAATCAGCTCGAACGGGAAACAGATTGTTGGAGAAGCGCAGCGAGGGGCTTGGAAAACTCATCAAAAGTATAGAAACTACTAACAGACTCAAACTATTACTCAAAGAATTATGCTTTATATTAAGTTCAAAGATATGATAATTATTGAATAGTTTTAAAGGGGTAGTGCAACCAAAAATGTGTTTTTCTTGAGCTGTAAACAACACAGTATTACTTAACTGTGATGAAAACTTCATATACTGTTGATAAATGGTATTTATTTAATTTAAAAAACAAGATTTTGTGGGTGAAAAATGGTTCATAACTCCCTCTACATGGTAAAATTAGGTTTTGTTTATCATGATGTAGAACCTTCTCTACATCACGAGAAATTTTTAAACCCCACAGCCCCTCCCTCCAGGTGCAGGTAGGCGGGTCCTCGCCTTGTAGGCATAGAAAACCACGCCCACCAGCGCAAATGAAGCGATGTGAACTCATCTGGTGTAGATCTGCTAGTTTCAGACTTGTGGTCTTTTACACAGTTTCTGGTGAAATATTCCTGTAATGGGACGGATTTGTGCTTCTGAGGGTGTAAAAGTAAAACCGGACTTTATTTTTTACCTGCTGATCCTCATCTGGCGACAGACAGCAGCTCAAACCGTAGCATCAGCAACTTCCAGCAGCTCTTCCTGCAGCTGCCACAACCTGCCATAGCTTTCCAGAGCTGCTGGAGCTGCTGACAGCAGCTAGCAACAGCTAGCAGCTAACAGCTAACGGCTCACACTGATACGTTCAGGACCATCTGGTTCATGTGTAGCTGAGGAGATTCAGGAGGGAAAGACTTCCTCCTCAAAGACGCTCTGTGGCGTAGCTGCTTGGTGAATCTGGCTTTGCATCTTACCAGAGAGCTGAGCTGCTGTCTGTCAATCATTTGTCTGTGTATCCAAACCCGCCCACTCTCCGCCCCCTCACACCCCAACCCTTGCAGTTTCAGACATTTTTCAAATTCAGCAGTGGGTGGAGTTATGCAAAAAGTAGGGGGTGGAGCTACACTTTAATAATAATGATAATAATAATGATTTATCCATCCATCCATTTTCTTCTGCTTATCATGGTTCCGGTTGCAGGGGCAGCTGCCTAAGCAGGGAGGTGTAGACTTCCCTCTCCGAGTCTCCGGCCACTTATTCTAGCTTGCTCCAGGGGATCAGGGGACATTTCCAGGCCAGTTGAGAAACATAGTTCTTCAAGCATATTCTAGACGCCGGGGTCTCCTCCTTCCTGGTGGGATGTGCCCAGAACACCTCACCAGAGAGGAGTCTAAGAGGCATCCTGACCAGGGGCCTCATTTATACAGCTGATGCAGGTACAAAATTCGGGGAACGAAATTCTAGTTAACGTTTCATCGGTGTTGCGGCTCATCGGCCTGGTTCCACAGTAACTGATGTGGTTGCTTTATCTGCAAGGATTGAAAACGAGGGCTTCAGGCGGCAAATGAAAGTAACAGAACCGCAGTACATTATGGTGTCTCGCCAACGTCTTTCTGAAGAAGTCATGCTGGAAGTCTAGAAGTGATGCAATGCTTGTGAAAAATGCAAGAGGTGGATTTTATTTATTTATTTCCATAAAGCTTTTTTAGTGTCCCAATTTCTCTCCAGAAGGTCTTTATCTCTTGCGGCTCCTTGTCCACCTGGTTAATAGCGGTGATGGTGTCCCTCTGCACCAGCAGGACTTCCGCTGAGGACATGGCTGCTGCGGTGCTGGGTGGAGTCTCTGGCTTCACCCTCTCCAACTATAGCTGCAGCCCCGCCCACCCAGTTGGAGCACCGAGGAACTAGAAAAGAATATTATTTACCACTAAATAGATAAGTACCATAATCAGCTATATCCGTACATGTTAATTTTCTAAATGACAACAAAGGAATAAATTAGCTGATCCTCCTCTCTGACGTGTCTTCCCTCTGACGGCGTTGACAGTATCTCCACCTGCTGCCCTCCTCCACCTTTCTGACCCTGGTGATGACCACACCGTCCCCACCAGATAAAACCTGTTCTAGTTTTCAACGTGGTCCATCGGGATCTCAGTCTGACATTCAGAAAAAATCCACTTCTAACGTCTTTCCCCTCCTGAGCCATCATGGAAATTATATGATGAATATTTGGTAAAGGTCACCTGACCTTTTATAGCCACCATGTGGGCGGGGCAAAGCGCTCCCTCACGTGCTCCCGTTGATTCTGATTTATAAACAGAAACAGGTGTGGGACGACTACCTGTCGTCATCTTTGCTACGCACAGTTTTATAAATGAGGACCCTGATGCCCGATCCACCTCATCTGGCTCCTCTGGATGTGAAGGAGCAGCGACTCTACTCCGATCTCCTGACCGAGCTTCTCACCCTGTTGCTGTAGGAGATCGTGTTTCCAACATCATAATTAGTGGCTGAGTCATCAGTCAACTGGTTAACTTACCATTGACAGGGACGAGCAGGTGGTCCAGCTATTAGCCAGTTTACTGGAGAGGCATGAAACTGTGCGAGCTGAATATTCAGGTCAGAAGATCTCACAGATTAAACATCCAGCAGTTTGAATAGCTCAGTCAGTCTGCAACAAATTCATCTTCCATGTTCTGATGAATATCAGCAGACACTGTCGTGTTCTGATCCTCTTTAAATACCAGCCGTACAAAGTAACCCAATCCTCCAAAAGCACGTTTAAATAATTCATGACTGGCTTGGAGAAGCTTCAACACTTTCAAACAGGAATGCTGTTTTTAAAGAGCTGAGCTTCTCACCCTGCTCTGCTCAGAGTTTCTGGTACAGTGTTTCTGATAAGACTCACCCACAGAGAAGTTTCACTTGTTACCCAGGCTTACGTCAGCTGGTTCTTTATACCCTAGATGGGGGTGTGATCAGACGTCTGAGCGGTTGTGGCTGATAAGTTTGGCTTCTGGCAGCTGTAAGGAAGAACATCGGGGATGTTCAGAAATTATGTTAAAGCCAGATCGCTTGAAAATTTGCATTAATAAGACACTGGTGTAAAAAGAATGAAAACATACAGAGTCGAGGTAAGAGAGAAGAAAATGGACATTTTGGAAGTGTTGCCACCAAAAAGCAAACCTAGATTCCTCTTAAACCTGTTATTGTGTTTGGTTTGGATGCCAGTGCTTGGTAGAGTCTTCTAGCTGAGTCTCTCCTCGTCATGTTGCTATGCTACATGTTAGCATTGCTGCTTCCTGGTGTCTAAAACATCCTGTAGACTGTAGGATCTCACTCTGCCCCCTGTACAGGGGGGTCTAGTCCAGAAAGGGTAATTTTCTTATAAACTCATATAAATTCAGAGTTCCTTCAGTTTTCCTCCATGACTGATGGGAAAATGACCAGCAGGCGTCTCTTGGAGGCTTTTGTCTCTTCCTGGAAGTCACTTAGCCAATAAGCAGCTGTTTGCTGCCGGAGGCAAAATACAACACGAGTCCTGCAGAGTCTGAAGGTTTGAGAGGCGAGGAAGAGGAGGGAGAGGAGGAAGAAGACAGTGTGAGCATGACTTTGTTCAGATGGGTTCTTTGCATGACCGGAGGAAACACATAAGTGCCACAGATTTGTAGATGCTGGTGTGTGGTGTGTGTTAAAACACTGATGAAGTAGGTGATGGGGTGGGTCGGGTGCTGGCTTGGAAACTAGACAACCAGTCCTGTTCAGCTGTGGAAGCAGATCTAGGTCACTTCTGTGCATTGTTTTCCTCTCTGAGCAAGCATTTTCTTTTAGGATGTACTTAAGCAGTTAAGGAAATTTGCTCCTATGTTGTCTCAACAAATGAACAGATCAATATCAGTCTGATCTGTGAGCACATGCTTCAAACAACACACACATCACAATGGCTAACTCTGATGGAGTCAAGCCACAAATACCAGCAGATGCTAATGAAGGTTAAGATGTCAGAGAAACAACTCAAACAGGGTTGCAACTAGATTTTTATAACACCGTCCAGAAGTGTTTAATGTCTAGTTTTGTCTCCTCAGACATCTGAACCCACAGAGATACTTATGTGTGTGTTAATGTGTGTGTTGGACGTGTGAGTGCTGCAGGGCCGGCAGTAATTAATGTGGTTGTCTGGTTCTGTTATTAGCCTGAGAAACTGCTGAGTCAGCATGCCTGATACAAGACACCGAGAATAAACCCAAGACGGAAAACTCACGTTAGGACAGAGGAAGAAGAGCATGAGGATGTTCCAGATGTTCTCCAGCTTAGCTGAAGTCTCTGCTTCTCTTTGACAGGAAAATACTTAAACACAAGATGTGTTCAATTCAGCTTTATTTCTATCCCCGTGGTTCACAACAAAGATACAAACCAATTCATTTTTAATCCAGCTGAAAGAAATCAATAACTGATCCAAATCAGTCCTCTTTCTAACTGTGTTCATATAAACCAGTTCATGAAGTAATGACCGAGCTAAGCAAACCAACGGACCACATCACATCTTCTCTTTGATTCAGTTCTTGGCCTCTAGCAGCAGAACTAAGGAGCTGGATCAGGGTCACCAAACATGGAGAGAGGTCCGCTTCCTGAAGCCAAACTGGGAGCTGGTTCCAGAGAGAGGGCTCTGAAGGTTCCTCTAGGAACCGCCAGTAAACCTGCAGTCTGAGAGTGAAGCTCTGACTGGGAAATCTGGATCTCTGGATTATGTGATTTATGAGAATTTTAACTTTTGTTCTGGATTTAACAAGGAGCCAGTGAAGAGAAGAGAAAGTCAATCAGAAACTCACATTTATTTTCTTCTTTTACCTGTTCTGTAAGGAGTACTTCACTCATTCCTATGTCTACTCATTAATTCGTGAGCACAAAAATGATGGTGACACACACATGTGTATTTCCTAATTTATATGGCCCATACATTATTCTATTTAGAAGATCTGGTGAGGATTTTATTGAAGATAAAAATCACTTCAAACACACAAAGAATTTACATCAATAATGAGCCAGATATGTTTGTTTATCATTCCTGCTTCTGCCAGGAGGCAGAGGGCATGTTGAAGATTACAAAAACATCACGTTTTGACCCTTAATTCCCAAAATAACTCCTACAGCAGTGTTCCGGTCTTCATTTGCAGTTTGCTTTCTGCTGTTTGACTAAGTTAGCAGCCTTTGTGTCTGCACTCAGTGGAAATGTTCCCATTCTCACCCATCGCTGCTGGAAACACGTCAAGTCGCAGCTATCAGACGGCTGGATGTGAAGCTTTTCATCAGCAGACTCGGGTGTGATAAACCTGTCACTGCAGGCAGAGAAATGAAAAAAGCAAGATGAAAGAGGAGCAGAAAGCAAAGCTGAGCTTCTCTCTTTAAAGAACTGAACCACTTTCACAGAACTGTTCGTACATGAACAGGTACTTATTTCACACTTCAGACACATACCCCAAAAATAAAAATGTTAAAGATGCTTTTACATGTTCTTTTCCTTTTTTTCTTCCATCTACTTCATGAATCAGAGAAGGAGTATAGTGTTGTTTCCTTCATTTATTTTAATCACGCTGAGTAAACGTTTGTGTTTAATTCTGCACAAAAATGATTTTAGAGACTGAGAAGAGCCAGTTTTCCCTCCTGTGTTTGCTTGTTTTAGCGAACTGCTCTTAAACTTTTTCCACCTCTTGTTGTGCTTCTGTGTGAGTAAACGTGAGGTCAGACGGGTCAGTTGAGGCAACAAACGAGGTTGAACCTGAGATTTGCTGCAGATGTGGACCACATCAGGGACAAACCATGTTTTTTTTTCTTTCTTACTTTTGAAGTTGGAGATTTTTTGACTGAGGCTGAATGTCAGCTTTTTATTTTTGCTTTTTATTCCAGTTGAGCTGTTTCCTCTGCAAACATTTTGTCCACAGTGACCATTTCCACAAAATGACCTCATTCATCTTTAAAAAGAAACCTTCATTCTGCTGATCGGTTCTTTAAAGTTCCGCCTGTCCTTGCTATTTGAATCATGCTGAACTAACCATGGCTCAAACAACAGCTATTTATGTTCAGCTATCGATTCTCTTATTAAAATATTTAGATTTTTCTGATTTGGGGTAGAAATAGTTTATCATTAACAGGAAGACTGTTAAAAGTAGTCGCTCTGTCAGGATCCCGTCTAAATGAAACACAGCTGGTATGAACATATGTGAAATGAGGAACAGCGTCACAGCTGCATCCCAGCAACGTCACGTCACACCTGTGTTGCGTTGTGGTAGTGTCTCAGCAGAGTCTCAGTAGTGTCTCAGCAGAGTCTCAGTAGTGTCTCAGCAGAGTCTCAGTAGTGTCTCAGCAGAGTCTCAGTAGAGTCTCAGCAGAGTCTCAGTAGTGTCTCAGCAGAGTCTCAGTAGTGTCTCAGCAGAGTCTCAGTAGTGTCTCAGCAGA
>JBAFTB010000024.1:1836213-1851244 GCA_037177355.1 Melanotaenia trifasciata
CGTGAGCTCGTCTCTACAGCCTCTCTTCACACAGTCAGACACCACCACCGCCTCTTTCAGGCAGATTCACACACACAAAACTACAAATACACACAAACTATTTAAATTCGATTCTGGGTCCATGGCTCCTTTTGTTCAGAATAACGAATAATCTTCAATCAAAAATTAAAATGTGACTCAAACTAGAATTCCTTGAAATTTCAGCCATCTCCCACAAGATTTCCAGAACGTTCCGCTCTTCACCTGGAAGTAGAACGGATTTCTTCCTCTTTAGATCAGATTGTGGAAAACTGGTTTGGCTTCAATGACGCGGATCAGTTGAAGCTCATACTGGCACTCATCAGGTAGTTTTCTGTTTTTCTGACTGATTCTTCATCACTTTCCGGCTTGTATTGGTTTTCCATTCCAACTTAATCATCCATTCAGAGGGCAGATTCACTTTGTTAGACCTTGTCCTGCAGAACCTGGACTTCATCAGCCACCTCACTGATCCAGAACCTCCTATTTTATTTACTCCTCTAACTTCTGTTGCTCTGTTTCCTTTCATCCATTTTATTTATCATTAAAAGGCTTTTTTTGTAACATGCAGATGTTGTACGTTAGCACAGCAGCATGGCTTGTTGACACGAGCTGAAAGAAAAAACAAGACAAAAGAAAACAGCTTCTGCTTCACTTCACCAAACCGTGCACACTCCATACGTCTCCCCCCAAACGTTGTCCCCATTTCCCCCTCTTCATCTTCATCCCCTCTTCCTCGCCTGGTGTGATGAGCAAAGCCATTATAAGTGTGAGCCGAGCAGGAGGCCCATTTATTCAGATTAGAGCCTCATTTTGAGGGATTGGAGAAGCAGATGAGTTTTTGGTTGGCGGTCTGGTTGAGAGCCATCCGGACTGTCAGTCGGCCGTGATGATGATTAAAGAAGCTCTTCCAGTCGCCTCCTTCTTCTATCCAGATGAAACTTTCCTGCTCATCTTTGTTTCGTTTTTATTGGCTAAAACAAAGATTCTTGTTTCTTTGTTGAAGAGGATGACTCTACATCTGTTTTAGGATATTTTCTATTGATAAACAGGCCCTAAAAGATGCTGGAGAAACGGCAGTTTACTGTTTCCACTGGAAAACGTGAGGAGTGTTTGGATCTCGCTGTTTCTAGATGGTGGTGGGTCTCAGAAAAGACTAAGAAAGGTCAGTAAAGGTTTGTGCTTCCCCGTTGGCTCTTTTTAATGTTCTCACTGTGTTCAGACAGCATCATCTTCTCCCCTGCTGTTACTCATTAATGCATCCACCGTCTCCAACCTACTCCATCTTTCTGCCTGTTTATTTTATTTATTTATTTTTTAACAGCATTTTCCTTCCCCCTCTTTGAAACGTGATGCCTGCTGATCAGACAAAATCTGGACTTATTACTGAGGTTAAAGAGCAGTAAACATACACTCGCATGGGTTGAGATAACTTCACTTAGTCAAATTTATTTACAAGAAAGATTTTTCCTACAAAACTTAGAGTAACTCTAAAAACTCAAAGCAATTTTTCCTATTTTTGATCTGTTTTTAATTATTTATGTATTTATTCATTTAGAAGATGAGCTCTTTTAATCCCAGTATCAGAAGCAGACATGAGGTTTTTCAGCTTTCAGATTATGAGGCTAAAATGATGGAAAATGAATGTATGAATAGATAACAGCAAAAGATGAAGATGATGCTTGTCTTACTTTCAGTAGGACCTTGTTCTAATTTAGCCAACAGAATGTCCTGGCTGGCTTTATATATAAAAACTATAGGTTAGGTTTAGGAAAATGTCATGGTTTGGTCTTAAAACACACTACGACATTCACCCTAATAATGTAGAAATCTAGCATTTTTCATTATGTTTACTTGTTTAAAATCAGAAAGCTGAAGAAGGTAACATGCATTGTCTTGTTATTCCAGGGATCCTGAACAAACATTCACTTTCAAATAACATAAAGTCCACATGATGCCAGCTGGGAATATAGGAGTCTGTATCAATCCTGTGATTTCCCTCAGCGGCTGTTTGTAATTACATTCTGGGAAAGTATAGTTATTTATCTATATTTATGAATGTGAATTATACCCCCAAGTATGTTAGCGGTTATGGTTCTGTTGCAGCTACATGTCACTTCACACAGAGTCATTTCCTCTGAGTATAGCAGTGGTGTACGTACAGTAGGTTGTGGGTTATTAATCATAAAGAATTTTCAGCCAGAGACTGACACTCCGCCCGAGGGCGATGCTGACAGAGATCACAGAAATCAGAAGAATTTATTCATCACCAATGTCCAAAGCCAATTTTATGCACACCCAGATTGTAAAACCTACTGTGAGAATGATAATGAACCTTTATTTATATGGCAAATATTCATTCTGACACTATGAGGTGAGTTACACAAAGAAATTAAAGACATAAACCAACAAAGAAAGTAACATTATTTAGCCATATGTGCACTGAAGATTGAGTTTATTGAGCCAAAATTAAATATATAAACAATGAGGAAAAGCACGTTCAATGGCAACATACATTCATGTTCATTAAAGTTTTAAAAATGACCGAGGACTTTGTAAATCCCAGACGAGCCATTTCCTCCACCTTTCTACCTGCAGCCCTGACTCAAGCCTGAGTACAGAAAATTCTTCAAGCTGAGATTAAAAACATGTTCAGAGGTCCCAACTGGATTCTGCAACATATTTGGTTTAATATGAAAACTGGTGCAGGAAGGCTGATGGGATAGAAACAGAGCGATTCCCCATCCAGTTTCTAGACATGTTGGGCCATCCACAGATTGGAAAGATTTCTAGGATCTATGGATCATTCCTCAACATTCCCTATGTCATCTGACAAAAAAAAAGTCCTTACCACCCACATACATACTTTTCTCACCTAGGCATAAAAAGAAATAAGTCAGAAATCCTAGAAAGCCTTGGGATGGTGGGACAAAACTATTTAAAATATATAATTCACCTAGGGAATAAAGTAGGGAAAACTAACAAAGCCCAGGAAATAAGAAACCTAGGAAAAGCCAAGAAGCCTAGAGAAAAAAAAAAACAAAACCTTGAATCCCCCACACTTCTTTTTCAATACTAAGGCATAAAAGGTTGGAAAACCTAGGAAGCCTAGGAAAGGAGAAAGAAAAAAACCTAGGAGGGAAAGAAACGTAGACCTCTATTACCCCCTTTATTTTATTCTTTTGGCCCCGGAAATGAACAACAACATGAATGAAGACGCTGAGAAATCTTTGGAAAACTAAACCAAACTTAATGTCGCGATCTGTGTACAGGAGACGGGAGTGGGCCGCTTACTGAGCCCTGGGCCGCACCAGAACACAGTTAACCTGCTACAGAGGCGACGTCATGATGACATACGAGCTGAGCCTTTAACTCAGGACCACCGGACCTTCAGCTCCACCAGATTTCCATCCATCTGGTCCGTCAGGTGGTCAAATATTTCACCAACTCTGCACCTCAGCCATGTTTCCCAGCTTTAAACCACTAGGTTTTTAAGAGGCTTGTGCAGAACTTGACAAGCTGTTGGTGAAACTTTAGATTTGAATCAGGTGTGTTGCAGCAGGAAAACATCTAAAACCTGGACGACGTAGAGATGCTGATCCCTGGTCTGTAATAAGATTTCTGCTGATTCAGCACGTTATCACCTGGTTTTATCACCAGCTTGTGTCACTGGATGCCATCCTTTGCTCCTATTGGCTGAAGCTCGTCTCTATTCGTCTGATTTTTGTGAAACCTTTGAGATGTTAGTAAACAAATCAGATTTAAAATCTCATTTTAGATCTTTTTTTTTTTTTTTTTATCTGTGATGGGAATATCTTAAGCATCCTTAAAAAACACACGGCTTCCTAAAACCTTTTAAAGATTTAGTCTGTGAAGTTGGATTTTTTTATTTATTTACAGTTTTTGTCCCCACGTTGACAGGAAGTCCATACGAGTCGGTCTGCAGTCTGATTTTATCCCCACCGTGGAGCAGAACTGGTTCTCTCTCTCACACGAGCTGATTGATTTCTGCTCCTCTATGATGGAATCAATATGGCGGTTGTTTTGTGGCTCCGTTGAGCGTGACGCTGCAGACTGGAAACGTCACGCCAGCTGCACACGGCCAGCCGCTGCAGTGCACTCTGGGAAACTCCACTCTCGTTTTTCATCAACACCCAATCAGAGACGGACGTGAGGCGGAACAGAGGGCCGATCCCGGAGGGGGGGGGGCAGATAAAGATATTGACACAGAAAACAGAGCGTACATGTATGAGGTTGAACAAGCACCCTCACCTTTTTTTTTTATAACACACTGAGCTGTTTCTGTAGAAACACACACACACACACAAGCAGCCATCTTCTCCTGACCTTGTCAACATGAAAGGAGGAAAACTGGATTATTTTCAGATCATCCTGTAAGGATATGTTTCATAAGAAAAGCCAACATGAGCTTTTCCACTCATTAAATCCTGTAATTAGCAGAAGAAATGGACTTGGTTGTCGTATCAGCAGGTTTGGTGCAACGATCGAGGATTTTAAGGATAAATAACATCAGATACCTGCTAAAAATTCAGCTCCAAAGATGCCAAGCACAGAAGGAAGAGGACTCTTTATTTCTGTGGTGATTGGAATATTTTCCCCTGCAGCAGAGGAGCGAGCTGCAGCGTTTTTCAATTAATGGCTCATCGGAGAAACAAAGTACAACCAGCATTCTATTGATCAAGTTTATTATCTTTATTTTGTTCTCAAGTGTCGGCACAGTTAATTTTCAGTGAGTTCAAGTATGTGACTTTCTGTCTTTTCTGTCAGCAAATCACATAAAAAAAGAAAAACAGAACAAACTCACTGCATCACGTTGTCATGCCTCTGAGGAGATGATATATTTTTCAACATTATATTATTAAATGGTAAATTAATGTGTACTTATTTAGTATATTATGATGAGATTATATTTTATTATTTATTATTATTAATTATGATGATGATGATGGTGATGGTGATGATGATGATGGTGGTGGTGGATCTGGATCTTTTGAGGCTGATGACAATTTTGATATTTGGCAGAAAACAGTTTAGATAAATGATTAATCAGCTGATTAATAATAAAAAATAAAATATCTCGTTTTTTAAACCTGCATTGTGATATTTTTCTTTTTCATGGAGCATTAATATAGATACTAGTTGTAGTTATGAATTTATCTTTAGCTTTAACCCATAAATGTATCTATGCTTTATATAAAAGAAGTTACTGGCAAAACTATTCTAATTATACTAATTTCTTGGCCATGAAGTCATGCCGCATATGAACCAGAATAAAAACCACCGCTTTTCTTAGATGTTGAAACATGTCGCCTTTAACAGAGCTGGTAGTCGTCTGGAACTCATCTTCTTCCACAACAACACAGTGAGCTGCTGTTTTCTGACAGTAAAACTAGGAGTGACATCATGCTCATCATCGTAGCTGAGGAGTAATGTTCATCATTTTAAATTTCCCTCTGCTTCACATCGATCCTCCTTAAATGTGTCTCAGCATGCAGCCGATGGAGTGATGAACGCTCATTCTGGACTCTCTAATATTTTAAAAACATTATTTCTGCAGTTACTTATTGGCTTTTAAGCTGTCATATAATCGTGTGTCATCTGCGTAGCTATGGTAACTAATGCTGTTTTTCTTAATGACCTGTGCCAGTGGGAGCATGTAGGTGTTAAACAGAAGAGGCCCCAGGATGGAACCTTGGGGAACTCCACATGTAATTCTTGTCTGCTCAGATGTAAAGTTACCTATTGACACAAAGTACTTTCTGTTCTCTAAATAAGATTTAAACCAGTGCAGTGCCAGAGAGGCCCACCCAGTTCTCCAGTCAGGAGCAATATATTGTGGTCAGCTGTATCAAATGCAGCACTGAGGTCCAGTGAGACTAAGACTGACATTTTTCCATCAGCTGTATTATATAGATGTCATTAATGACTTTGGTCGGAGCATCTCGGTGCTGTGGTGCTGTCTATAACCTGACTGGAAGACATCGTAGCAGTTTTGTGTTAAAAAGTCATTTTTATCAATGATCTTACTTAGAAAGAGTTGTAGTTGCTCATTTGTGTCTTGTCTTGATTGTCCCTTTTTAGCAGAGGTTTGATTACAGCTGTTTTTAGAAGTTCTGGGAAGACGCCTAAAAATTAAAGACCAGTTCACAATCTGTAAAAGATCTGGTTCCAGAGTCTTTGAGACCTTTTTGAAGAAACCTGTGGGCAGGATGTCCAAGCAGCAAGAGGCGGAGTTCAGCTGACATAAGATGTCCCCAGATCTTTGCTGTTAATGGGATTAAACTGTGTCATGGTGTTTAAACTGGTTTTCAATGGACACATTATGTCTCCTGAACCTGCTGCTGATGAACCAGCTGCTTTTCTGATATTCTGGATTTTTTCTGTGAAGAATTTGGTGAACTCATTGCAGCCTTGGTGGAATAAAGTTCAGGTGCTACTGACACAGGAGGGTTTGCTAATCTGTCAACAGCAGCGAATAAGACCCGAACATTATGACAGTTTTTGCTAATAATGTCAGAGAAACAGGACTTCCTGCATTCCTCAGTTGTAAATTATGAGTGAAGTTTCTTTATATGCATGTCATAATGAACCTGTAGATTTGTTTTTCTCCATCTTCATTCGGCGTTTTTTAGTGTCTCCATGGATTTCTCATTTTCAGTTTTAAGTATTCCATTTCCATGTCCGCATTTACAATCTGCTGCTGTAGGTGGACTTTATAGAGGTACTTTGCAGCCATCTGGGCCTGGTACTGATGATATAACCACCTGGGATGCCCTTAATCATTGGGTGCCCCCAGCTGATGCTCACTGCGAGCTTCTCCACAGGAGGGGAAGTTGAGGTCGCCCTGAACCTGTCTTCCATTCCTCACACTTCTTATTTGCTGTGAAATAGGTAGATGCCTTTGCGCTGAGCCTACAGCCATATTTGTGGAAATGATTGGCTACTGGAGGAATTTTTTCTTAAGTGCATATGAGAAATTTTTACCAGTCTGAAGAATGTTTTTACAGTTTACTTTTACTTGGACGCAGGAACGCGGATGGGTTACTTCTGTAATAATAGAATATAAAATGCCAACTGAAGGCTACCATGCATTTACCATCCACTTACGCACTGACTTTGCTGGAAAGTCTCCGCCAAGCGTCACAGTGAGTGCAGCTGTTTTCCTTTTCAGTCATTTTCATTGTGATTTTGGGGCTCAGTGGGTGATGAGCTTTATCACAGAATGTGTGTCCTTTCTGGAAAACCACCAGATCTTAAAGATCTATTAACCTATCTATTAAAGATCTCACTCGTGTTTTCAGTCCTACACTGTTTTGTGATCATTTCCATTGAGACGTTTGTGTGAACAGGAATTGTACTCTCAGAGTTTGTAACCTTGGAAACATCCAAACCCTTCGAAACCAGCAAATCTAGAGTGTCTCCTTTAGTGTGTGTGGGCTCTGTTATATGCTGAGTCAGACCAAAGTTGTCCGACTGTTACGCAGGTCTTTAGTCCCTTTGTCCTGAGGATTGTTTACATGGATGTTAAAATCACCAACAATAATTACACAGTCACAGTCCACACAGACTATCGCAGCAGTTCACTAAAACCATCATAAAATGCTGCGCAGTGTCCGGGGAAACATGACTCTAGAAGCACTGTGGCAGCCTGATTGTCTGCCATATGGAAAACTCCAACAAACTTTTGTCAGCGGCTTTGGGAGATGCTGGGAGTTGTCCTCATGGGAACTTTCCCACGTAGCATCAGTGGAAACTTGTATCTGCTTGTCTTTGTGGACTATTATTCTCATTGGACAGTTATTCCCTCTTTGCAAAGCCACAGCTGAAACTGTATCCCACACACTGACCTGTGAAATCTTCACCCATTGGTGTACACCAGCATGCATCCTTTCAGACCAGGGTCCCCAGTTTGTATCATCTGAGTTTGAGGAAACCTGCAGCTGGTGGAATCTCAAGCAGAAACGAACCTCCCCACACCATCCTCAAACCAATCTGACTGAAAGAGTAAACTGCAATACCGTGGCTATGATTGCATCATATGTGGAGGGAAACCACAAGAAGTGGGATAAATATTTACCAGAATTCAGGTTTGCTCTCAACTCGGCTGTGCATGACTCTACAGGCGTTACCCCTGCAGAACTAAATCTGGGACGAACACTAAGGGGACCCATGGATAATGAGTTCTCCCCACTCTGGTGTGACCCAGATTCACCTGCATATCCTACAGCCAAACAATTAACAGACCTCAAACAAATTGTTAACAAGAACATGGAAAGAGCACGAAGAAAACAAAAACAGTATTATGAGAAAGGATTAAGGGATACAGTTTTTTATAGGATATGATTGTGTTTGGCTCCGTACTCACCCTACTTCATAAGCTGACTTTTGAAGCTTCCCAAGCTTGCCCCCGTTGGAAAGGTCCATACAGAGTCACTCAGAAAGTTGGTCCACTGAACTACCAGGTTGTTCTGGTAAATACTGGTGAAGACCTACGGCTAGTTCATGTGACACAACTGAAGCCCTGTTATCCTACCGCAGCTGAGGTGGACAGTGAACAACGTAGTCAGGTCTTAAGAATATTTGAAGAGGGAAAGTAATGAGGAGGATTTCCAAGATTTCTCTGACCCTCCGTAGGGGGTCTAAATTAGTTCAGATTTTGCAATAAAAAGCAAATCCTTTCAGAGGGGAAGGGGTGTGGCAGCCTGATTGTCTGCCATATGTTTTTCTTTTTTAATTGAACTCACTTGCTTCACTTCCCCACCCTACCTTAATCAGCCAGTAGGATTTTCTTTTGACCTCCAAAGGCTGGCCCACCTGGCGCAGCCTCTTTCTCATTACTGGGAGTGAGAAATTAGTATTGGGTATTTTCATTTGCTATTTAGGCTGTTTGAATAAGTTGTTGCTTGCATCCTTTGTGAGGTATTAAGTCTCAGGGAAAATATTTATGACAGGAGAAGGACCAGGGGGGTATTCCACGAAGCTGGAATAAGGGAAAGTCTGGCTTATTATGATAAGTTTGGCCCATTTAAGCCACAGTTCCGTTCCATCAACGTGGCTTATGTAAATGTCCGCTGAGTAACCATGGTAACGGCTTTCGGGCAGGCTAACGTTCAAGCTTAGCTTAGTTGTGTTTAGAAGGTCTGATACAGATTCCCTAAAGAAAGTTCCACCTGGTAGAACGCTGCTCTCCCACCACTCATTCTTGTATAAAAATAAAAACAAAAAAAAAAAAAAAATAAAACACTTATATCACTACTTCAACTGTCTTCAATAATCAGTAAATCTGTTATTGCCAATGTAACTAAAGAAACACAACTATACACATACTGAACATGAAATTAAGTTAAAAAGAACATGGTATTCATTAAAACACGCTTATGTCAAAGGTTTTCAGGGTAAGGACCCCCAAGGGCCAGAACATACAGAGACAATTCAGCCTGCTTTATGTAAACAGATTTATAAGACAAGAAGAAACCATTAATAAATGAGGAGAGTGAAATCAACAACTGACAGCAGTGACGTGCGGTCAGGAGAGGCCTCATGATATAAAAAAAGTACATAAAATAACTAATAATATTTTCCACTGATCTGTGTTAAAAATACATTTTCAGTGTGGCTCTACACAAAAATCTCAGTATTTGAGGATTTCCTGATCAAATACAGGGCAGAAATCCAGGTGAGGCCATGGCGAGCTGGACCTCCTCTGACTGGTGATCCAGTACAATCTGGGTTCACGACGTGTTTCTGTTCCTCAGCATGTCACCAATATGAACTTTACAGAGATACTTGTTATACAACATGACTCTCTACAGTCTGTGTAATTCTTTAATGTGTGTGAGAGAATCATTTCTGCTTACCGTACAATAAAGTGCAGAGAAAAGTCAGCAGGTGAGGCAGGCAGTATTTTACCTCAGCTCAAGGGGCATAGTTTCATGCTGGTGGATGAATAGTAAAATAAGAAGCTCTTTTCGGTTCTTACAATGTAAATCTGACTCCAGAGAGTCGGTGTCTCACCAGCCATGAACCCACCGCACGTCTCTGATCTCCATCAGCTTTCTTTGTTCAGCTGATGAGAAAATGAAGCTCTCGGTTTGTTCTCTTTTTCTGCTGCTCCTCTTTTCCACCATCCACTCGTCAGGGCTTCCTACGTTCCTCAGGACCTCCACATAGCCAGGCTATATGAGCCTCGCTTGGATTAGCTAGTGGAAGTTAGTGGAACGATTTGAGCCTTAATTCAGAGCTGGTGTTAGTTCAAGTGAGGCTTTCCTGATACAGCCTGGCTCATCATCTGCTTAGTGAATTTCAGGTGAGGGGAGGAGGAAAGGGAGAGTGAGGATGACCATGACCTGTTGGGGTTTGGTGAAATGAAGGTCCACCGTCCTTGGTGCTGTTGAGGGGGTTGGGGGCAAATAAAGATCCTTCCTCTTGCCTCTGCTGATATTCCCCCTTTATAAGCTGGGTGGGGGCAGATGCAGCTCCTCCCTTGGGTTTCTACTTGTAGTTTTTTTTTTTTTTGGTTACTTTTAAAGGCACTGAAAGTGCTTTATATAGATTCCAGAATTAAGGAAATAGGCATAGGAGTACTGAGAGAAATTCATGTTCATCCTATTTTCCAAGAGTTTATAAGAAAGAAAAACATGAGGATGGTATTTTTAGGACTACATATTCATTACTTTACCTTTTTATTTGTTGGTGCTGTTTACATCCCAGCAGATGCTGACTTGAAAACTCAGGAAGAGGTCAGCAACAGTCACATGACAAAACAGCAGGTGGTACAAAGGCAACATGTGTTCAGAAGGTGCATCAATAAGTGGTTTTCATCTCTTCAGGGAAACATTAAGATATGAGACACGATGTTCCTGCAGCTCTAAACTCAGCAGTCGGTATCTCAAGTCTCTTTTTTGGCAACTGAACCACACCACATACATCTGTTGACACATTTATAAATGTTTTATTATCGACGAGACTGATCAGACCAGCCACAGCTCTCCAGAGTGGAAAGATCTCTATCTGAGCAGGACCGCCTGAAAACAATCAGATTAACGGGCAGGAGGTTGGGTTATGAAATATTAAAGTGTGACGTTTCCAGAGGGAAACAGAAGGAAAAGCGCGAGCAGAGGAAGGGGAGAAGGGTGGGGTTGGAGGAAGAAAATGTTGGATTAGATCCAAACAGCATGCGGAGATGATCAGCCTTAGGTGGATGCCTCCTGTCTCAGTGCTTGTCTCACTGTTTTCTCACTTAAATCTGAGTGTGATTGTGTAAATTCTTCTATGTAATACTGAGCTGTTATAATGTTTTACAAGTGTAATCGTTCTTCCCAAGGCAGTTTTAGGTTTTAATGACAGGTGGTTGATCCGACCACCTGCTTCAGCTCCATGACTTCTTCAGCCTGGAATAATTAGCTGGAAGGAAAATTGGGAAGTGAAGATGCTGGAGGGGTTAGCAGCTTCCAGGAGGGTGCATGCTAGTTGGAAATGGTTCAGGGGTATTTTTTTTTATTCAAATCTGAAGCTATAATAAAAATACCACTCGGTTGTTTTGTCATGCAACTGCTGTCGACCTGGATTCTTAAAATGGGCATCGGGTGGAATGTAAACAGCACCACAATGAGCAGGTCAATGAATAAATATGCTCATAAAACTCTTAAAAAAGGTGTGGTATTTGTAAATGTTCAAATATTTTTAACTATTTTGAAATGTGCATCACTTTGATTAAATGAGAAATGACTGAATTGTAAAGGGATTAAAGGCTTTTTAGATCATCTGAATTTTTTCTTTTCAGACCTTGTTACTGTGTTGTTGCTTTTTTGCTGCCTCTTAATTAAAACCTGTTAATTTCTTTGGCTTTTCCATATCTCGAAGAATAAATTCCTCTTATTTTGAGGTGAATGAATTTTGAGCTGCTTCTGCTATCTTCATCCCTGAGGAAGAGTGAGGAGCAACAGCAGAGATCAATCACAACAGTGAGTCACAGAGAAAAAGAGACAGAAAATGCAAAAGCAAACTGTGTCTGGGAGCAGAGGGGAGTGATACTGGTGGTCTACTGGGTTTTCTCTCTCACCCACTTAGAATAGATGTGTCATCCTCCTCACCAAATATCAATATGATTCATTTAGTTTTACACAAATGAGCAGTCAGTATCTTCTATAGCAGAAAAAATCCATTTAACATAATTCTGATCACTTTATTTACAATCCATCCAGTTATTGTTGAAACAAAGGCATGTAGGTCATCCTCAGCCCCCAACATGGCCGTTATCTTGCACCAATCCCAAGATGCTTTTCTACAACAGTTTTCACATTAAATTCCCAATCAGATTAAATGCCCAAATTCTGGCCGTTTTCTGTTTGTAATTATAAGTGTAAGTTTTCCTGAGTACAGAAGACCTACAGAGAACAAACTTCACAAAAGAAGTGATGCTGTTTCTCTGCAAGCTTTTTTAAAATAAGACCTGTCAGCTGCAATGAAATGTTTTTATTTATCCGCACATGGTCTTTGTTCCAGCTGTGTTTTCATCATTCTACATGAAGCCGAACATTTTTACTGCCTGTTTTGCATGAATGAATGAATTTCAGCTCTGACTTTGGCCATACAGCACCTGTGGACTGGATGATCAAACTCCCACGACTTCCTCAGCAACTCTGTGAGGATAAAGTTCTGTTCTGCTGCTCCAGGACCTGGAAGAACCCACATGTTCCTCTTTGAGCCAAGGTCTGACTGTTGGCCTCCTTTCTTTCACACTGAAGAAAACTTTTCCTGGTTGGCGGAGGAGTGTGATTCTCCCCATAGTTGGATTACTCTACTCCACAGGTACGGCTGCAACATTTGAGACATGCTGTCCAAGACATCTGTACGACATCCAGATCCTTCAGCGTCTCTGTACATCTGGTTCTAAACCTGAACAAGATGCTGAGCTCCCTCCAGGATGGGAATGAGTCGTAGCCTCAGACAGACGTTCTAACTTCTTAGGATCTTGGCATCTGATTAGGATGCGAACTGGAAGGAAACCCAGAATGTGGGAGAAAGACAGAAAAAAAGAAGGATTTGAAGGAAAAGTGCTTATTTCAGAGATTTCTCTCTTTTAGTAAAAGTTTATTTCATTTGAAACTCCCCTCAGCTGACACTTAAACCCAGAGACCCCCACAGTCAGGTTGAATTGTAAATAAATTCAGACATGTCCCTTTAAATGAAGCCTCGCTCATCCTCATCCTCGCTGTTTTTAATGTATGAGAAGTGTTTGAAGTCCTGCTGTGTGGTCATTAATTAACAAGGTGTTGAGCAGATCTGAGTGTTTGAGTCATATTGTGTGGACACCTGCTGCCTGCCGTCCACCGGTGGCCTCCTCCATCCTGTTAAGACCTCCTCTGATTGGCTGCTGCTGCAGGATGAGAGGCGAGGTCATGGGGTTCGTTCCTCCATGGTAACACAGCTCTTAGAAACTGGAGGATGCCAGCCACCGTGCTGTTTGTTCCGGCTGTTGACATGTTTGCAGGCTGACTTATTTTAGTCAAATCTTGCAATTAAACATCTTTAAATGACTTCGTGCAGGTGGAGCAGGAATCAGCTCAGACCTCAGAGTGGAAGATGGATGAAATTCTCACAAAGGGCTAGATTTAATGTTTTTGTTATGCAACTCAAACTTTTCCTGTTGGTGACCCAGCCAGTTTTTTTTAACACCCCTGAAGGTCGACACATTTCCAAACACAATTCTCTGCTATGAGGACTCAGAAGGGTGGTGCTCCTGTCCAGGACTGGGGATCTGGAGACACCAAGAAATGTCAAGTTAACTCTCCTCAGGCTCCTGAGGGGCCCCGACACCCCGACTACAACACGTCCTCTTGTCCTGGGACACGTCTTCTGGTCTGAATGAAGGAGAGTCTCAGACTCAGCCCTGAATCCAATGGTTCCACTGAGGTGTTAAAAACCCACAAAGCTCACACACTGTGTGTTTGTGACACTATTTTCGTCTGCAGAATAATTCATATTCACTGCTGTAGGGGTGATTTTTTTCCAGTTATTAGCTTATCAGTTATAAGATTACATGGAGTAAAGTTGTATTCCCGTAGCAGAAATAATCAGCTTTCACTCTGATCTGAACGTCAGTGTTTTACAGATGCAGCTCTGCTAATTACACATGGAAGATTTAATGCTCATTTTTCTGAAATGGACCAATGAGGAGCTATGGAGTTTAATCCCGGCTGGCAGCAGCTGTGAGATGTTTTTCATACCAGAGAATCCACATGAGAAGTCTGTGAAGGCGTTACTCCATGTTCACGTTGTAGTTGGCTGGAAAAGATCGAGGTTTGGTTTACAACACTCCGCTACACAACCTGAACCCAGATTGTGTAAAAAGAACAAAGATGAATGTGTATTTAGTCCAAGATAACGTCTGGAGCGTTGGTTTATACAGCAAAGGTTCAGAAAAGATCCCGTGAAGGTAGCCGTGTTTGTTATACAGCATTGTCGTGCTTTTCAGGCTTGTTCTTCTCTGAAGATGTGCTGCTCTGGGGGTTTTTCAGGGATTCAGATCTAATTCCAACTTTTAATGTGAACATTTCACGTGCATAGGACAGCTTGCTGCAACGAGCATCAACATGATTAATGATGTTTGATTCCTCTGTTCTGTGTCTGCCGTGTAATTTCAGAGTTATCCTGCAAGGATTCTCCTAGCTGTACATTCAGTAAACATTTATTCCTGGTTTCAAATGGTATTTATCTTTAAAACTAGACTGTACTCCAGTAGCAGATGATGCTCCGGTTACATCAGCAAGGGTCCAGTAAAATAGTTGATCCACAATGTTTCTTTTATTTATTTATTTATTTGTTTTCCACACACAAGAATTACAAGACAAACGGGGGAAAACAACAAAAGTAAAGAGGAAAGGGATTAGATTAGAATGTTATTCAAATGGATGGATGGATGGATGGATGGATGGATGGATGGATGGATGGATGGATGGATGGATGGATAATGGATGGATGATGGATGGAT
>JBAFTB010000024.1:1872138-1885174 GCA_037177355.1 Melanotaenia trifasciata
TCATGTCCAGGTCTAAATAGAGGTCTCTTAGCAACATAGTAGTGATGGTGATGTTTTTATGGTGACATGTGATAAATAAAGCTGTTATCATGGTGGATTTACCAGATAGAGTCTCTGAAGAAAACTACATTTAGTGGCTGGATTTTAAACCTGGATGGGATAGAAATGTCTGGAAAACTTCCATAGATCACCTAAAGGGTAGCTACCCATCACAGTTTACCCCACAGAGCTTCACACCACCGCTCCTGAGACACTGATGGCATAAGTGACACCAGAGATCTGGCGGCGTTTGGAGGGTCAGTCATGTCGCCGACTTATTTTTGTACAGTACAAATTTGAACGTCTAATGGAAAATTCAGCAACTTTCAGCTTCTGTCGTATCAACCTGAGATTTCCTGGCTTTAATGTCAGATTAGCGTTGATCTTCCAAACATGGGAGGACCTTTCATGATGAAGACGCTTAACTTTCTCTGCATGTTCTCCAGTCTGAAGCGGCTAAGAAGGCATCTTTGTATTCTTCTCCTTCATCATGGAAGTAACTCGGAGAAAAGAAACAGGAAACAGGCAAGAATGAAAAGGCATAAAAACAAGAAGAGGAGGAAGAGGAGGAGAACCTTTTGTCATGACGTTGTCTAACAGACTGAGGCGCTAAGTGGTTGACTGGCAGGACGCCTGAAACTCGCAGACAGCAAATCTCCAACACAGATTTATTCCTTGATGCTGCAGTTTTACACATTTCCATAATTTCATCCTTCAAAGCAGAAGCAGCCATTTTCTGAGCTGTTGCATTAAGGTTGATTTAACTCTTATCGTCCACGGGTTCCAACCCACTGTGAGCCTGCAGACCTCCATCTGTGCAGTTATTTTCTCCGTATGTGGCCTGCTGCCTTATTTAAGTCATTATTTGGCCTTTAAGATAGATGAAGTGTTGAACTGAGACATGACCAGGCTGTAGTGTGTGAAGGGATTTGCTGATGATGATCATTCAGACGCTGCTGCCTGGCTTGTACACAAAGGCTGTGTGAAAGGAGCTCATAAAAATGTTTATTAAATAGTTCTCTGTGGCTCTGGCTGCAATTCATCTCCGTCTAGCCCACCTGCCAAACACACACCCGTAGTTGCATCGGTCGTAACGCTGCAGCAAGCGGTGGTGCACTCACACACATGATGAGTCATCTCTGCTGCATTTAAAGCAGATTTACACAGTGTTGTGGCGAAGCTGCTGGGAACTCAGACTCCACTTACACCCACAGTAAATAACTCCTACACGCAGAGGGAACGCAGCACGCCTCATCCAATTCTGAAATACCGTCAAGTCAGCTGAACAGATGGTCTGCAGCTTTGTTGGTCACTTGTTTGGTTAATGAGCTGCTTGGTCGGTATGTCAGGCTGCTGCTTTCTGGGCTGACTTGGAAAACATTCTCTTTATGGAGGTGAAAGAGTTGAGCTGCTGATTCATCTGCTCTAACCTGGTTCATTTCAGTGGTAACAGATGGCGACCATGTGTGTTTCTGTGATTTATGTTAAAAAATGATTGTAAACTTTCATCAAAGTGCAGTCTTCTGATTTATAGCATCTCACACTTACATGCTCCCGTCGCCAAAAAGGCGAAGTTGGAGCGAACCTGTACCTGTGATGCATCATGGTTGGATCATTGTATAAGGCTCCAAACAACAAGGTTCACCAGAAACAGATCTTAGTAGCCTAAAGCGGCGGTTCCAAACCTGGGGTCTGCGAGCTTTAGACTGTACCATGCTCATGCTGTTGTTAAAATTAAGAGCATGTCCACACAGAGACATGGAGCCTGGAACCAGGTCCCTATAAATCTGCTTTACAACGATATTTTAAACCATATTCTCAGTCAAACATAAAAAAAGCTACTTTGGATGCAAAAGGTACAGTCTACTATCAGTTTCCATCCATGCAGTGAATTCATATCTATCCTGGTAACCTTGATGTCTTTCTAGACCATTTAATTAATTAATCATGTCCGTACAGAAAAAAAAGGAAGAAAAAAAGTATATGTTGACCTCCGTTAACTTTGGTTTTATCTAAGGATGGGACACAGCCAGAACCCATCATGTGGAGCGAGAAGCCACCAATGAAAGCTTTAAACCAAGCATGGTGTCAGTACAGGGCGGATGGGGGTCTACAGTCGTTTGGTTGTTGCATGAAGGGGGTCCTCACCTGCTGGGGATCATTTAGTCCATGTTGCTGATGTGTGCCAGGCTGGTTCAGTCTGGATTGTCATGAACCTCATCTAACATGCATCTTTCTCTCTGTAGGCTGATGGACTTCAGACCTTAGCCTTCCCAGATTGATGGGCAGACTCTGCTGCTCTTCTGTGCTTTAAGTTGCAGAAAGTTGTTTGTTTTTTTTTTCTAGAACTGCAGGACAAAGTTTTGCTTGGTTGTGAAACAGAAGGAGGCAGCTGATGTCCACGCAGATGCTGCTGCTTCCATCAAACAGCACAGAGATGTGAAAACTAATGGAGGGAAATCTCTGGTGCATCAGAGATGACCAGCTGTGATCAGTTATCAGGACATGAAAGTTGTTGATTGATCCAGCTGAATGAGTTTGACATCTGGTCTGGGAGTTTGGTTTGCTGGGAAGTTAATTAGTCGTGTAATGGTGGATTGTCTAATCAAGGCTTCACGTGTTTAAGCATCAGCTGCTCAGTGAATTTCTCACCTGCTGGAGAATGAAGCAGAACGTCTTCAGACCGAACAGTAAGACGATCCTCAGATTCAAGAAGCTTTGATTTCTTTTTTTCATTTGAGTCTAACGTTAAAAAGTTTGTTAAATCAGATAATTATGCTGCTCATGAGAACTGTGTGTTGTGTGTGTGTGTGTGTGTGTGTGTGTGTGTGTGTATGTTGGGGGGGGGTCCATAAAACCCTCACCCTGCAGAGCATTGGCAGCAATATTTTCCAATCACTGCAGTCACTCGTCACCTGTCAACAGATGAGGCTGAAACCATTCAGCTCTGCAGGAGCAACACAGCAGATCTCTGGAAGGGATGAAAGCACCGATGACTGAGCTAAACAAGAAATATATAAATCCTAATATATACGGAATAAGGCCAGCCTCCATTTTTTATTCTGAAGTTGTCTGAAGCCAACCTGAAGCCTGTTATTAAAGTCCCTGTTTAATTTCCTTTCTGCAGCGCTGGAGTTTAGAAAAGGCTTTCAGAGGCATTTTCAGTGGCTTTCCGAAACCCAGCATGGTTTCAACACGGGGTGGGTGGGGGCCACAGCTTTGTGGTAGCTTGGGAAAAAAAAGTTAGGGAACCACTGGACTAAAAGACCTTCACCTGGAGTCAGACTGGGTTCTGCAGAGTCTGCATAAAAACGCAATATGTGTGCAGTCTGTCTCTCAGATGAAACGTTACCTCAGCATTAATATGATGATGGATGCATATGAAAATATGAAAACACCCTCTACATCCCTTCCTGTCTGGTTCACTGGGTCGTCCATTCACCATCACGTCTAACCAAAATGAACAAGCAGACCACACTTTGCTTCTTGGGTCCAGACCATAGACTGTATATAGAAGATGGGCGGAGCCTCCATGATGTCACCCGTAGGTTTCTGAAGAGCAAAGGTGAAGCTCGTTGGGCGGCTCCTACCATCACCATCTTGGCAGCGTCACGCGTGTCATTATTCCCAGAAAATCCAAAAATGGGCAAAGTGGTGGATCTAAGAGGGAGACTGTGAGGGTGGGGGTGAGTGATTGACACCCATAAAACTCCGAGCTGCCTGTAGCTAAGAGCTAACCCGGAGCTAACGGTAGCTAACCAGCTAACGAAGATAGACGGTTTAAAGGTAAGTCGCACTGTTACTGGCTAAAAAAATGTGGTAGTGCTGCACTCGCAGATATTGTCAAACAAAAGGACCCCTAATTATGCTGAATTTCAAGATTAAATAACATCCAAACGAATGAGTTAGAAAAGAATTCACCCCCCTCACAGCTGTCATGAAGTAAACTTGACTTATTAGTCCTAAAATGGATTTTTGTTCCAGGCTTTAAACATGTTTGTTTCTGCTGTGAAGTTGGTCTTTTTAACATGGGGTCTATGGGGATTTGCTCTGTTTTGGAGCTCCTAGCAGATGAGGGGTGAACTGCAATGTTTTGCACTTCTGTGTAGGCTTCATCTTTTACTGCCGGAGGTCTGGACCATGCGGCAACTGGTCTGGACCGCTTGGTTCCATGTGCATATGCACCACAACCGCTGCTTTTAGCCAGCTAACAGTGTGCCTTAGCTTTAGCCCGCCTACCTTCATTAGCTGGTTAGCTCACGTTAGATCCGAGTTGGCGCAGTTAGCTCTTAGCTACAAACAGCTTGGAGTTTGATAGATGTCAATCATTCACCCCTGCGCTTACAGCCCCCCCTCTCAGCTCCGCCACTTTGTCCATTTTTGTATTTTCCAGGAGCAATGGCAAGCTTGATGCTACCAAGATGGTGATGGCAGAAACCAGCCAACGAGCTTCACTTTTGCTCTTCAGAAATCTAGGGGTGATGTCGCGGAGGCTCTGTCCATCTTTGATATACAGGCTCTGGTCCAGACCAGGGTGAGAAGGAGCGTTCACACTGCTGCTAACGAAGCGTGCTATCCATGGAAGCGGACCAAACAGAGCCAGGGTGAATAAGTCCAAAGTTTTCCTCATTTTCATGTCAGATTAACTTTCAGCTTATGAACACAAGAGACTAGTTGGTGTCCGAGGTTTTCTCGCATCATCCGGACAGTGGGATGCTCACACGGTCGGACCTGAAGGCACAACACACATGAAGTCATCCTCCCAGCAGTCCTTGGCAATCATGATAATGATGCTCGATGTCTCGCTTCATTCATCTCAGCACATCTGGAGTCTTTGACAGTTTCACCATCCATCACTGTTGATTTGACCGAATATGCTGGTATGAAGGAAAGTCTCTAAAATAGTAGAATAAAAACATAAAATCTATATAAAATATAATAAAAGTGACACAAATGCGAAAACCAGTAGGTGAATTTGGATCCTGCAGTTATTGCACAGGTCTCAGGCAGTAGATGTCGCCTACTGAGAGAATAACAGTGTTCATAGTGAGCGTTCAGGGTTGTGACAGCCCAGGGATGAAAGCTGTTCTTTAGTCTGTCAGAGGCCTGAAGCGAATGGCTTAGATTTAGTTAAATCTTCATATTTATGACTAGAAAGATCTAATGTCTTCATATTTTACTCTTCATGGTTCCCTTCATTCCAGTTCCGGGTATATTGCGGTCTAATTATGGGAACGTGGTTTGTGATTCTGCCTTTGAGTTCTCTCGTGTCTGATCTTCATTCTGGTTTTCTTCAGATTTCTTGGACATCATGGAGCTTTTCATGTAAATTATTTCACTCTTATTAAAATCGGATTCCCGTGAACGTGATCAGATTATTATAGAGACTTTAAATTCCCTCAGCAGATAAAGTATTGGAAGTGAAAAGGATTTCAGGAGACTTTTTTTTTAGTCTGATGAGGATGACTCTCTCAGCAGCACCATTTTAAATCTGTCTCCTTCCACCTCCCCGTCCTCCTGCCCCCCCAGGCAGCTGACTGATGGGTGTAATGGGCCGTGTGTGGACGCAGCATCCCGACCTTCCAGCCCTGCTAGTCTGACCTGGTTAGAGACCTGCCAGACTACCTGCCATCGACCTGAGACTGGAGGAGGAATGGGAAATAAACAGCAAATATATTTGTTGGACGTTGTCACGTTATCCTGCTGCTTCTAGTGTCGTATTTAATGTTGCATGTTTGTGAGTTTGCTGTGTAGAAAGCAGCATTTGCTGGTGTTTCTGGTGCTGCTCCGTCTGTCTCCTCACCGCTGCCGCTTCCTTTTTTAATCCTCTGTCTCGTTTGGGTGTCTTGGTTTGGCAGGAAACAAACAGATCAATAAAGAGGTCCCAGGTTTGCCTTTTAAAAAAGAATGTTTTCAATTGGACTGAAAATGACAACAACGTCTTGCTTTGCTTTTTATTGATTTCTTACTTCTTAAACACACATCTGGTGCTTAGTTTTAGATGTAGCCGGTCACAGTGGTGAGAAACGAGATGTCACTAACCCATCATCATCATCATCCTCGTCATCATTCTTGTGTATCCATATGGACTTTAGATTAGAGATAAAGTTTGATACTTTCAGTTTCAGGGCTAGAAAGCTTTTATCCTTCCTTCAGCTCCCAGTGTTGAAGCAGCAGTTGGCATTCCCACTGATCTGATCGTCGTTGCATCGGTTAAAGTGTCGTTCCACAGCCTGGCTTCCTTGAGATGCTGTTGAAAAATGGCTGTTTTCTTTTTTTGTGTCCATTCATGCAACTTTACCAGAAAACAAACTGCTGCAGGTTTTGTTCAGTCTTAAAACGGAGGTCTCTGAGGTTAGTTTCTTCTCTTCACCTTTCACTGCCTCCTCTGCTCTGTCGTTCATCCTTTTTTTATTTATCACGGCTCTTCTCTTTATTCCTCTGTCCTTCGCTTTCTTTACTGTTAGCCCACAGTGTGTCCCTCCACGTCTCTCATTTCCACCTTATGAGATTGTGATGTAAAGGGCAGCAGTGTTTCCTGGCAGTCTGGCTGCGTTTACCTGTTCAGAGAACAATAAGCTGAGGCTGAGATACCTCCACGCAGGTGATTGTTCAGTTTCCTCCTCTTTGATGCATCGTGGTAAAAGGGTGTAGCAGCTTTTTCAGAGTTTCTCCAAACCGTGAAACCAAGTCATCTGGACTGGAGAGAGTCCAGAGTTTCAGGTTTTGGAAAGATCAGTCTTTCATATGGAATGTGGCTGTTTGGTGTCACAGTAGCAGGAATTATGCTGCTTCATGATTGTGTATGATTTCCTCAACTGGTTTCAGTCCAGTTAAAACTACATAAACTCTGATTCAAAGAGAATAAAATGTTTGGGATTTGTGTGGTTGTCAAACATTGGTCCATTACCATTATGAGCTCCATTTATTAGAGACATGTACACTGTTGGTCCAAAAAAACAAACTCACCCTCAACATTTCATTGGGCCTCGTTTAGCTCTGATTCCAGCAGCATTCTCTGTTTCGATGAGCTTCCTCAATGTTATAAAACCTTTCCAAGATCTTGTATTGATGGAGAGTCAGACCACTGCACAAAGCCTTCTCCAGCACATCCCAAAGATTCTCCATGGGGTTTAGGTCTGGACTCTGTAATGGCTGATTCATGTGTGGAAATGATGTCTCCTGTTCCCTGAACCACTCTTTCACAGTCTGAGCCCCATGAACCCTGGCACCGAGCCATCAGGGAAGATGGAATAACCTGCTCATTCAGTGTATTCAGGTATCAGCTGACCTCATTCTTTAGACACGTAATGTTGCTGAACCTAGACCTGAACCTAGACCTGACCAACTGCAGCAACCCCAGATCATAGACTGCCCCCACAGGCTTGTACAGCAGCACTAGGCATGATGCTGCATCACTTCATCTGTTTCTATTCTTACCCTGACGCTCCATCACTCTGGAACAGGGTAAATCTGGACTTATCAGACCACATGACCTTCTTCCATGGCTCCAGAGTCCAGTCTTCATGCTCCCTAGCAACCTGAAGCCTTTTTCTCTGTTAGCCTCTCTGGTTAGTGGTTTTCTTCTGGCTCCACAGCTGTTCAGTCCCTTGAGTTCCTTCATTGTTCATGTGGAAATGTTCTAACTTTCAATATTAAACATGGTCCAGAGTTCTACTGCTGTTTTTTTTTCTTTCTTTTTTCTTTCTCTCAACGAAACCTTCAATAAATATGAAGAATTTAGCATTAATCTGAATTTATTTAGAACTTTTTTTTTTTAAGCTGACCCCTCCCAAAAGAAAATAAAAAAAATAAAAAAAGGGAAACGACCGAGGGTGGGGGTTTATTATCTACAGTAAAACCTGCTGAAAGGTTAAATTAGGACACTGCTTGACAGAACATTTAATTGAACACATGGATCCATTTGTGGGCGTAATTACTTGTTTAATGTGAAAATCAGGCTCTTGAATCTTAATATCCACATCAGCGTGACTCTGGCTTGTTTTGAAGGCTGCTGTGTTTCTCTCGTGTTTAATGAGTCCGTTTTCTGACATTAGTTCCTGACTGAAAGTAGCTTGAGTTACCTCTGATAAACCGGATCAGTAAGGTTTGCTTGGTGTGCACACATGTCCAGTTACAGGCTGCAACAGAACCAAAGCAGGACCTTGAGGTCTGGTTAGTTTGTGTTTTTCTCCTGAACTGGTTGCAGGTGGTCCTGATGGGATGGGTAGGAGTTATTTTCTCTGAATCAGCTGTTTACACACATGTGGACGTGCTTGAATCCTATTTAACAAAATGCACCGCTCCAGTTTTTCCTGTTGCCTCCCACTTCAGCTAATGATGCATAAACATGTGAAACCCGGTGTGTTTTTGTTCGACTTGCTTCAGTTACAGCTGATAAATGAGGGTTGTGTTGCTCTACAGCGAGTGTGTTTGATGCTCCGGGAGCTCGGGATAATGTCTTCATTCAGTTTGATGTCCTTCCACTCGGCCTGCAAACATCTGTGATTTCAGCACTTTCCAGATCGATGCTACTAACTCGTTATGTGGACCTCCTGCATTTATAAGGACTATTGTTTGCGTTTGACTCACACAATGTACACAATGTGCTTCACACAATGAGCTGACGATGCATTCACTAAAGGAGCTGCACACAGACGCTTCTTCGTCTTACAACAATACACAAATGGAATTCCAATAGCGGTTCGGCTAAATATAATGCTGCCATAATGGAGTGTGTTTGTGCTGCACACACACCAACACACACTAGATCAGGTTTTATTTGTGTCTTTGTAAGTCTGAATCAGGGAGAACACAGAGAAACAAAACTATCATGACTGGAACGAGATTTCCTGATGTTTTTCCTGCATGTCATTAAAAACATCTTTGTTTGGCTTCTGCAACCTTTCTGGTAAGAGTCCCCGACATGTGGGAGACCCGTCCGAACAAATCAGAAGAAAGTTGATAACTGAATGTCAAACTTCACAAAGAAGTCAAGGAACAACAATGTGGGAGCGAGAGGAAGCCGGCAGCCATGTCTGTTCTGGTGGAGTTTGAAAAGGGCACCACACTTCATCTGCTGCCACCAATTACTGCTGCATGCTCTGCTCGGGTTACAGCTTTCAGCGCCGGCAGAGCAGGTGTCAGCCGCGCAGCGCTCCTGCACACACGAGTAAAACGGCTGGAGAAGATGTGGAAATCACTCAAATGAAGTTAAGCTTGTCCAGGAAAGCTGGTCTATCCTGAATGATTTATGCTTTCTATGAAAGCAATCACACCCATAAAAAAAGCAGTTGTACAAGTTTTTAAGTTCAGTTCTTCTTTTTAGCTTCCTCCAAATACGCTAAATAAATTTAACATGTCAAAACCCTTCATCCCTCTTCTGTCTGCAGCCCCTGTAACCACGCTGAGGGCTTGAGGCTCGACGCAGACGACGGATATGCAAAGAAATCTCCATCTTTGATGTTGTAAATGCATCGTTGTTTCTATGAATCTGACGGAAGTAGAGTTTTATAAACAAAGCTATGGTAAATATCCACACGTCTAGAGCTGATTTTCTCAGGAGGTCTGCTGGGTGTGAGTTTGTGTCCAGATGAAGCTCCGACACCTGCTGTGTTGTACATTTAACAGCTTGCATGTGTTAGAAATGTTCTGCTTTGTTTTACGAATCTGGTTGAATATGGTATCTATAAATAGTGGTTTAGGACAAAAATATGTTGAATCTTACTGTTTTAAACTTTAAAAGCCATTTTCTAAAGCTCTGGGTCAGCAGCCTTCCAGACACCAAACCTTCCAGTTCTGCTCCTGTCTGTGTTCTAGGTTTTAAGGCTTTTCTCATATCTCACACACAGCCTGGTTTAAAGAACATTTCATCCCAAAGACATGGTGCAAGCAGAGTTTCTTCTGGTTATTAACTGTATTTTATAAATTGTTAAGTGAATAGATATCCTCAATCCACTTTCTAAAAACGTGACTGTACGGCAACAAAATTTAAGAACATTAAATTTGAATCTGGCTTATTCCAGTGTTCAGACTGTTGACCTGGATACGTATGCATATAAGTGTAATGTTGCCTATTTAACACCTAATTTGCATATTTAAACAATAAATTTAGAAAAACCTGCAACACAAAAAATAATCTAGTTAATGTGAGGAAGAAAGCAGGAACGTTTCATGGTGATACCAGTTAGTTATAAATTTACCCTGTTCAACCCACATCAGTGGATGTTGGTTAACGTTAATGTTGAGATTCCTCCACATGTGGAATCTTCTGCTCGGACCTGGAAACGCTTCAATGTGTGAGTGAGATCAGTCGTCATAAAAAAAAAAGGATGATAAATGTCAAGACTTCAGGGAGCTTGTACTTGACATTCAGAAATCACGTCCATCCGGTCCTGTGTTTTCTGTCCCCTCGAGCTGCAGCAGGAGAAGCTGCTGCTGGCCACGTATGTAGAGTAAATCCATACATTCACGGAGAAAACTAAATCTTCCTCATCCTCCAGATATTTACCGTCTGATCAGCTGGTTTGCTGTCAGTATGAACAGGCTCCGCGGCTAACAGAGTACATGAATTCACACTTTCTACGGGGTTACAGGAGGGTCACAAAGTCTTTCCAAAGTTTGTTATACAGGCTGGATGTCAAGCGGTGGACAGTTTGTCCAATAACTCATCCTTTAACCGAAATGTCAGGCCTGCAATAAAAGCTGGAGATGAGGGGGAAATGATGCGGGGGAGCGTCAGGTATAGAACCCACCCGCTAACCTGAAAGGTCACAGGTCTGATCCCCTCCACTCACACATTATCTGATGATTTGCAGCTCTAGATGATAAACTGGCTGAATTCCTTACAGACATGCTAAAAAGTGATCAAACATCTTTTTCCTTTTTCTGAGAGAAGTCTTGCAGACTTGCTTCGTTTCTTTTTACCAGTAATTTCCAGTATTGATAAGTTCTTTATTCAACAGCTGAAGCTCAGCCTAGATCTCATGAGCTTCAGACATGAAACACAGTGACAGGTGATGTAAAGTCTGAAACAAACTTTAAAAGCTCACTGCACAGAAATATCTCCTTAACGTCACAGATGACAGTTATCACCATCCACCCTTCCTTTTTATCCTGTGAGTTGGTTTGATTGGGTGTTTTGCCAGTTTTTCTCTTTCATGCTTTTTTTATAAGACTGTTGAATGTTTTATGATGACTCTTATGAAGACCATGACTAAAAGGAGCATCTGTTTGAGGGGGGACCGTTTTCACTGCTGCACCACTAAACCTGCAGCAGAGCATCTGTTTGAAGGGGGACCGTTTTCACTGCTGCACCACTGAACCTGCAGCAGAGCATCTGTTTGAAGGGGGACCATTTCTCAGAATGATACCAAACAAGGATAGTTGTAACGGTTTTTCTTACATGATAAAGGATCTGAAATGAGTTTCACCACTTGTTTTATGATATTTCTCACATATTTAAAGCCTAGATTTTTTTTTCTTTTTTTATCTTACTGCACTGGCGGATTATTTCACTTGATTATAGTTTGAATCTCCTCAGGTTAAATGTTTTTGACTTACACTGAGATAGCTTATTTGTGCTGTAGATGTTTGCTACAGATACGGAGTATGGAAATAAGGAAACATTTCCTCCAAGTAATTTGACTTTTAATGAGTCCATCCTGATCTGGCTGTAAGCGTTAACCAAACAGGAAGTAGAAATGAGTGAAAAATAAACTAAAATCCACTTCTCTGTATTTCAGGCTGACAGACTGACAAGAACGACCGTATCTGACTTCCTGTGATAAGAACAAGTGGCATGCATACAGATTTACTGTAAAAATGGTTGATTTTCTTTCCATTCTGCAGATTTTAATGAGAAACATTTTGTAAAATCATCTCTTCCCTTCAGATGAACATTTTTCTTTCATTTCTGTCGGACTACTTTCTGTAAGTATTTCCAGCTCATTATCAGCTGCTACTGCCCACAGTGATGAAGACGCAGCGATAAGGGAAGATAATAAAAACCCAAATTGAGATTCAAACAAGTAATTAGTGCAAATGAGATTAAAGACAAAGATGTCATGTTCTTTAATTATCTGTAACATGCTGAATAATTCATTGTGGAAACTTGAACCTTGAAAACAGGTTTATCTGCCCCGACTGGCTCGTGCACGTAGCCTCTGATTCAGGTCGAAAGATTTCTGATCTTTAAAGACTTCAGTGTCTTAATTTTATCCTCACACGACATATTCTAGCAGCTCGATATGTTATTAAGATTAGATTAACATTAGTTTAAACGTGTTGAAGGGTTCGACATAAATGTTGTAGTTAGGTCTGATTCAGATGTTCAGCCCTCCCTCTCATGAGGGATGGTTCCCAGCTGTAGTGATGGCAGAGCTGACATACTTCTCGATGAAGCCAGCTTCTTTATTAAAAAATGAAAGCTCTTAAACATTAATATATAGATGTTGGAAAAAGCACCTCGAGGCAGGTGTTTTTTATTTGGTCTGGCTTTAGATGGGGTTTGACAGGTTTGTGATGGCGGCTGTAAAGTTGCTCTCAGGCCTTTGATTGGCTTCATTTCCATAGCACCTTGGCAGGGAGCGTGTGCAGAGCAGCAAGGGGCACTGGTGAGCCCCCGCATTAGCATTTTATTCGCTCCATGCATCACCATCACATTCTGATGAGGAGGAGAATCCCAGCGGCTAAATTATACATCAGCCTGGTGAGAGTGAGACCTGTTGATGTGAGAGGAGTCTGCTGGGATGTCGATGCTGAAGATGGCTCACTGAGAGAAGCTGCGAGCATGTGAGACAAGCATGAACACACAGGAGGATGAATTATACAGCACATCATCACCACATCAATCACTGTCACAACGGGGACTTACGACCCACATAGCAGACATGTTTGGGCCTAATCCGGACTACTTCTGGTACTTAAAGGGACTTAGGGCGACTTTACAAAATCAGACTCGCGACTGCCGCCACAGGCGCTGTGTGCAACTGCAGCC
>JBAFTB010000024.1:1932461-1943995 GCA_037177355.1 Melanotaenia trifasciata
GAAAACATGGATCCATCCTGCCTTGGATCAACGCTTCAGGCTGCTGCTGGTGTCATGGTGGGGGGAGGTTTTCTTGGCCCCTTAGAACCAACGTGGCCTGGTTTAACCACCAGGATCCATCCCCTTACCAGAAGGTGGACATGAGAAAGTGGACTTTAAAAGTCACCTTAATGGAATAAAAACCTTTTACGGTCAAACGTTGTCTTCAGCATTGGAAACTAAATTAATTAGAGGGTTTGTTTATAATTAAACTGATCTGAACAAATGGTGTTATTATTATTTATTAGTCTACAGAACATGACCCTGCTTCAGCCTCGCTGCACTGGCTCTCTGTACGTTTTAGACTTGATTTTAAGGTTTTACTGATTACTTTTAAAGCATCCCTTAAGTTAGGAGCCTGAAAATTCTTTCTTTCACTGAGGATTAGTGAAAAGCTTGAAAGACCTTCAGAAGGTCTGGAGAACTGGACCACATTAACGCTGACAGCAAGGTCTGATGGCTGGGGAAAGAACGAAGACTGGATCAGGACGTCCGTACTAAAGCTCTTCCTCTAACATCAGGTCATTTGTGGTGGTTGAGGCTGTTATGGTTCTAACATTTATTTATTTATCCAATATACAAATGTTTGTTTTAAAACCAATATAACACACGAGCCTCGAAATAACTCAAAACCCAAAAGAAGCAGGGACAGTAAAAACAGTGCACACAGACATGTAGGACGATCTGAATGACCCTACATTCAGAAAACAAACGTCTGGTTTGGGGTTCGGTTTCCTCCATGAGATCAGTGGATGCTGAAATGATTCTGGTTTGTATTTGTGGATTTGCAGCAGACAGTGGGGGGAGTCTCCGGGGAGCGTGGCGTGCTTCGTTATCCAAACAAGCCTGCAGCTCACCTGCTCTTCGACCGCTTGTCACTGTTCTTGTTTACATGAGCCGCGGGCAGATTTGTGGTGACATATTTGACTCCAAGCAGAAAATAAATGGGCTTTTTAAACAGTGAGAAAAAATGTGTGTAAGAGCTGCTTCACAGAGAAATGGAAAAGAGTGTGAGACGGAGGAACGATGTGATACCGAGACTGAGGCTTTATCACAATCCTCCCAGAACAAATCCTGCCATTTATTCTGCTGCAGCCATTTTTCTCTCTGCTCCCCGCTTATCTCAGCAGGGAGGCTTTTCAGCGGTACAAATACAAACTTTGTTTCAGAGCTAAGAGACGAGTGGAGAGCCGCATCCTCTGCTTCGTGTCGAGTGTTTGATAAGATCTGCTCTGCTGTATCAGGACGTCCTGTCAAACTGGAGCTCCGGCGTTAAGAATACACCCACCGAGAATACCAACTCATAAACTCAGCTCACCTCAGGAAAATTCACCAGCCTCTGGCCTCTTTGTGTTTGTAGACCTCTTTGCTTTTAGGTTTTATTTAAGCACCTAATGTGAAGCAGTTTAAAATAATTGGTGTTAAGACTTCTTGCCTTGTTTCATGTAAATATGCAGCCATAACAAAGGCCTCTGACTGTAGCTCCTTTAATGATTAATGAAGTGAACCTCCGGCTGTTTGTATGTTTTGGGGAAACATCCTGCCCGCTGCAGTTCAGCAGGAGGTGACAGCTGAAATAGGACACTTTAATTAACACAGCGGACTCCGCTGAGTGCAGCTCTGCTGGATGTGGGAGGCTGCAGGTTGTGCAGGTGAGCAGAGGTAACCAAGGCGACCGAGCCCAGCGTCCGCCTCCTGAGTGGTCCCTGAGCACATCCTCCCATCTGCTCACCTTTGACATTTACTTCTGTCTGAGTGACAGAAAGTTTCAAGCAACAATAATTCAACCAGTGATTCTGGGATGGAAAATGAACTTTCAGTTTTCAGACGACTGGGTTGCTATGACATCAGCTTTAAACAGGATTACTGTGGCCAAATTATTTATAACAATAAAAGCTGTTCTCCATGTTTTCCATGTGTGTGGAAAGAGGAGTGTGTGTGTACGGGCTGATGTTAGCAGCTAATAGCCAAGCTTTCTGTTTGTTTTTGGTGTATCTGCGGCCCACAGCAGCCCGTCTTCCTGTTAAAAAATCAACACTGGATCCCACCCCATACCATCACTGAACCCTGATCCCACCGCATACCATCACTGAACCCTGATCCCACCCCATACCATCACTGAACCCTGATCCCACCCCACACCATCACCGAACCCTGATCCCACCCCACACCATCACTGAACCCTGATCCCACCCCATACCATCACTGAACCCTGATCCCACCCCACACCATCACATCCCACCCCACACCATCACATCCCACCCCACACCATCACTGAACCCTGATCCCACCCCACACCATCCCCCACACCATCACCGAACCCTGATCCCACCCCACACCATCACTGAACCCTGATCCCACCCCACACCATCACTGAACCCGCCTTTTGGACAACAGTCTGGATGATCCTGTTGCTCTTTGTTCCATTTCTTCCACCAAAAATCTGGAACATCCCAGATGCCTCCGAGTCCTTTGAAGTTGATGCTGCCTCTGTTCCCTCTGTGCGGTAGACTGGATGTTCAAACTCCCATGACATAAACTACATGTCATATGTATAAATTAATAGAAAAAAGAAACAAAGAAAGATACAAAAACCAAAACCTTTCTTTAAGAAACTCCAGCAACACCATGATGATCGCTGGGAACATCAGTCCCAGCGAACCAAAGCAAACAGTGCGCTCGCTTTTCATCATGTAGCTCGAAACTCAGCAGCTCTGAAATTCTTCCTTCACATCATGAAATCAAGTTTTTCTCATGTCAGAATCTGATGCAATGAAATGATTAATCTTCTCCAAGAGATGGTTTAATGGAAATCAGCAAGTTGTCGTGGTTCATTTTCTCTCAGCCTCCAAAAATGATGCTGATAATTTTTCATGACAAACTTATTATTATTATTATTTATTTTTATTATTAATAATCATAATTCTGTTTTTTTATTATTAATAATAAACTGCTGCATAAAAGAAGAAAAAACAACAGCATGAAAGTGATAAATGAAATAAACCCAGTTCTGCTTCAGAGAGCTGGTGGAGGAAAATAATCAGTAAGATGAGAAAACCGCATGTTCACTCAGATTTTTATGTAATTATATTTATTGAAAAGTGCTAATTGTGTTAATTAAAGCCAGTTTGAAATATCTGACTGACCTGGCTGGTGTTCGGCTGCTGTGGAAGGTTTATTAAGTGATCACACACACGGTGGGAGACGGACAGGTGAAGGCTTCGGGTGGAGCTGCTGGTCCTTGTGGTTCTTCGGGGGTCTGGCTGCTGACAGGAAATCGATGCACCAACAGGAGGAGTTGAGGATGAGGAGGAGGGTGAGCAGGCAGGTTGGAGGATGAAGATGTTTGTGTTCAGTAGTCCAGTTTTTATATTTTAAAAACGGCTTACCTGGTCTGATAAACTTTATGTACTTCAGCCTGTAGCTACAGTAACCTGGACCTCCATTGTTCCTTTTGATTGAGTTGTATAAGAACCCAGATATTTGTGTGTAAAGGCTTCACAGCTGCTCTTTGTCACCTGTTTTGTCCGTACCGCTCACCTGCAGTGTAATCCCTTTAACAGCTCGTGCTGTCGGAGTCTGTGCTGCTCTCTTTTACTTACATAATCTCCATCTCTAACAATGAAACACCTGCAGCTCACCTTAAACGTGTGCTTGCAGCTCTGCAGTCCTCCGGTTTCCTGCTTTCTTCAAACCAGTTTAGGACACATTCAGCGCCTGCTTTCAGTGGTGCTGCGTCACAGACTAATTTGTCAGTAATAATGCGGCTGTTTCACAGGAAAATCATAATTTACCAGCCCATTGAATTTCCACTCGTCCCTGCTGGCTGCAGGCTTTAGTGGCCAGAAGGATGAAGCTCGGCCTCGGACATCTGCTGCTCCTCTGCATCTAAAGAAAGCAGCCGAGTTCATCATTTAATCCTCGCGCTCGCAGATGCCTCCCTTAGGAACGTTGTCCTTATCGTTCCAGCTCAAAGGAGGCCCTGGAGCATGCTGAGGGGAATTATATGTCTTATTCAGCCTGGAAACACCCGATGATCACAGCGGAAGAGAAAAGAAAACCTCTTCAGACAGACAGGTGTCTGAGCACAGATTCGCATGCTCAGACACATAAAAGATAACTGAGTGGGTGGCGAAGCTGTGAGCAACAATCCTGAGAAGATGACATCATCCTCAAGCATCACTTTCCTTTAAGTGACTCTTAAAGAAAAAGGAGGTCACTGGAAGTTGGCAGGTGTTTGGGATCATTGGACAGAAGTCTAAACGGGGGAGGGTTAGCATCAGAGCTGCAGGTTTTCATGGTCCTTTATGTCCAAAATGCTCGGCTCCTTCTAGTGATGTCGTTCACAAACGAGCCAGTTCTCTGTGGTTACTGGAAACGTCTTCCTGTAGGAAAGACACAACTTAAGAAGGGACACGACTTTTTAAAGGACGCACCATGTGGCCCCACCTTATATGTTTTAATTTATTTTTTTAATGAAACAGTGTAAATTAATATACATATATAATGTAAATATACAGGATGGAAAGCTAATTTTCATCCTTAGCCCGTTGCCAGGCCAACACAATAAACAATAAGAACAACAATGTTTACAACAATAAGAATAATAATGAAAGGAGATAAAAACAAAATAAGAATATAACTGATTTGAGACCAGAGGGAGTGCCCCAGCTGTTAGGATGGAGACTGTGTTAAAGTGCAGAGGGCTAAATTACATCACAGGGTGATGAGTGTGCTGCATGATAAAGTGCATGACTGATATTACACATCGTCCTACTGATAGGTCACATGTTCCTCCTGATCTTCATCAGCTTCATTCATTTATATGTTGTGATTCTGTGTTTAGTTTCCCATAAAAAGGGTCATTAAAATGTCAAATTTAAAAAGAAAAAGTATAAAAATGTGGCTTTTATTTAAAAAAAGTCTTACTGAGATACAAGCCATTCATGATTTCTAAATTAGGCTAAAGGAGCCGTTGTAAATGAAGAACTAAAAGAGCTGAATCTTTGAAAAGTTCCTCCACATCCAGACGGACATGCGGAGCTTCAGGCTGCAGCTGAAGCAGAACTCGGAGGCGGCGCCGACAACTCCTCACAGTTTTCCATCAGAGATTTTATATTGCACATTTTAAAGTGAACAGTAGAAAAGGTTGATGGAAATAAACTGGCTCCTTACATGAGCCAGTTTATTTGTTCCAAAGCAGATGGCGATGCATCTGCTTCCCATCATCGACTTCTTCAGGAACCTGACCCTGAACTTGGCCGGTTGATGGAGGCCAGAACTCTGTGGTTAAAACACTTTCAGTCATTCTGAGCAGGGAAATCGGGGGAAACTGCTGCTTTGGGATGATGAGCTTGTTAGTCCGATATTTGTTTTGAGCTCTGGTCTTGGTCTCCACCACCTTCCACCTTTAGCAGCTAATAGCTCCACCAGGTCCAGCAGCTCGTCTCTGTCTCTGTCTGCAGCAGAGCAGGTCATGTGTGGAGGCTTTTCCAGAACTTCCTTATGGATAAAAGCTCGTGAGATTAAACCGATTTTAAACAGGCGATGAGCTCTGACTCTAAAAGAGTCGGTACAGATGATGAAAGCTGCAGATAGGTCTGTAAATTAAACTCCCTCTGCACTCTTCACACCAAACTTCTAATTTCAGTGGAGGAAAATCATTTATTTATGTCTTTACTTATTCATGAGAAAAATTAAACGCTGAATTTAATGGCAGTGCACTTTGGGGAATGTGTGTAAAGATGCATCCTCCGCAGTCAGGAGTAATAACGGCGCCTTACATGTCGACATCATACTCCTCCAGCTGCTGCAACAAGCTGAGCCGTGATGTATTTTTAATGTCATTAGTTTAAAGGACGTGTTTTCCTGATTGGAGGGAATTTCAGATGGTGCCTCCTCCTTAAACCGACGTATTTCTTTAGAAACACATAAATCCTGCTGCTTTTCTTCTGATTAACAGCAGTAAAAATAAACTTTTTCTCATTTTTATTTTCAGTTTTCACCAGTTTCATGTGTAACCACAGGGAGACTTTTCACAGCTGACAAGCTAAACAAACCAGCGTTTGTTTGTTTCTGAGCAGAAATCCAAACACACCAACTATTCAAATGAGTTTTTCTGATCTTTTCATTTAGAATAAGTCATTTTTTTACTTCAAACAGCTGAACAACGTCTGCTGATCAAATCCATGGACCAGATCAGGAGGACGTCACCCTTCATCTGCGTCACCATGGTGACGCATCCCCTCCTTGACCAGTCATGTGGGAAACGTTGGGTGGATTTCCTCGGTGAGGAGCTCTGACCCAGATCTCGTGTGCTTTCAGGACTCGCTCAGGGGACGTTCCATTTCTGAGAAGTCAGGCTCACTTAAAAGGCAGACGTCATCCAGATTCATTTACCTTTTTAACCTGATGTGAGCGTCCCACTGCAGCATTTAGCTGTTTGAAGGATGTCATGGTCTGGTTACCACAGAACTTCACTGGCTGTGCTCCAAATGCCGGAAATGTTGGAGTTACTAGTTAAACTAGATAAACTAGAGAAGTAAGTAGCCTCAGAAGTCATGTTTTTAATTTTTTATTTTTTTTTATCGGTTATGGCAGATAAAGGAAAAACTGAACTTCCTGTAAAATACCTGGATAAAGACCTCGGTAGGGTCAGGGGGTGTTACTGTGACGCGTCTGAAAACGAAGCATCTGATCTGAAGTGAAACGACCACTGACCAAGAACACGTTAAAACACAGACCCACTCCAAGCAAATCAAATAAATAAAGGCCAAAGTCTGAACATTAAGAGACTTTAAACTGGCTAATTTCTCCATTTTTTCCTGACACCATTGTAATTTAAATGTGGCCTCCAGCTCTCTCTGTGGATCTGGTCTGTACCACGACACAGAGACCCTTCCCTCTTTATGTAGTGGGAGGATCCCAGTTTTTCCTCATGATGCACCCGTCAACATAAAGTCCAGCCTCTTCTAAAGATTTGGCTCTTTTGGACAAGAATCTTCTCAATCACGACAAAGAATCGACTCTTTGAGCCGACTCTGACACCAGTGTGGTGACTTTTATCTCCTGCTCTGTCCCTTCCTCTGATAATGTCCTCTTAGGTTTCTTTGCTGAACCAGCATTCAGAACAGCCAGTTTGTTGATATCCAGTTGCTAGCGCATCATGTTATTTTTACTTAAAGCTGCTAAAGTTTCCTTTTCATCCATGAGAAGGAAGTTTTTGAAGTAACACGTCTGCGTGGTCCTTCCACCAGAGCCGTCCTCCACTGCTTTGTCCATATGAAGACACACTGTCATGATTCACCACTGACCTTCTCGGTCGACACACACACACACACACAGACGTGCAGCTTTATGTTGCTGTCAGAGAATATGAGTTAAGGGTTGTTCCTCCTGTAAATGCAGAGTGACATTGGAGCTCGAACACACCGACGCTGAACGCAGCCTGAGGTGCTGAGCTGAATGACAAATGTTTGCCGTAGCGTGGATAACACCGAGGGCACACACACACACACACACACACACACACACACACACACACACACACACACACACACACACACAACTACAACCTTTCACTCAGCGAGGGGATGTGTGTGCGTTAATGGATTTTGGAAAACGATATGAGAGTGTTTACATGAATTCTTGTGTCACTTTTTTGTGTTTACATGTTTGTTGATGCAAATCCTGGTTTTACCTGATTAACATTTATCCTGTAATGTGGGAACATTTTTAATCAGGTTTGTTTTTAATCGCGGTGCCAGTCTGATCCAGACACACTGAGCTGATCAGCTGATGCTAGATGGTGATTTATTGGGAAAAATGGGAGGAAATGTTGTGATTTCCACTATTTTTTCAGAGCCACAGAAAAACTGTGTCCACTTCCCGTCATCTCGCTGTCTTCACGTCTGTTTGCAGTTCATTTTCTTCAGTTGCTGCTGCACTTTGTGTCTCCATTTATTTTTATTCCACCTTTAAATAGAAATTAATCAATTTTTCCAGCATATCATCAAGTAAAATTTTGTTTATAAAGCACCATCAAGATAGAAAACACAAAGTGCTTCACAAAGAGAAACGAGAAAATATAAAACACAACAACAAAAGCACGTTTAAAAAGCACGTTTTACACCGACTCCATGCATCTCAGGCTCAGAGGAAGGGAGTTCCAGAGAGGAGGTGGAGGTTTGCATGACCAGCAGACCCTGATCACATGACCTCAGGGACCTGTTGGCTGCAGAAGGTCCATGCATGAACTGATTGGTGAGATGGATGTAAACATGGTGACATCAGTGTAATTCTGTTGGACCAGACGGTTAAAATAAGGATCATTCAAACTGACCAGCTGAAGCCAGAGTTATAGGAAGTATTATTCCGCTGCATTGGATCCAGTGGTTTGTCCACTCCAGGAGAGGGTTTTAAGGCCAGTGGGACAGAGGTTTGTACCCCAGGTTCCTCACCAGATGGCGAGGACCTCACTGATGAAATCTCACCACTGTTAGCTTCATTATGATGCCAAGTTTGAGTTTGGAATTGCAGACAAATGGCCAGTTATTCTTGGGTATGTCGTTTGTGAGCAGCAGACCCCAAAAGACCCTCGATGCAGATTTGTTTATATCTAACTCCATCAGGCTTGTTGCATTTAGCTTGAAGTCTGCACTGGATCCTCAGAAGGTTGGCTTGGGCTCTTTTTTGTAGCTGCGAGAAGAAGAAACAGATTGATGTCAGTCTGTTATCGTTGCAGAGACTTAAAGCTGGATCTGACAGGCTGGAGAGCTGAGCGGGAGAATCACCCCTGAAACTACATTTTACAACAATCCAACAAATCCTATTTTTTCTTTGTTTTCTTTTGGAAATATTTCTTTGGTTCTCCTGCTTGAATGTTCAAGTCTGAACGCTCATCTTTTTTTCTTTTTAACTTCTCATCAACATTTGCAAATCTAAACTACCTCGAGTCCCACTGCACGTTCACATTCTGGGTAAAGTGCTGTGTATTGTGGAGAAAGTGTAGAAACTCTGCAGCTCAGGCTGTTTATGAACTCTGGAGCGTCTCTGCACTGCATGATGTTTGATTCAGAAACCGGCATCCTCTCGTCTTTGTGTTGAGTCCTGCTGTGTGTGCACACTCATCAGACAGTCACTCTGATCCAGCTCACAAAGACCACTGATAATCAAGTATATATGTTATGATTTTATCTATGTATGAATCTAAATTAGACAGCCCTCAGCTTTGATTTGGACTCTAAGCTTGGAGCTGTTAAAGTTTCAGGAGAGTCTGAATAAATCCTCGATGTTGCCGTGGTGCTAGCCTTTCTCTGACCCTCTCCAGTCCCACGGTGCAGCAGTGAATTATAGAGGTTCCAACTTCTGTGTTTTACATCTCACTTCAGTGCTTTTTCTTTTTAAAACCGGGGCTGATTGATCTTTTCTGGCTTAATTAAACTAATTTCATCCCCACCCAGAAACTCCTCTCCTCCTGCCAAGGCTAAAGCAAACCCATCAGGGTAATGAGGTCATTAAAGGATTGCTGTGGAGAAATGAATGATCAGGTTCAGTCTTGCTTGGCACTCAGGACTTCCTCTCCGGATTCAGGCCAACAACTGACATCTGGAACACATGTGGCCCACAGTAGATTTTCCATAATCAAAGCCAACCTGGCAAATGACATCTGGTCCACTTCTGGCCCACACAACGCTTGCCAGTGCTGGAACAGACTCATAAGTGCCAAAGTAGCCGAGATTCAGTCCAAACATTTCTAACTGGGATGATTCTTTTCAGAGGAGGTTTGAGGGTTTTCTAACACAGCTGTCACTTAAAACGTGTGTTTACAAGTACACATCTGTGCATCCTCACCTTAAGTTGTGCATAAATATAAAATGTGTTTAATTTATAAGCTGGTGAATTTTCTCAGTAACATCTGATTCTGACACAGTGCAGTAATCTCACGTCTCAGCTTTCTTTAGAGACCAGCATCCTACAAACAGCTCATGCACGTTTGAAGATCTTCATTTATTTTTGTTCAGTCATGTCATGGAAGGCAGCAGAAAACATCGGCCTTGTGATGAAGAGGTTAACTCTAAGTTCCACATAGACGGAGACTTCTGTTCAGAAAATGATGGAGAAGAAGTGGAGGAGGAGGCTGTTTTGTGAGATCGGGTCGGACTTATTATGTAATGAGAGAACGAACAGGAAGAGGAGGAGAATTCAGGATCAGCATGAAGTATCCTAGAATAAGAGTTCCTGATGCTTCGATGCTCCCCTGCAGCTATTCAGCTGCTCCTCTTCTTTAGTATTCTGGTGATGAAGGTGGAAATGCCACCAGAAAAAATTCATCAAGGCAGAGGTGATGATTCAGAGCAGTGTTGTAATGATTTGCAGAGAGCCTTTGGTCCATCTGAAGGAATTTGTGTCACCTGTCTGGGAAGGAATGGAAGATCAGGGAAAGCATCGGCTGAAGTTTTTAAGGTTATGGCTGATGATGTTCCTGTCCTCAGCTGACCTTACCACAGTACCAAATGTGGATTTAAATAGTCCCTAACAAATACAGCATGCACCTGTTCAGCTTCCTGTTAACAGTAACACCTTATTAGCCAATCCGATGGCAGCAACTTGAAGCATTTAGTCATATCGACATGTTACTGATGACTAGCTGAGGTCGCCGCATTGTGATTGGCTTATGTGTGGAAAGAGGCGGGTCTTGGGGGAATTTATTATTCCTCAGTGTTGCCAACTTAGCAACTTTGTCACTATATTTAGCGAGTTTTCAGACCCTCTAGCGGCTTTTTCTGGTGTTATTGGAGACTTTTGGTGAATGAAGGGAGTTTATCTTCCAACGAGGAGCGGTGCTGTGCAGACCCTCTCATACGAGGTTGGTCTTCTCGCAGCAGCTGCAGCTGCATTCAGACGTTCAGCTCTGTTTCATGACCAGGCTGGAAATGAAACGTAAAAGCTGCTGCTGGAGGATCCTGCTGGTTTACCGTCACAGTAACTCTGTTAATGAAGAGTGTGGAGGAAAATATTTAAGTGTTGTGACATGTGCCCGACTCCTAATCAAAACAACTAAATACACTTAAAAAACAACAACAAAAAAACAAACAAACAAAAAAAAAACAACTTAAAGATAAAGAAAATATTGACAGAATTATTATTTTAATTGATTTACTATTTATTTTATTTTATTTATGTATTTTTTATGTATTTTCTAAACATTTTTAGGTTGTCTTTTTTTTTTTTATCAATTTTTGTCTTTCCCTCTTTGTGGAAGCTTCCATTACAACTATATATGCTGATGATGCTAATTAGTGACTTTTTGGACAGCCAATAGCTACTTTTCTTACTGAGGGGTGGGAGTATCAGTACTGAGGAATGGGAGTATCAGTACTGAGGAGTGGGAGTATCAGTACTGAGGAATGGGAGTATCAGTACTGAGGGGTGGGAGTATCAGTACTGAGGAATGGGAGTATCAGTACTGAGGAGTGGGAGTATCAGTACTGAGG
>JBAFTB010000024.1:1963624-1976027 GCA_037177355.1 Melanotaenia trifasciata
GGTCAGTATTACAGTAGTAGTAGTACCAGGGTCAGTATTACAGTAGTAGTAGTACCAGGGTCAGTATTACAGTAGTACAGTAGTAGTACCAGGGTCAGTATTACAGTAGTACAGTAGTAGTACCAGGGTCAGTATTACAGGGTCCATGTCGCCACCATGTTTCCCTTCATCTCAGCTGTTCTGCCTCGGTGAACTTTACTGGTGTTTATCATTAAAACAAATATTTTCTGACCAGTCGCCATTATTACTGAACGCTAACAGGAACAAATGATTTTCCCTTCTCAGGTGTCAGTGCAGGCAGACCAATCAGCAACACTCATCTAAAGCCCCGTTTTTTTTTCTCTCTGTTTTTGACGAGCAGGTCAGTCAGACCACTTCCTGGTCCAGGTTACTGGAAATTGTCCTGCTTTTCCCGTGAGCCGATCCGAGTCTGAATGGTGGAGCTCCATGTTATGTTTGTTCTGCTACATCTTTTAAATTTAATTGGTCTGTGTTGTGTTTTGCACCTGGGTGTGTCGTTGCAAACGCTCACTGCCCCCTAGAGGCCTGGCATGCACACTACATTGTTTCTGGTCCTCTGCATTTTCTCCTGTACGGACATAGTTTTCATTGCAGTGTAAATGCATTTTTGTTCAAAAACACACAGGACAAATATATTTTGCATGGAAACACTGTCGTGTAAACAGACCATGAAATTCCCTTTCATCCCAAAAACAATAAACCATTTAAAAGTCAGTGTAAATTGAAACATACATGTTTTTTACTATATTGTTAAGTCTTCAAGCAGAATCAGCAAGTTTTGAACTAAATTTAAATTTGGAAACAAAAGTTCTAAATTCTGTATATTTGTTGAGTTACTCGGACTACAACCATGAGTTGCCCTCAGACCTAGAAGAGGAGAGAGTCGGTCCATAGCAGAAGCTCTTTGATAACAGCTGCCCGACCCTGGAGAGGAAGCTTGCCTTCCACACAGTCAATTCATATTTTCTCTCTTTTCATAAATAAAAAATAAAACTGTGAAATAGTCTTAACTCCTCAAAGATTGATCTATCAGATCCCCCAAATCCCAAGTAGAAACAAACTGAGGAAAATAAAACTGATTTCTAAATGAAAATAACAAGTACAAACACAGTGAGTAGCGTCAGGCAGCTCGTGGTTGAGGTGAGCAGAGAGCAGCAGGATGATGAGATGATGCTGAAGCAGGAACTTTGCATTTAAAATATGTGTCAGACTCTCAGCTGATAGGCTCCGCCCAGCCCACACACAGCTTCGCCTCACACACACTAATCGGTGTGTATTTACACACAGATATACAAACATGAATTGTGGTCCAGTCTTCCTCCAGCAGAGGATGAAGACTTTCTAAAACAGACACACTTTTTTTTTTCTTTTTTATCCCAAAACAGGTAATAGCATCATTTTTCACGGCCGAGCCGGCGTCCCCCGCCTGTGAGACCCTCATTAATCTCCCTAATGGAGAAGTAAGTGATAGGAAATACAGGCTGTAATCATGTTTCCTCTCCTTCCTCGTTCAGGGACGCCGGCTTTCCGCTCCAGGCTTCTTTTGTTCGTTTTCAGGCTCTTGGTTGATTGTCTGACGTGTCCTGATAGGTTGACACGTTCTGATTGGAAACGTGAGGAGTTTCAGGTCAGAGATGGAAATGAAGCCATGACAGCTTCCCTGAAGTAACTCATGTAAAAGCAGGACTGAAGCGGGACCCTGAAGGCAGCAGGGTGAGTTCAGTGACTACAACAGTGTTGTTTTTGGCAGCATCTTTTTAGTCTTAGTTTTAGTCTTCAGGACGAAAATGTTTATTATTAAAGGATGAGGAACACATGCTCAACATGACCTGGTCTGATGGAGAAATTATGATGGATTATAGTTAAAATATGTCCATATATCGTTTCATCGCTTCCATCGAACCCCTTCGTCAACGCTGCCGCCATGACTCATCTATGAACGAATGAACTGCTTGTGTGTGTCCACGCTGCACGTCTGGTGGTGGGCGTGGCCAAGGTGCAGAGGCATTGCTGACTGACAGATCGCGCTCAAAACAGGCAGGAATGTCGTGTTTTTAATGTCGGACAATCAGCCCTGAACATTTTCGTCTTGTAAACGAAATCTCGCCATTTTTAGCTCGTCACCGTCTCGTTGTCGTCATGAAAAAAAGGTTCGTCAACAAAATAAATGTGTCATCAAACATCACAGCCTTTCAACAGCACGTCACGCTGTCTGGTCTGATGGAAGCTTAATGAACCCAGAAGCAGCTTTAGGTTCTGGATTATGTCCGACTCAGCTCGGTGACCATCTCCGCATCCTCAGCTGCTGAGAAGCAGACCTGATTGTTTCTGGATTGCTGGATTCTGGAGAACTTTGCTTCCCAACAAGCAAACAAAGAGATCATTAAAATCATTCGGATTCAGACTTTAATGTCTGTTTCTGGTTTTGGTTTCTGTTAGTAAAGTTAGGGTTCCTGTTTTGTTCTTGTTCTCTAGTCCAGTTTATATCATTAGTCCACCTTCTTGTGTTGTATTTACTTCCTGTTTCACCTGGTTGCTGTTAGTCACACGTGTTCCTTGTTCAGTCATCAGCTCTCTCGGTAGGAATGGTTTCCTTTGCTCCTTCCCAGATCCTCGTCAGTCCTTTCCCAGTTCGTCATCCCAGCTTTGCTTTGTCTGTAACTTAAGAGTTCTATTATTTCATTTTGATTCTAGTGAAATAAAACTCATTTTTATTTAAATTAGAACCTTACGGGTTAATCTCTGCATCACAAAGCCTGTTGTTTCTGCTTCCTGTCTGAAATGACAGACCCAAAATAAATGAAGTATATCTCCACAACTAGCAGGCTGGATGGATGATCTAGTTTCTACAGAAAGCTCAGACATGTGAGATTATACAGAAGTGTCTGATTCTGGATGTGTGTTACTGTGTCAGAGGGAGTTCATCTGGAACACAGTAGAAAATGTAAATGTTATCTCCTCCTGAAAGAAAACCACTTTAGTTTTAGTGAAGACCAGAGGACAGCAGCCCAGTTCATGTAGGAATGAGTGAAGTATTCTTCCTGATATTTCCATTTGGGGATGCTACATCCATCACTGAGGCTTTCTTTGCTGCTTATCCATGATCACAATGTCCGGTTGGTTGGCCACCACCATTTCGTTCCCACAGGATCTTCTCCACCACCTTGGGAGGTGTTTCCCATTGTGACCTAGAGGTCTCCAGTCCACGTTCTGCACAGATGTTTCTGTACACTGTGCCGGCTTGGTTATGGCGTAGCTGGCATGGTGCACAGACATATTTGTTTTTGTGCTTCTTGGCTGTTTTGTATAATGGTTGTAGCTACGATAAGACTGGTAGTGATGCTTTGTGGGCCACCTCCAGACTGGGAGCTGCCCCACTGCTTGATGATCCTCTGAAACAGCCCCAGACCCACATGTGTTTAGTTTCTTTATCATTATCTATTTCTAAAAGAATGTTTAAATAATGCAGTCATTATGTGAATGTGCAGCTGTAGCGTTTCTATGTAAAGAACTTTTCTTTTTTTCCTCTTTACCCATTATCTCCTCCATCTCAAACACACACACAGGGAAACACATCCTCTCAGATGGTGTCAAGTTGTACCCGAGCAGCCATTTTGGCTCAGCCCAGGGAATCAATGACCCATTCTGTCTCTGGCCATATTGTGTCTAAGAGCTAATCAGCCACCCAGGCCCCATTACAGAGGCAAGCACACACACACACATAGACACACACACAGACATTTTCAAAGGCAAAAGACGGGCCAAGAGGAATAAATACCTGAGGATTAAAGCAAGAAAAGCAACAGTAGGATTGTAGGAACAGCAGAGCTGCCTGAAATTAAAGCAGCCAAACGTGGTGGAGCATGAAAATGTGTGCATCTCTGCAGTTGCATCACAGATCTCCTAGCAACTGTGTCCAGCTCTGTAATGGAGGACCACAGGAGGATTGGCAGAATTGGAACAGAGGTGTATCTCTCTTTCTGTAAGCTCACATTTGAAGACAGAGTCAGATTTCACCAGAGAGTAGGAGCACAACAGCGGCGATGCTGAGATGCAAAGCTGCAGGCTTAGTGTAATGCAGCAGGAGCTTATCTTCAGGTAGTCTCTGTGCTACCCAGATGTCTTTGTCTCCTCTCTGATTGACGGTGGCTCAGAATAAAGGAGCGTGACGCATTTAAATGTCCTGCTTAATTCAACAGGTGTGTGTTTGTATGCGCGTGGCGTGCTGACGGACACACACGGACCGGCAGTGTTGTGGTCGTGTTGAATCCTGCCTGAGGCGGCGGTTTCTGAGGCAAACAGGTCTCGACACAAACAGGTTCACAGCTGTGTGCTTCGGTCCTGGAGAGGATCCTGATCAAAATATCTTTGTTCATGTCCTCTCATGCTCACTTTTTCTAAATGTCCTAATTTTCCATCATGTCCTTCTATCGCAATACCTTAATTTTCCAAAAACCACACAAACAGCTCACTTCAAACCATCTTTTTACAGGCCTGGCATGCGCTCAGTGACTGAAGGCCAGAATGAAATTAATTAATTTCTAAGAAGAGATCATACAAAAAGCAGAAATAAAAGACCATGAGCGAGCAGTTTAATGATGTATGCTTGGCTAACGCAGGAGCTAAACGTTCTTCTAAACCGTTCTTCTAACATGTTGACAGCTGTTTTAGCTTCTTACTGCCACCAGGGGGCAGCGCTGTGTCTTGGTTTTGTTTCACTCTAAAACTGAATGTTTAAAGGGGCACAAAGAGAAATCGTTTCACCACAAGGTAGCTGTTGTGCTAGTGTTATGTCCGTTTGTGTGCCATGTGCATCTAACTCTGCCCCACCCCCAACCCGTCTCATCTGTGAACAGTGCAAAGTGCAAACACACAAAGCAAAACAGCATCCCCTCTTTGTGCAAAATGTCGAGTAAAGAAGTAACTTGTAACGTTTATCTTGTTACTTACCTGTGCAGGAGAAGAAGAGCTAGCTCCGAGTCAAACTGCCTGCTTTCCATGCAGGCGGGGGTGGGACTTGCTTTGAACAGCCACACCATGTGGCCAATTGTGAGAAGAAAGACTGGGATCATATCATTAGGTAAACCAGTGGTTCCCAACCTATTTTCCTTGAGGATTTAAGGACCCCCTTCATGCAACTACCAAAAGGCTGTGGACCCCCTCCGCTCTGTGTTGAAACCATGTTTTCACCAGCTGCTTCTCACCATAAGTGATGCATTCTGGCTGACTTCCTTTGATGAAACTATGGGCCCATCCCCATGATGCCGAATTGCAGTACAACCACAAAAGTATTTTAGCAATCCACCCTTTCATCCCCACAAATCCAGGAATTAGCCTCCATGAAACCGATCATGTCTGAAACCAGGTACCAAGGTGGATAGGTTTGAAACCTCCACCGTCTGTTGTACTGTGTGGACAGCATAGCCGCACCACTAGAGGATATGACGTCAGTGTGATGAACGTACGGCAAAGACAACAACAATATTGGCGTCCGTGACCAACTGTGTCGTGGTGCTGCATCGGAGCTTTAGCACCGAAATGCACTGCTTTTACAAGCCAGTATTACACTACTGTACCATCAACAGCGTGCGCTACCTCGTGTTCTAACTCTGGAGTGTTACACTTTAACCATTGTAGCGCCCCCCACAGCCTGGTAGTATGTACTACAGCAGTTTTGTTTAAGCCGTGCTCCTAGTTTTTGCCACCGTTTTCACACCTGAATCGGTGGAACAGGCCACTGACTGACAGAGAGAGACGCGAAGATGGATTTAAATGGTACATCAGGAAAAAGTAAAGAAATGAGTAAAAACCAGATGATTAGTTTGTTAATGAAATGTACTGTATAAGAATGAAGCTTTACTAAAAGACTGAATAAAAAGTGCTCAAAAATAAACAAACCATATTTAAAGGCTAAATCAGACTAAAACAGAAGCTCCAAATAAAACTAAATGAAGAACAGCTGTCACTTTTTCTTTCATTGGATAGAAAAGCCTCCTGTTTTTCCTACAGGATGGCTCAGAAAATAAAGGAAGCCGAAGATTCAGATCATTTTCCCAGCTTCATTTCAGCCTGGTGGATTAGGTCTACCTCCACCAGCTCCTGCTGCGTAAAACTAGGATTCTCTTTCCTCAACCTTTTCCGGGCTTGTCAGTAAATCTTTAGGTAAGTTAGACCTGCAGCATATTTCACCAAAGAACGAGCTAAAGCCAAACCAAACCAGGACGTTCTATATAGAAACCACAACAAGTATGTCAACTTAAGAATGAACAGTTTCTCCAACATTTTCTTTCTGCAAATGACCTGAAAATAAAAAGCATCTGAGGTTTTATCTGCATGTAGACAACGTGCACACTTCTTGTCGTCTGTCCACACACAGGTGAACAGTTCCCTGTTCTGAAATGAACCGGTTTGTTTCTGCCATGGACATGTCCCCATGAGACCTTGGGCAAAAATGGGTCTTCGCTGTGAATGAGCAAGGTCCGGCTGTAGAAAACAAGAGCAGCCCTGAACACTTAAAAGCCATCAAAGCTCTCTGAAGGCCTCCAGATGAGCTCATCGTGCAGGTGGTTTGCCCTCCAGAGTTTACAATGATTAAAAAAAGATTTTAATTAGGAGTTTTAGATTTACAACTTTGGACTTCTTGTCTCTTTAAATGCTTCTTTACAGCTGGTGGTTGTGGCTGTATAATAGCTGCCATGTAGTTTAGCTTCTTCTCCTCATCTGTCAGGTTATCAGTGAGAACACATTCAGGTGTTTCTGTCCACCTGAGCCACGCTTCGTTTCGGAGGGAAACCCTTTACACCTTCCTCCACGACGTCTCCGTCAACAATCTTCACTTATTGTCTGCTCCTAACCTGGTCCTGAAGAGGAGCTGAGCATGTCTGCCCATCCGAGTCTTCCTCATTCATTTGTTTCTTTTTCTTCTTCTCTTCTTTTTTTATGCATCCAGCTTTAGTTCATCTGTCACAAGCATAACTCACAAACTTATTGACACATTTTGATTAAATTTACAGGAAATCTCACAAACGGAATAAAAGAACAAGTAATTAGATTTTCAGGGAGATCCAGATCACGGTCTGGATCCAGGATCCAGGAATTGTTTAAGGATTCATTACTTTGGGGACATAGGGATCATTTAGCCATTGGCTAAAAATGAAAGAGTACAAGACGACATCATGTTAGATGCTTTAATCCAACTTTGTTTGTCCCGGATCATGTTGGTCATGCTGGATCTGGAAATATACGGGGTACAGGGTGTGTGGTGGAGGTCTGCGCTGTCTGAGTGCTTCTAGTATAGAAAGGATAATAATAGAAAGATTTAATTCAATCTTTTATTGTCCTACAACAACAACAGGTTTCAGCTCTGAGACTTTACCAGCAGTCTCTGAAGAAACTTGTATTTTATTTCTACAAACTTCTTCTTTTCAGAAGCTTAAATCTGTTTTTTTCGGTGCCGACAGCGAAGCTTTCATTTCATTTGGACTGAAAAGGATTCAGGTGTGTGTTTGTGGGGGACTAGTTTCAGCGGTGAATGAATCCATTGCTGCTTCTCTGGTGAAGCAGAAGAGATTCAAACGTATTTTAGATGCAGTTCATAAACTCACCCTGCTGACTTCCCCGTTCGTCTTCGCCTGCTTCTGTCCGTCTTCAACATTGTCCCATCTGCATATTATAATTGAGGTCGAAAGCATTGTCAGTCTGTGTATTTGCGTCGCCGTGCCGACCTCCTTTCATGGTCATTATGCGCCACTCTCTCTCGCTCTGTATGCAAACGAGGTGCCGGCTGGACATCAGACGCCCAGCGGTCAGGCAGAGCAGGGTTTCGGTGGCGAAGCGGATCAGGCTCCTGGAGACGGATGATACCTGAGACGATGCTGGGCGGTCTCTGTAATGTCAGTGTGGGCTGTTTGGTGTGACTCTCTCTGCTGCCGCCACACTACTATGAATAAATCGAGCCGGATGGATCCAAAGCAGCACTAAGGCTGTGATTGGACTCGGAGGGGTCGGCCGGCAGCTTGGTGAAGAGGATCCACTCTGAGTTTGTGTATTTGAAGCAGCAACGTGCTTTCTGTGTCTGTTTTTACTGCGAGTCGTCGTCTTTGCAGCGTGACGGAGATGATGCTGCTCAGTAAATTTAGCTCATTGAGGGCCTGAAGCCCACAGCTACCCTGACACGTGAACATCTTTACTGTCACTTTCCTCCTGCTGCTGAAGCTTTGAGTCTCTTTCCAGCTGCTATGTTGTAAAGGTGCAGAGCAAAGAGAAGAAGGATTCATCTGATTCATCTCTGCTTCCCTGACGGTGACGCTGTGGAATGGTTCTGATGGTTGACCTGAGAGGGACTCTGTCGGACATGGACCGGGTCCTTAATAACTGGAAACTGACAGAGGGTTGATCTCCTTCCTCCTTCAGGGCCGTGATGTGTTTTGGTTCTGTGTTTCTTGGCTCTGATGATGGAAGTCACAGACTCCTGTGCACCTCTAATTAGACCATGACCTCACCTCCATCCAGGAGCTTTGAGACGAAAAGTTTCCTGGTATTCTTCTTCAGTTTGTATGACCAGAGTCTAGAAACAGGAGGAGGTCCAAACAGGTAGCAAACTCTTGACAGTCCGAGGCAGGACGATGAGTCTCAGCGCATGCAGACAGGGACGTGCAGCATTGCCTGATGTATACCCACATCCCGACTTCCTGCGTGTCCCACAATGCTTTGCAACATCCCAAACTGTGATGTTTACATGTAAATGGAGCAGGTTTTATCGTGCAGTGCTCCTTTGTTCTGAGACCTTTCAGCATGTCCTCGTGTAAACGTGAAAAGCCTGAAGTAGAACAGAGCAGCATCTGTGATAAACATGACATTCAGTAAAGCTCAGGTCAGAAGCAGAGCAGGGGTCAGTTAAAAAGCAGCGTGCAGAGGAGCAGTGAGGTTAAAGCAGAACGATCAGGCTGTGTAGAAGAAAGGGAAGCGATGGTGAGATCAGCTGATGCAGGGAGACGGACGCTGGACCGACACTTTGTTCCTTGTTGTTCTGCAGCATGCTGGTTTCTAAAGAAAAGTGAGAAGTGTGTCCTGAGAGCCTCGTTTCATCGTCTGTGCAGAAAGAAGGCCGTCATGTTGTTTGTCGGGTTGTTTTTACACGTCCTGCTAAGATGCTGCGTTTTCCTAGAAAACATGATAATTAGAGCACAAGCTGCTCTACGGAGTCAGACGTGTCAGAAAACAAGCAGTTTCAGGCAGAAACAGTGACTGAGACATTTATCTGGATCCTGAGACCACCTCAGGTCTCTTACAGACACTGTCCAGCTATAGTCCAGTTAGACCCAAGTCCAGTTTATAATAACTGTGTTCATATAACCAGTTCATAAAATATTATTTAAACTAAGGAACAAATTAACTTATTAACCAGCATCCAACCACCAACTTTGTGTTTTTCCTTTCAAACATCTGACTTCATTTAAAATTTTCTGCTCACTCAGCTGCATCTTTATTATTGCATATTAATCTGCTTTTGTTGCGTTAGCAGGTGTAAGTTTAGTCCTGCAGTTATTGTCATGACCACTAGAGGTGGTGTTTTCTCCCAACGTAGTTACAGTTTGCTATAAAGCGATTTAACAAACGACTGACGAGGTCGTTTTTTGTTTCTAAGCTTTTCTACAAGCTGATCCCGAACTTCTAACCATGCAGGGTGCCCACACTTTCGCCTCTATGACAGTTTATCTTTCGTTAATGTTTGTGTATGTGTGTTTGTATATATATATATATATATATGTGTGTGTGTGTGTGTTTATGTACATGTGTATGTATATGTGCTACGCAGGATATGGAATTATGTTTTTAATGTTTGAAAGGGGTAGGATTAAATAAATTAGACTTATTCCCCTTTGAACATATTGAATTAACATATTGAATTTATTATTTTTATTGTTTTTTATGACTTGTTTACATTTAGCTGTTCTTTCTTTTTATTTTTTCATATAAATAAAACATTCAAATAAAAAAAATCTGTCTGCTGAAAGCCTCTAAAACTAATAAATAAATGATTTATTTGCTTATCAGGTCATTTTAGAAAGAAAATTTCACCCAAATCTTTGCAGTATGAACATAAATCATTAAAGAACTTAATAAATATAACATAAGGTATTTTCATTTTATTCTGTCTCTTCCCCAGAGGATGTCATGAACTACCTTCACCCTCCTCAGACCTTATTATCATTCAACAAGACTCCTTTACCAGCTCACTTCAGTCGCTCTTCAATCTCCATCCGCTGTCCCTCTTTGTGAGCTCTTATAATAGAAGGGGGGGAAAAGTGACAGCTGCAGACAATGAGGAGGCAGAATACAAATGGGAGAGTAGATCTGAGGGCCGAGTCATCCTGTCAGTAAGAGATGTAGCCGGCGAACGTCATGTGTGGCTTCGTTCGACAGAAAACCGAAGCCACCGCAGCTGGGAATGTGTACAAATCATAATATGTTCAGCAGAGCTGTAATTATCCCCCATATGTCTTTCCATGTAGACACAAAAGTCAACATTAAAGCTTTTAGTCCTGACGGCTGTCGCTGACATTCATGAAAGCCATTAAAGGAGGAACATAGAAAGTCAGAAATGACCAAATGAAGGCCGTTTTCTTGGTGATATGTCAGGAGTTTACAGACGTTAGTTCCTTCTTATACAGCTGCTTGTTATTAGCAGCAATAAGTGGCTTCCACACTTTTTTTTGTTTTTTTTTCTACAACATTTAACCCATAAAGCTTGTCATCTATACATTCTCCACTATACTGTTGTTCAGCTTCTTCTAAATGACTCATTTTTTCCTCTCTGGTCCCTCCTTCCTTTGCCCTTTACTGTAGCCCACTTCATAATTAGTTCAGGTTAGTTATAAAAACTAATTGGTTAAAGTTTGCACAGCATTCTCAATAATATGTTCTAGACTGAGACTGTGTGTGCAGTAGATTTTTAACCCTGTCGAGGCAAAACTTCCCACAGACGTCATGTTACCAGCAAACACGATGCTTTGGTCGGAGCATCTCTGCTGCAGAACCCGACCGATGGGAATGAGAGCGGATTGTTGGATGAGGCTACCATCAGAGATAAAAATGCATCACAGGGCTTAAACTCACTTTAGAAAGCTGTGAACGTTTTCTTCTGTATTTGAAATCACTGTTAAGCTCCAAAGAACATGTGTGAAAATAAGCTTTTTATCAGCACAAAGGTCTGTTTGTTTTCCTTAAAATTCCTTATCAAGCTAATTCTCAAATATAGAGAACACAGTGGGTCCCAAAATGGCACCAATTCATCCAACCACAGTAAACAAGTAGGCTGTTTGTCTGTACCCTTAAACATGACTCATAATGCCATCTTCTAAAATAGCACCCCTACAAGCCCTGTGGGAGTCGTGCAGCGGATATGAGCGCGTCCATATCAAAGACCATGTCAATCTTGAGTGTTTTGTTTATCGAAGCATGAAGACCTCTTCAGGAATGAAGATGGAGAAGGAGGTTGGATGGGAAGGTAACAGCTTGTTTACATTCTGACTTATGTTCATTTCTACAACAATCTTCTCCAACACTTTGTGTTTAGTTGTAGGAAAATCACACGGTTACGGTTAGGAATAAAAGCTATTTAAGAACCAGTAAAAGATCATAATACGAACGAGTTCAGGTGGCTTCCCTTCCTGGGAGGTTTAATGTAAAGGGAAAGGCATATTATAAAAGTGAAAGGTTAATGCGCTCTGATGATGTAAAGGTGAAAACTGGAACCATTTTCCTGCATGTCCTGATACGACCTGATGATATGGTGACGGCAGCAAACAGACCCTGCTAAACTGACTCTGAGACCCTGTTGAACATGTAGGCATGGAAACCATTTATCACCTGCACCTGAAGCCCTTTCAGTACGAGATTCGATCCGACACCTCTGACTTTGTGCACATCAGCCTGAGAGGACCAGAAGATGAAAGTGCTCAGATCGGACATGAAAGATGAGAGTGATATCGTAGATCTGCACATCCAGACCTCTGGTCAGCGGTAAACCTACCGTTCACCATGCAGAGCTTCCCAGCACGGAGCATCTGTGACAGATGTGAAGCCTCTGGAGGCTCAGACTGAGGCTGAAACTTTTTATTTGTCATTTTAATCTTTGACAGGATCTGAGAATAGAAAAAAATCATTTTCTAATCTACATTCAACAGAATTTATCTGTTCAAAATAAACAGATTGAAATAAGTCCAAAATTTTCTGAGTTGAAAAAAAGGATCCTTTAAAGTAAATCCAGCCGATCAGTGAGCGTGTGCAGGCAACGCTCCTGCTGTAAGTAAGTAAGTAAATATTTATTTATATAGCACCTTTCAAGATAAAATCACAAAGTGCTTAACAACAAAGATAA
>JBAFTB010000024.1:1997810-2012983 GCA_037177355.1 Melanotaenia trifasciata
TAATAATAATAATAATAATAATAATAATAATAATAATAATAATAATAATAATAATAATAATAATAAAAATAATAATATAATAATAATAATGTGTAAAATGTGAATAAAACAGAATAAAATTATTTATAAATATCAGAAAATGAAACTGAGTCATTTTTACCATTTGATGGAAAATATGAGCTGATAGAGAATCAGATGGAGCAACACGGCTGTAAAATGTTGGAGAGATATCCTCATGCTGAGCAAATCCAGTTTCTGATCAGGTTTAGGAACCAAAACCTGGTTAGGTTTAGGAACAGAACTAGCTTAAATTAGTCCAGATTTGGTAAGGCTTTGTGATCTGATTGGTAATAAAAACATGCGGCTTCCAGCATTATTTTAGCAAGTTGTATAAAGATGTAGAAATTGTTATGTTTACACCTCCATCCAGGTTGATATGTTACACCAGAGGTCTTTAAAGCTGCAGGGACTTCTTCCTGACAACAACCGCTGTGAAATCACAGCCACTAAAGGTTGTTGAGCCATAAACTTTACTGTGGATCGTAATAAGCTGCTGCTCAGGTGACCAGTGGAGTTGTTGTTTATGAGGTCACAGTACTGATAAATATGGATATAAACCACAGCTTCACAGCTCAGCTAAGACACATAAGTTCAACACAATAACTCTGTTTCTGAAAATGGGAGGCATGAAAACCACATATACGGTCTTAATCCAGCTTAATTTATCTCCAGGGAACAAAGCAAAGGCTGCAGTGATTTATTAACACGTAAATGTAAATACAGTATATGTCCAATAGATGGTTGGCCCGGTTCGAAGGAGCCTGAAAGGGAAGCAACTTTCTTCTTCAACACAGTCTGAACCCTCATTTCTTCAAGTAGTCTTCAGGAATAGTTTTCCAGGGTCCTTGGAGGATTTTTCAAAGCTCTTTGGAAAGATGGACTTACAAACTAAATGAACTGACACCAACACTTTGTTATTTTCCAGTTTCGTCCAGTGTTGCCACATGATTAATACTCTTCATCAACGATTGTCCATGGACACGTGATTAAAAGCTGCTATCTAAACCAGTATCCCGCCAGTCCTCAGCATTTTCAGAAAGAGTTCTCCAGGATCCTTGAAGGACTGTCAAAGCTCTTCATTGTTTCCGCCTTTTATTCTCTGTCCAGATGACCCCACACTGATTCAGTAATGTTGAGGTCTGGGATCTGGGAGGATCCGTCCCTCCATCAGACCTGCTCAGGTCCGGGTTCTGGGAGGATCCGCCCCTCCATCAGACCAGCTCAGGTCTGAGTTCTGGGAGGAGCCATACCTCCATCAGACCTGTTGAGATCCGGGTTCTGGGAGGATCCGCGTGTCCAGTTTCCGCCTCCATGCTGAGATAAGCCAAGTTTCCAGCTACCAGCTCTTTGAAAATCACCTTGTTGCTGCTGAAATCCTGTTTTCTGTCAGACTGTCTGATCTCTGCTGGTTTTACAGATTAAAGTACAGAAACGGGAACAAATGATGCGTCTTTGTAGGCTGCTAGTTTTCTGTTGTGTGTTGACTCAACATTGTTTCATCCATTAAGTTAGGAGCCTTATTTATGCTTGAAAGCTTAACAAAGATTAAAAACATATTTCTCAGAGTAAAAATAAGCAGAAAAAGTCCAAAGAAAAACATTGAAAAACATTCAGAAAGCTGATTTAAGATCCCTTGAGAAGATCACAGCAAAGTCTGGAAATACGAAGAAACAAGGGATCCCCAGTTTTCCGCCGTACTGCAGGTTTCTGGATGACAGCATCACCTGCAGTCACCACAAGAAAACTAGCAGGTGCCATATTAGAAGCACTGCCTTCTTTTCATGCCTCTGGAGAATCTCCCTGTGAAATGGGGTGACGGCAGGTGAATCAGACAGCTCGTCAACCTCCAGACTACCTCGCATGATCCCTAAATACTCGCTCCATCCGTAATTTTCCCATCTTCTATCCTCACACTCCTCTGAGGCTTTGGCAGGCTCAGTGTGTGTCTGTTCAGACAAGTAGCAGGTAGTTTCTGGCCCACGGTGGCTGTGCGGTTAGATGTCGACAGGTAGACGCTGCAGACGGGATCGTTTCTATTTCTTTGTCTTCTTTTTGTGCTGCCTCCTGTCAGTCCTGATATCCATCCAGCAGCTCGGGTTGATGACTGTACACTCAGACATTCAAATAACACGAAGGAAACCTGAATAAAGACGACTGAAAGCACCGAGGAAGCAGCTGCAGGAAAGCAGAGGTTGATGTTTTCATTTATAGGAGGTTAAATAGTTGTTAGAATCCAAATTTTACCAGTCAATGTACTGTTAAAAATAAATGAGAGTCTCCCTGAAGCATAGCTGGGAGTTGCCAGTGTTCTTACACCATCACAAGTTTGGTGTTGTCGTGGCCAGAATCATAAAATGCTGCGAGTCTGAAATGTTTAGGGCTGTTTTTTCACGTTGTTCTGCTCAGATATGCAAGCAAGCTGAGTTTCAGACCATCGAGTGTTTCAGGTTCACCGTTATCTGCTGCAGCCTGGTGGCTATTTTATAGACCAGGAGGACGAGAGGAGGAGGCTCTCAGAGAGGAAAGAAGTGAGAACAAACTGAGCTGCAGAGAGAGGCAGAGCAGCAGGAACAAGAGGAGTGATGAGGGTGGAAATTAAGTAGGGAGGGAAAGGCTGGGCAGTGATGGAGGGATGGCTGCGAAGCCGTCAGGTGGCGGAGGTGAAGCCTCGTGGACGGACAGCAGCAGCTGGTTTGACTCATAAATCCTCACAAAGAGTCTGTAATAAGCACACTGAAGGTTCTCAGATGGTAGGAGATATAAAAAGCCAAAGCTAGAGGAAACCAGAAGAGAAGAGAATGAAGACTGTTTTACTAATGGAGCCTTCACAAACTGGATGCATGTAGAAAATAAATCCTGTGAAGAATAAACTAGAAGGAACTCTTTTCCAACAACTAACCAAAAAACAACTCATGAGCAATTATTTATTCTTTAATTAATTTATTTCCAATTGAGCAGTTTCCAAATCAGGTAGGCTGCTGCTGGTTGGCAGTAGTGAGGTCATTAGGAGGAAATTTGACTCCTGTTAGAAAACTGTCCAATCAGTAGTCTTAGAAAGTAATGGATATCCTCAGACTGCTCTTTGGAAATCACCTTGTTGCTGCAGAAATCCTATTTTCTGTCTTATTTTTGCTGTTTTTCAGAGATTAAGCTAAAGAAAGAAGAACAAATGTGTCTTTATGTCAGGCTACTTGTATCAAAGAGACGAAAGATCCAGTTTAAACTGCTTCTTTGTCGACTCAACACTGGTTCATCCCTTGAGTCAGGAGCCTTTTTTTGTGTGAACGAATCAGTTAAGTAGCTTAACAAAGAAAAAACAGTGAAAAAGCAGAAAATGCCCTAAGAAAAACTTTGAAAGGACTTTAAAAGCTATTTAGAAATAGCTTTTAGAAACGATTAAGACCACTTTACAGCTGCTTGGAGGAGAATGGTGAAGAAATGAGGATTCAACTTTTACAGAACTGTGGGGTTCTGGAGAACAGCATCACCTTCCGCCATGGCAACAAAAATGATTTTTGAGACTAGTTTATTCTGTATCCTGGTACCTCCCACCATGTCGTATACGTAGATGTCATGTTTAGGTGCTAAACTATGTGGTCGACATTTCTATACTTCCTGTAAACACAAACGTTATCTTTGTTCTTGTTTGAGTGAAAACTGTCCAGACGCATAAGTTATGTTAAAGTATAACTCTCTGACCTTTTTCTGAAAACTGACGTTTATTATGCTCATTCCTGGAGCCGTTGGTGCTCTGCAGTGTTCAGAGGCTGACAAACAGCACTTCCTAAATTCTTTCTTCCAGCCCGGAGCATCACATAACATCCCACGTTACATGCTAGCAACTGGATATCAACACAACGCCTGTTGTGAACTGTTTCTGGTTCATTCTGAGGACATAAAAGGAAAATAAAGGGATGGAACACTAAATAAGACAAGAGTCAATGTCAGAGACTTTTGCTGGCTGGAGGGAGCTCATGGAAGAGACAGGATGCAAAATGGATGCTGAATTAGCTTTTTTTTAGAGGGCACCTCACACAGAAAATCTCCTCAAGTTCAGAAGGGCCTCTTTAAATGTTGAAAATTATTCAATAAAATACATGTAAATTCAATATTTATGATCAGAACTGAAGTTGATTTAATGCACTGAAATGAAAAAAATCATATCATTTTATTTGTATTTTGAGCACTTATGACACAAAAACTGATGTCAAATTAATAATGTAATATTATATAATATATATGTAATGTTTTTATATCACTTTGTAGGAAGTGAAGGAATTTTTGCACCGATGGAACAAAGGGATCTACTTTTTAATACTTTTTATAATATATAATGATGCATTAAAATTAATCTTCCTGTCAATCATTGATATATCCAAGCGTCTAATAACCCCCCCAACATGTCAGTTTATGTTTCCAGAAGGGCATTAAAGGGTCAAAGTTATTTCAGAAGGTTGACTTTTAATTATCTTTTGCTGAGAGTTTTCCACAAACAATCCTCCGAAGGAAAAAACAAAAAACGCATGCTTTAGAGCAGATATATGGTTTTATTCTTGATTTTTTAAACATGTTTTTCTCATTTTAATATGAAGGTTTTGGGCTTGTGTTGAGCAAAACAAAAAGAGTAAAAAATAAAACATGAATTGAAAATGAACTAAGTGTAAATGATACCAGCACTTCTCTTTGAAATGTAAATCTGATTTGTTTTTGTGTGCAAAAAGGAACCCCAGGTTAAATCAGTGACTCTCCAGGTGCAGGCATCTGCATCGACCAGGGAATCCATCCATTGTTTCTCTGTCCAGCATCTCTGGTTTTCTCCTGGGACTTCCTCTTATCTGTCCTCATCCCTGCACAACAAAAGCAAAAGCTAATGGTTGGATTGCAGATTAAGAGAGCGGGGAAGCTAAACGTCTGTGAGATAATTAATGTACTCGAAACAGATTATTTTAGCTCATTAATGAAAATAAAGAGAGCTGTTTGAAATGTGAGGCGGCTTTGAGTTAAACTGATGCAACACTTTGTATTTTCTGTCTTCTGACCAGATAAATATCTGTTTTCATTTAAATCTGAGTGCAATATGTTAATCCATCAATAAATAAATTTACATCATGTTAAAAAGATGCTTAAAACTCCCACTTCATCATTCCTGTTTTACACTTATTGCTTATTTATTGTTGTAGCCAGGGTATGATGGATCCCGGAGGATCTGCTTTGCCCTGTTTAGCCCCCGAGTGTCAGCAGTGGGGAGGGCAGGGGGCTGCCAATGATTTTCTTTGCTGCTGTAGGTTATTTGTCCCTGAAACATTGTGTAGTTTTGTGAAGCCATTGTGTGGTTGACAACTTTCCCTCTCCTCGGTGCCGTCCTGTCGTTCCTTCTTTGTGGATCACGCCGTTTTGTAGTGAAGCACTTGAAGCAGGTGATGTGGAAAAATAGTTGAGAGGTAAAAAGAACTCCGGACGCCAGCTTGATGTATAATAAAAAAGATGGTTTTATTACAAAAAGTGACATCTTAAACAGATCTGCAGAAAATCTGTGAAGTCTGAAGCCGGAATAAAAAAACCCACTGAATATACGTGTCAGGCGCTTTAAATATGCCTCAAACAAAGAACATTCCCAAGCACATGTGGAGCCAATCATGACAGGTCCTGAGACTATATAAAGTCCTTTGAGACAGACCCTGATAAGGAGAACTAAATGTGTCTTATATCAGCCTGTGTATACATGGAGTCAAAATTCACTACTCCCAGCAAATAGCAGTCTGTTACAGCTGCACACCAGTAAAGTCCTAATCTAAGCTGTTTTACTTAAAATGCTGGGAATAAGACACTACACTGCTTTTATGACCCCCTGCAGAGCTTTCCTGTCCTTTCCGGTGCAGCTAGCATACCACACTGTAATGCAGTGTTTCAGGGAGGTGTTAATAATTCTGGTCAGGGCCTCTGATCTCTCTGCCTCAAAGCTGGAGAAGAAAAGGTTTAATTCTTCTGCCACCAAAAAATCTGCATTTCCTGCCTCAGATTTCTTTGTCCTGTAGTTTGTCAGATGCTGTAAGCACTGCCAAACTTTCCTTTGGTTACAGTCAGCCAGATGGTTCTCCACCTACTTTTTTATTCCCTTTTGGTTGTTTTAATGCCCCTCCTCAAGCCATGGTGTAAGCCACCTGGTCCCCCATTTTATAAGCAGAGCTTCAGGTCCTCGGCGGAGACCGCACATACACACTCTGAACTGTTTGTCCACTGTGACGTTGTCGTACATGTTTTTATGTAAAACTGAACCGTTTCAGTTACTCATTTAACTCCAGGCAGTCAAAGACAGTCCAGCCTGGTGGCCTAGCTATGTTTACCGGTATGCTGCTGGAAGAGCAGCTCTGAGTGTAACATCTTAGATCTCAGCGAAGGTTTGAGGAGGACTTCTCTTAAATGGTAAAAGAAGATTCATAAAGCAGATTTTTTTTGTCCTGTTTGCCATGACATGAACACAAATCTGGCATTTATAAACCAGACTAATGGTGGGTTCTCTGTTAAGCTCATGTGTGGGAGAAATGACAGTTTAAACTGAAAGAGTCCCTGTAGTCCAAACCATTCCCAAAGAACCGGAGCAACACATTTGTCTTATTCACTGTACACATTACAGGAATGTGTGACGCTGCTTTGCGTGACGCTGCTTTGCGTGACGCTGCTTTGCGTAGTTTGGAATTGAATCACGTTACATCAGGTCATGCAGCTCCAAGTTCATGTTGCATTTACGTCATGTCTACGTTACGTTTGTTACATTTAAATTAAAGTGTGTTACGTTGGATTTTGCTGCATTGTATTTCTTTAGGTTAGAGTTGTGTAAACTTACAATGACATTGCTTTGCATCCATTATGTTACATTGCAGTGCTTTGTGCTACAGAACCTTGTGTTATGTGGCATTCTATTCTATTCTATTCTATTCTATTCTATTCTATTCTATTCTATTCTATTCTATTCTATTATGTTAAGCTTTACTACATTGCACTTTTTTTTTATATTAAATTGCATTTGGTTACATTGCTTACAATTCCATTGCCCAACTTTGCATTACGTTAGGCTGTGTTACATTTACATCATGTTTATGTTGTATTTTATTACATTGTGCTACATTGCTCTTGCGTGAGTTACGCTACATGGTGTTGGTTTTTGCTACTTTACAGTTGTATGTGCGCTGCGTGATGATGTGTTTAGGAAAATGGTCCTATCAGATTAAAATGAATCAACTCAACCACTGCATGGAATGTTTGTGTAGAAACACACTTTAAAACCAACACTGAAGACTTGTTTCTGGGTTTAACAATGACACCAGGAGTCGTGACTGAAATCACAACATGATGCCCTCACATTAAGATGGATGGCGAGCACGCCAAACAGCTGAGCTTCAGCATGTCAGCGCTGTCACAGTGTGCACGTCAGAATGCTGACATCTGCATGTGTGCAGCCTCACAGAGCTGCTTACATGGCAGTTGAATTGTTTTTCCATTTTGACTGATCTGAACACTTTGTTTTCCATTTTATGAGCTAAATGCAGAGTCAGCACTTGTTAAATAAAGCCTAATGGCGGCTGTATGACAACATGTGACACGGGGTAAAACACAGCCCTGCCGATGCTGAATAAGCTGCAGTAAAAACCTGTGAAGTGGTCTCGGTGTGGATCCCCTCCCAGAACCATCACCTTCTCCTGGAAGCTGCGACTCAGAATAATAACTGCTCTCAAAGCCTCTTATCTGATTCTTCCCATGATTCCTGCGATCAGCAGCTCACCTTCCATTCGTTCTCAGCATCAGCTGCTCTTCAGCTCGCTTGTGCCTGAATGGAGGCGATTACCATCAGTGTTTTATCACATAAAACCCTTTCAGCCTCCATTTTGTGCCCGTGAAAGATCTGAATGGGATTACAGTGTCTTAAATTGACAATCAGTAGTTGGAGATGTGAGATTAATACAGGTTCTTATCCTGAAGTATTTATACACAATCAGAAAAATCCAGCAGAGGCAGTTGGAGGAAACACACTCTGTCCTCAGCAGCTCCAACGTTGAGCTTAAAAATACATTTAAACTATTAATTTACAATTGTGGCCCCAGATCTCTGTACAGTAACAATTAACAATAAAGAATATAAAGTAATTTGTAATCCAGGACCTGCTTAATTTTATTCATGATAAAGATTTAATTTGCTTCTTTCTCCACAAAGATATCCTTTTGGCCAGTTGTTGTGTACATCTCCATATTGTAACAGGTAACTCTGAGGACCCAGAAATTTAGCCAAGAAGTGATTAAAAGAATGGATTTATTGAACAGTTTAAGAATTGTGGTTTGCAGAGGACCCTGGTGAGGCAGCCTGATCAGAAAGAAACTCCAGTTCAAACTCCAGCTTCAGAAACGTAGTCAATAAACAGGCAATGGTCAAACACAGGAGCAGATTTTAGAATACTTGGGATTGAATCGGTGGTCAGAGCATGGGTCAGTGTCCGGATAGCCAGAACACAGGAGAGGTCAGCCATGGGCAAGGCAAGGTGAGAATAATCCAGGGACGAGATCTTGGTTGGCAACGTGGAAACAAAGAGGCACAGGGGACGAATGCTGGACATCTACTGGCACAAGGCTGTCGATGGTCTGGCAGGGAAGGAGAGACCGGTGAGATTTTAAATAGGGCTAGGCACAGGTCAGGATAGGGAGCAGTCAGAGAAGCCCGGGTGGAGCGAATGAACCTGATAGAGGAAACAAGTCACTGGAGGCCTGGAAGAACATGAACCAGTTTCTAAACTGACCCAAGCCCACATCTGTTACCACAACGCTACCACTGCCCCACTTCTAAATGCCTTATGATGTGTAACAAGTCATTTTGTTTTCTACCAGCAGCATAAAAACATGGCTCACTTCTCTCTAAATGACTCTTGGACTGATTGGATAGCGCCTCATACAATTAACCCATGTTTTTTATAACATCTTACTAGACGAACTGAAAACTGGTTTGGACTTTCAGGCACCAGAATTACTGGTTTGACTTCGAGGGACTACTTTGTGACTATAGGTCATTATAACTCTGAGGGAAATAAAATAACTTGTGGAGTTCACCAGGACTCCATCCTGGGGCAGCTGCTGTTCAGCATCTACATGCTGCTACTCGCTCTAACTATGAAAAGCAACTTAATATGTTACCACAGACACACACATCTACATAACCGTCTCACCAGGAGACTACAGCCCGATCCAAACTCTGATCAACGGCATCGTTCACGTTAAAAATGTGCCAGAACTTCCCCCAGTTAACTGAAGACAAATCTGAAATAATAGTTTTTGGAGCCAAGAAAGAAAGATTAAAAGTCAGTTCTCAGCTTCAAACAGCAAAGTTTAAAACTAACAACCAAGCCAGAAAACTGGGAGTAGTCCTGGACTCAGACCTGGATTTTAGCATCACATTAAGACGGTTGTGAAGTCGGCTTGTTATCACTTAAAGAACATATCAAGGATTTAGGACTGATGAATCAGCAGGATTTCTGCATTTATTTTCAGTAGACTAAACTACTGGAACTCAGTCCTCACGGGTCTCCCTAAAAAGTCCATCAGACAGCTGCAGTTAGTCCAGAACGCTGCTGCTCCAGTCCTCACTAAGACCAAGAAACTAGATCCTAGAACTCCAGTCCTCGCTAAGACCAAGAAAGTAGATCCTAGAACTCCAGTCCTCGCTAAGACCAAGAAAGTAGATCCTAGAACTCCAGTCCTTGCTAAGACCAAGAAAGTAGATCCTAGAACTCCAGTCCTCGCTAAGACCAAGAAAGTAGATCCTAGAACTCCAGTCCTCACATCTTTACACTGGCTTCCTGTCTGTCTTTAATTGACTTTAAACTCCTGCTGTCAGTTTACAAAGACCTGAATGGTTTAGGACCAGAATCCGTTCAGGATCTTCTGGTTTGTTATGACCCAACCAGACCCCTCAGGTCATCAGGGTCGGGTCTACTTTCTGTTCCCAGAGGCAGCGTTCAGCTTTTATGCTCCTCACATGTGGAACAAACTGCAGGTCAGATATTAGAGGAGCCATGTGCAGATGTTGGGCTTTGTTCTGCTAACATGTCGTCCAATCACAGTTCGGTCTTCATGTTTCAGCAGAACAAGCAGAGGGAGTATTAATGCCTTGTCTGCAATTACAGCACCTGGAATCAAGTTTGTTTTGACGTTAAAGCCTTTAGTTTGACAGAAGGAAATGTTTTTCTGCAGTAAATGAGCTTGAAGTCTGAGCGACTTGTTTTAATTGGACAAGGGGAAACGTAGAGACAAACAGAAGAAGTGGGTTGACTTACACTTAAGATGTGGACTGTAATTATGTTTAGAGTTATAAAACCTTATTTTCCTTATCTGTTTTTGTTGTGTTATAGGTGTTAGATTAAGGCTATCTATAATTATTCCATGCGGGGAATAATTAAAATTCTTTGCCTTGCAGCAATTAAACGTGTGCTTGATGTGTGTGAATCCGACACTTTGACTCATCCTTTAGACGTTTATTTACATACATGATATAATAATGAGGTATCAAGACAATTGACATGCAAAAGATTTTGTGGGAAATTATTATTATTATTTATTATTTTTTTTTTTTTTCTTTTCTTTTTTCTTCTCATGTTGCTCTTATTAGAAATTGTGGTAATGATGTAAATCTTTTTTTTTCTTCAATGTTAAATTAGTAAATTCTAGCAAATTGGTAACATTGTTTTAGTAATGGGTAGGCATTTTATAAGCTATTAGCTTCAGCCTACACCCTTTCGGTCTTTGTTTTTTTTTTGTTTTTTTTTCCTTTTGTAATATGTTTTATTTACTTTTACTATGCCGAAATAAATAAATAAATTTATGACTAAAACTCACACGAGGAATAGACATAAAATGGATTTGTCAGGGACTGGAGTGATATACATTCATCTTCCCAGGAGGCATGTGAAATCTTCCACCTATAACTCTGCTTTATTTTGTCTTCTAGGAAATCAGCGACATGGAGATCTTGGAGCTTACCCACAGTGCACTGGGACGCATGACGGTGATCCGGCAGATTTTCCCCATGTGGAAGGACAGCAGCATGCGCTGCATGAGGCAGAACCACCGCATCTCCTCGCTGCTCTGCGACCCGCAGGAGGGATACCTGCAGAACCTGGAGGTAAAAACACGTTTCACCACAGCAGCATTGACTGACTTTTCATTGGCTGTCAGCCACGAAGGGGGTTGATTTTATGACCACACATTTAACGACATCACTATGTAGCATGTTAGCATGAAGCTACCTGGTGGCGGCTTTTTTACACCCTAATCGAAGAATAAAGGCACATTCACACCAGCCATTTGGAATCTAATCCTAGTCCATTAATCTGAAAGTTCAAATAAAAAAAATCCGCTCAGTCTGCCTAAAATGTGAATGTCGGTATGCTTGAAGTGAACCAAATACAGGAAGCAGACTACAAAGCAAAGTGCATTGTGGGTAAACACAACCAAATTATATGAGTGTGTGGGACGACAGGCAGGAGAAATGTTTCACGGTCAGACAAGGACGAACTCGGATAGAAATAGAAAGTTCTGATAGAAATCGGATGCAGGTCCATGTTTTACTGCATGTTTTATGATGGAAACACAAGTTGTCCTGCATCAATCAACAGATGAACCAGTTTTCTTCTTCGCTGGTCGTCTCCTCTTCTTTCAGTAAATCTTGATGCAGGGATTTACATCCTCTGGTGAGGATGGAAATATGCAATTTAAAAGGTCTGATTTGTTTGAGTAGTCCACAATGAACGCCATCTCGTCCCCAATCATACCTAGCTGGTCTAGCGGACCGTCCCGGTGGGAAAGCACCTCTACTGGTTTTCATTCGTCATCAGAGCAGGCTGAGACTTTCCATCATGGCCTGTAAAAAGACATTTCAAATCAATTCAATTCAGCTTTATTTTTATGGCACCAATTCACAAATAATCTCAGGGCCCTTTTCAATTCAAGCCCATTCATTGTGATCCACTCAGTGTTCATACGAGCCAATTCATGAAAAATAACAGCCTAGCCAAGAAAACCAACAGATTGCACTCAATTCAATTCAATTCAATTCAATTCCACATTCTGAGCTGTGGCAGGAGAGGGAAAAAACAACTACCTTTTACAAGGAAAGAGAATCTTCCAGCAAAACTCGGCTTAGGGAGGGCGGCCGTCTGCCTCGACTGGTTGAGGGTGGAGAGGACAAGACAGGGGGATCAGCTAAAAGACTTATTTTTGGAGTGTTTTAGAGGCTCTGTAAGCCAAAGTTTAAATGTTTCAATGTTCAGAAATACAGATTTTCTCCAGCTTTATGATTCCTGCTACACCTCCGCAGACAACAGATTATATTGTAAAAGCCAAACAAAAATTCATGTTTCATTTCCCAAGGCACAAAAGCACAATATGCTCATTTGAGTGGACAAATGGATAAATTAGAGGGACTTCCAGGTAAAAGAGAAAAAAGACTTTTTCCAGAAAGGGTTTCTCTTCATTCATTGCATCATGTTCTGTAGAGTCGTCCTTTAAGCAGATGTCTGAACACCGTCTTACTTTCTTTGTGGGGAAAGTGACTCTGCAGGCACTCAGGGACCAATCTCTGCTCAGACTGAGGCAGGGGTAGCAGTATTCCTAAAACCCTTCCAATAAGCTGCTTGTTGCCCTAACAAGAGCATCCTTCACACATACAGACCCAGTTTTACCTCCTCCTGCTGCAGAGGAAGAACTTCACGATGCACATCCATAAATTCATGAGCACATTCACCCACAGGTGCTGTCCGTTTTCGCTGTACTGAGTGCACTCAGGCTGTCAGATCAGATTTCGGCATTAAAATATCAGCTACATGTTAAACAAGGACATACAGACACTGCAGAGACCCCCGCCTTAAAAAGACATGCTGGGAAGCAGATTGACAGAAACGCATATCAGCTAACTAAAGCAAAATCACAAACACAGACCTTTTTTTTCTCATAACTCAAACACTACATGGTTTCTCAGTATTTTTACAAACTTTAACTCTACATAGCTCTAACTGGTAAATATGCGATCTAAAAGTCAAGCTTTTAGGGGTTAAGCTTAACGGGAAAAGAAACGAATAAGAGCTGAGCTCCCAAAATGTCCGTCTGCAGTCCGAGTATGTGCAAGACGATCACCTCTATTCTCGAAGCATCTTGCTGATGTCATCATTAGTAGACAACCAAAAGTAGTCTTAAAGGGCCATTCCACAACTACAACTGTTACAACACACAAAAGCAGTTATTTTTGAACCCGAGCAGTAAACTATCAAAACTGAAAGTGAACACCAAATCTTTTCCAGAAGCTTTTGGATTGTTAGTATAAGTAGTTCAGTTGCCTAAAGAACCTGTTTAAAGACTCATTTGTTCTAGCCTCCATCAGAGTTTTTAACGGTTAGTGATGAATTGTTGCTCCCTGCTTTATGAAGTCCTGTTCATTTTATTGTATTTAAGAATTTTGTTTTGTTTTGTTTTTTGTGTGTGTGACATGTTTAGTGGTTGGTTTTATTTGTGGTGACCTGCAGCTTGCATGAAGCTTGTCCTCGGGACAATAAAGTTAACCTTGAACCTTGAAAATTAATTAGTTTAAATATAAAAGTCTAAAGTAGTGCCTAAACCTAACCAAGGAATTTAAGTTTGCAAAACTTAGTAGTTCAAGTATCTAAATTTAACAGAGTAGTTCCTAAACCCAACCAAGAAGCTGAAGTACTTAAATCTAAATTTCCTTAACCTAGCCAAATAATTGTTGTACCTAAATCTACACGATATTAAAAGTTAAAGTTAAATTTCTTGTAGCAGCATTTTTATTGCTAAGACAAGTTGTTTAGCAACCTGGAAATTAATCAGTTACTTTAAATGCTGATAACGAGACATTCACTTGATTCAGGTGTGTTGGAGAAGAATCTAAAAAGTTGCAGGACAGTAGATCTTAAGGACTAGACTTAAGCACCCCTGAACTAATCCATTGGTTCATCAGTTTACAAATGCTAGTTGTTAGCCTCTCCATGCTAAAGCCCAGCCCTGACAATAGAGCATCCTTTTGATGATTGGTTTGATCAGTGAGTGGCTTTGGTGGGGATGTGGGCTCCTGCTACAGGTTTGTAGGCTCTACCAAGTGCTCCATCTTCACCCTTTAGTGTCAATATCTTGGTGTAAAACTCAGAGCTGAAGGAAGAAACCTTTTTTGGATAATGCACTTTAAAAAGTTGAGATTTTCTGTGATTTTTAGTGGTATAAGTTGTAGTGATGCCACAGCCTTCCAGACTCCTTCCACAGTTTGTGTTTTCCATCACACTGCAGCTGAACTGCCTCGGATTTTGTGTCCGTGGTTTTCCTGAGGAAATAAATTCAAATTGGACTCATTCCAGTAAATTTGCTCCCTCTAATCTTCGGCACAATCTTCTGCCCACACACGCTGACTGTTATTTCCACTTTTAAAATACCAGTGGTGATGTGCGACTGACATTTAAAGACAGCAAACAGAACAATTACTGTAATACACACTTATAAATGTTGTGTTTTCCTCTGTCGTGTTTTGACATCTGTGGAGATGATTGTAGTTTTCTGCAAGTCTGACACAGCAGGGTCAGCACACTGAGGTCACTTACCTCTCCTCTTTGTTTCCTTCCTTTTAATACTTCACCCCACATCTGTCTTCGGTTCCTCCTCCATTTTCTTGTCATCTGTTTTATTTCGCTCTTCATCATTTTTAAATCTTGTCTCTCTCTTTCCTCCGTCTTTCTCAAATCACCTGAAAGACATTCACCTCTCCTCTCTCTGCCATCCTTGTCTCACCTCTTCTGTCATTCTCCTCATCCTCTGTCAGTCATGTCCAGCCTCACTTAGAAAATTCAGGGAGACACGTAAATGAGGACATCTCTTTAACGTAGGATGCTGCTGCCGCTCCTGTTAAGGAGGAACCAGTGATTTCTAGCAGTGTCAGGTTTTTGAGGACCATTTAATGGAAAATATGAGCTGATAGTGAATCTGAAGGCAGTAACACGTCTGTAAAAAGTAGTTCCAGGGTGATGTTCGGCATGGTGTAAAAAGTAGTTCCAGGGTGGTGTTCAGCATGGTGTAAAA
>JBAFTB010000024.1:2015081-2031107 GCA_037177355.1 Melanotaenia trifasciata
AATGTGATGTATAATGTAAAGCGCTTTGGGTATCATCCCAGGTACAGTAAAGCACTATATAAATACGGACCATTTACCATTTACCAGAGCTTTAACCTGCATTTGTGGATTTCAGGATGAACGGTGTTCACAGACGGTGGTTTCTGGAAGTCTTCCTGACTCCAGGCAGTGGTTTCCAGTAGGAAATAATGTCTAGTTTTATTGCAGACGATCGCCAGCACACAGCCTTGTCCCATGCACACAGAGATTCCTCCTGATTCTCTGAATCTAAACTTTAAACTTAAAATTGTTTGTCAGTACATATCTTATGAAACACACGGAAATTTGTCAGCTGTTTTTAACCCATCACAAGTTATACTAGGAGCAGTGGGCTGCCATTCTCTGGTGCCCGGGTAGCAGTTGGTGGGGTTAAGGGTCTTGCTCAGGGCCCACAGTGGTTGACCTCTGCCAGCTTGGAGATTTAAACCCAGGTTCTCCAGACCAAAGCCCACCTCTGTCACCACTAAGCTACTAAGCGCAGCATCAGAATCTTCACAGTTTTGTTGTTGAACATTTTTCTAAAATTATTCCACAGTTTTAGATCCACTTTGTCTCAGATTGGTGAAGCTCTGTCCATCTTTCCATTTGAGAGACTCTGCCTCTCTGAAATGTTCCTTTTATACCAGTCATGTTACTGACCTGTTGCTAGGTAACCTGATTAGTTGTCAAATGCTCCTTTCAGGTGTTTCTGGTTTGTACCAGGTACTTTTCCAGCCTTTTGTTGCTCCTGTTCCAACTTTTCCCATCAGATTCACCATCAGCTCATATTTTCATCTCATGGTGAAACGTCTCCATTTCATCCTCTGATGTGTTTTTATCTTCTTATGGGAATAACATATGGATGAATGAGATTGTATATCCTTGCATTCTCTTTTTATTAATGTTTGCACGTTATCCCAGCTTTTTGGGAATTGGGGTTGTAGTAATTCTTGTTTTTTTTTTTTGTTTTTTTTTGGTTAACTTTTTTTTTATCTGCAGGAATCATTTTCTTTTTTTCCCTCGCTTCTTTTGTTTCAACCCGTCATGTAAAATCGGTCTTTTCATGTTTAGCAACTCCATGACAAAAGAGGACATGAGGATGTGTGTGTGGTGGCCTCAGGGAGTGTGTTGTTATGGCCTTCATGCCAGTCAGCTCTACTTATCTGGACCGAGTGATGCTCATTTGTCACCCTGCATTTGGTCCCTGCTTCAGCATGATGGTGTGTGTGTTCATTTGTCACAATGTGTTTCCTCTGCAGGATCACATGCAGTCCGGCTGGCTGCAAGCCGACTGTCATCTCGACACCATCCAGCTGTGTGTGTGTGTGTGTGTGTGTGTGTGTGTGTCAGCTGTGTTCATTGTGGTGTTGAGCTTGCAGGTGATGCAGCAACCAGGTGTGTCATAGTCTTGCAAACCCTTACTGAAAGTGAAAAATTTTCCTCGGTTCTCAGGTTTTATTTTCTTTTTCATTGTTGTTTCTCAATAAAAAACAGAATTTCTGTTTTTATTCCGTCTCCATGGAAACACACTTTTTCTGTTGAGATAAATGTTTCAATAGAGCACAGACCCACAAACTGGTGTAATGTTTACGGTTGCCTTTGCTACTTTGGTATCTTCACTCGATCATTGTCTGATAAAACGGGAGGAGCTGCAGGAAAAGTGTCAGCCGGTCATGCATCATCTTTCAAAGCAAAAAGACGGTGCATCTGTTGCTAACACTGCACACTTAACACACTTAAACTAAACACAGACATTTATACAGTTACATATATTTATTCTTTGTAAGATTTCTTCTAGAGATTCTCCTGCTTTGTTGTTGTCGTTTCCTCAGAAGCGACCCCTACTGTCCAGGAGGAAAACTGCAGGATGTCCGGTGCGTCTGAAGCACTGATGTAAATCGCTGCAGTGCTGTGTTGGTGTCACAATTTTTTCATGCAAAGGCAAATATAGCCAGCATTATCACAGTCAACCTGCCTCTGCCAGCCCTTAATTTCTGTCATTACCTCAAAAACAATAATCTGAATTAAATAGATTTTTTTCAAAACAGTCTCAGTGTTTCAGGGAAGAGTTGTTAGTTTTCACCTTCTACAGAAAGAAAGCAAACATTGATATTCCAGGCATTGTGTTTTTATGAACCCATTGCAATATTAAATTATATCTTAACAAAGCCCAGACAACATGACCTTGATCCATCTAAAACTGAAGTCCTTTTGTTTTTGGAACAGTGTGATGACGATGCATCATCTTTGTGTGAGAATATTTTATAAAGAAACACAGTGCACATTATTAGCATAACTAAACAACTTGATTTTTAAAATTATAATCAGAAGCATAACTTTTACCACTCAAAAATATTTCTTTTGACTTAATGAATGTTTTTTTGTTTTTTTTTTAAAGTGCGTTACAGCTCAGTAGCTTCGCTCTTATGACTGAGTTTAGTTTTTGCATGAGACAGGTGCACGTAAGAGTAAACATGTTTTAACAAAACAAAGGAAATACTGGAACTAGATAAAAGAACTGGCAGCAACTGAGTGAATGAAGAATAGCATAACGCAACTCACTAACACAGCTAACACAGATTAACATAACATGAATTTATGTAACTCAACATTGCTAACACAAGGAACTGGCATTGGACAAAGGAAAACCTGGAGCATAAGTACTGAGGGCCTGACTACAAACACGAGGCAGGTGTTAGGAAACAGAGAACAGGTGAGCAGGAAGTAAAGGAAAACAGAATATAGGGCATAGATTCCACAAAATAAAACAGGAAACAGAGAAAGTGTTAAACAAGACCAGCTAAAGATAAAAAATCCATAAGAACTAAACTAAAAGCCATAGACCATGATGATCACAACTTTTCCTTAATTTAACCAAGTGGTTTGTGTGTATAAACCTTTCAAAATAGTTTAGCTACCTAGACCTAACCGAGGAATTCTAGCTCTTAAAATATAGTTTTGTTGTTCAACTACTTCAGATTAGCGGAGTAGTTTAGGCTTTATAAACCTATGCAAGAAATTGAAGTTCCTAAGCCTAACCAAGAAGCTGAAGTACCAAAACCTAATAAAGATATTAAAGGGCCTCAATTTAACCAATGAATTTAAGCACTTGAAATCTACCTTGGTAGTTAAACAACCTAGACTTAACAGAGCAGCTGGAGTTCCTAAACCTGACTGAACAGTGAGTACAGATGAAATTAAACAGCATTAATTAATACATGTGTAAATACATAGAATATTTTTAATGTCAGTGACGTTCATCCACCTCCATTTCAGCCATATCAGGAAAACGTGTTTGTGGTAAATACTCCAGACTAGTTCAGTGTTTGCTGTAAGTGTGTTATTTAACCACAGCTGACGACGAGGAACACTTTACAGTATTTGACAGGAATGAGTAAAGGTTGAACTCTAGTTGTTTTTATTGCAAATTATTCCATAACTGACTCAATACCTTCAGATTTATCCTGATGAGTGTAAGTCGATGAGTTTTGGAATATCTGCTCATGTTTGCGTGTTATGTAACACTTTAAAACATCAACAAATTACCCCAAAGACCTGTGAAGCTCACAGTTCAGAGACTATTCAAGGCTAATTTCAGTGATAAATGACCATTTGTTTAACTCTTTGTACTCTACCGTTAGCACTGATGCTATGCTGAGAAATTCAGGGTATATAGGTAAATTTTGCAGGTGTTGTCTTGGTGATTGCAACGTTTTTGCAAAGTCTGAACAGTTTTGTTTGCAGTGACAAACATAGATAAACTATTTCCTCCTCCCTCTCTCCAGGTGTCCAACCTCTACCTGTACGACAGCGTGCTAATGCTGGCCAACGCCTTTTACAGAAAGCTGGAGGACAGGAAGTGGCACAGCATGGCAAGCTTAAACTGTATCAGGAAGTCCACCAAGCCGTGGAACGGAGGCTGGTCAATGCTGGAGACCATCCAGAAGGTAAAACAGCAAACATGCAACAAAGCTGGTCTGAGACAAACGTTTTAGTTTGAGGTATTAGGGATTGACTTATAATTTGTTTCCCTGAACTCCCTGTAATTGTCTGGGACTCTGGGGCACAAAGTGAACTCAGCTGGAAAGTTCTCTTTCTTCCTGTTTATAAAAGAAAGCCACTGATTGGTTTTATTAAAACAAGCAACAGAAACACAGACACAGCTTCTTCTTCTTTTGCCGTCTGCAGATAATGATCAGGCCCATTTTTTACATGCCATAAGTTCCGTTCTGGTTAAAAGCTTAGAGGCCAGGAAATCCACATCTTATAAGATCTCTTCATTTAGAATCAATTTAAAAATACATTACTATAAAAAATGATTACAGTCAGATAGAGGACATATTTCTCCATGTCAACATGAATTGTGTCGCAGAGCAGAAACCTGTGGAGCCCACGTTCAGATTTGATCCAGAGATGAAAGAATGAATCAAACTTCATCCTTTCGTACTTTGATCTCATTAATCCGTTATAGACATGGTTTCTCTTTAAAGTCACTGGTCGCTTCATCAGGTCCACCGGTTCAACTTCTTGTTAACACAAATATCTAATCAGCCAATGAGATTACAGCAACTCAACGCGTCTAGTCATGTATGAAGACAACTTGCTGAAGTTCAGACTTGGTCCTGATCAGGTGGGTGGTGAGTGTAGATGCCTTCTTTAACAGTTTAAACATCCATAATAATGCTGAAATGAAGAATAATTAATTTAAAGAATAAAGAAAATTGCATTAAAGGAAGTTCTCTTAGATCTCTGGGTGTAATAAAACACTGTATTCCTACCTTCAGGCCACAGTTTAGTTCGCATTGCCAGGGATTAGCAGATCATGGCCAAACAATGAGATCTTATTCTGCTAATGTCACCAGAGGAGCTTTGTACTGTCTGGCAGAAGAATGTGTTTACAGGGCACACAGCCAGAAACCAAACGTTAAGCCTAATTTTCAAGCACCTGAATGCACCACCGACCATTGACAGGAGCCTCCATTAATGCAACATGCGAGTCCAGCATTAAGAGAACATGTCAGACTCATATAGCTGTATTTCTTTAATCATGCATCGCTGCAGAGGTGAGACTCGTTAACTGGAATTCAGAGTTTTTCTGTCAGTGTCATTAAAACACTGCTGTCTGAAATGCTGCTTACGCGTTTACGAGTTTTTTAAACAGGAGACAGAATGCAGGAGAGATGAGTAATGAGCTCTGTGCTTGTTACTCTGGTCCACGTCAAAGATGCAAACTGCTGTTTTTTATTAAAAACACAGCAACTCGTGCTCTGAGGGACTCATCAGCGAGGATGAAATGCATCTTTTGCCCATTAGACTGTAAGAACAAGACTCAGGTAGCACCATGCAATTCAGATGCACATCAGGGTCCGAGCTTTCATGTTTGATTTATCTTCAGCTAACCAGGGTTGCTTATTCCTGTCCCCCCGGTCTCCTCTGCATGCTCTCATCAGTATTAGAAGACTGTTTTAATTAAATCATTTACAGAAAATCTAAACTCATCTGGTTTAATTAAGATTGATTAGGAGGGTTTAATTTTTCAACAATATTCTAATTTACTTCAAAGGAAAAAAAGTCTATATGTAATTATATGTGATATGAGGAATATAAAACCCCATGAGGTAAAAACAAATTAAACATTGGAATCTAAAAGACTGATTCCTGTAAATAAATGAGAAAAAACGTTAAAAAGTTAATAAGAAGGTTGAAGCAGGAGACTGAAGGGAGGTGAATGAGGAAAAACAGATTCTGACTAAAGAGAAAATTCAGATTAAATAGTTTTATTTTCATTGTGATTAAAATATATATTCTGATTGTTTGAGTCAGATCTGATTTATACCAAAGATGCAGCATTCATCGTACTTTATGTTGGACGGAGAAAGAAATTAGAAAGTACAGACATGAGGAACGGTGGATCAGATGAAAGCTGTTCCTGGATAAATCAGCCAGCCTCTCTGATCCAAACTTTACTCTGTTTGCTTGGAAATTCCACTTCGTTTGGAGGAATAGTGAATGCACAAACTGACTCTGATTCGGATGAAAGAATCGAGCTACAAAGCAAAGAGCATTGTGGGTAAACGCAAACAAAACATAAGCGCATGTAGGACGATGGGCGGGAGAAATGTCTCACGAGGAAGAACTCAAACCGAGACCGTTAGGATCTGGTGCAGCTCCATGTTTCACTCTGATGGAAACACAAGTTGTCCTGCATCAACCAATAAATGAACCAGTTTTCTTCTTCGTTGGTTGTCTCGTCCTCCCCTTCAGTGATTCTTGATGCAGTGCCGCCTCTTGACCCTTAAAAAAAAATCAAATTTAGGTTCAGGAAAAATTCCTGGATAATCTGGAGACTGTGGTTGCTGTTTGAATTATGAGCTGACTGACAGAGGAAGCAGAGGAAGTGATGCACCCAGAGCTTGCAGCCTGTTTCTGAGCTTTTCTTTTTCCACATCCTGTCAAATAAATGAGGAAATTTCATGTTTGTTTCCCCTTAAACTCAATCACTACCTCCCGCCTTCCTGTCTAACTCTGAGATGAGATGGAAACTGAGAGTGGATGATGCACACAGGCCTCTAACAGGAGCGTGCACTGTGGACGGACTGCACGTGTTTACTGGGTCATACTTTCAGAAGATGGATGGATCGATGGCCACGCTGCAGCTCACAGACCCAAACATGTTGAAACGTTATTTTTCTCCAGGTGACGATGACGGTGACCTTTGCGTTTGACAAGGGATCGTTTAGTTTGCCTTCTGCAGGGATGGCTGTCTTCAGTCTTTCCACCACGAGCGGGTGGAAGCGGTGAAATGACATTTCATCCACAGCTTTGCAGTGGAGCCGAGCTAAACTCATCCAGTCAATCTGTGGTGGAGCGCTGTAGCCTCAGACAGGCCAGAAAGCAGAGCTGGTAGGTCAGTACCTGGTGATTCTGATTGTTAAACTGACCAGTTCTGCCTGTATTTAGGCCGGTCAGTGATCTCGTGGGCACAGGGCAGCACACGGTCAGCTCGGCCTCACGTTAAATGTGGGATGTCTGTTCCTCTGGAAATGTTCTGGAAAGATTTTAACGGCAGGTTTGCCTTAAACTGATTTTCTTCTCTGCATTTGTGCATTAACATACCTGCAAGTCACCTGGAGGAAGTAAAGACAGAATAAAAAGGAAAAAGGATTGTCCTTTAGTGTCTTACATGACGACCTTTAGACCCTTTATTATTTTACAGTAGACAGACCCGGTACTATGGGTGGGATCCAGGGGGCCAGGCCCGTCTATTCACAAAGCAGGGCCCTCTCATCTGGGAACAATATTTTAATTTAAATACTGTCTGGGAGGGTTATGATTCCCACGGTGCTTTGCTGTACCGTCCATTCTGTGTTGCACCATGAGCGAGAATGAGCGAGATGTGTGGCCTGAACTGTTCAGAGTCAGTGATAGAGTGTAAAATGTTCTCATTTATGATCAATAATGAGCTTTATACGGACACAAAATTGCCATAAATGATCAGATCGTGTGTGTGCTTTTTTTAGAAAAAATATTTGCATGTTGTGTGTAAGCAGCGTGTGTGTGTGTTGGAAAAACAAAACATTTTCATTTCTTTTCTGATGTGAATGCAGCATGTTCAGCCACATTCCAGCTATATTTAAGGTATTTCTTATTCTGTTAAAACCTAAGTCAGCTGTCAATATGTGCAGAAAGGGAATAATGTGTCTCCTTTAGTAAAAACAACCAAAAACAAGTTAGTTTTTCCCAGAACAGCGAGAACAAAAGATTGGGTCCCGTGTTGAAATGACTGCAGCATCGCTCATCTCTGCTCAGCACTGATGGAAACATCTGGACAATCTTTCTTATTCTGAATAAGGATGCTGCACTCGGAGCTGCAGAGATGGGCATGGCTCTAAAACAGAGACAAGACTGATCCATTTAACCCATCTGTGAGATGAATTTCCCATAGTCTTTCTTGTGATGGTAGGGTCCTCTTTATGAGAGCTTAAAAATGCATCTGAGCCTTAAATTCGTTGCCTTTCATTCCCCACACTCGCTTATTATTATCCACTCTCCCATGGCCAGTGAGATAGAGGAAGAGGAGGGAGCTGCAGAGTAAATGGGTGTTTGTGCAAAACTGCAGAGAAAGTGTGAGTTACTCTCCCTCCTTTTATCTTGGGATGGACTTCATACCAGAGCCCTGCGTTGGGATGGGGATCGTGCAGGTCCTGATATCTGGAGAATATGAAACTAAAGAAAAGAAACTGACACTTTCTCTCTCGCTCTTGTTGAAATTTAATGTGATACTGCCGCATTTGTTTAATAGATTTGCTCCTTTTGTTATAGCTACAGATATTTCGACATCTTATAGTTTTATATAAATATAGAGCAGTTCATCTGGTTCATGTGATAATCCTCCATCTCTAATAGATTGGTTTATGGTTTGGTTTATTTATTTCAGTGTCATGCACACAATGTGCCCAGCCCGATGGGCTTACAGGACACTATACATTATAAATCAAAACAATTCCAAGATGGCTAAACCCAAACGAAGAAAAAATAAACATAAAGCCAAAATCAAAGTACATATAACCATCCACTTAAGCATCAATAACAACATGGATGAGGATTTTCAGATAGAAAGATGCTTATATAGGATACAGTTTTCTCTGTCTTAAATTCCAGGCCTTCTGTTAAGAACGACTTCGAGCAGACAGGTCAAGTTTAACTAAGATTTATTCACAGGACTTTATAACAAACACTGGGTCTTACTACAGAGATCAGAGTTGTGGAAGTCACTGGAGTCCGATTAGATGCGATGAGAGTCGACACCGGGAAGGGGAGATCAGGAACGTCCAACTGCGTTGAAACGAGGTCCGACAAGGACTGATTGTGAAGCTGGAGTATGTATAGCCCCGGGGTCTGATTGATTGCAGGTGTAAGCTATCAGAATTCTGGTGAGTGGCTGTGGTGATGTGTGTCAGGTGCGTCCGTTACAGGGTCTGGTGCAACACCTTCTCAATAAATCTAGATAGCATATTAACCTCCTCCTGGAATACCCAACTCAACATGTCAAATTCGGACATCCAAAACAGGTCAGCTTTCTTCTTTTGTACTTTTGTACCAAACAGAGGTCTCCTCATTTCCTCTTCAACAACTTCCAGATCGCATAAAGCACATAAACGCATCTCTTCAGGTATAACTTTATACCTACCTACTTCAGTCGCTAGAGACAATGTTCCAGATCCAGATTGTGCACACAATGACCTCTGTCCTCTCGCTAAATGCAGCGTTAAGTTTAATTCTGTAAAATATTCTTCTTTAATCTGAACGTTCTAAGTTTGAGTTTCGTCCAAATCTCCTCCTTCCACTGTTTCTTGTGAAAATAAAACAGCTTTTGCTTTACAATATCTATCTTACACTGCAGATTATTACTATAAATATGACTCAAATCACAGGAGGATATCTCATAAATGTCACTGGACCAAGAATGATTGTGGGCTCTATCCCAATTAAAGATCTTTTTAGTCATCCTAGCATCTGGCATCCTAATTGGTTCCAGAGCCGAACCATTTCACAGCTTTGTTTTACAAGGCAGTGTTCCCATCCAGAGCCCCCCTCTGTAACAGCCTCTGCTGTAAATCTATGCACTCCAAGAAAACACCTCAGGGTTTGGCTCTGGATAGAATTACTTTCTGGAGAATCCTTGAAACCCCATATTCTAGCGGCATTAAACAAAACTGAGCCAACCATAGAATCAAAGAGCTTGGAAAAAGTTATAAATCCAATATCTAGACACCTTTTAATTGTATTCATCACAGCCCCCAGAGCCCTACCCGCTGACTGCGCCAGGGCTGTCCTTCCTTTTTCAAAACTCATATTTTCGGTAAAGAGAAAACAAAGATATTTGTAGGAGGAAGTAAAGTCAATGGTATCGATCAAAAAAAAAAAAATGTATGGCAGCTTTGCTGAACAAACTTACGTCTGAAATGTATAATTTGTGTCTTGTTACTATTGATCGTCAAGCACCATTTACCACACCATGAACTCATAATATTCAACATCCTCTTTAAATTAACACCACATTCTGCAACCAGCAAAATATCATCGGCATATAGCAAAATACTCAAATTTAAGTGATCTAAGTCTAAACCAAGCTTGGCCTGTTTAATTTCTTGGGCTAAATGATTTACATAGAAAGCAAATAAGGTTGGAGAAATAACATCTCCTTGCTTAACTCCAAATGGGGTGGGAACCCATTCAGTTCTTAGATCATTTAACTGAATGCAACAGGGTCCTTATACAGTGATTTAACAGCCCTATTCAATTTACCTCCAATACCAGAGGAGATTAGTTTATATTCCAGTAGCTATTTATATACTATTTATTATTATTACTATTTATTTATATACTATTTATCCTATCAAAAGCTTTTTTTTAAATCAACAAAGCAAACCAAAGTTTAATTTCCCTCCTTTAACCCCTCCTTAATCCCTCCTTAGAAAATATATTTTTGCATCAGCACTGAACAGAAGCTGAAATTTAAAAAATTAAACCACAATATTGGTCAGAAAAATTGCAATTAATTAACACACTGACATCAACTCAAAGTTCAACTGATCGAGGTCCAAATCTGGTGATGTGTTCACCTTGGTCTGTTTGTTTCTGTTTCCTAATAACTGTTTATTTATATGTAAGCATGTAAAAAACCTTTTTTGGCAAGGTTAGCACCAACGCTAGCTTGACAGTTGTTGAAAGCAAAAAAAACAAACCTTCATGCATTCCTGTCCCACTTTCCTGTTTATTCGTTAACATTTCAGTCAGTCATAAAAAATCTTTGTTTTCCAAAACAGTTCAGTTTCAGAACCCAAACATGTGGACATATTGACATGTGGACCGCCAGTGCAGACACAGAAATCTGTAATGTTTGTGTTCGTTACAGGGCTTCCGCCCCGCTATGCTGGCTGATTCACCAGGACCAGTCTAAAATAAAACAGCAGTATAATTATCTTAGCACACATTGTTCTGTGGATTTGCAGTAAAAAACAAAAAAAGTGAAAATTATCGCACCAAAACAAAGATAATCACATTCCTGATCAAAGCTGAAGCAGAAATTAGTGGGTGTATGTGAATTCTTTGTCCAGCATGAAACAAGCTTAACAAACACTAGTACAGTCCAACACTACCAACCTGCCACCCACACACATTTTACCATTTCTGAAGATGTTTCAGTTAAATTACATGTTATGTTCATGTGTTTCAGACTAAAACAGGGACAGAAGACGGTAAGCGTGTTGACTCTTTCAGATGTGGAGCTGATTTTAACATCTCTTGTTTCAGGGTAATATCACAGGTCTGACGGGTACGATGGACTTCAGGGACAGCGGCTCCAACTCTCACGTCCAGTTTGAGATCCTCGGTTCCAGCTTCAGCGAGACCTTCGGCAAGGACATCAAGAGGGTGAGTTTTCAGCTTAAAAGATTAAGCAGAAATCCTTGTAGAAAATCAGAATCTTTTTTCATGCTGTGATGTCCTTCAGAAAGCATGTGGACTACTCTAAGATTCATTTATGTGTTTGGATTTATTTTGAAGGTCCACTGAAGGATTATTTTCTGTGTGCTGATGGCTTTGCATCCCGTGATGTGCTGACCTGTTTGGGGAAAACATGAACTCAAACACACTTCTCTCCCTGACCCTCGTGGTTTGTTCGGTCAGCGCGGCGTTAGCCTGATATTTCACTCCTTTAACAAACCTCCATAATGTAACTGGAAAAATTTCAGATCTGCTGAAATCCAAGTTAATAAAAACTGTCATTTCAAGGGTTGAATATTTAAAATTATTGAAAACTTGTGGATTTGAACAGGTGTGAAATTGTTTGAGTGACTTATGAAAAAAAAAAAAAGCTGAAATATTAAAGCCTTTAATGAACAGAGAAAATCTGATTTTTACCTGATTTCTGGGGTTATCAGATAATTCAAGCAGTCATGCAGACAGCACAATCCCAAATCCTTTATCAGGTAACAGACATTAGAAATCAGATTAACACGTGTATCTGATTTATTTAGTCTTTTTACACCCATGCATGTGCACAGAGTTTGTCACAGCCGTCAAAAATCAGCTCTTCTCTTCAAGACGTTTTATATTATTGTGGATAAAAAGGGGCCCTGCAGAGAATGTTTGGGAGCCACTGATACAGCGTTTACCTGTAAACTCTTTAGCAGCTTTTAACCGGTCACATGAGCAGCTAACGCTTAGGAAACAGGCCCACCATGTTCAACACTGACGAATGTTCTGACAGTAACAGGAGGTGACGTCACCACGCACGTAAAATAAACCGATAACAGACTGGTGAATGTAAACCATGATCTTTTGAATACTGAATTTCAGAAGTGATTTCAGACACGTCAGATGAGATTATTACACTAATCTGATTACTCCCAGATATCTGACTGATGTATGGAGATTTAAATCAGTTTTTAGTGCTTGGACATCGTTGGACCTGAAGAGTGTAAAATGCATCAAGAGAGTGTAAGAGACCTGGAAAGAGAAGAAAAACAGCTAAAATTATCACCAAATTTTAAAAAGACGTTGCCTGAGAAGGACATAGGACAGTAAACATGACACCCTCAGCTTGTTGGCTCTACTATTTTCTACTATTTATTTTCAGTATGTTCGCTGCTGCAGGCTGCTGCACGTTGCAGGCTTCTGCTGCTAACTTCACGCTGCTGCATGCAGCTGTAGGCTGCTGTAGGTTTCTTCTGGCTGCTGCTGGCTGCATGCAGCTGTAGGCTGCTGTAGGTTTCTTCTGGCTGCTGCTGGCTTTGGGTTATTGTTTCTGGTTCATTATCACTGCATGTTCACACTGTTCACATTGTGACAAAGATATGAGTTACTAGAGTTTGAGTCCTTATCTCTGCACAAGAAAAAGTAAATATTTGTAGCTGTGGCATGAATTGCACTTTACTTGGTTAGAAAACATTTCCACAACAAGGTCTTAGGCATTGCGTCGCCATGGGAACACAGTTGTTAAGGTGCCCATCACTTAGACGGCGGAAAGCATAAACATTTCTCACATCATTAATTTTTCCAATCACTGGAATATTGTTGAACCATATTACAGTGGCCTTGATTAACAGCACCCTTGTTCAGAACCGTGAACACTCATCCACTGCCGTTAAACCACTTATTTAAAAGGATGAATGAGCTTTTAATTAACAGTCAGACGAATTTTATCTCTTCCCTGTAAATAAAGGTAGATGCCATCGTACAGGGGATTAACTGATGCACAGGAGCTGGAAATATGATTAGACGTCACTACGTCTGAGTGCATCACATTGACCTGATGAGGGTGTGCCCCTCCTGTTCGAGATAACAGAAGACTGATTATGTTAATGAATCATACAATATAAATAATAAAATTCAATTCCCTCTTTATTACAGACTCATTGTCCAGGATGAAAAGATAAAACCATAGTAAAAAAACAAAACCACACAAAAAACAGACACCTTAAAAATAAGTTTATCAGTCAGACATATGTAGACCCACAAAGAGACAACTGTACCGCTGCCTCCACAGCCGACTGCTTTTGTTCTTAACTTCACCAGAACAATCCACTGATGCAGTCAGTCTGTTTAATGCCTCGTCATGTAAAGCAGTGAGTGGGCTTCCACAGTGTTTTAATGATCACATGTAGAGTTCTGCTCAATGAGGGAGGGCTGGGAGAGGATGGAGATGATGTGTGCTGCTTCACTTTTTAGATTCATGTTCGTGCTGGGTGGTTCATCCTTATTGCTGCTTTGATTTGAATTTGTAAACAATGATAAACATATAGCAAACATATAGCAGCTCTTTGAGGGGGAACTTTTTCACTGCTGCACTACTGAACCTGCAGCATAGTAGCTGAGTTATTGGAGATGCTGAGCTGTGAAAACAAACGAATAAAATTAAGTAGCAGACAAAGTTGAACATGATGATGTATCTGTTTTCTGGATTGTTTGGTTTCAACAGGGCGGATGTGGACCAAACAACTAGTTTCTGAAAACGAACTTCAGGTAAACACAAGTAATCTGCTGCACTTAGCAGCAAACATGCAAGTACCAAGAATGTCTGAAAGAAAACCAGCACTTAGATAAAACTGAAAAAGATGGAGTGCATCACAGTTCTATTTGTGCCAAACAACACAGAAGAGAACAGGTTCATTTTTCAGTTAATGCAGGACAAATTCTATTTTTACATTTCAGAGTAAAACACGGAGCTTCTTCAGATCCTGGCGGTCTAACTTTTACTGCATTCTCCTGCATCTGCACATGCGTTTGTTGGCTGTTTACATACAAGTCCTGCGTTGAGCCCACGATGCCCTTTGTGATGTAGTCTACTTCCTACATTTGGTTCACTTGAAGTTAACCGAGAGCTACGTTTTTAGGTGGACCAGAATTCGCTTCTTTATTCGATTGTTCAACCCCTCCTAAACTTACCGACTGAAGCAAACATGGCCACCCACGAAGGGAAAGTACTCCCGCCTGCTAGCTTTTAATGCAGAAGGAACTGGTCATGTCACACTCGCACAGACAGTCTGGATGCTGCATTTCTGCTATTTCCAGTTCTGCCTTTTGATGTGAAATCATGTGTCGTTCTGTCGCTCTGTGAGCAGCAGTACCGCTGTTGGCCCCTCCCCCACGCCAGAGTGGTCAGAGGAAGCCCAGTGATGTAGTGAAATGAGTAAGGGATGCCTTTTAAAGCACACCCGGCCCGATGCCCGGCCTCTGTGTAATAAATAATCATGATTTCAATGTTGATCCAAAATAATCCTGATTCTGATTATTTCCATCATCACGATGATCTGCTTCGTCAGTTATTATAAGGAGATGTTGTAGTTTCTCACTCAGGTAACACCACTTCACCAAGAACGCAGGTAAAATGTAGAGTCAGATGTGTGTGCATGACACATGCACGCACATTTTAATGATCCTCAGTTTTACTCGCATGCATTACAATTTCGATGATTTAGCACGTTGCAGGAATTCTTCAGTGTAAGACTGTTAACACACTCACACACACACTCAGAGCAGTTGCTGCAGTAATGAAGATTTAATCACCTGGCTTCTCTTTTTGAGTTATGAGTCCCCCTGTGTTGCATAATGGCCATTATGTGAACGCAGGCCCAGAACACACAGACTTCCACGGAGCACGTGCCACCCTCCACATGATATCATCTCTAAAATAAACCACTGATAACACCTAAAGTAGCTCTCTCACTGAAACCCTGTTCACGTTACAGTCTGTGTGACATCGATTATGTGCTTTTAAACTGCTTCACATGGACAATACTCAAACATCCAGATATGTTTATTGCTTGAACAAACCCATGTTAGCAACCACACAGTCATTTATAAATGTTAATATTTATGTTAACTATAAAACACTGACTTTCTTCTGGTTTTCTGACTGTTGGTGGAGTTGGTTGTAGCTGCAGCCTCCGTCTGATTAAGCCTGCATTCTTTCTGATTACCAGCAGGGGCCGATGCAGAGGATCAGAAATCTAAATCTGAGTGGAGAGAATCTTATTTATTTGTTTATTTAGATGAGTAACTAATTTAGTTTATGGCCTCATTTATTTAATGTGAACATCATCCTGTGGATTTTTAGTCTAATGTTCATTTTGTTAGTTATTTAGAGTGAAATAAACCCAGTCATGAGGAAAATATTTAACTGTTCTGTGTTTCTGGGAATCTGGGATCATTAAATGTCTTGGAAACGTGGGCATATTTTAGGGCTGGAAAGTTTGATCACAGTAAGATATAATGATTGGATTTTTGCTGATTTCACGGATATGAACAAACGAATGAACTAACTAAGGTTTATTAGTAGTCAGAGCTGCTGGATGAAGATTTATTTAAACCACAAAGCCGCCTTCTGATATTTGAACTTTCATTAGGTTTCATGTTAGTTGTGAACTATATAGATAGATAGATAGATAGATAGATAGATAGATAGATAGATAGATAGATAGATAGATAGATAGATAGATAGAT
>JBAFTB010000024.1:2047443-2058177 GCA_037177355.1 Melanotaenia trifasciata
ATCCTGGTCCAGACAACTGCTGCTCTGGATATTTTCTCTTCTTCAGACCATCTCTGGAAACCCTGGAGATGGTTGTGCATGAAAATCCCAGTAAATACTCAGATCAGCAACCATGCCGCGTTCAAAGTCTCTTAAATCCTCTTTCTTGCTCATTCTGATGCTCAGTTTTAACTTTAACAAGCCATCTTCAGCATGTCTACATGACTACATGCTGCCATGTGATTGGCTGGTTGGATATCTGTGTTAACAGGAAGTTTAAAAAGTGAACCTTAGTTCATGTAAAAATACCAACATTTGGGAAAACAATGTAATTATCTGAGGTGAGGGTTTCAAAGACGTTTTGGGAACCTTCTACACGTTGATCATGTGCATCGAACTTCGTTCACTCGTAAACTGAGAAGTCAGTCGGCTGTCAAGTCAAACGCTGATGTTTTGTATAATTTTAATCATTTCTGGCTGAACCGGACTAATGAACGCAGCAGCTCGTCAGTCGACGGACTTCCAGGTCTCGTCCATCTTTGTACACATTGTTGATGTAGCTCTGGTCTGTTTGCCTCCTCAGAAACTGAAATTCTACTTTAAATCACGTGAAATGATCCCCGATTAGTCTTTCATGTCTGACATAAAAAGGGTTTTTAGGAAGACGTAATTAGGGTTTTTCTGTATAACTGCTGTCTGTTTCTAACAAAAACCACGACATTCTCAGTTCATTCCCATGGAGCGGGTTGGTGGAGGGATTTAATTAAGTCGGGTTTATTCTGTGCCTGACTGAAAATGAACTAGATGTTCCTCTTTTTGTGTCCTTTTCTTTTTTTACTAACTTTATTCTGTGTTCTTCTGTCACTTGTTATAGCAGAAACAAAGGTGTGTTTTCTGTAATTAATGTTTTCTAACTCTGGAGACCTCTGACATGCCGGTGCTTGTGTGCAGTCTTTCTTTACATCTGGTCTCCATCCTGTCTGCAGCTGGCTACGTGGGACTCGGTTCACGGACTCAACGGCAGTCTGAAGGAGAGCCGAATAGAGAACGGCATGCAGGGAGTGACCATCAAAGTGGTGACTTTACTGGTAGGTAGCAGTTAAAACCACAACTTGTCATCTAGAAAAGAGTGAAAGAAACACGGAGACAAAGCAAATGAATAAATGAAGAAAAGGCTGCAGATTGTTTCAGGTGCATCAACTTCAGTGGCAGAAGGTAGAAAAACTCTGATAAATAAAATAAATATGTGTTCCTGGGTGCAACATTTAGGCTCAAACATAAATATATTAACTAGCTTCAGGAATTAGGAATTTGATGGAAAATATTTCTGGCTTAGTTTTCATTGCATTAAAAAAAAAATAAATTCAGTTGCTACAGAAGCCCAGAAAGGACAAACCACATGTGCATGGAGGAAGTTGGAGTGACACGACTACATCCTGACTCTTTAAATTCTGTCAAATATTAAAATTTTACACATTAAATGGCCCCAGAGTCCCACCCAGAGGTCCCGTCATGGTTGTAATGGCCAAGGTGGCACAATCTACATTTATACTTATATTTCTTATTATACTTTATTAATGCATCTGTATTTAACCCATCCTAGTGGCACTAGGAGCAGTAGGACCTTGCTCAGGGCCCACGGTGGTCCCCTTCCCAACCAGTCCACTAACCTGGTTATTGTAACCGAGCAGTAAAAAAGTTTCCGCTGCATCCTGATTTAATGTCTGCAAAGAGTTTCTGATCAGATTGTTTTTCATTGATCAGGAAGAAAACTGGATTTATGTGGTTGGATGTGAATGACGGTTATCTTGGTGATCTGGATGTTCATGCTTGATCAATGTTCTCCGCCTGGATGGATGTTATCAACACGTTAATCCTTGAATTTTAAAACTGAGCTGCTTCGGAGCCAAAACCAGTGAAACCAGTGAAACCAGTGAAACCAGTGCCATCATCTGCTGCTGCTGCTGCGTTTAATGGTTATATTACATCCTAATACATAGGATATGTTGGGTATGTACGTCACTAATCAATCATGGTCAATATTTTTGAGAGCGTCATCTAATCTCTGTTCTAGGCAGAGAAAGATGGACGTGTAGTTTTTTTTTACCGGCGCCATCCTCCTTCACCTTCTCAGGATTATTGATTGTTTGGTCTGATGAACTTGTGGGAACGTATTGTGTAAAACAGCACTGGTCTGCAGTAGACCTGTCCATGGGGACCCTGCCTCCTGCCTGGTAGCTGCTGGGAACACTCCAGTCGTGGAGTATAGAAAATGGATGGAATCTAAGTGACACAGGAGTGTGGCGTTCAGGTGAACCCAGCCTTCACAGATTTTTGTTTGGTTTGGAAGCGGTGACTGGTTTAGGCTCAGGAACCGGCACGGAGCCCTGCCGGTACAAACAGACCAACAGTTTAAAGATATTTATACGCTAGTCTGAAAAACGTTAGAGATGTTTGGCTCTCTGCATGAAGGCAAAATGGACCTAAAAGCCACTCAAACCCCAACATGTGAACTTAATTTGACTTTCTGAACGACAACATGCTGTTCTACAAGAACACGATTAACCACAAAACATCCACAAAGAAGCATCTGACCCATTAACGGACCAGTAAATGGTCTGGTTCAGAGTCCTCTTCATCATCCTCATCACATTTAGACGTCAGACCAGGACCACACCATGATGAGTGAGTTTATCTGATATTTTAAATCCTCCTCAGTGGTCGACACACGGCACAACCACATAATCTGCTTATGATTTACTGACTATCATCCTTCAGTCCATAAACTTTACTTCCACCAAAACTTTCCCCCTTCAGAGCGTCTTCTGTTCAGGCATCGACCCAACAGGTTGGCGCCTGCAGTCGGTCGGATTAGTCTGGGAGATAAAAGCTGAGCGTTTTAAGCTTGTCGTGCCGCAGCAGCAGCGTGGAGGTGCAGGTCTACCCAGGCGAGACGAATACCGTCGCCCTGCGGTTCATCCGCTGCAGCTGCAGCACGTCCAGGCTGCAAACGCTGAACATGGAGTCCAACTTCCTGATGCACACCATGAAATCCCTGCAGAGCAGGACAAGGTTTCACTGCTTGCTGTTGCACATCCCAACTTCCAGTCAGACGAGACTACAGAGACACTGGTGCTGTGACTTTTTCCTCTCTGACCCCACCTCCCTCTCTGGCCCTCCTCAGGAGGATCCGTTCGTCATGGTGGCGGAGAACATCCTCGGGCAGCCGAAGAGATATAAAGGCTTCTCCATCGACGTGCTGGACGCCCTCGCCAAAATCCTGGGCTTCAAATACGAGATCTATCAGGTGGGAAACAGAAACCGGGTCTGTGTCTCCGTCTCATCCGTCCTGAACTTTTTGCTTCATTTCACATCTTTTTGTTGGACTTATTCCTGTTATTCTTCATCATCCTCACCAAAGTTTCCTGCCGGTCACATTCAGACGGTTTTATCCGTGAATACGCTCATGAGGAGTCTGAGCTGACAGGAAGAAGTCCGAACAACTTCCTGTCTAGTTCACACACAGATGAATAAAACCGGCTGAACACACACACATTTATTTATTTAAAGTGTTTTTCATTCTGAGTTTATTATTTTATTATTATTTATATTTTTATCATACTTTTTATGTTTAGTTTCAAGTCTTTAAACAATTTTTACTATTATTTCATATATTTTTATTGTATTTTTTGTATTTTTTTATCTATTTTATTTGTTTAATTTTTATTATTTGATCTTATTTTAGATTTTTTTATTTTTAGTTTATTGTATTTGTGTGTTACTTATTTCTTCATTATTTTAGTTAATTTGTTTTTATAGTATTTCGTGAGTTCATTGTATATTATTTTAATTTAATTATTGCTGTATTTTTATATTTTCTCTCTTTTTTAAGTTATTATTTTTCATATATTTGTTTTTAGTCTTAAGTCTATTTTAAATTAGTTTATATTTTTTATTGTTTTTATTTTATATTTGTCTTAATTTTTTTATTTTTCTATTTTTATTGTATTATTTTAGTTCATTTAATATTTCTATTTTATATGATTCATTTATTCAGATTATTTCAGCCCAGCTGAATATTTTTACCGGTTAGTTTCTTCGAAGCTTTTCCTCGTCCTTCGGTCTAGAGGTTTTTTGAGTAAATCTTGACGTTCGCTGGTCTTGGCTCGTCCAGCGTTGGTCTGGAATCAGATTGTCAGATGAATGTTGGCTGAACTCTGGTGCCTTGGAAATATGAGAAAACTGTAAAAGAGACTTTGTCTTGCCACGTTTTCGGTTCCGGTCGACACGTGTGTGTCATTAAGACTTTTTCCTGTTTTCCAGGTGATATGTTTGGAGAACTGAGCGAACAATCAGACTCTTTGTTTTTTCTCAGGTTGCAGACAGCAAATATGGCTCCCAGCTTCCCAACGGCTCGTGGAACGGCATGATCGGTGATCTCATCAACAAGGTAGGAGCTGAACTCATCACCAGTTCAAGCCAACGTGACTGAAGGCCCCGAAAGCTGCAAACACCAGAAAACCTTAAATCTGCGGCTTAGATGTCTCCGCTCATGCCAGGTTTTATTGTGACCTCCAAGAGCTACACAAATGAAAACGCTCTGTCTTCCTGCAGAGAGCCGACCTGGCGGTGTCGGCCATCACCATCACGCCGGAGCGGGAAAACGTGGTGGACTTCAGCAAGCGCTACCTCGACTACAGCGTCGGCATCCTCCTGAGAAAACCAGAAGAGAAGATCAACATCTTCTCCCTCTTCGCCCCCTTCGACCTGGCGGTCTGGGCCTGCATCGCCGCCGCCATCCCGGTGGTGGGAGTGCTCATCTTCCTCCTCAACAGGCTGCAGGCTCTCCGCTCCTCTTCCTCCCAGAATGCACCGCCAGGCCAGCCGGCCAACGGAGTCGGGTCGAGCACGCTGCACAGCGCCATCTGGATCGTTTACGGAGCGTTTGTGCAGCAAGGTGAGTTTCTAAGATGACATAAAAATGTCTTCTCTTTCCAAAAACGTCTTTATAAACGCCAATAAATCTTTTAAAAAAGGTTCGAAGTGACGCATCCTTACAGAGATAGGAATATTCGACCCTGCACAGCCTCATTCGGCCTGGTCTTTACCTCCACCCTGACCAACAACACCAGCAGGAACACGCTTTCCCACAGAGGCTCCCAGCTGCATCTATTATGGTCTGGCAGGTTGCCTGGGAAACCTTTTAGGCCTAACAGGCTGTGATTAGACTCAGCCACGACTTGCCGTGATGAAGCCCTTAGCTGCTGTTTGAATCTGTAACTAAGAGGTCACAGGTTCGAGCCCTGCAGCATGTGTCCATGAACCCCTGAGTCACCTAAAACTTTGTATGTGTGTGTGTGTGTGTGTGTGTATGTGTGTGTAGGTGGAGACAGCGTGGTCGGCTCAGTGGCTCTGAGGATCGTCATGGGCAGCTGGTGGCTCTTCACACTCATCGTGTGTTCATCGTACACGGCCAACTTGGCAGCGTACCTCACCGTGTCCCGCATGGATCACGCTATACGGTAGGACGCACACACACACACATATGTGTGTGACTCACTGTGACATTATGCTTCCTGTGCAGCAGGTGTGTGTCTGCAGCTCTGCAACACGTTAACAATTATTCAGATGTGAAAATTTAACCTCTTATTGCCTCAATTTGTTTACAATGATGGAAAAACTAAACATAGAAAACAAGGAATACAATAACAAGATGAAAAAATATATAAATTCAATTAATTTATAACAATAAACAAACAAATAATATGAAAAATTAATACATAAATAATATTTATCAGAATAAGAATAAATTATTGAAAACAAAAAATAAAAAAATGAATAAATAAATAAAAGACTGGAAACTAGAACTTAAAGGGTTAAAGCGCTCCAAGACACAAACAGAGTCCAGCATTCAGGACGCTTCGCTTATGAAAATAAATATTCTTTAAAATTTCACATGTTGGCTCAAAGATCTTTAGAGCTCGAAGCTGTAACTGGACATTATTGACTACGTTTACCTTTATATCTACAGACAGAGGACGTCACAAGCTGGACAGGATGTGTTGGTCCTCCTGTCCACCAGGAGGCAGCACGTCCATCTGACTTGGTAGATTTTAGTCATGCCCATAACATCTCCTCTTCCTCGACAACCAGATGCACCAGGTTGTCAAATCATTTTTGATTGGTTGATGAGGTGAACCAATAGGAACTAAGTTGTTAGTTTGTTTTTTTAAGATTCTTTAGAATCGTCTATTTTTACGCTTCTACCTGCACCGTCCTGGTAATGTGTCACGTCCCAGTGTGTCGAACATTTTTTATTTTAACTGGTTTTATGGGTTTCTGTGAGTGGACTGGGCCAAAACCACGTTAGAAACAGCTGTTCAGCACGGATCAGAAGTTTGATCATGACACAATACTAACCGAGTTATCGTTTTAACACGTTACAACGCTTCCACTCATCGAATAACTAAATCTAATTTACTTTCTGAGCTCAACTGAACATTTTAATAAAAAAGAATCTGTTGTGGATGTTGAGCTTTAAAATGGAATAAAAACATTAAAGTAGCACGGTCACTTCCTGGTCTTAGAAATGTGGTTTTCTGGCTCGTTTTGATGATGCACTGACATCCATCATGTACTGCGGATCAGAGCCAATCAGAGAAGACCCACCTCTTCTCTGACTTTAACTGGCTTTTTATCACCATGTTGTACTTTGAGCTCAGGTAAGGAGGAAACAAACGAGCGATAAAGGTCCTACAGCCTGAGAAAAGTTAGACACACCCGACAAATTTCCGGCTGCACTCTTGAGTCCTGATCCTGGATCATGGAGCTCCTGCAGTTGACAAACAGCAACAAAAAAGAGGCAAACTTGCATGATATGAACATTAATTCGTCAGGCGAGGACACCAGAGGTTGGACATCGTGCAGAAAATATGTGAAAATGTTCCAGAAAATCTGGGTGACAGTAAAGAGACTGTGTGAGTTGTTTGTCTTAGCTCTGTGATCATCTGCAGCCCCCGTGACCCTGAATGGGATTAAGTGGGAATAGAAAATGGATTTATGGAGGTTGTGTTTGGTGATGAAGGTCTTCCTGCAACAATGACCATTTTCTCTACCACAGCAGCAGCAGCTGTTATCAGCAGCTCCCTCGCTCTGGAGGATTAACCTCAGCGTTCACGTTATGGAGTCATTTTCCTCTTACCACCACGGACGGATAGACTCGGAAAGAAAACTTAACATTTTTCCAAGTATAAACTGACACAAAGAACTGAAGTCCAGTCATACTTTAACAGGTTTAAAGTTATTCAGAGTTAACCCCGTGAGCTCCAAACAGATCCACCCGTCATGGATCAAAGGTCTTCATCACCAGCTCAGAGGGACATCTGGAGAATCAGAGTGAAATGACGGCTTCATGAAATGTAAGTTCTCATAAAAGAAAATGAAAACGGATCTTTCAGGAGAACCTGTGAGCCTCTGATCCGGAGACGTGGAGCCGAGCCCGTTGGGCCGTAAAGCAGCAGCTCAGCAGTGATCGGACAGTAAATAATGAGCGAGCGTTGTCCCGGCGTCCGTCTGCATCTGCTGGACTGAAGGAGCTTCATTCAGGCTTTATGATCTCCGAGGACGGCTCGGTGGAGCACTTTCACACAGTGGAGTCCAGCAGAAGGAAGTTTATAGTGTTCAGGGTTTAGAGACTCCACTCTGATGAAGTCATATTTTACTCCGTTCCCTGGAGGAAGGCTGCAGATGGAAATACGAGAGCAGCTTTATTTTACATGCTTTGGTTTGACATTATTACTTTACACTTGATGGGCAGTGATTTTCTAGTCACCTGTGTGTGTTTGTGGTCAGGAAACCGGTCACACACATCAGATTGATTTCTGCTGACTCCAACTTATTCAGGGAGTCAGAACCACCTTTTCAAATCAGCCGGGGATGAAAGCTTGTAGAAATATTTATAGATGGTCTAATCCATGATCCCATTGTTGATTTGAAATATTGAACATTGAGTTTTTGGTCATGAAGCACTCTGAATGATCCCCCCCGTCTTCTTTCACACATCTAGTTACTGCAGCTCTAAACCCTGAAATAAATCCAACTTGTTGACCACATGTTCTGCTTTATGTGTAACAGGAAAAACATCATGAAACAGAGGACACGGCCTCAGGTATCCCCCGTCTGAATTAATGTACTAGTGGATGATGTGTTTGTTGGGTTTGTGGTGGTAGACTGAGTGCCTTGTCTGGCTGTTGAAAATTATCCTTCCAGAAGTTCCAGCAACACGTTTACATTGATCCTACAGTGTGTATTTACACTAATTAAGAAGATTTGCAGGAAGAACTCACTGTTTGAGCCTTTTGACTGCCTGACAGCCTTAAACCAGGTCCAAGGGCCTTATACCCAACGCGGGTGAGATGTTACCTGATGTTGTGTTACAGTAAAGAGGATGGAACATAGGAAAAATTGTTTTGCATATTATAGAATATAAACTTAGAAATTTGCTTTAATAGCGAAAACTTCCAGAAAACCATGACCCAACATGAGGACATTATCCGTGCAAAGTTTCATGGTCCTGAAGGGAAATACAACAAAGTTCCAGAGGTTTCATTAAAAAGAAAGCTAAGTGTTGTTTGGTGAGGTCCTCAGTTCAGTTTATTTGCCATTTGCAGTGTAGATAGATAGACAGACAGACAGACAGACAGACAGACAGACAGACAGATAGATAGATAGATAGATAGATAGATACTTTATTGATCCCGAGGGAAATTCAAGTAAAAAAACACATTGGAAAAGAGTTGCAGAAAGCTCAAAGTGCACAGTCAACATTTAAACAGACAAAACATACGAAACACAAGCCTAACAAATACAAAGTCCAACACATGGACACATCCGAAAACGCATAAATACTAAGATACGATAAAAACACCGTATAAAAAAATAGCAATAAAAGAGGTAACTAGAACAGTAAGGTGCATGTCTGAGGTATTTCAACGTGCATTGTTCAAAGTCACGACAGCTTGTGAAAAATGTTTTTTAGTTTGACCAGATGTGATGCATTTAATAGCACAATATCGTTTTCCTGAGGGCAGGAGGTCGAACATCTCTGTAGCAGGGTGGCCAAAGGAATCATTAATGATTCGTAAAGCTCTCGTTAAAAGTCTAGCTTTGTAAATGTCCTCCAGGACTGGTAGGTCACAGCCTATCGTCCTGTGAGCAGAGCGATCCACTCTGTTTAAAGTTTTCTTTTCTTTCACAGTGAGATTACCAAACCACACAGTGACAGAGCTGGTAAGAAGACTTTCAATACCACACGGTTAAAGTTTAAGAGAATAGTTTTGTTTTGAGTGAATTCCCTTAATTTTAGTAAAAAGAAGAGACGCTGGCGAGCCTTTTTAGCAATGTTACTAGTGTTTGACTGCCAGCTCAGATCTTTGGAGAGAGTGACACCCAAAAACTTACATTTATCAACCATTCGTACCTCAGAATCATAAATGACAACAGGCACTTTGTTCTTACACCGACTAAAATCAATAACCAGTTCATGGGTTTTAGAAGTGTTCAGAACAAGGTTGTTTTCTTACCTCCAGCAAACAACATTTTCTACCTCTGCTCTGTAACGTGATTCATCCTTTGACCTGATCAGACCGATAACAGCGGTGTCATCTGCATACTTGACAATCAGATTGTTAGGATGAGTAGCAGCACAGTCATATGTGTACGAAGTGAAAAGCAAAGGACTTAAAATACAACCTTGTGGGGAGCTGGTGCTTACACAGAGTTCATCAGAGACACAACCATTAATTTTGACCTTCTGTGGTCTGCTAGTTAAAAAGTTTCAAATCCATTTGCAGATGGCATCACCAAGTCCAAAAGATTTTAATTTGTGAATGTGCTTCACAGGAACCAGAGAGATAACAGCAGAACTGTAGTCTATAAAAAGCATCTTTGCATGAGATTTTCTTTATACAAATGTTCATATACAGAGTTCAGAGCAAAGGAAATGGTGTCTTCAACGCTCCTGCTCCAGACACAGGAACCTGCCCGTTAATATAGTCCAACACCAGTCGCTCAAAAGTTTTCATTGAAACAGAAGTTAAGGCCACTGGCCGATAGTCGTTAAGACATGGCACAGGTGTCTTCTTAGGCACTGGTGTTATGACAGACTTATTAAAACTAAGTGGAACAGTGCAGTACCTGAGTGACATGTTACACAGGTGAGTTAAAACAGGAACAAGTTGCTCTGAACACAGTCTGAGAACACGAGGAGGAATGCCGTCTGGACGGGGGGCTTTCCTCACCTTGGTCCTGGACAGGACTCTCGTTACGTCCTGCTGATTGACAATGAAACCTCCTCACAACAAAGAGAGGAGAGCACAGCAGACTCCTTATTCCCAGTTTCAAATCTGCAATAGAACTGATTGAGGTCATTTGGCAGTGTGTGGTCGAAAGCAAAGATGTTCCCTCCTCTCTGTTTCCAGGAGTTGATAGTGTTCGGTCCCATCCACATGCACTGTGGGTTGTCCTCTTTAAAATATCTCTCCATGTCGTCATCCGGTGGGAATGTTGGACACACAACTCTGTCCCACTGTCTTCAAAATCATCTCCAGCTCTTCTTCTGTAGTGGAGCGTTTGTTTTGCTCTGTCATGAGGCGCATTCCGACAGAGGAGTTCTAAGAATGTAGTTCTAATAACTGTCCTAGTTCTAAGAACGGCCCTTCTCCAGGGGAACTGTTTTGTGTTGCATTCGCACATGAG
>JBAFTB010000024.1:2058277-2071251 GCA_037177355.1 Melanotaenia trifasciata
ATGCGCGAAAAAACGGCCTGGTTCCTGAAAAGGTTATAGGAACTGCAAAAGGTTCCTACAGTCGGAAAGGCCCTATGTTTCTTTGCTTATTGGCTGCACTAGTTGAGGCACAGTTAAATGACGTCATGGTGCCAGAAACGTGTGATCGTGGGATTTCACATTTTACCGGTGTTACCGTGAAATTGCACAGTCCTGCTCCCTGCCTGGTTAACACCTTCCAGGTTTCTTCTTCATATTGCGTCGCCGCCTGATAAAACATGACGCAGCAGTTTTACAGACCGGGAAGTTCCATGAGGAAGGAAATCAGCTGAACTTCACTTGTGTCACTTTAAAGCTTCCAGTGTCACCTCTAGATAATCCCCTCTGGCTCCACACGGTTACGGGCCAGTTTCCTGGATCGATGGCCCAGCCGTCTGTTCTGTCAGATTAACATGAATCAGCAAGCCTCGCTTCCCTCACTCAACTCTCAACTCTAATCTAAACTGAACGCACGCACCGTCCTGGCTTTCTCCACCTTCTGCTGGAGGTAAAGGTAATTTTTCTTCAAAGTCCTTTTGGGTTGAACTTTCCTCAGACCTCTGCCTCATTACGTGATCATCAATGAGGTGAACTGTGATCTGACACAAGTTTGCTTTAAAAAGTGCTGAGGTCTTTTCCTGCCAGCAGCCTGATAAACATCGTCACCCCCGCATGTGGCTTGGCTTGGTTTTTCCTGCAGCTTTATTTACACTCCAGGCTGAGACAGAAAACAGCTCTGCTGGACCACTGATCCCACAAATGAAGAAAGCTGTTTTATTCTGTCACTGGTAGAAGAGTCTGTACAACAGCTGATATTTAGTGGAAACATGACTCAGGTGCATCGTTGTGGAGGACACTCAGGAGGTTAAAGCAGGAATGGATTTTTCATTTAGTCAAAACAAATCATTTTATAGACACTTGAAGCTCAGGAGACTGACTTGTGTGAGGGTGTGGATGTTTACCAGGTGCACTGAGATGTGAAAAGGTTTATTTGAAGAGTTAAATCTGTAAAACGGACAGAGACACTTCGGGGTCTAATTTAAATCTCAAACATTTCCTCTGAACGCCCGAGTTCACTCCTGCAACCTCGGACAGAAGCGCTCGGCATCGTTTATCTGCGGTTATCTTTCATTCCCCATCTGCACACCGACACTCAGCTCCATCCTCTTCTGTCTCCTCTCATCCGAGCATCAAATCCGAGCTGACATTTTCATCAGCAGATCCTCGGCGCTCCGTGAAGGCCGAGTCCTTGGAGTGCACGGTGAGTAAAAGCAGGGACTAGACGCTGGATTTACTGACATTCAGCGAGCACTGAAACAGGGATTTGCATGTGAAACGGTCTCTCTGAAGACGGAAGAAAGACGTCTTCGCTCTGACTGACAGAACCGTCGCCTGAAACACACTTTAAAATGTTTCATCACACACACGGATGCTTTTCTTTCCTCTTTAGGGTTTTCTCATTGTGGCCACACCAAATTATTCCCAACATTTCCTTCAATCTAGAAAAAGTTGTCTGGACTGGACTTTTAAATCAAGTTTTGTGTCTTTACATGTTCTATGTTTCCATTCATTTCCGAGATTCCTTTGCATCCACGGCTGGAGGAGATAACTTGTTTCCTTTTCTGTGCTGCAGGTCTTTCCAGGACTTGGCACGGCAGATTGATGTGGACTACGGCACGGTGAGGGACTCGGCCGTGTACGACTACTTCAGGAACAAAGGCACCAACCCTCTGGAGCAGGACAGCACCTATGCAGAGCTGTGGAGGACCGTCAGTAAGAACAACGGCATGGACTACTCCGTGTCCAGCCCATCAGAAGGAATACGCAAGGTTGGTGTGTGTAGAAAGTTTTATTTAAAAGTAAAGGCTCAGTTATACTCACGCGGCGTCTGCGTCAGGTTGGTTACGCCACCAAGAAGAGCCAGATTCAGTGGATCCGGCATTTGGTTAGGATGCCCACTGGATGCCTCCTTGGTGAGGGGTTCTGGGCACATTCCACTAGAAGGAGACCCTGGGGAAGAACCAGGGCACGCTGAAAGGACTACATCTCTCAGCTGGCCTGGGAACGCCTCAGGATCCCTCTGGACAAGCTGGAAGAAGTGGGCGGGGAGAGGGAAGGCTGGGCTTTCCCTGCCCCCGCAACCCGACCCCGGATCAGCGGTAGAAAATGGATGGATAGAAGAAGTTCTCCGGCTCCGTAGCCATCATGGACACAATATGAACCTTATTATTGCAGTGTTTTTTTTTTTATTTACCTTTAGTTATTTTCCGAGAATATGACCAGGGATTGAGCCGTCACAATCAATGCTCACATCTTCCAAAAAGCCGATGACAGATCCGCTCTGAGTGGATCCATCTGTCGTCTGCAGGATGCATCCCAAACTGTGATGCTCACACAGGCTTTCTAATCAGTTTTCCATCATCTTTACCTGAAGCTGGTCATTTCAAGATCAAACAAGTTCTTCCTCGTTAGTTTTGATTTTCATTGAATCAGCTGTAAATGTTTTAAAACTGACCCTGTGGATCAGGAGCTGATGTAGGAAGTTAGGTCTGGATCTTAAACTCTTATTGTTTTTCCTCCTGAACATGTAGTTCACACAGTTCTGGATGTTCTACCTGAAGAGAGAGAAAGTCGCTTCTCAGAAGACGAGACCCGAACAAAGTTAACAGCAGAGAGGCATGCGGTGGTAATCAGTAATTACGTAATTAGGTGGAAACAGCATGAAGCCGTCTGCAGGTTGAACTGTGGTGCTATATAGAAAAGAAGACAGACGTGAACTCCTCCATTAAATAACAGAACGAGTTGAAGAGAAACAAACACCACAGCCACGTTTCAGCCTCACCAACCAGCATTTCTGGGAAATCCATTCAATCCTTATGGGCCGCTATAATTTCCCACCTTTTCAGGGTATTAGAGGAAAAAAAAGCCCTCCCCCAAAAACTATTATAAAAAAATGACAGATTAATATCTTTTTCCACTTTTTTCTCAGATTCTCATTCAGCTTTATTCCTGATCAAAAACACTAAATATCTATTTATTAGAATTATTTTCACCCTTTAAATGACAATTTAATTACATGATGTTTGTGCCTTAAATAAAATGTAAATGTGTTACTTTCCATAAAAGACATGTTTGGAAGTTTGTTTTTTAATCCCTCTTAAATGTACGAAACATCGGTAATAACATTACCCATTACATCCATTATAAGGAAAATATCTCCTTTCATGTTGTTTTTTTACAACATAAAACTGGCATTTGAAGGGTAATTTTAATAACTACATATTTGGTACATTTGCTGTGAAGTGAAGTTAGCTGAGCAATTTAAAAAAAAATTGTGGAAAACTATTTTAATTTGTAAAGCAGCAGTGTTTTGGGAGAGGACTTTTTTGTCCTCCAATGTCCTGAAAGGGTAGTAAATTAGTCTCTTGTGTCTTGTTGACCTCAAAGTTCTTCCAGAGATAAATTTTCTTGCAAAAAAAAATCTTTCCTTTTGGAGTAACACACAACCAAATCACCCTGAAAGGACAAACGTCCCTCGTGGCCTACAATAAATGCATAGAAATGTGATAAATAAAATTTTCAGTTATTTGCTCTGTGAAAAAGATTTTGACTCAGAAGATGAACAGCTTGCTGCGTCACAGGATTATCACAGATTAATGTTCTGGTTGGTAGTTCCACATAAAAATAAACTTTCTTTGAGCTTCAGGCTGGTTTCCATAGAAACTAGGACTGAGTATGCACCTGAAAAACAGCAGCTTGTAGTAAACACTATGAGGGCCGTGTTCACGTAGCAGCTCCTGTGTCTGCAGGCGAAGAAGAGTCCCTACGCCTTCCTGTGGGACATGGCGGTGCTGGAGTACGCCGCGCTGACGGATGACGACTGCACCATCACCGTGTCTGGAAACACCATGAGCAGCAAAGGCTACGGCATCGCCATGCAGCACGGCAGCCCCTACAGAGACCTCTTCTCCCAGAAGTAAGTAAGCCTGCCTCCAGATCCAAACATACAGGAGCAGCTAAACTACGTTAAATAAATCTTACTTTTGGTATTTTTTCATCTAAAAACCCAGTAATGTTCTGTTTGGCCTGAGCAGCTTTATTCATTAACACAGTCTGAACAGTGGAGGATCCGTTCCTCCATCAGACCTGAGCTTCAGTCCAGTTCGTGTGTCATGTGACACACCTCAGCATTTTTTACTTGTTTCTCTTCCTTAAGTAGCTTCTTGACAGACACGTTTCCATGGAGACCATTTCTGATGAGCTCTAGATGGATCAGCTGAAGGTCCAGATGCATCTTTCAGGTCCTGGTTCAGGTCTTTGCTGGATTTCAGATCCTGTTCATCTGCTGTAGATAGTTTTCAGTCCTGAAGCTCTTCTTCTTATGGTAAATGGGCTTGTACTTATACAGCGCTTTTCCAGTCAGTTTGACCCCTCAAAGTGCTTCACAGTACATATTCACACACTCATACCCCAATAATCGGAAGGCAGTGTGGGTTTAAGTGTCGTGTCCAATGTAGTCAGTGATCCACCTACCTTCTGGTTGGAAGACGACTGCTCTTCCTCCTGAGCTACAGCCACCTTTGTCCTCCGCGTGTCCAGTTTCTACCTCCATGCAGAGATAGGCCAAGTTTCCAGCTACAAGATGTTTGGGAATCACCTTGTTGCTGCTAAAATCCTGTTTTCTGTCTGTCAGACTGTCTGATCTCAGCTGGTTCTCACAGATTAAACTAAAGAAATGAAACAAATTATGTGTCTTTGCGACAAGCTGGCTCATCCTTTGAGTTAGGCGCCTTTTTTCTGCCTCAGTGATTCATAGTTCAGAATAAAGTTACTCAGAAAATAGTCAGGAATCAGGACTGGACTGAAAATGTCCAAAGAAAACGTTGAAAGAGCTTCAGAAAGCTGGAGAAGGTTTGATCAAGACGAAAAGACATTCTAGCTGCTTGGAGCTGAAATATGAAAGATGACAGCTGGATCAGGTTTTTGACACAATCAGTTCTGTAAAATGTTTCTTTCTGCCGGGTTGGAGACGAGTTCTGGTTAATAGATGGATGTAGGAAAGAGGTGAATGTACACATGCTGGGACGGTAGCAGAAAACTGTCACCTGCTATTAGAGTTTTAGCAGAGGAAGAAGAAACTTGTGGCTTGTGGTGATTATTTTAGCTGTTTATGACTGTGCAGTCAAACAAAGCTTGAAGAGGAGTTAATGATGAAGGTTGGAGGCTCTGCCAGCAGTTTGATCCCCCTTGTTGACATTAAGTCTTCATTATGTTTCTGTAAATCCTCTGATGTGAGTGAGGAGTCTCAGTGCAGCTCCTGTCTGAGCCAATTACAGCAGCCTGCCTTTAAACGTATGCTAACAAGGGACGTTCCAACTCCAAACTTCACACACGAGTGCAGGTGCTGGAAACACCTCCTGCAGGCAGTTCAGTCTTCGTTAAATCAACAACCACCCTCACCGCTAAAGTCAATTAAGCTTGCATGAAAAGAGCTTGCATTAAGCGGTGCCATTGTGAAGCTAATAGGATTGTTCACGGTGTGCGTGGAAACAGGAGAACTTCTGCTAATTACTCACTCCATTTTATCCGAGGCAGATGTCTCGACATAGGCTGAAAATTTAAAAGTCCATCATCTCCCTCAGACGAAGTCGGCGAGCCGCAACAAAACCTGCAGCACAAATTGATCCCAGTGAGAGTTTAAAAATAGTTTAGTAAATCTCCACGTTGTTGCATCATGAAATTAATGTTGAGCTCTGAAGCTTTCTCACTCGTCTCGTATCGATCAGTTCCCAGAATAAAGAGTTGATGGTGCTTTGTAGGCGTTAGAACAGCAGCGGAGACTTATCATAACCTGTGTTTATTCATTTAAAATGCACTTAAAGAAGATTTTGGGCTTCATGTGGGATTACTGCTTTTGTTTGTCAGTTTGAAGGCAGAAATTTCATGTTCATGTATTGAGCTGCTCTGGATTTCTGAACAACATACAGCCACAATCGATTAGTTATCCTGAAACAGACCTGAACCACAAGCTGATTCACACATATCACCATCACATGGACTATTTTACTTGTCTGAATGATGCAAGCTGGAATTAACAGAAGTGAATCCAATACACCAGTTAGAAATGAGAGAATCCTCAAATGGAATAAAGATACTATAATTATATAGTTATAATTTTTAACACTGAATACAAGTACACACACGTAGCATCGGACCTAAACTCAATACTGGTATCGATGCATCCCTAGTTTCAACACACCTCAGTCAAAGTAATGAGTCATTGTACAAAATTTGACAAGTTGTTGGATCAGTTTTCATTTAAATCTGGTGTGTTAGAACAGGGGAGTATTTAAAGGAGAAGGGGCCAAGGATTAAACCAGGGGGAACTTCAAAAAAGTCTTTAGTCACTTATATTGAGATTCAGTTATTAGTAAATCTTGTACAACTGGTTCTTAATTCTAATAGAGGAAAGAAAAAAATCATTTGTATTTAGAGATGGATGCAATGCACAGGTTCACAGTTCAGGTAATTCAGATCTACAGGATGAAATTAGCTAGAAAAGGAAACTTTAAGCGTTTTACGACTAGAATTACCAGGATTTTCAGTTCAATGAAAATGAATTTTTGTAGGATTTTCTCACCTCTGAGTGGCAGCAGGTGTGTGCACCTGTGGGGACGGTTGTGTGTGGAATGAAAAGCAGCAGGAATCTGAATCCCAGTTATGACAGACTAAATGAAGTTAGTGGGAAGGGTAGCAGGAAATGTTTGTAGACGGTTAAACAGCCGCCAGACTCTCTGTGAAAAAGGACAGATCTGAGGTTGAAGCGTGGACAGAGATGTTAACACGGAGATGTGGGAGGTGAGACATCTCCACACCTCCTCAGATTCCATCATCTTCCCTCCTGGCTCTGGCTTAGTGCTCCTCTCAGGTCAGACTCACGCTGTGAGATAATCCCATTTCTCTTAGAGCTCTGAGACGGACCGCTCTGTAACTGAAGACCAACCACCCGAGGGGAGGATGAAACTGGATAATACACTACAACTCCTCAAAAATGGACTTCCACACTAACAGATCAGTGGTGTGAGTGTTGGCCTCTATAGCTAACACACTGATGTTTTCCAGCTTGACTTAAGAACAGAGGTCATTACAAGACCTGGATAATCCAGGGAAATTCGAGCTAAAAGCAGCCATCCACCCCAAACAGAGCTGAACCATTTTTCCTCCTTGTTGGTGCCTGTGACTGCCGGCAGTAAAACAACGCTGTACATAAGTAACATTCATTCCTCTGCAGTGACAGCAAACAGCACACCAGCCTGCTGATGACTGCGCTGCATTCAGGGCTAAATTAAATTTTTTTGGCATTAATAGTGATAAAGTACATGTACTGACTCGGAGCCTCTAGTTATTTCTATTAAATCTGAAAACAGCTCAAGGATAAAGTCACTCTTTATGTTTACAGCTCACCAGATGACCAGTTCTACAACACCTGCTGGTTTTTTTCTAAGAATCGGGACAGATGCTTGTGTGAAGACGATATTCAGCATCATTATTTTAAAATTACAGACATCTAAAGGTCATCGTGGAGATGGGGAACATCACTAATGTCCAACTACAAACTGCAGAAGAAGAAAATCAAAAATAATATATTTAAATTACTCGTGAACAAAACTGATCTAAAGTTGATATTAGAGGGATAAAAAAAAACCCACAGAGCCTGAGAATAAGATCCTCGGTAGCAGCTACCGTGTGGCCATTCCCCTTGAGTCTCTCAGTTTGAGGTGATGTTATCTAATGAAACATGAAGAAATCTGTGGAAACCACATGGACCACAAAAGCTCTTGTGGAGCCTCGTGTGATGTGAGGATAAGAAGTTAAAGGAGCAAAGAGAATCCATTACGATGGAAAATATCCCCTTCAAACCAGCACTGAGAATATTTTGCTTCCGTAAAGTAAACTGTTTATGCATCATCATGCGAATAGGCCCCGAGAGGCTTGTCAATCATTTAATTCCACTCTTCATTAAAACATGTAAAGGTTGGTACACACCCCACAAGAACACAGAACTTCTTGTAGATACTTCATCTGGGCATCTCGCGTTGTACAAGAACTATTGTGTGATTGGTTGTAAATTTGAAGTGGGTGTGGTTAATACTGATTCATCCAGGTTTAATAGAGATATTTTAGAGACAGCTGGTCAGGAAGTATCCGTATAATCGTTAATTTAGCACTAAATTGTACGTTTCCATGTTACGTTTAGCTTAACGTGGCACAACGGGTAACGTCCATTACGCTAGTTAATGGGCTAACAGCTAGTTAATGGGCTAACAGCGGGCTAACAGCTAGTTAATGGACTAACAGCTAGTTATGGGCTAACAGCTAGTTAATGGGCTAACAGCTAGTTAATGGACTAACAGCTAGTTAATGGGCTAACAGCTAGTTAATGGGCTAACAGCTAGTTAATGGGCTAACAGCGAGCTAACAGCTAGTTAATGGGCTAACAGCGGGCTAACAGCTAGTTAATGGACTAACAGCTAGTAATGGGCTAACAGCTAGTTAATGGGCTAACAGCTAGTTAATGGACTAACAGCTAGTTATGGGCTAACAGCTAGTTAATGGACTAACAGGTAGTTATGGGCTAACAGCTAGTTAATGGACTAACAGCTAGTTATGGGCTAACAGCTAGTTAATGGGCTAGCTGCTGTGTTGCTGAGAGTAAATGTCTAATTTGGGAGAGATTATGAAATGAAAGGTTATTTGCTCCTATCAGCACAAAGCTGTGACCAGAAAAAAAAATAATTCAGTCAGTAACAGAAACAGATCACATACATGTTGTCCTGCAGCCTAAAGACTGGAGAGAACGTAGAAAGCTAACAGCTTTGCAAAGAAACGAGGCTCTTTCTTTACCAGCCTGTGATAACTTACTCTGATATAAGTGTTGATTGTCAGTTATTAAAATCTGCATTTTACAGAACCATAGTTTACGTTAAGGCACCGATGTTTCACTAATATGATAGAATTAGACAGTCTTATCAGTAACTGTAGGTCAGTGTCTCACCTCCAGATGTTCATACAGCTGTCTATAGCTGCATTTCCAGTATTTTGCTAAATAAATGTGATATTTCTTAAATTTTCACAAAGTGCAGTTGTGATTTGCAGATGTTTCCACTGAATGGGGTTTTAGTATAAATCCCGTCCCGTGAGACTCCACTTTTGAGAAGGAAGGAAATTTCTAATTCTATGTAAAACTCATTGTTGATTGCTATCAAGGATGGCTGCTGTATTTTTTCTTTAGTTGTTTGTAAAAAGATCTCCGTCTCCTCCTGCGTCTACTCATACCATCTTTTTTTAAATGAACTGGTCATGTGACCCACTACGTCACATCTGGGGACGTCTAAATGAGAAAAAAGTGTTTCCATTACACTCTGCGATATACGACACATCTAAAAAAAACACCTCATGAAAGCGTAAAAACGTTCTAGTGATATTTGAGAGGTTTTTAAAATGTAGGTGTTTTAGGTGTTTTAGGTTTATTTAGCGTGATTCGGGGGGTAATTGAACGCACCTCATGTCGGCATGTGGCAGCAGATACGAGGTCATCAGGACGCACCACAGTAGTAATGGCAGCAACGCCGGAGTCATGAAGCTGTAGATAAAACCATGGACTGTACTACTAATAAAATCCTGCCGTGGACGGAGCTGAGACGGGTGGAACTGAAACGCCTCAAACGTCCAGACCAGAGACTCAGACCCAGCGAGAACTGGCTGAAAAGGGTCGAAAAAGTCGAATCACTTGTTGCTGCTTGTTCTTTCCTTCCTCGAACTCCTCAGACAGATCATCTTTTCTGGTGTTTTACTCATTCTGTGTAGAAATACATGAAAATGGTTCATTCTAAGACCAAACACCTAATCAATTTAGAAAGTGATAATACAAATAAGCTTTAAATGAGGTCACGTTTTCTTATTCTTATGAGACATCTTCATGACTTCATGATGACTTAAGTAGGTGCTGTTCGGGGAACTTTGTGTTTCCATAAGAATAAAGTCTACTAGTGTCAAAGAAAGTAGTTTAACGTCTTCTTTAATGGAAGTTTCCTCCTACCCAGCAGGAGTGATGTAGAAAGGTTGCTTCTCTGTGTTTACGTAGGGATTAACCTGTACCGCTCCGCTTCTTGCTGATGAAGCTTTCGCTCTGGGGTTCGGCCGGTTCAGGAGGCGTTCAGCAGCACGAGGCGTCCTCGCAGCGCAGATCTCAGGGACGAGCAGGAATAATGTGTCTGAGGGTTAAATGGAGGCCAGAGATATTGTTCAGCACAGAAACCATTATCTCCACATTCCCAACCATCATTTTAATACCAGGTCCCAGAACTGCTGCATTACCTCCGTCCCTGGTTTCCATTTGATAATCCTTATTAATAACCTTCGCAGACTTTGTTGCTCATTTGTGCTACAAAACTGTTTTGTCCTTGGGGTGTTTGAGGGGGAACAGCAGAGATGGAAACAGCGGCGCGTTGACCTCCAGCATGTTCAGCTGAGCAAATTAAATGCAGTGAACTGGGCTCTGGTTTTACTGGAGCTAACGGTGTGTTGTACCTCCATGGTCCTGGCAGAGGAGCTTAATTTAACTCCGTAAGTCAACACACTGAGCTGCAGGCCTGCTGGGTGAGAGTTACCCACAGTTCATGAAGCACAAACTACATCAACTTCCCAAGTTTTGATCCAGCGTGGAGTCAGAAGAGCTTCAATAAAGAAAACTAGACTTTTAATTCTTGGTTTAGTTTTACTCAAACTTTTACGATAACAGAATCTACAACATATAAATCTCCTCACTGATGTTCAGCGTGGATTAGAGACGCTGTTCTTTGCAAGGTTGTTAAAGTGTGGACGCCTCTTTAACATGCAGGGCAGAGCCTGAGGACCAGGACTGAGAAACGCTGATTTACAGGGGAAAATAATAGAGATGTACATCATATATCATCATTTAGATTGGAGTTATGGTTTGTGATGGACATCAGCCCTTCGCAGAAGTAAACAGCTCGGATAAGTTGTCCCGGAAGTTGATCGTTAAGTCTTCAAGCTTTGTTATAACCAACGAGTTCTGAAAATAAACAACATATTCAAGCAACTCAGTGAATTTAAAATGCATCTGCTCACTTGAACGCAGTCATTTCTCCCACTCGGCAACATCTGAAATAAATCGGTTGTTCTGCCATCTTTGCTAGAAACAGACTTTTAACTAACTGAGCAACGTGTTTAATACTAAGCACACAAAACTGAGCCAGTTCCTAATAACTGATAACACCATGACTTTTTCATACGGATGCACGAACAGCCGTCATGCTGATTACTGATCTCCCCCGGCCCACACCTGGTTATGGTGTTATGGGTTATCTAGTTTCCTCTGTTGTGGATTTAAAATACGGAATTATTCTTTTTTTTTTTTTAACCAGGCAGAGGCCATCTTCCTTCATAGTTGCCGTGTTTAGGGGGACAGAGTTGGTAGAGCAGATTGAAGTGGAAAAAAATCATGATTTTTATAAAAACAAATCATTAAAAACGGCTTTTTCATTTTGGTAAATGAGCTTAATGGGGCCCCGCTCCAGCTGTGAAAGTCTAGTTTTCATAGCCAACGTCTGAAGACTTGATTGGGAGATTCCTGTGAGGTTTCATGTGCTGCACCTCCACCTTCCTGCAGCTGAACATTCATCCTGTGCAAACGGCAGCTTTAACTCTGATCTGAGATGTATTTATGACCCAGAGTCAGCCTCCTGTTTTTCTGTACAAATTACTTTCATTGTGTCAGCGTTGTGCATTTTTATGCGAACCTATGCTCAGGTTACTCACCTTTCACGGTGAAATAACTTCAGCCGTCTTGGGTCAAGCGGGCTGCATGTTTGTGAGGTTGATTCATATTCTGAGCCTGTAGAGAAAAGAAAAAACAAACCAATCATGCTGTCACTCTGAAGAGACAATTCAGACAGTTACCAGCAGCATTAGCCTCAGTAAACACGTCTCCTGCAGTCATTTGTTGATTTCCAAACTGATGTTTGACCTCAGGGCCGTTTGAAAAATGAGTTTTCTCCATCTCCTTTTATTAAAGCTTCTTCTCAGACAGTTAGTGGCAGAAACTTTGAACACCTTCCTTCCTCCACATGGACGCCTCCTCGCGCTATGACCCCTCCGTACGATGAAGTTACAGCTGGATGAGGATGTTTTGGAAGGAGGATGGAGGGACAATTTGCTGCATACTGCACGACTTCAGACTTAAACATAATTGAATGTTTGAAGTGAGACTGAACAAAACAAGATGCTCATTTTTAAGCTGCTGCTGTATTTAAGCTGATGAATGAATTCAATTTCATTGATTCGCCCATTTGTCGAACTGTAATTTAGACTTTTAGAAACAAACTTATTTCTTTTTAAATGTCTTTTATTGTTACTCTGAACAGGCTGATAAATGTTTGTGGTCACTAAAACAGCTCAGTTTGGTTATGAAGGAATTTGTGTTGTTTTTTCTAAAGTCAGACACAAAGGAGCCTAACTGACGTCCAACCTGTTGATCTGCTGGTGAGACCATGGTTTCCACTTTCCAAATCACATCACGTTAGTTGTTTGCCGGGATTCTGACCTGTGCCACCGACATGAGGTGGGAGACAGACGGGTATTTCCCTGCTATCACTGGACTGGATTCATCCATCCGTGTTGGGTGCTGTCATTCAGCTGATCCTGGAGAGGAGTATGTGTTGTGTTTTGTCCTTTTGATTTTTGTCAGAGATACAAATCGTTCCTTTGACCCTAAAGCAGCATTCATTCTGCACCTGAATAACGTGCTGCAGATGTTGTGGATAAAAACATTCTTTCCTGGTCTTTTTAAATGCATAAAGATGGATGGATGGATGGATGGATGGATGGATGGATGGATGGATGGATGGATGGATGGATGGATGGATGGATAGATA